>JASDDO010000019.1:414038574-415238574 GCA_030015575.1 Agapanthus africanus
ACAGGATGCAGACACGACGTCAACAAAGACTCAAGGGTCAAATAAAAAATGGAGCCATGGTAAAATTCTAGCTCTATGCCTTGACAGTTCATATACAACTCAGAGACTACCCTGGCGTACCTTCTCATTCCATCAGAGTGTAGACGTGATGTCAACAAAGCTCTAACGAGCCAAATCAAACTAGGGCATTGGCATATTCCTAGCTCCGGACTTCAACTATAATACATACAGTATAGAGGTCCTAGTCTACCATGCTTCAGCAAAGAAACGGTATGGCATCATCAAAACAAAAATCGGGTCTCGACGGCAACTCATATAAAGCCTCAGAGACTATCGGAGATCATCCCACACCAGCGCGGAGTGGTTATGAGTCATCAGGGCTCCAAATTGAGCCTAACCTTTAGTAAAAAGCGACATGTCAAATTCCTAATGCTTACTCTTCCGACGGTCATATAGCCTAAGGAGATTACTTGAAGACGTCTTGTTCAGCCCCCGAAGGGATCAGAGGCACGACAGTCGCAGGGCTACTCGAACAACGGCTTAAAGATCGTATATCGAGAAATACATCAGCCAACACGACGGTACCACGGACCAAAACCCTAGTACCACAAAACCTAACGGATCTCTGTCGTAAAGAATGGATGTTATCTATATATAACGTTAGGACAAGTTTGCCTGTAAACCTAAGGGAGGTATACTAAATAAACTCCGAAATGAGTACATAAATTAGAGACTCCAAAACGAGTGAATAAACTACAACCTCCGAAATGAGTACATAAACTAGAAACTTTGAAATGAGTGAATAAACTATAAACTCTGAAATGAGTGAATAAAGTACGGACTCCGAAACGAGTAAGTAAACTAATTAGCACCACATCAAGACATCAAAACACAGATGAGTGCATGCAAAAAGTGTATATTCTTTATTCACGAATCAAACTGTTTAAGAGATACAATTAATACAAAAGGGGGGATACAATTGCAATTGTTAAGAAGACGGGGATTTCAACAAATTGGCAACCCGGTCACGCGCTCCCTGTAGCTCTTCCTTACATGCTGCTACTGCGGAGCCCCGCTTCAATTTAAGCCCACTATTGCAAGCATGATGAAAGTTTCTTGGCGATTTCCTGCTTAGCAACCTCGCAATCTTGCATGCCCCGCTTGGTAAAATCGAGGTTCTGCCTCAACGATAGCCCATTAGAAATACATTGTTGAAGGTTTTCGAAAATAACTTGCAGCTGCGCGATATTTGTGTCGATCTGGGCATGCAATTGGATGGATTCGCCGGAAGCTGTCTCATGCTCCTTTCACTTCAGGGCCAACTTTCGTCCAAAATATTGAATGGAATCGGCACTTCGCTCGATCCACGTGACCCGCTGAGCCTCCAAGGTCAATACTTCAGGATTGAGACGCTTGAGCTCGATCTCATACAGACAAGCCTAGATCTGCTTACAATAATCAACCCAAAGGCCGACAAAATCTTAGTTGTGGAAATTCATAAGCGTCGCCAGCATAGGGTTGACTTCATCAGCGAAATCCGTGGCAGAAGTGAGAGCCTCGGTATCAAGATCTTCGATAAATTCGTTTAACATCCGCCTGCTAGTCACCGCGTCCCTGGAAAATTGACGCTTAGCAAAAGGCCCCGTAGGCATGGGAATGCGAGACTCAAAAGGAGCCGAAGCCGGCGTAGATGCATCAAAATAAATCACGCACGAATAAGGGTCAGATTTCAACTTAAAAAATAAAGAAGAAAGCTGATGGATGAGTTCTACCATACCAGCTGTTGAAAGTGACAAGACTGGGAGCACGGGAGGCTCGGTTATTCCTTCGCTCCCTCCCTCGAGCCGTGATACTGTGTTCAATATGAAGAAGGCTTTGCAACAGAAAGCTTACTCATGAAAGAAGAAACACCAAGCGAAGAATATACTAACAAATGCCGGAAGGGGGAACGAATTCCGATTAGAATGCAAAATGCGGGCTTAACACCTGGTGTAAGTGATCAAAGAGCACTCCTGCAGGATTGCGACAATATATGGTTAATGCAAGAAAATGATATCTGCACTGAAGCAAAGAAATGGGAGATCTTCACCTTCTAGAGTTCGGGGAGACGCAGAAGAGAGAAGTGGAACCGTGACAGTCAGGGCAATGACCGGCAGTAATTCTTCAGTCAGTACAGCATCAGGCTTTACCACGCCTATACTCAGAATAAAGGAGATATCATTAGAGATGCCTAGCGGGATTAAAAACTCAAAGATAATAACTCAAGGAGTACCTAACAGGTTAGAAACCGAGATAGTGCCCGAAGCTTCACCAGTTGTGACGGCTTCCTCGGTTTCCATTGGGAAAGTGGATTCAGCATCCACACCTTCATCCCCTGACTCGATAAGGGCCGTCGTAATACTTGCATCACCCGCTGATACCAAGGATCCACAAGGAAAAGAAGCGGCAGTCGGAACAATCCCAGATTCCAGAGGAAGGTTTGCCACTTCAGGCTCTTTAATCACCGGCACTTCACCTGCTACGCCATCACCTAAATTTGGCCCTGTTTTTAAAAAAATGCGTGTGTTATGATTCAAGAAAAAGGATGTTACTAAGGACCGTGCGTTGTTCTACTTAGAAGTAGCCGTTCAATCTCTTCTCGAGCCGCACGCGCAACCTGTCTATGGGTAGTGGACAAGGCAGAAGGAACGTCCACCATAGGAATGCCAGAGGGTTGAGCATTACTCGAACCTGCGCCCGCGGCCAAGATAGTCTGACGTTCCCTTGCAGCGTGCTTTCTATGCTTCCTCTCAGCCTGGGCTGTAAGAACCGATCTCCTCAAAACTTCTGACAGGGGGACATCGTCGTCCAGATCAGGCTCGGTCTCCGGATCCGCCGTGGCATCCGTCATCGGCTGCTTCAGTAACGCCTCCTGTGGTGGCCTTAGGAAGGCCTCAGCCATAGTTGGTGGCTCTAAAGGCTTTTTTGCATCACCACTCAGGATTGGCATTACACTCGGAACAATCTGGGCCGTAGTGGTTCCTGTAATAGGACAAAGAAAAGAGTCAGGTCATGAATAAAAGGAACTAAAGATGTAAAGGCGTAGCGAAAAGGGGAGAAAATCTCATTGAACTACAGAGTTAAACACTCTCGAGAAACGGGCTCTACAGCAGATTCAAATCTGCAGAGAGAAGAAAAAGGGGAATAAAATTCCCAAAAGAAAAAATCTTTTTAGAGCTAAGCTCTGAAGAACAACCCGGATAAATACACCGGAACTAAACTCCAAAGAACTCTTAAAGATCAGAGTAATAAGGTAAAACCCTGGGATCTTTTGAGATTAATGGTCTATCAAGATTATCTCAAGGAAAGAGCAAAGCTCTGTTAATAGGTTGAAAGAAATCCAAGACAAAAGAGTCTCTTTCAAGGGAAAAATGGTCAGAATCCTTACCAAGATTCTTGAAACAGAGTAAAACTCTAAGAGTTTCTTTAAAAACAGAGATCTAAGCTCTGAAGAGAGAATTAAATTCTCAGGGAAGAAGAAAGAGAATGACGAAACGACGGTCATCTTAAAGGCCAAATGCCCTATTTATAAAACTTGAGAGGACGGTTCCACTCCCCATAAGATCGAATGGCAGAAAAAGGTGATACCGCTGCACTCACGTGCGAGTCACACGAGCGCAACGGTGGGGGCATTTTGTTTCCCTAATATTTAACCTAATAAAGAGCAAAGCTCTGTTGGAACTCAATGAGGCAGCGCCTCACGTGCTCTCCACGAGGGCGCCAGCGCCAAAGCCAATCTTATAGGATTAAAATCCTATGATGATGCCTCACGTGCTCCTCACACGGGCGCCAATGTGCAAAGCACAGAAGTACCCATCTTAAGAATTAAATTCTTAAGCGGAGCCCACGTGCACAACACATGAGCGCCAGCACCCAAGTTAATATCTATAGAATTAAATTCTACATTTCTCCAATAAAGATTGGGATATTCTCTGTTAAACAGAGTCGTTGGATCAAAGATTTGGGCTTTACTCTGTTTAGTCTCCCTTTTTCTGAAAATTTGCTAAGCAATTGTTTGGGCTCTGTTTATTCAGTCCCTCTTTTTTATGCAAAAAGTGATGAGCACTTATATGAGTTTTGATGCCCACATATAATCTTGTGGAGCTTTCAGTCATGGGCATTGCCTAATAAGTGTTGAACATTTTACTCGATTTGTCTTTTTATGGAGTGCTAGGCACTCTTTATGGCATCTACATGGGGAACACATGAGGCGTTGGGCGCTGCCCAATGAGTGTTGAACACTCAGCCGTCTTTGGCTGCCTGTGGAGTGCTAAGCGCTCTTTTCTTCTCTTTTGCGGCGCCCACGTGGGGAGCACGTGAGGCGCTGGGCACTGCCCAATGAGTGTTGAACACTCAGCCTTTTGGCTCTCTCTTTTTTTTATGGAGTGCTGAGCACTTTATGGCATCCTCATGATTTTCATGTACGGCGCCGGGCGCTGCCCAATGAGTGCTAAGGACTCTTCTTTTTTGTGGCGCCCACGTAAGGAGCATGTGAGGCGCTAGGCGCTTTTAGAGGCGTCCACATGGGAAGCACGTGGGGCGTTGAATTCTTTTCTCCTCTGTTGATGGCATTTTTTTCCATTAATGATCACCATGATCTTTGTTTTGAAGATCTAGGATCCAGCTTCATTTTTAAGAACTAAGTTCTTTTGTAAAAACTAGGTTTCTCTTGTATACTTTTATTTTTTAGGAACTCAATTTCTGGTTCTTTTTTTTTTGAATCTTTGATTCTCAAGAATAAGTTCTTCCCGATGAGAATTAAATTCTCAACTTGTGGGAGACTTACCTCGCAGATCTCAGATCCAGAGAAAGAACTAAGTTCTTTTAAAAGGGTTAAACCCTTCAATAGGTAAATGAGATATTTTGATCTCTATTTTTTATTTATCTAGAGTATTTAAGGAGGGAGAGCTTCTTCCTTGAGAATTTAATTCTCTGTTTCTTTTGAAGTTTTCTGTCTCTTTTTTTAGAAGCTTATTGGGGGATTCCTCTATATCAGACTTGAAGTCTTGAGTCCTTTATATAGTAGAGGTAATTTGTCAATTAGCTTTGAGAAAATCTCTCATTGAGAGATTCGAATTGATTTGGGGAATTTTACCCACCGCTGGATCTTTGATCCAAGGGTTTCTGTTTTTCAGAACATATTTTCTTATTGTTTTTTTAATAAGATTGGGGAAATATTTTTCCTTTAAACAGAATTTATTCCGTAAAATGGTGATTTTTAATCATCGTTGGATTTTTTAATCCACCGGTTCTCTGTTTTACAGAGAGCAATCTTTCTTATTTTGAAAGGTTGAGCGAATATATTCCTAAGAAATAGAATTTTATTCTATTGTTGGATCATTGATCCAACCGAGAGTATCCTTCTTATTTATAAAGATTTGGGAGATATTTTCTCCATTGGATGTTTGATTCAACGACTTTGTTTAACAGAGAATATCCCAATCTTTATTGGAGAAATGTAAAATTTAAGTCTACAGATATTAACTTGGGCGCTGACGCTTACGTGTTGTGCACGTGAGCGCCGCTTAAGAATTTAATTCTTAAGATGAGCACTTCTGTGCTTTGCATATTGGCGCCCGCGTGAGGAGCACATGAGGCGCCATCATAGAATTTTAATCCTATAGGATTGGTTTTGGCACTGGCGCCCTCATGGAGAGCACGCGAGGCGCTGCCTCATTGAGTTCCAACAGAGCTTTACTCTTTATTAGGTTAAATATTGGAGAAACAAATGCCCCGACTGTTGCGCTCGCGTAGCTCGCACGTGAGTGCAGCGGTGTCACCTTTTTCCGCCGTTCGATCTTATGGGGAGTGGAACCGTCCCCTCAAGTTTTATAAATAGGGCATTTGGCTCTTAAGATAACTGTCGTTTCGTCTTTCTCTTTCTTCTTCCTTGAGAATTTAATTCTCTCTTCATAGCTTAGATCTCTGTTTTTAAAGAAACTCTTAGAGTTTTACTCTGTTTCAAAAATCTTGGTAAGAATTCTGACCATTTTTCCCTTGAAAGAGACTCGTTTGTCTTGGATTTCTTTCAACCCATTAATAGAGCTTTACTCTTTCCTTGAGATAATCTTGATAGACTATTAATTTCAAAAGATCTCAGGGTTTTACCCTATTACTCTGATCTTTAAGAGTTGTTTAGAGTTTAGTTCCGGTGTATTTCTCTGGGTTTTTCTTCAGAGCTTAGCTCTAAAAAGATTTCTTCTTTTGGGTATTTTATTCCCCTTTTCTTCTCTCTGTGGATTTGAATCTGCTGTAGAGCTCGTTTCTCGAGGGAGTTTAACTCCGTAGTTCAATGAGATTTTCTCATTAAATGAGAATCCTTATGGATTCTTACAATGAGTGCCTGCCTCATCATTGGTGGGAGTAATACCTTGATTTTGTGGGGCCTTTTGTCCCTTTCCCTTTGAACTGTGGTGGCTTTTACCACGCAGTACAATTCTAGGTGTAATAAAAAAGTTAAAGTCTTGAAAATCATGTTGATAATTATCCCCTCCTTTTTTTCTTTTTCTTTCGTGCAGGTACTATGGCTTTCGATTCCTCCTTCCCTTTCGTTCGCTCGGAGAGTGCTTTCGCTGACGCACCTACAGATCGGGAAGTCTTCGCACTTATTCGGGACTATGACCCAGAGCAAGAGTCTCTTCATCTATGGGGGTCATGGTACAGTCAAATTATCCAGAGTCGGTGCAGTTTTACTTGTGCAGCGCCTTCGGAACCGATCCCGGTGATCCATTATGCTGACCCGCCGCTGGTAACTTACGCAGTAGAAGAGATCAACTGGACCTCGAAAGGCCGTCTTCAAACTTCCACAGCATCAATACCAGTGCAACCGCCGATGGCCCTGGACATTTTAGGGCAGAGCATATGCCAAGGAGAGTCGCGTCCTTGGGGGCAAGTTTACATGATAGGAATGACTCCCCGTCATTCGGCTGGCTATCTGCAGTGGGCTCGATATATCCTGGCGACTAAGAAATCGCTGCTACTGAAGACCGGGCTGTATCCGGCAATCTATGCGTCCCTCTTTCACTACCACACTCCTCATGTGTGGTGGGTAAAATCTTTTCTGGAACAATGGAACATCCCAACTCACATGTTTCTCTTATCGGATCGGGAGGTTTCAATCTTATTAGAGGAATTTGCGGAGATATCTGGACTACCCGTCAGAGGGGAACATTACGAAGAGATACTTCCTCTGATGAGTATATCTTTGCCACCAAATCAGTGGTAATGGGTCTTACTTTGTAGAGAGCCATTCAATACCAGTTTTAGAGCTTGATCAAGTTGTTGAACATGTACAAGAGTTTATTCCTGGAGTCTGGTAGACACGGAGTTAGCTTCACAGATTCATCGCCCGCTTTCTTCGTCCGGAGGCTCTGTCTAAACAAGCTGCAAAGTTCGCCAAACTCGATGACCCATTCAGATTTAGCCGAACAACTTACCGACCGCAAAGGCTGATCTAAATAACTTCTTTATTCCGGATACTCTAGTCGTCCCCTTCGCAGAGATTGCCGCTCCGGACATTGACGAGGAGACGTTCTTCATTGGGTTTATTGGCTTGTGGCTGAGTTGGTTTGCGCTTCCGATGCACCCCTACTATATGAGACCATCTGTCTTTTATCCAGCTCATCGTATCGCCATGGGGATGCGCATGGCCATTGAGGTCGCGGGACTGGCTCATTTATATTATGGCCTGAGCTTAGCAGCCGACACTACTCAGCCGGGGGTAAAGCCCGTAAATCTCCCATTGCACTACTTTACCTCATGGATCGAAATGCACGTGCTGGGTGCTTTTGGTGTTCATAAATGGCCCCGATTTTATGAACGCTACAATTTTCCTTGGGTCATGCGCCTAGTCGACGCTTCTGCTCCAAACCCAACACAATGGGAGGCTCGGCGATTGCTCCTTCGCCCACGCATGGTTAGGGACAACATGACCTTTATCGATAAAGTCATGACCATCGGCAATGAATCTTCCAAAGTGATCCAACCGTTGCATGATGTTTTCATGGAGGTGGCTTCTGTTGAGGGCTCGAGAGGTTGTACACCTGTATTCTATCAGGCCAGGTTTTCTGGTATTTAGACAGAACGCCTCGGTGCTGTTTATAAGGTATAACCTGCATCGTTTTTCCCAGCAATCGGGTTACAACCAAGGCGTTCCTCTTGAGGCATTCCAGATTGATTCGGTTGCTACGGAAGAGGGCATTCGCAGTGCGGCGCATCATTTCATGCGGTTAAATACGGGGTCCCATTTCCTCATCAGCGAGCCGAGTCATATTCCAAAGGCTTCGAATGCTTACGTTGCTTGGTACCAACATTCAACGGGTGCTGTCATCAAGGAGGAGAGGTGGCTGCTGCTTAACCACAAGGATGTTGTCCCAGCCAGTAATCCACCGGTCCCACTGAAGCGATGGGCGGTCATGCTCCCTTCTTTGAGAGAGATCATCACGGTTATAGCCCCCCACGCTTTTCCTAATGAGCCTCAACCAGATGTTCCTATGAAAGCGGTAACCGTAGTGTCTCCGGAATCGGGCGTTGGTTTGGAGATTAGGACCCGCCATCCAAAGAAGCCTGTTAAGCAAAAGCTCTTATCATCGGCTGTTGGTGCCAGTTCGCAGAAGAAAAAGAAATCATTATTATTTGCTAACGTCGTATTCGGCCAGGAGCCTTATGCTCCATATAGCGAGAGCTTATGTGAGTATAGTACCAACGACGGTCTGTTCGATACGCCTATGACCGATACCGATCTTCAGGCTGCCATTGAAGCTTCCAAACGACTGGCCCATGAACAAGCGGCGTTAGCCACTATTGCGGAGTCCGGTATACTTCGTTTATACTCTCCTGTATATATTCTGTTCCCTTATAAAAAAAAGAGAGAAAGAAAAAAAAAACACAATGAAAAAATTCCCCTGATAGAGCATCACGTGCCCACACGTGATGCGCCTATAAACAAAATTCATAGGCATTGCGCTTAACAATTAAGGCTGAAATCGAGCCTCACATGCAAGCACATGAGTATCTATATACAAAGTATATAGTCGCCTTTTTAAAACAAGTAACAGGCCAGAGAAGCTCACGTGTCAGCACGTGATGTCTTTTTTGGGATGTTGCACATAAGCAAATGAGTTTAACTCTGTGGGGTCATGTGCTGCACGTGAGTGGTCTCAAATGCCTTCTGAGCCGATAGAATTAAATTCTAAGTAAAGGGATCAAAACCCTATTTGGAAAATATTTCCTTGAATCTTTCTAAATAAGAAAGATTACTCTCTATAAAATAGAGCACCGTTGGATTAAAAATCCAATGGTGATTAAAAATTACCAAGCTACAGAATAAGCTCTGTATGGGAAAATATTTCCCCAATCTTGTTAAAAACAAGAAAAATATTTTCTGTAAAACAGAAGTCCTTAGATCAAAGATCCAACAGTGGATAAAATCCCTAAATCAATTAAGATCTCTCAATGAGAGATTTCTTTAACTAAATCAACAAACTTGCCTCTACTATATAAAGGACCCAAGACTTCAAGTCTCGGAGGAGAGAAAAAAACAGAAGGAAACCCCCCCATAAGATTTGAGAAAACAAAAAAAAGAAGAAGATAAGTTCTCTTTTAAGAAAAGAAACCCTAGATAAGAAGAAATACCTAGAGATCATTTTATCTCTTCTTCACCGCTCCAAGAGTTTAACTCTTTTATAAAAAAAAAGAACTTAGTTCTTCCTCTGGTTGAGATCTGCAGAAGCAGATCTCCCCATAAGTTGAGAATTTAATTCTCATCCGGGAGATTCTCTCATACAGACTCAAAACTTAGAGGAAAGAACTAAGTTTAAAGAATTTAATTCTTCCCAATGATATAGGAATTTAATTCCTCTGATAAAATTAGGGTTTAACCCTGTATAAGAATTTAATTCTTATAAAACAAGGACATGAAATTCTCAAAACTAAGATCAAGATCCCCATGCACATAAAAGAAACGATTAGCGTACAACGCTATAGCAACAGATCACGTGTCCTCACGTGAGCACCTCTAGCACCTTTGAGGAACAAAAGGAACAACTGACATCGAGTCACGTGATCCCACGTGACCCCGCCTTAATGGTGCTTAGCACTTATGAAAGAAAAATGGGAATAAATTAAAGACAATTCCCATTTTAGGGCGCCTCACGTGATCCCATATGACCCCTCTAATGGTATTTAGCACTTATGAAAGGAAAAGGGGTATAAATCAAAGACAGTTCCCATTTTAGGGCGCCTCACGTGATCCCACGTGACCCTCTAATGGTGTTTAGCACTTATGAAAGAAAAAGGGGTATAAATCAAAGACAGTTAAAAATTTTGGGATGCCTCACGTGATCCCACGTGACCCCCAATAATGCTTAGCACTTATAAAAAAGAGAGGGAATAAACCAAAAGAAGCAGTGCCCAATCCTCAGACGCCTCGCGTGCCACACGTGAGCGCTCCAAATCTCAGTGTTTAATACTGCACTAGAGCCTCACGTGGGAGCACGTGAGCACCGAGCAAATATTAGTGTTTAACACTATGATAGGTCAACCTTAGCCTAAACTAGACAAGTCTCCCGAAGCCAAAACTCTTTGATCACCAATTAACCTAGCCTTTCTATGCTCAGGCCTACCCGAATCGATCTCAGTTCTAAAGATGAATGATGATCCCCTAACAGATGGTATCTAAAATGGTGTTCATTCCACCATGATCTCTCCCTTCAATCCGGAGTTTGGTTCAAGGGTACATCTCTCCATACCTCTGATACATGTCGTTGTAATTCTTCAACGTCTTCAGAGAGGTGGAGGGTCCCGACAGCCAACAGCTCTTGGGTGCACTCCCATACCCATGAGCATATCCTAATGGACCGCAATGTCCTTAAACTAGATATGGGCCGTAACGTCCTTAAACTAAACCATAATCCCAAAAATGGTGATCTCCAGTCCGTAACGTCCCTAAACTAAAACGATAGAGCCCAAATACTCTTTTGTTGGATCAAAAATGATCCCAAACCCCCGTTAAGTAGATCTTAGTCTAAAATTAGACTAACATATTCTTAACAAATATTTAAGTTGATTTTAATCTCAAACAAGGTTAACGATCCTTAAATCAAACCAAACCCAAATTTAAGAATATACGGATTCGGACTAATCCACGCCCTACGGGCGACAATATAAATTAGTCTCCGTATACAATCCACGGGCAACCAAAAAATAAAACAAACACACACGACACAAAGTGACCTTCTAGAACAGGAGAAAGTGGTTATCGCTACGCGGTAACGTAATTAACTGCAGGGGCTTGCGCCTGCAGGGAAAAGCGTCCCCACAATCGAAAACCTCTCACAACGAAAGGGAATCTGACGAAGTCTGCTACAACGGCTGCATCCGTCCAAACCTCCAATATATGGTGCCATAAATCAACTTGGCATCTTCGGAGAGGTGGACGGATAAACCTAAATAGTATCTACCCCCAAATTCAGGCAAGACGACCTACGCGGTTCCGTCTCCCGTTTTCGGCGGTAAACAGATTTTGGGACACCCGGTGGGACCTTTTCGTCTTTCCACTCCACACTTCATGTTCGCAAACGAATCACAGTTTAATATGGTTTCCCCTGGATTCAAGGTACTAAGATTTGGTGTCTTGCTCTATGCAGAAAAGGAGATATCGATGGCTTCCAACTACACCTGCAACAGTAACTCTCGCTCCACCCCAAATGGAGAAGTGACTTATGGGCCTCAAGCGGCCTCCATCTTTGTAATGCCAGTGGAGCAGGTGACTCAGGCCACCACTGGATTGTTCTTCGGGACCATGCTCTCCCCAATGAGGTTCAATGCTTCAATACCATCACAAGAGGCTCCAAAGAAGCCGGTCTTCGATCGGCTTGCAACTACCACGGCCCCTCTCAATAGGTCATCCAATTCCAATGCCTTGGTCTTTGACATACTGGGCCAAAGCTCTAGTGGGACCGCAAAGAGGCCCGCAATACCTGAAGGGGTTATCTCGAAGCAGATAGCCATTCCTGTTCTGACAGACAAAGTCATCAAAGGGGCTTCTCCTGCTAAAGGATCGGTCTTCGCAAAACAGGCCATTCCAACTCCTGCTGCAGGTGAGGTCGTTAAAAATGCTTCCCCTACCATAAAGTCTGCCTTCGACAGATTGACCGTTCCTTCTCAGTGGACGTCAGTCTTCGACAGGCTGACACCGACAGCAGCCTCACATCAAAACAAGGGACATAACGAGGTCGCTTCCACAACAGAGGTGGTCCTGTCTGCACGACGTGCTCGACGTCGCCACTGGTGCCGAGTGAGGAAAGCTGGGGGCAGTTCCTCTGGACTTACCCCACCAGCTCCAACAGTGGAATTTGACGCTGCTGGTCCAACTGGGAACAGCTTCGAGCTGCTCAGAGGGGTGCACAAAAACTCTCCAACCACCATATTGAAGAAGTCTCCTTCGCCTGCTTAAAGCATGACATAGGTGAAGCCAGAACAGACTCCTCAGCGGTTGTCCTCCAAGATCCACAGAGTCTGGCGGAAAGTCCAAGACTCTGTAATTGACAAAGATTACGCTCGCCGGCTGAAGAAAACAAATGCTCGGCAAGAGGACGACCATCCCTCCATCGTACCACGGAAGGGATCATCTGCAAGGGTGCCTGCCGCAACGGCCCCCTCAACTTCGACCTCCCACAAGAGGAGAAGGCCAGAGAAGATCTCCGTGCTGGCGGCAAATATCAAAGGCAGTGGACCCAAACGCCCCAAGTCTGGGGGCATGGTAGTACACACGGTGTGCATGGCTTTCGGGAAAGAGGAAAGCTGTACTTCCATGTGTTATCGACCACTTACACGGTCTGTGACAAAAGCTCAGGAACAACAACAAAAGCTCCAGGAGATGTTGACAAAGATGGCCGCACTTGCTGGGCAGAAAGAAAGACCGGAAGTATCGCCTGAGCAGCGCCAGGATCAGGAGAACGATACGGAGTTCCTACGAAGAGTGCTTGAAAAGAGGCCGCGGAACAAGCGGCTAATATAAAACAAATAGCACTCCTGTTCCAAGATATGGTAGGGATGATGATCCAACCAGATCCTCCAGCCGAAAACCCTCCAATAATCGTTGAAGACGACAGAGGGGAGACATCAAACCTTCCTCTGGATTTATCAGCAGCCAGGGAGGAGACAATCTCCAAAGTGGCCCTTGATGACTACACAGCTCAACAAATACGAGCTCATCAAGAGAGCGAAGCAGCAGGTCAAGTCGTCAGGACTGAGCGACCTTATCCAGGCTGGTACAATCAAATTAAGTACCCGCCAGGATATATGATCCCCAAATTCCATGTGTATAAGGGGACGGGCAATCCACACCAACACGTTGCTCAATTAAAAACTTTGTGCGGTAATACCGGGGGCGATGACAAACTGTTTCTTCGCCAGTTTGTTGGCAGCTTGTCGGAGACGGCATTTGAATGGTACTCTGAGCTCCCAAATGATTCTATCAAAACATTTACGGAGATGGAATTACTATTCACACAGCGATTCGCAAGCGCAAGCGAGCGCACCCCAATCATGGCGTTGATCAATGCCAGGGTGAAGCCAAGAGAAACCTGGGTTCAATACGCAATTCGGTGGCATAACTTATGGTCAAAATGCGAACAGCGCATAGAAGAAGCTCCTGCCGTGGGCATGTTCATGGGAACCCTTGATCCTCTATCACGCCCCGCTTTCCAGTATACGGGCAGAGGACGTGATGAGACCGCTACGTATTTACTCTGAAGTAAACACGCTAAGCGTATCTAAGCAATATAAGTAAAATGCACAAGAGACAAAGACAATAGATATAATTGAACAGCAACTTTATTTATTAATATTGTAACGTTTCCAAAATAATAAAATATTATTTTTGGGAATTTTTATAATTTAATATTATTTTAATGAATATTTTAATATTTAGGTATAATTAAATACAGAAAAATTTGGGAAAATTATGGAAAATTCTAAAATAGGTTATTTTATAGAATTATGTCATTTTTTAAGTTTTTATAATTAGTTATATGCTAATTTAGTGTTAATCACGATTAAAAATCGCTAATCGGTTTTTTAGCATTTTGTGCAAAACATGCACATATCATTTTTATCACACTTATGCACTTTTCTTGCCATGGTTCACTTTGGGTTTACTATTCTTGGGAGAAGGATTTTGAGAGAAAAAGAAAAGGAAAAGAAAAGAGAAAAGAATAAAGAAATTAGTAGTTGGTGAGAGAGAGAGGTATGGGTTTCTTTGACGAAAGACTTAGCCATTTTCCCTTCAACCTTCACTCATTTTTCTCCCTCTCCCTCTTGTTGCTGCTGCTACTCCTGCTCCTCACCTCCCTCCCCTCTTCAACTCCTCAAAACACCTCTAAAACAATTCCAAAATCCAATCTCCAATTGATTAAAAGTGTGCACAAGCTCAAGATCTACACATTGGACTAAAGAAGCAAGGATTTTGGCCACTAGGGGCAACTCAAGAAAATTCTTGAGTTGCCAAATAAGGTATTTTCTGGACTATTAGATTAGTTTTAGCAATTCTTATACCTCCATGTTTAGATTGAACCGATATTGTTTGATATTATGGAGTTAAGGAAAACCTAGTTAGGGTTTGAGGAAATTATGAGTTGTAATGTGAAATTGAGTTCAGTAGAGGCTACACCAACACCCTAGTGTATGAATTGAGACCCTAACCTGTGAATTGAAACCCGAAATACGGATTTAGAAACCGATATCAGAGAATTTGTGAAATCTGTGAAGGTTTTATTGAATCTGCTATCACCCGAGACATCCTAAATTAAAATTGATTGGACAGTGATATGTGCAGGCACCCAGGAAGCTACCACCAAGACCCCAACCCCTAACTCCTCAAGCCGGCCGCAGATTTATCCCAATTGGCCGCAATTTGCGGCCATACCTGCACCAAACCTTCTCGTTTTGGTTTTGTAGCCCCTACATGTATAGATTAGACCCCTGGTATATATAGATTTGTCTAATTTGACCTAGGGTGAAATCTGGAACATATTTCCTAAGTTGCTGTTTTGGATTCGTGTTTCCATATTCCGTATTTTTAATTCTGAAATTGTGTATTGTGTTTTACCTCGACTAATTGGCTTTTATACGACGATATAGAGGAATTGTTAATGGTTTTGAAGGCGTGCCATAGGTTCTAACCTATATGCCCCTTATCGTATCGTTTTGGGATTCGTGTGCCATGTTAGCTTTGAATTAGTTTTAATGCGCATATACGACACTTTGATGTGTAGGTACCCCATGAAGACTTCGGGACGACAAGCAAACGCGTGGTGGCATCGAAAGATAAAGACGCAAGGTGAGTAGATTATATCTATAGGGGGATGTCGGGTGGATGGCGTATAGCACCCCCGCAGTCCGTAGTTGTTATATTATATATATGATAGTTAGGTGTATTAGGGATAGTGTAAGGTTAGAAGTGACTAGTGTAGTTCATAGTCGCGAACCCTAGAATAGATTTACACCTACACGCACCCCCTTGCATATTCCTTTTAATTACACTGTGTTGATGATGATATTGGATGACATTGGGGATGAGTCGATGATGTTGGGCATTGTGCCGCGAGATCGGTGATTTGATGTGATTCGTATTTGGGATACGATACGTGATCTCTAGCGGGCCTTGGGACGTGTGCTTGCACACGCAGTATATTGATGGTATCAGTTGTACTAGACTTAGATCAGTACCCCAGATTATGTGATATGATGATAGTGATACCTGAGATGTGATGAGATAGTGTGATATTGACCCGTACCCAGCTATTGGGATGCCGTACGACGATTTACCGTACGAGCCTATATTGATGATAGATCCGCACTCATGACTCGAGGATGTCTTACGATATACTGTATCGTTCGCGATATTATTGAGGCGGGATCACCGACTATTATATCTATATATGTATCGACTCAGATTTAGGTGGTTTCCATACCTCTCCCGATTGACTGGATGCTTAGATCTGTAGTTTGCATAGTAGATTCTTCACTGTGGTGTTGATTATTTGATTTCCGCATATTCATGCTATTCGCATTGCTTGTATATGGTTATTGCTATATTGTTATCATGCTGTTAGGACACCAGCACCATTATCGATGATGCGTATGTTCCACGTACACTACTTGCCGGCTCACACACTTCATCATCGATAATTGCCATGCCACTACACTGTAGTACTGTTGCATTCATGATATGACTCTTGCATGGCATATTGTACACCTATACCTGTATACATACATAGATGATTCTGACTTGATTAGAGATCTGGGAACCGCAAGATATTCATCAAACTGTTTCATTTTAAAAGGAGTGGTTTCCCTCGACATGTGCACATTATTATTCCATGTTACATGACTTCTGATATGCTCACCTTTCTTTACATGTCGCATACATCATGTTTTGATTATACGCATTGAGATATGTTGTTTCCATAATATTTCTGGATTTGGGAACCGTGGGTATTTCAAAAGAGAATATATAATTGTTTTAAAAACCCGGTTACCCTTGATATGATATTTCAGTGCGTCCACCATGTGTTTTCTCGGTGCTGAGAGCGACATGTGAAACCCGATTCGAGGAGGCGGATGAGGCCGATTGCGGGTACATGGTGGACCCGGTATGATACCCCGGGGCAAGAACAGTTTTGCTGTGTAGTAGACGGTGAGCCTGGCAGAGGGACTACTACCTACCGGTGATTGTATTTGAGCTCGGCGGATATCTGGAGGATACCGACCAGAGTTGAGAGATGGACATGGGCTGACCCGTACTGCCGGGGGCCGAGGGCCGATACCGCAGACAGAGCCCCATATGGATGAGGATTTACGTGCCGATGCTAGGCACAGGTTCCATGATGATTTCCATGGCTTTTATTATATCCTCATATTTACATACATGATGTTTATTGTCCTTGGGTGACGGGTGGACGGGTTCCACGTTTATTGTCATTGGGTGACGGGTGGACGGGTTCCACGTTTCTATAGACTTGATCACATACAGATTGGATTTACATTGATCATACTTCATTTGTATATATAACAGGGTATGAGGGCGCTGTTATATATACCCTTACACCAATATTAGTGGAATGGGACGCTAATATATGTGTATTGATATCCATTTGATACTTCTTCATATTTACTTCATGCAGACATACCTTATACTGATGACATGTTATTACCTGAGTACTTGGCACTACATACATGTTTAGATGTTACATTGCCACCTTATCATGGATCAGACGTACTCTTGTGGGTTATATTATACTGATCGTATTGGCCTAGGATTATGTCTTGCATTCGGTTTCTGCTTGTAGATATTTCTATTCATGAGTTGGCAACTCACCCCCGTTGTGCCACAGTTCTTGCAGGTTTTGCCGTACAGGTTCCATTGCGGCATTCCTGGCACACTGCTTCCTTGCGGGTGAATTGCTTTTGGTAGGTGGGTTCTTTTGCATCAAGAACCGCCATTGTACTTGTATTTTTCATTGTATCTAGAAATTTCATCAACCAAAACTTGTATATTGTTTCAGACTTAGACACTAGTGATGTACTATTCGACCTTAGAGTCACGCTTAGTAGTATTGCAGTTTTCATGTCTATTGAGTTTCTTTTGGTTTTGACCATCGCCATTCGGCGTTGTATATTATTATTGCTTGTGTGGTTGTGACCGTCGATTGACGAAGAGCTAGCTCCCGTTTGGGGATGTCTTTTATCATTGCATATATATTGTTCTTGTTGTGCCCTGTTCGGGGCCAGTATTTACAAAAGAAACTCTGCCGAAATTTTTAGAAAAGACTTCACATTTTAAAAATGCATATTCGGCTTAGTTATTTAAAAACCTTGACTTCAAACATGTTTTTCTTCACTTCTTTAAACCAGTTTTCTTTATTTACCCTTAAAATGGTTTTAGATTTCTGGGCTTTTGGCTTACTTGGATCAGATGGAGTCCTATAGACTTCATATGGTTCAAGGGCCAGTCACGTGCTCTTTTGGGTCGTGACAAACATTATTTTTACAATACATCTGAAAAGTAAATACATGGAATGGAAAGAAATGCCTAAACAATGGCATAACAGAAATGGAAAATACAGAATGTAAATGTGTACAAGGAATCTAAAGCTTCGGGTCAGAATCTAGCTAATCCATATCCTTGAAGGTGCGCTCGATCTTCTGAAAGTCCGAATCACCTGACGACATTCCAAAGAAGAAAAAGAGAATGTCGTCAGCGAACAAATCACTTGGTAAGTCCTAAAGATAAGGGAGAAGTAGAATAGACAGAGAGAGAGTATAGTTTTATAATGTTGTATTATATTGTTAATGTTGTTATTTGTAGCTTGGTATAGAAGAGGCCAGTGTATACGAGAGGAGTCTCACTAGACAAGAGACTACGGTATATAGAGTACAAGGCTTCGTCGATAATACCCGAAACAACAACGATTGAATTCAGGTTAGGTGTCTTTATGGTTGTTGTCTCGTGCCACTTCTAACACCTTTCGTACCAATCCACCCCTTATAAACCCCGCGATATCTTGTTTGTATTGTATTTTCTTGTAAATTGAATTGTATAGATGGATGACTTGCCGAAACCATGATATCAGTAAATGGATGTAACTGGAGAATCATGTAGATGGATGTATATCCATGGTTCGGTTCGGTCAATATAGATTGATTAGATTGAACAGATTGAATATATGGATTCATGGATTCATGTTGAATTGTAGTTTGATACTTGAATCATATTCAAGTCAGATTGATTATGTTGAGACTCAGTCTGAGTCAGACAATTAGAAAAGAAATTGAATCCTGAATTATGTTATGATGCTATCGGTAACCATTGCACATGGATGGCAGAATTTGTGTCTTTTTCAAAGACGATTACCGTATTGATAACACCGTTTGTTAAGTTGTCTACCTTAAATAGGCAAGCACCCATATCTCCGGCTCCCTGAGGCTCAAGAGACCGGTCCCGCTTAAACCTATGTTTACTAGGGTTCTTATTGTAATTTAGTATAACTTGAGGGGGTTTTATGTAAAAATAATTTTGTATAATTTTCAAAATACACCTCAAGTATTTTATTATTGTTTTTAGAGTTTTCATGAATGTATATTTTATCAATATGACATTTCTAGTGAATAAAGCCTAATTTCATAATATATGGTATTTATTTGTAATATTAGAATTGTATGGTATTTTCTTGTAAATGAGATGTTTTTCTTGAATTTTGGAAATGTGGAATATTATAAATATTAAAAATAGATATTTTGATATTAATTACATATATATATATATATATATTTATTAAAAATATAAGTTTTATTTATAATAGAAATCACATTTTCTAAAGAAAATTGTATTTTTAAATCTTTCGAGATCGTATGCTCCTTGTGGAGGTCTGCATCTCACTCTACTAAGCCCGAGAATGTGTGATAATCCGCACCATCCCGAACGGGTTTCCCAAATGAGTTGTAGAGACGCATTTGCAAAGATTTGTTAAAATACACATCTTATAGAAAAAAAATTTATAAGTCGGAGGTAGTTATGTGTAAAATCGTATTTTCCCAAATCTATATTTCCAAATTTTATCGTGCTATGTTGCATATGAGTGTTGTGAGGAGGTAGGTCATTACCTCGTGAGTTTTCTAAAGATAACATAGTTAAAAGGTATAAACATGTCGATGTAAAACATAAAGGTATTTTAATGTAAAATTGAAATAAAACTGTCTATGGTTATCATTTTAATGTCAAACTTGATCCATTATCTTAGTTAATGAGTATTAAACAATATATCAAAAGTTGTAGGTTTGTTATTAAGAAAATGTTGTATTTTTGAAAGAAAAGAGAATCGGAAGCCGGATAACTCCGCTTCCGACACGTTTTAAGAATTAAGAATTTGAGAATAGTAAAAGAGAGAAAAAGGGGGACTTACTGGCTTTAGAATTAGAGGGGAGAGAGAGAGAGAACTACGGATGGCATCGGGGCATCGTTTCGTCGTCGGAAACTCCTTGGGTCATCGTCGGAAGTTCGTCGGAGTTTCGCCCGTTGCTAACTCCACTTGCACACAAAAGGCCTTGGGAATTTTCTTGAGTGTTTGGGCAGGGATTTGTGAGTGAAGGGGGTGATTTGAGGTGTGGTATTTATAGGAAAAATTAGGGTTTAGGGTAATGAAAGGGTGTATTAAAATTTTGTATTAAAAGGAATTAAATGTGTGTTTTAATTTGCTCTGTAAATATGCAGAGAATTTAAGTAATACAGGGGTTATAGGGGGAGTTCAAAGGTCAGAAAAGGTAAAGAAATTTGGGGTTTCGACTGAGTCGGACCGGCGCCGCTGGCCGTTTCGACCAAGTCGCTGGCCAGAGTCGACCGAGTCGGGCCGCATCTCCTCGCCACGTGTCCCCGTCGCTTGGTCTACTGCAGTGGACTCGTTTGTTTTATGTGTGACTCTTGGTTTTACGGGTTGTGCACGTGTAGACTCTTGGGCTTCTAAAAGATTAAAAGAATTTTAAATAAAAATAATGTGTGGCTGATGAGATTTGAACTCTAGTGTTTTGGTTCAGCAGTGCAAGGTATTACCAATGAGCTACAAGCTCCTTCTTGCAGTTAAAAAGCAAATCAAATTTATAACTTGTGCTCAGGCTCAAGTACCCCTTTCTGTATTTTTGAAAAATATTGAACAGAAAGTTTAGGGTTGTTACATCCTCAGGCAACTATATCCCAGTTTATGATGTTCTTCAAGCCGACTACCTTCCAGGCCTTGATTGACAAACTGGCCCAAATGGACCAGATGGGCCATAGGCCGTCCTCTTCAAAAACGGATCTCCGGAATGAAAAGGGCAAAGGGAAAGCAACCTTCGTCGCCAACACTCAACAACAACCGAGTGACCCAAAACCGGTTACTCGCCAAAGCAAAAAACCATGATCTCTCGAAGAAAAGTTGAGACGTCCCTCTTCGTTTCCCCGGGATAAAACGAGGAGGTTGTTCCAATTAACGGTGCGCAACAGACTTATCACTCTGCCGGATTCGAGACACCCACTACAGCCGGGTGACGTCAACAACCCCAACTACTGCCCCTACCACAGAGTAATAGGCCACCCAATCGAAGATTGCTATATCTTCAAAAACTGGGTTGAGGACCAATACCAACAGGGAAAGTTCGTGCTGTCCGAAAACTGGAAGGTAAACCCGCTATAGCAGCACACTTCTATGAAGGAGGATACGCCGGGGGCATCCTGCTCGTTTGTAGAAGAAGCTCAATAGGAAGTGATCCTTTCAGCTAAAACTAAATGAATGCTGAAGGATCTTCAGACGTGTCCGGCAATCAAATGGAAAAGCCCGCTGGAGCCTGAGATTATTGACGGGATGCCGAAACCGCACCCAACGCCGAAAATTAGTAACGATGGGCAAAACCTCTAGGCTAAGCCTTCGAAGTCTTCGAAGAAAAAGAAGAGGACCAAGAAGCCCGTGCAGCTTGAAGACAGTCGTACGGGTCTGCAAAAATACATCGACGCACTAGAGGAATACAACCAAAAGGCGCGGACCCCGGTCACACTGGAAGAGTTTCTCAAGCATATTCTTGAGAATGGAGACAGTGACATTGATGAAGGAGACGGCTCGTCAGAAGAACCCGAGGATTATGGGGCGAGTTGCCACATGATCTCTCACTTGTCGGTAAATGGCAAAGAAGCTCCTGACGTAGAGAAACTGGGGGCAGAACTAGAGCCAAAATCCCTGGAACCGTCAGACGACCTGATCAACAGGCTGCTGAGCGAAGCTCTTTAAAAGAGCAAAGCTGACTGAGAACGTGAAGCGGCCATATACGAAAAGGCCAAGCGTCGGTGTCAGGCTGAAGAAGCTCCGGTAAAGAGAAGCCATAAAGTACCTCAACCAGATCGAAGCGCCCCTGCCACCAGCAAGAGCAGAATCAAGATAAGGAAGCTGTTCGCCAAAGCTCTGTCAATGGGAATGAAGCTGCCACCTTTCAAAGAAAATACTTCCAGGAGTATATGCCCCGACGAAGCGGATGTACATCCGAACTACTGCTTGTACCATCGGAGGGTCACACACCTTACCGAAGAGTGCAATTCTTTCAAGAAGTGGTGGTAGGGATACGTCGCCCACTGACAACACTTCAAGCGGATGAAACGCAAAGTTCGTCAGGAACAGAGAAGCACGACAGATGAGCGTAAAGGAATAGCCGCTAACTATCATATGTTGATGCCATTTTGACAAAAGGAAAATCTCAAGTTCTTACCTTCGGGAGCGACTCTGATGAAGAAATAGACCTTGGCCCTTTCTTCAAGGAATCCACCTCCGGAAAAGAAGAAAAGACGAAGAACTGTGAGAATATTCAGCTGTGTAACCATACGTTGCCTGAAAAGAATCTCGGATCCTCAAACAAAGGTTTGGGCAGAAGAAACAAGGGGAGTGAAAAAGTCCCTGAGGAGATTGCCCTCGATGATAGAGTCGTCGAAGAGCTCACAGCCAAGGACCCGTCTAAGAAGAACAAGGTGGATTACAATGTCCCGGCACACCTGATAAAGATACCCTCGCAATTGAGCATTTTGGATGCCCATCTCCTGTCTAAAGAGGCACGAGATTCCTTGATCAAGGCGTTACAAGAGCCCGATCAGTTTCAAACGTTCCTTGCAAAAGAAAATATGAAAGATGAGCTGGAAGAAGTTCACACAGCTGACATCACATTCGACGATGAAGATCTCCTCCTCGGAACGTGTGAGCACAATTGTGCCCTGTATGTCACTGGGTATTGCCACTACATCAAGATAGGAAAGATCCTGGTTGATAATGGGTCCTCCGTCAACCTTCTTAATGTGAGAATGTTGAAGGAGATTTGCATGAACGTTCAACACCTGGCGCGAGATAAAATTACTATCTCCGGGTTCGACTCACAGTCATCACGGACGCTTGGATCCGTAATATTGACATTACGCTTCGGGATGCTCGTTACTGACATCAAGTTCCATGCCATCGACGCGAAGACTTTCTACAATGTTTTGCTCGGTAGGCCTTGGTTACATGAATACAACATCATCCCTTCTACACAACATCAGTGTATGAAGTACTTCAAAGACGGCCTCGAGTATACAATTACAGGGGAGCTAGCCCCATTCTCTATAAATGAAGTCCGCAAGTATGAAGATGCTAAGTACTTCCTACCAGATTTCGAAGATACGGAAAGATGTCATAAATCGGAGAATAAACAGAAAGCCATCGCCACCATCCTGATCTTTGGGAACGATACCAAAAATGATGAAGAGATGGTCTTCTCGGAGCAACCCTAAGGCAGCGGGCAAGGACCGTCTACGCCTATTTTGGTCTTCGGCAGCAACTCTGAAGATAAAGTTGACACAGTATTTTCTGTTCGTCCATCAATACAAACCTTCACTGGAGTTGATCAGAGTTTACAAATTACCATAGTTCCGCAGCGGCATTATAAAGAACTCAATGCACTTGATACATACAGCGTGCAAGAGCTGCAGACCTTTTACGTCCCTCCTAGGCGAAAAGATGAAAAGGCGATCCTCTTCTACCAGTCCACGGAGACCAAAGTGGAAAGAGAAGTCTGGCATGGTGCCGAACCTGCGCTCGACAGGTTTCAACCAATTCGTCTACCCAGATACTGCGCAGAGGGACTGAAAAGGCTATTGAGATGCCAAGGCGTACCCTTCAAACAGACTGCTCGACGAGCTCAGTTCTATAACAAAATTTGGGACGTTCCTTGGACTCGGCGAAAGATGCCCAACGAGAGGATGGAGACGACTGGGCTTGGATATGTACAGTATAAGAAACAGGAGCGATTCCATGGCTGCAATGTTATAAACAACTTACATGAAAAAGGGAATGCTCGTCCAGATAGCGCCGGTATTGAACCAGAGCGAAATCCCACCGTAAGAATACCGAGTCCGTCATTCGAAGAACAGATCGACAAGCTAATAACGGAAGCAGGTCGAAAGGTTCAGGATGACCACAGCCGCGAAATGACCATTTACGAGAAAGCCAAGACGCAACATCTCGTTCAGCAGTCTACAGAAAAAGAAGATGACGATGCCCTTCATTCTCAACTTGCCGTGTACTCTCGTGGCAAAGAAAAAGTCCGACGCAGAAGCAACGACAACATCAAGAACGGAAGTGGCATTCAAAGATAGCAAAGCGGATCTAAGAAGCCACGCGATCGAGGAAAGGTCCACTGGAATTCATCGCTGATGAAAAAGATAGGTCGGGAATATTCTTTCCACTAAGACAGGACAAGGAAGATATTCAACCTTGTCATGAAGCTTCAAATGATAACGCTCCCGGAGTCTCGGCACCCTAAGCAGGTAAAAGAGGTCTATCATCTGGCTTATTGCTCCTACCACCGAGCAATAGGACATCCTCTGGAAGATTGCTTCACCTCCAAAAACTGGGTCGAAGACAGGTATCAGCAAGGCAGGTTTGCTCTGTCCGACAATTGGAGGGTATCCCCACCACGGAAGCATGAGCCAAAAGCAACCTACACTGCGAAAGTAAGTTCAGATCAACATCGAGCTTGGAAACGAGCTCGTATTTGCCACATGATAACATTCTCAAAGGAGGGAGAGCATGAGAATGTGCACGACCTCTCCCAGTGCTTCGCAAATGAAGATGAGGACGGGGTGATCTTAGAATTTTCACCGGCGCCAAAAGAGCTGGAAGATGGGATACACACCACAACGGACAATCTGAAGAAAATCGACTTAGGGACGGCAAATGATCCAAGGCCAACGTTCGTTAGCGAGCTGCTGTCCGAAGAGCAGGTGATTACACTAAAAGTTGTGCTTATGCAGTATAAAGACTGTTTCGCATGGAACTATTTCGAGATGCCGGGACTAGATCCAGAAATAGCTGTGCATAAACTAGCTATCTCGCCAGATGTCAAGCCAGTCAAACAGGCGCCTAGAAGAATGCGGCTCGAACTCAAGATGAGCATCAATGCCGAAGTCAAGAAGCTAATTGACTCTGGCTTCATCCAAGAAGTTCAATATCCCGACTGGATCGCCAACATTGCCCCAGTGATGAAGAAAATTAGGACAGTACGTATCTGCGTGGACTTCCGGGACATCAACAAAACTTGCCCGAAGGATGACTTCCCAGTACCGGTTACCGAGCTGATGATAGATAACATGTCCACTCATGAAGTCTTCTCCTTCATGGATGGATCTTCAGGGTATAATCAAATAAAAATGCACCCTAAAGACCAAAAGCACACCGCCTTCCGAACTCCACTAGGTATATTCTACTATAAGGTGATGCCCTTCGGCTTGAAGAATGCTTGTGCTACCTACTAGAGGGCCATGACGAAGATCTTTGATAGCCTCATACACGAGATTGTCGAATGTTACATTGGTGATCTCGTGGTGAAAAGCAAATTGTACGAGGAGCACTGGGAGCATTTGAAGGTAGTGTACCAGCGTCTTCGGAAATATAATCTGAAGATGAACCCTCTGAAATGCACGTTTGGATTCTCCTCAGGAAAATTCATAAGATTCATCGTACAACATCGGGGCATTGAAATAGACCCGTCAAAGATCAAGGCGATTATGGAAATGCCTCTGCCAAGAACTCTCAAGCAGCTGCGGTCTCTCCAAGGAAAGCTCGCATATATCCAGCGGTTCATAGCTAACCTCTCCAGAAAATGCCGTCCCTATAGCCATCTAATGAAGAAGGGGACCCCATTCATTTGGGATCGTAAATGCCAAAGTGCACTGGACGAAGTCAAGCAATATCTGCAGAACCCGCCAGTACTGACCGCTCTGGTCAAAAGAAAGCCCCTCATCCTGTACACAACAGCCCTTGAAAGTTCTTTAGGCACGCTATGGGCACAGGAGAACGATCAGGGAAAGGAGAGAGCCCTTTACTATTTGAGTCGAGTTCTCCTGGGGGCAGAAAACATCTACTCCCTCATTGAAAAGCATTGCCTAGCATTAATCATCGCGGTAACGAAACTCCGACATTACGCCTTAGCACATGAGGTCCATCTCATATCAAAGGTGGATTCTCTCAAATATTTGATGTCAAGAGCCATACTAACAGGAAGGATTGCCAAATGGACCCTCGTTTTGATGGAATTCTCGATAATCTACTGACCTCTCAAGGCAGTGAAAGGCCGGGCCATCGCCGACATTCTCGCAGAGCATCCGATACCCGCTGACTCTCCTTTAAATTGTGAGCTGCTGGATGAATATGCGTTCGACACTATCGATGGGGAGAAAGAAGGGAGTGATACCTGATAGGAACTTTATTTCGATGGAGCATCGTCTTTGAAGAAGTGAAAGCAAAATACCCACATAATCAAAGCCGGGGTGGGCCTTATCCTCGTAACTCCGCAAGGAGGGATAATGCGTTTCGCCCTTTCCTTAACAAAGCCAAGGACAAACAACGAGGCTGAATACGAGGCTCTAGTAGCAGGTCTTGAGATCTCCATTGATATGGGAATCGAGAACCTCCTCATATATGGAGACTCCCAGCTGGTCGTTAGCCAAGTAAAGGGCGACTATCAGACATGCAAGCCAGAGTTGGTAAAATATAGCGAAAGAGTGCGGCAACTGCTGACTCAGATCCCTTCCTATGTCCTGGAGAGCATACCACAGACGGAAAATAGCAAGGCAGATGCGTTACCCAAGCTCGCTAAAGAACTGGCCGACGAAAACCTCGATGACGTAAGGATCATTGTGCAAAGCCGTCGGATTCTCGCACCAGCAGAAATATCTCCTGAGTCATCCGAAGAAAAGGAAGCGACCAAACAAGTAGCCTTCCAAGTAGAGGATGAAGAAAAGGCTAAGGATTGGAGAGAAGTCTTCATAGACTACTTCAAATCCTATCGAATGCCCGAAAACGCTCTTCAAGACATCAGCTCATGAAACGAGCTTTGTCTTTCGCCTTCGTCAATGATACTCTATATAAGAGATCGTTCGACTGTCTATGGTTAAGATGCCTGAGACCAGAAGAAGCAAGGAGAGTCATCCAAGAAACTCACGACGGACTCTGTGGTTCCCATCAAGCTGGGCCAAAGATGAAGTTAAAGATCAAGAGAATGGGTTACTATTGGCCCACAATGATTCAGGACTGCCTTGAATATGCAAAGCAGTGTCACTCGTGCCAGATTCATGGGGACTTCATCCATCGGCATCCGAATCCGCTACACCCAACACTGGCAAGCTGGTCGTTCGAGATTTGGGGAACCGATGTAATCGGGCCTATCGAACCAACATCATCCAAGGGACATCGGTTCATATTGGCAAAGACCGATTACTTCTCCAAGTGGGCAGTAGCAGTACCGCTAAGGGAGGTGAATATGGAGAACATCCTCCATTTCTTCAGGACACACGTCCTCTACCATTTCGGCACTCCGAGATGGATTATCTCTGATAACGGGCCAGCCTACAGAAGCCACAAAATCAGTGACTTCGCACAGTAGCATAATATAGATTGGAGATATTCTTCAGTCTATAATCCCCGAGATAACGGTCTAGCTGAGGCTTTCAACAAAACCTTAACTAAGATCATAAAGAAAACGGTGTCCAGAAAAAAAAAGGACTGGCACGAGAAACTGCATGAAGCTCTCTGGGCATATTGAACCACGTTCAAAACGGCCACGAATACAACGCCATTCGCGTTGGTATTCGGCATGGAAGAAGTACTTCCCTTGGAGATAAAGCTACCCTCGCTATGAGTAGCAGTTCGATACGAGCTGATGGATGAAGAAAATGCCTATCTTCGGCTTGAGGAGCTCGATGCCCTCGATGAAGCTCATCTCATGGTGAAACAAAACCTGTAAGCTTACAAGGTAAGGATGACGCGCTCATACGAAAGATTGACTAGGCCAAGAACATTCCACCAAGGCAAACTCGTGCTAGTCGTAAAAAGACCTATGATCCTCAACCGTGCCAAACGGGGAAAATTTGAGCCGAATTATGAGGGCCCATACGTCATAGACAAAGTTTGTCATGATGGTGCCTATTTGCTCATGGATATGCATGGCAAAAGACCCTTCCGACCAATAAACGGTCGCTTCCTTAAGAAATACTACCCCTGACAAGTCACAACTCAGGTTAATGATAAATGACGACGCTCGTGTCCGCTCGCTATCTTCCTGAGTCAGCACTTTGTAAGCAGTATCCGGCAAAACTTCGCCTCGAATATTGGACCGGGATGTCCCTAAACTAACAATGGACCGTAATGTCCTTAAGCTAAATACGTCGCCTCAAACACGGCGATAGTGGAATTCAAGTCCACAGGTCCCAGCGGCAAAGATTGCAACTCAAATCCCGCTGCCTACACAGCTACCCCGGTGGCGAAGTCCCACCGCGATCACATAAAAAACGGTACATCCACAAGCGAAATAGGCACGGATGAAAACCCAAAAAGGCACTGTGAGTAAAAACAGCAGGACTGCCGACGAGTTTGTGAAAACCCGCAAGGGCGCAGACTCGTAAAAAAAATCATGCACACTTGCAAGGTCCTCTCGACCTTGTAAGGAGAAAATACATGTGTGAGATCCTTATGACTCACAAGGGAGAAACACAATTAGGGATCCCCACGATTCCTAAGGAGAAAATATACCTACGAGATCCTCACGACTCATAAGGAGAATTCCCCCCTACGAGACCTTCACGGCTCATAGGATTCAAAAGCCTTAAGATACAGGGACCTGAACCTGTTCTTAAGCCATCACACTCCCAAAGCTGCCCTACACACGATCAACATTGATCCCTTGTATACAATCCACGGGCATAAATAAATGTTCTCTCACCCAGTTCCATCCATGGCGCAAAATTTCCCCATTCGGTGAACAACATTTGTAGGTCCTCTCGACCTGCAAGGAGAAAACACTCTTGTGAGATCCTTACGAATCTCAAGAGAAAATATCACTTAGGAATCCTCACGACTCTTAAGGAGAAAATACACCTACGAGATCCTCACGACTTGTAGGGAGAAACAACTTTATGAGACCCTTACGGCTCATGAAGTCAAAAGGCTTAGTCGGCAGGATCCTAACCCTGTTTGCTAAGCCACCTTTGTTCAAATCAGCAAAGGCAAATGATGATTCGCTCCTGGCAACATTCCAGTGGCAGTGATGCTGATGCCTAAATTGGTATCAAATTCCAAGTCCTTTTACGGAAAATGATGATTCGCTCCTGGACATATTCCAGTCGCAGCAATGCTGATGCTAAGATTGGTATCAGATCTCAAGTTCCAAACTCTCAATAAAAATCAGCGAGCCATAAATGCATATGAAATAGCCGAAATGATGGGGCAACTCGCAATAAAAATCAGCGAGTAAAATATATGCATAGCCGAAATGTTTGGGCGACTCGCAATAAAAAGCAGCGAGTAAAAAGAAAATAGCCGAAATGATTGGGCACCGCGAAAAATAGCCGAAATGATTGGGCAATCGCGACTTTCGTGATATGAAAAGCTGAAATGATAGAGCATCGTGGGAAGAAATAAAAAATAATGAAACTTTTTGCACTACAGGTGAGTCTGCATCGACCCATGTATACAATCCATGGGCACAAACAAAAAGGGAACCACATTTTCCCACTGGGCTATGTCAAAAGAGAGAGTCAAATCTCAACGGTTCATCAAAAGCCTAGAGATCACCACGGCCTTCCTTTTCACTCCAGCAGGATGCAGACGCAACTTGTTGGGCTTCCCTTGCATCTAGTCTAGGGTTTGGTAGCATCACTCATGCCACTTTAAAAATTAGAGAGATGCAAAGCAATCAAACCATGGATCATGCTAGAATTTCTAGGGTAACAAGTTTGTATCACATACAAAGAAATAAAGAGAGTAGGATTACAACCTTTGTAGTCCGTTCCTTCGCTTCACAAGCTCCGTGTTGAGGTCTCTTCGCTGCGATCATCAAGAACTCCGACTCTCGTGAGGCTCCAAGAGGTGAATGATGCATCTTGCTTGAAGTCTTCTTGATCTAAGATGATCTACCTTGAAGAATCTCTAACCCAAGTTTACACTTCACTAATGAAGTAATTAGAGAAGTGAACACCCTAATCTAAGTGGGTAGAATAGATGAGGATGATGAAGTAGGAATTTTGCACTCTTTTGTTTTCAATTTCTCACTTAGAATCATCACAAATGAAAAGCAAGTGAAGCTTTTCTTCAAGAAGCAAGAAGAAGAAGAAGAAGAAGCAAAAGCTTTTGTGATGAATAATGAATTATTGTTGTAGGGTTCCTAGGCACTCTCAAGAGGTCTCACAAGGCATCAACCATGCCAATTTCAAATTTAACGGTGCCGAGAAACCCTAATGTACTGATCGTTGGCTAGATGTCTAGGCGAAAAAGCAAACTAGTTACCACTTAACTAAGAGATACGGAAATACAACCTTTGTAGATCCGGTCCTCCACCTCCACAGCTCCGAGATGAGATCCTCTCCGCTGTCCAAATCAAATCCGGGCTCTAGCGTCGGCTTCGTCGGAGAATAAGCGAGCTAGGTCGTCGATGTCCATGCCGAAGATGATCTACGTCGAGGCATCGCTAAATCAAGCTCCACCTTCATCAAGTCTTGAAAACTTGTGAAGGAAACACACTCTACTACTTGGCAAGAGGTAGAGGATGAAGAAATAGGAAGTGGGTAGACTTTAGTTTTGGATTTCTCACTCTTTTCCAACAATCACCATTGATGGAGCTTGGTTTTCTTCAAAGAAGAATGAAGAAGAAGAAGAGCAAGAAGAAGATAAGTATTATGATAAGTTAATTATGAAAAAAAAAATAATATCATTCTTATCATAACTTTAACCTAAGTTAAGTGTAGAGAATTGACCAAGGTTAAAGGAATGGTTAGGGTTTAGGAGATGAGACAAAAATGGTTGCATCATAAAAGCTTCATGAAGCTTCAAGTGCAAACAAAATAAGCCACCATTTTTCTCTCATTTCTTTTCCTTTTTCCAAAAATAAAAAGACTAGTTAATGAATAAGTAAAACCCTTAACCATTTAAATAACTTTGGTTAAATTCTTTACACATAACCTAGCAATCATGCATCATCAAACATGATACAATAAAGTGCACAAAATCATATCGCATATGCAATGCGCACACCCGAGTGAGAAAATCCATTTTAAAGTGAACCGATACTAGCTGATGCAAAGTAATATATCAAATATATAATCATACATTAAATCATTAAATCAACACTTGATTCAATGATCCGGTCATGTCGCACATAACCGACTGGTATCATTAGTAACAACTTATCGAATCAACACTTGATCCGATAACCCGGCTATATCGCATATAACCGATCAATGTCACATCGTGAGAATCGAATACAGTATCACATACTGGTATTATTCTCGGTCCCGCACATATCTCATATGCGCTCCTATTTCGTTTCGCTTGAGCCAGGAAACCTCTGTGTAGGACTCTAAAGACTCGTCAATACGCCGGCAGCAGATGATGATCATATCAAACATCCACAAGCCGCAAGCGGTCTGCTAAACGTAACGGCCACCCGGGTATTGAGCGATCTGAAGATCAACGAGCAAGCCCGCTCACACTCCAGTGAATCCGACCAGTAACACTACCGTACAGTCCGGTCTGATCGTCTGATATGTCGCATATCTCGCCTAGGGGTGGTAAACGTCAGACCCCAATAGCTCGATAAGTCGTGTCGATATGAGGTCTATAACAATTCGAGAAACTACTGGTAACACTTACCAGTAAATCTCAGCAACCCTGGCCAGGGATTTCCTGTTATAGCCAATCGAATACTGCGCAACATCAACTCCCTATACCGGGAGAGACGAATCCCCTCCTATCGCTCATTGCCTCCATGTGACTCGGGACTGTACCCAAAAACCACCGTTTTGCACGCCCTCTTGGACGTGGTAAGATGGAAATCAAAGCACAGTGGGAACCACACAAGACTCTATGATGATCTCGGGTCAACAGACTACTCTGTACCAGTGTCACCAGAGAACTGCCATCTGACGTGAGGTATAATACCATCTGGGAGTTCTCGGCGAGTCCGTCCAGTGTACCCAGTCTCTACTGAGCACCCGTACATCATCTCTGATGTCAAACACCAATGGATATGGGATCATCCATCGCCCATCTGTATGGGTCGAGAAGGTATACGCTAGTCTACTCTGGTATATCGATGCCCCGTCTCGATACACCCACGACTAGGGACTTTGAAGGATGTACTTACGGACTACCATGTCCCCACTAGTATGATCTGCATCATAGTCCAGGTAGTCAAGTACAAATCCTAAGGGCTTTACCAACATGTAACAGGGAGACAATCAGTGTACACGTTAAGGTAAAGATCAACCAGATAGCATACTATCATGTCGAGCAAGAAAGTCCTCCCTATATATGTCCCAGCATCCACTACAATATACATCCAATGTACAGTAATGGCCTCTAAGGCATACATATAACTAACAATCTCCCACTTGCACTAGGGCCATCTGTAGCAGTGGTTGTAGTATCTCATACTCAACCATTCCATAAAAGTCTCTCTCTGGGAACAGGCCTTTGTGAGTGGATCCGCTGTGTTGTCCTCTGAGTCTACTCTCCTAACCTCGATCTCCTTGGAGATCAACCATCTCCATGATCAGGTGACACTGCCTTAGAATATGTCTGGTTCACTGATGGGACCGGCGTTCCTTGGCATAAGCCACAACTCCATTGTCACACAATGGGAGGAACAAAGTTCATCTTATGAACTAATATACACCCAGACTGCCTCTTTGGTAGCATCTTAAGTAGCGATGTATCCTGCCTTTATCTTCTAGTATGCCACGGTATTTAGCTTGGAACTCTTCCAACATACCGTCCCTTTACTGAGGGTAAAGACAATGCCTGTGACTGACATTCAGTCGTCCTTATCACCCTGGAACCCTTCCAGTGATTCTCCCCAGGATCGATTGATACCATCTCACTACAACTAGTGAGAATCCTAACATCCAATTAAATCTATCTCATAGATCCAAAATCCAGGATTTAGTAGGTATCACATTGATCCTATATGGAGAATCCTAGTGATAAGCGGAGATTGATCGAGCGTAGCATAGGAAACTCCTTCCCTATCAAGAGTATGTCATCCACGTACTCTACGAGGATCAGCACCATACTCCCTACTACCTTTTTGTTTATACAAGGTTCATCTACCATTTTGATGATGTCAACTTCTTTGACTACTTCATCAAAACAGATGTTCCAACTCCGCGATGCCTGCTTTATCCTATAAAGCATCTTGTACACGTTTCCGCTGCTCCCACTGTCTACGAAGCCCTCTGGCTGTGTACTTATAGACGTCCTCTTCTAAAACATCATTTAGAAAAGCAGTCATGACACCCAACCGCCAGATATCGTAGTTATGGTATGTAGCCGTGGCAAGTAGGATCTGGATGGACTTAAGCATAGCTACTTGAAAAGGTTTCATCATTATCCACGCCTGGTCGATGACGAAAAGCTTTAACAAGTCTAACTTTGAAAGTCTCAACTTTTCCATATACACCAAGTAATCTTCTCAAGATATACTTGCTCCTGATGGGGATTTAACCCTTCAGATATAGCAACCAAAGTCCATACTTTGTTGGTGTATAAGGATTCCATCTCAGATCGCTAAGCATCCAGCCATTCTTCCAGAGTCTCACTCCTGATGGCCAGCTCGAAACTAGTTGGGTCATCATCTCATGATGCAATCCTCGCTCCCACTGTCATAGAGAAACAGAAGTATCTCTCAGGTGGGTGAGGAACCCTACTAGATCGGCGGAGAGGCTGAGGTTCGTTAGAATCTACTGAATCCTTTGGTTCTACTAAATCATCTGTTGTTGTTTGTATAGCTGGAACCTTTCCAGTTGTACATAACAGATCTTGCCTCGAGCTTGTCCGGATTTTGCTTTTCAGACATAGGCTGGACAACCCCAAATCTCAACTAACTTGAGAGATGGGCTCTTCCCTTATCATATCACATATGAAGCGGTAGGCAACTGATTTGATTGGAACCCTATTCAATAGGTATGCAGCTTCTCAAGTGCATAACTCCCAAAAGGAAATAGGTAACTCAGTAGTACTCATCATATAGCACACCTTATCATATAGGGTGTTATTGCTCCACCCCGATATACCATCGTGCTATGGTGTATACGGAGGAGTAATGCTGAGAGAGAATCTCATTCTCCTTTAGAATAGTCCAGGAATTCTATGCACAAGTATTCTCCTCCTTGATCACATCAAAGGACATAATACTTATACCCGTTTTGGTTCTCTACTTCTTACTTATATTCTGTGAATATCTCAAAAGGTTCGGACTTGTGTTTCAACAGGAACATAGGTCTGAATCTCGAAAGATCATCAGAGAATGTAATGAAGTACAAAGAACCAGTCTTGGCATGTGTAGACAGGGGACCTTACATACATCAACATGTATCATCCCAAGAGTTTACTAACTCTTTCTCTGTTTCCAATAAACAGAGCTGGTGTCATTATATCTTTGTGACATGACTGGCAAGTTTCACAAGATGTAAATTCAAACTGATTTAAATATGCATCTAAATGTAACTTCAGCTAGTCGGGTCGCATTGATATGACCTAGTCTACAATGCCTCAAGAAGGATTCGTTCATTTCTGAACTCTTCCTCTTGTGTGTGTTCCGTATACTAAAGAACTGTAGTTTGATTTAGAACATCAATGCTTTTAGATAACGTGCCTGAACCGATCAACTTTTGATATAGGAAATGTTCAAAACATTATCCAACAATACAAAATTTTACCGTTTCTTTACTAATAAAGAGACAGATATGATTTTGTATATTCGGTATCTAATAACATTCGTTCAGAATCAATGTATTTGTAATACAGGGTGACAGTGACCAACAGACTTGGCTGCAACATTTGCCCCGTTTTCTGCCTCATGAAACTTATCACCCGTTCTCAGTTCCCTACCTTTCTGTAGCCCTATGTAACAGATTACATATCTGGGATCCTGATCTGGTATCACATACCCAGGACGTAGAGGATACAGAGAAACAGTTCTACATAATGAACACACCCAAAGATGATGCATCAGCATGCACTCTCTTCGTTTGGGCGGCACGGGAAATCTGGTATTCCCCAATTTCCTGCTCTGTTTTATAACAATTATAAGTTGGAGTGGGACCAACGTTCCCCAGCTCAGTATAACAAGCGGGTTCGGTCAATATTCCGTATTATTATCTTGATTAAGGCGTGATATGGTCGCTACCTGGAGAGAGAGAGAAGAAAACACTCAGCGTGCGCTCTGTCAAGAAAAGATTGGTTATTATTTTATCTAATCAGGATGGCTCCCACTGCTTTTTATCATATCTTCCTTCAAACCCTAAAAGGAAAGACTAGCCGGGATTAATTACACACTACAAGTTCGCCAATCTTTCAGCCAGGCCAGTGTCGGTACTTTGAGGGAGGTCCCCCGTGCTTTCGCACGAACCTAATTAATGTAAACCTCGTTTTCCCAGAGGCGTAACCCCGTTGACACCTTTCTAGACACCTACTTGATCGGCCAATTGTAATGTGTAAAACTCTCCCAGGAGTAACAATTACTCACAGTGGGTATCGGGATCCAACTATCACATAGAAGGTATGCAATCTCATTGCAAATTTCAACACTTGAAACTCCCGATAATGGTTTTTACCCCTAGCACCTATGACCTTGGCTAAGGTCAACAAATCATAGGTACTAGTCAAGTTCTACCCGTCATTTCGTGATTAATTAGACCCACCCACATGACTCTTGGCTAAGGTCAACAAAGCCACATGACTGTCCTAACTAATCGCATCATATGCTGTGTAGGAAGACATCACTTAGCTACCGCACACTACGCCTTGGCTATGGTCGACAAACGTAGCACGAATACTAAGTACTCTACTTCCTAAAATGACGGAGGGTTGCGAATGGTTTTTATGAAAACCTTTAACGCTTTGAACTTGATCTCGTTGCGGAATCAAATGGTTTTTAAATGGAATGTTTTCGAGGCTTTTCTAGTTTTGCTAAAGGGGTCACTCCCGGTGAAGGGATCGTCGGCCCTTTCCTCGTCGAATGAGGTGCGGGATATATCATATATATCACTGTGCAAAGCGGAAACTATAGAAGCGATCAAAGACAAACCGAGGGTTGTAGCATCTGCCAGTTATTGCTAAAGGAGTCACTCCCGGTGAAAGGATCTCGGTCCTTTCCTCATCGAATAAGGTGCAGGATGTTCTATAATGAACACCGCGATGCAAAGCAAGAACTGTAGCTACCTGTTTTTATTTTGAAATTCGATTCCACAACATCAATTAGGTTTATTTTCTTTCATTAATCTCATTAATGAATATCCCATCATTTAAGTCCACCTAACCATCACAGATAAATATAACGTACGCTTATGCCATCCGCATTCGCCTCGATGTCCCGTCTGCACCGTTAGGTTAGGTAACTAACGGCAGAGCGGGGCAGGGCTAGCGCGGGTGTAAAATATAAGCAACGTTTATATAATATATCATATATACTATATATAATATCTGTCACAGAACATCACATGATCACATCACAGATAAATCACAGCAGAAGAAACATATGAAATATTGGATATACTAGGACGTCCGTGTTTTCAATACGAGCCAGTATAAAACACGGATTCCACGGTCGTGATGAATAGCCAAACCCACACCTCTAGACCCCTACGAGAGCGGCAAGCAACCCTACCAATTCTAGGGTTAGGAGACCTGGACTCGACTCCTCGAGTTGGTCTCCCACTGGACCCCAGAACCCGGTTACTTGTGCTCCCCTCCTTGGGTCTATCCTAGTGCAGAAAAGTAAATAATATACAACAACGGTGACAACTTCCGCAACCTGGAAGTGCCCCAATAAAAGAATATTACATACAAGTTTTTACATGAATGAAAATGAAAAACACTCATCTCACATAAAACCCCCCCGGCTATTCAAACACGACGATCTAATATAACATATCCAGCAACACATAACATCACATGTCATCAACGTAAGTAAATATGCGCATCCCAATTGTCGTTGACATATAGCAACGAAACCGGCGATATCACATATTACACTTACGGTCACAGAAAAGAAAGTGTAAAACTACAACAGTTGGAATTCGCAACCTCCATAGACATCGCATGCCTAATCAAATGAAATTCTTAGACATCGCATGCCTAACAATTATAAACCCCGCATTTTAGTCTCATTATCGAAAATACTTTTCAATATCGAGTCGGGCAATTCAACAAGATTCCCGACAGTCTGATCGAATACTCGTCGCAAACTTTAGTAGGCGGCCGCACCCCCGAGACCGTCGACGAAGTGCACCAAGGCGGAACACCGCTGCCGCGAGCACCCGAACGGATGCTTTCGACGACGGGGTTCTCCTACAGTCACTTGGTCGGGGCTATGGAGTGAGGCTGTCTATTATGTTTACCCGGCGAGTATCCGCGTACGCTACGTGATTGCGACGGACTTTTGATCACATCAAAATTCCGTGGCAACCGATCAAGTGAGAATAAAGTGCTATGTTTATAACATTCATTTAGTTATCTCATAACTTTTTGTGAATTCCAATTATTGTATCCCATTCCGGATAAATAGAAAATGTCAAACTTTCCGATCGAACAATCGAACACCCAAGTTTTCCCAATTTAGATCAACACATGAAATAAGTCTAACAACATTCAGTTCGTGCCTCAGTACCAACGGTCCAGCCGTAGAAGGGTCAAGCCAACGCCTCACATGTGGCACGCCGCACTACCCCAAACCCGAAGGTTCAAAGGGCAGTTCAAGACGGTCACATAATCGAGTTAAGGTTTGTTGTCTTCTAGAGGGACCATCGCGTTACTTGCACTACTTAGAACATCGTTAAACTATGGAAAAATCCAACACTTGGAAATTTCCCGACAGGGGAAAAATTGGGTATTTATATCCGGTCGAACTTTTTAGCATATTCTAAAAATTTATCCGGAAAGCCAAATAGACAAAATTTGATACCCCGATCAAAACAACGAATCCCCAAAACAACTGCAGAAAATTCAACTCTTGAATAATTTTTAAAAATACCCAGAGAACTCAGCACAGCAAACTAATAATTACTGTGCAAATTTTGGTCAACGATGCAACAGTGTTGCCGCGGAACCGCCGCACCACGTGGGCTAAGGCCGCGGTTCCGCGGCTGTTTGATGGAATTACGACCAAAATTTTTCACCGTAATTCTTAGAAAACCCTGCTTATTTTTCTGCATATTTTTAATTTGGAAAAATCCCAATTTTTGGAAAAAGGACAGAGAGCATTTTGGGTTTGGGTTTTCGGGTTCGTTCGGGTTTCAAAATCCGTCTAGACTTCGCCTAAGGCTCTAGCTAGGCTCTGATACCACTGTAGGGTTCCTAGGCACTCTCAAGAGGTCTCACAAGGCATCAACCATGCCAATTTCAAATTTAACGGTGCCGAGAAACCCTAATGTACTGATCGTTGGCTAGATGTCTAGGCGAAAAAGCAAACTAGTTAACACTTAACTAAGAGATACGGAAATACAACCTTTGTAGATCCGGTCCTCCACCTCCACAGCTCCGAGATGAGGTCCTCTCCGCTGTCCAAATCAAATCCGGGCTCTAGCGTCGGCTTCGTCGGAGAATAAGCGAGCTAGGTCGTCGATGTCCATGCCGAAGATGATCTACATCGAGGCATCGCTAAATCAAGCTCCACCTTCATCAAGTCTTGAAAACTTGTGAAGGAAACACACTCTACTACTTGGCAAGAGGTAGAGGATGAAGAAATAGGAAGTGGGTAGACTTTAGTTTTGGATTTCTCACTCTTTTCCAACAATCACCATTGATGGAGCTTGGTTTTCTTCAAAGAAGAATGAAGAAGAAGAAGAGCACGAAGAAGATAAGTATTATGATAAGTTAATTATGAAAAAAAAATAATATCATTCTTATCATAACTTTAACCTAAGTTAAGTGTAGAGAATTGACCAAGGTTAAAGGAATGGTTAGGGTTTAGGAGATGAGACAAAAATGGTTGCATCATAAAAGCTCATGAAGCTTCAAGTGCAAACAAAATAAGCCACCATTTTTCTCTCATTTCTTTTCCTTTTTCCAAAAATAAAAAGACTAGTTAATGAATAAGTAAAACCCTTAACCATTTAAATAACTTTGGTTAAATTCTTTACACATAACCTAGCAATCATGCATCATCAAACATGATACAATAAAGTGCACAAAATCATATCGCATATGCAATGCGCACACCCGAGTGAGAAAATCCATTTTAAAGTGAACCGATACTAGCTGATGCAAAGTAATATATCAAATATATATTTATACATTAAATCATTAAATCAACACTTGATTCAATGATCCGGTCATGTCGCACATAACCGACTGGTATCATTAGTAACAACTTATCGAATCAACACTTGATCCGATAACCCGGCTATATCGCATATAACCGATAAGTCGTGTCGATATGAGGTTCATAACAGGTCGAGAAACTACTGATAACCCTTACCATTAGTGTAGGGTGTTTTTCGTCACTCCATTGAGATGGGAATACGCGCACGCTTGTCAGGCGTACTACAGATTCCCCCTGCCTAGGGTGGGCTGGGGTTTAATGATTGTGGGGATCCGAATCTCCGGCAGCCGCGGACTAAGCTGCCGTTAATTACCCCTCGCCTTTGGGGCGAGGGAACCTCCGATTAATGGGTTAAACTGGTCATGCGAACTCAATGTGCGGTGTGCGTGTGTTTTGTTTGAAAAGGGGGTTTGGATATATCGGGAGCCACACAGAGTTTTTACGGGGGTCCCTCTACCCGGATAGCGGGCTGGGGGTCAAGGGGGCTAGCAGCCCCCTTGCGGGGTTCGGGACAGCGCCCCGGCCCGAAAAAATTTTTGGAGGGAGAGAATATTGCGGAGTATGTATATGTGTGAATTTGTATACATATATATATGTATATGTATGTACATAAAAAGAGGGGGAAAAGGCATCCAAGGGATGCGTGGGGCCAGCGCCTTGAGCGCTGTGCGCTTAGGTGCTGTGCGCTCAGGCGCAAGCGCGCCACGTGTCGGCACGTGGGCGCTTTGCGCATGAGCGCTGCGCGCAGGTTAAAGCGCATGAGCGCTGCGCGCAGGTGCGCAAGCGCGCGCGCCACGTGTCGGCACACGGGCGCTTTGCGCATGAGCGCTGGGCGCAGGTGCGCAAGCGCGCGCGCGCCACGTGTCGGCACGCGGGCGCTTTGCGCACTGCGCGTTGGAGCGCAAGCGCGCGCGCGCCACGTGTCGGCACGCGGGCGCTTTGCGCACTTGCGCTGCGCGCTGGAGCGCAAACGCGGAGCGCAAACGCGCGCACCACGTGTCGGCACGAGGGCGCTTTGCGCATGAGCGCTGCACGCCGGAGCGCAAACGCAAGCGCGCGCGCCACGTGTCGGCACGTGGGCGCTTTGCGCTCGCGCGCAGTGCGCTGGAGCGCAAATGCACCACGTGTCGGCACGTAGGCGGTTTGCGCTCGAGCGCTAGCGCGCCGGCGAGGATAAGAGGCTTTTAGCCTGAAAAAAAAAGATTTCTCAAAAAAGAAATCAGAGAAGAGTCGGGCTCCTGAATGTGTTTTGGGTTTAATGGAAGTGGTTCTTCTTCTTCCTCCTGTTGCTTGCTGGATCTTGAAGATCAAGAGATGTGAAATCTCAAAATCTCTCCTTTTTAAGATCTGATGACAGATCCAAGTTCCCCTTTGTGGGTTTTGTGGTGAAAAATTAATTTGTTTTATAAAAAGAAGAGTAAAACTCTTGATTTAATTCAAGAGAAAGAAGAAGGTTTTGGAACCTTGAAGAAGAAGAATAGATCTCAGATCTGGAAACCTTTTTTAGAGAGAGAAAAAAGTTATTGAGATATTTCATTATCTTTGCCTTTATAGGCCATACATTTTACACATAGCCCCTTGGGCTTCACAAAATGGCATTTTGCCTATCCCATGGCTCATGTGCCATTTCTTTTTGCACATAAGCCATGCGCTTTACAAAAATTTGGCTTTATGCCTATTTTTCTTACATTTATCGAAAAATAAAATAAAAGAAAATGCAACAAAATTATTTATTACAAAAATTTCATCTTGGCGTGGGGGAGGCCGGCCGCTTCATGTTCGGGCTCGACCCGGGCATGGGCCCACTGGATCTGGGCTTGGGCCCACTTGGCTTGGGGTTGACTTTGATTTTGACTTGGTCAACCGGGGTGTAAATTTTTACCCCAACAAATTGCCCCCCATCAATAAATGCACACCACATATGTGGGTCGTGTGCATGAAATTGATGGATCTTCTTTCACGTGGAGGCGACTTGATTTGGTTCCGGCTTTTTGGGAAGCTGGCACTGCCCTTTTTTACGACATGGACGGTCGATGCTGCCATTTTAGCGACGTGGACGGTCGGTTCTGCCCTTTTTGCGACTTGGACGGTCGATGCTGCCATTTTAGCGACGTGGACGGTCGGTTCTGCCCTTTTTGCGACTTGGACGGTCGATACTACCCTTTTTGCGACTTGGACGGTCGGTGCTTCCCTTTTTGCGACGTGGACGGTCGATACTGCCCTTTTAGCGATGTGGACGGTCGGTGCTGCCCTTTTAGCGACATGGACGGTCGGTTCTGCCCTTTTTGCGACTTGGACGGTCGGTGCTGCCCTTTTAGCGACGTGGACGGTCGGTGCTGCCATTTTAGCGACGTGGACGGTCGGTGCTGCCATTTTTGCGACTTGGACGGTCGGTGCTGCCCTTTTAGCGACGTGGACGGTCGATGCTGCCCTTTTAGCGACGTGGACGGTCGGTTCTGCCATTTTAGCGACGTGGACGGTCGATGCTTGATTTGACTTGCTCTGCTTCTTGCAATGCCAGGGGTAGACTTGACTTGCTCCGCTTCTTGCGGTGTCGGAGTGGAAGTTGACTTGTTGATTTTGATTTGGATTGACATCAGCATCGCTATACTGGAATATGGTACCAAGAGCGAATCATCATCTGTCATGGAGAGGATTTTGGGATTTTGGTTTTTGTTTGGCATCTGCATTGCTGCACTGGAATAATCCCAGGAGCAATTCATCATTTGCCCTGAGAGGATTTGGGAGAAATTGGGATTGTTTTACGCCCGTAGATTGTATACGGTTTTGCAGGATGTATGATCCAGACCGTAGGGCCGGAAAAAAATTTGGGACTTTGTCGGCGTCTGCATCGCTGCACTGGAATATGGTACCAGGAGCGACTCATCATTCGCCGTTGGGGTATGGGATTTGGAATTTGGTTGGCGTCTGCATCGCTGCACTGGAATATGGTACCAGGAGCGACTCATCATTCGCCATTTGGGGATTGGGGAGCGATGGCTTAGGAGACAGGTTTAGATCCCTATCGCCTAAGGCTTTTCAATTTTATGGGCCGTGAGGGTCCCATAAAAGCATTTCCTCCCTACGAGTCGTAAGGATCCCGCAGGTGTATTTTCTCCTTAAGAGTCGTGAGGACTCCTAAGTGTGTTTTTCCTTTATGAGTCGTAAGGATCCCACAAAGGTTTGTTCTCCTCATATATCGTGAGGACACATGAGTGGGTCTTATCAATGGAGCATCATTCCCAAAGCGGAGACCGGCCGCGTAACTGGTGATTACGGTGGGGCATGGGTATGATGAGAATTATTTGAGCCCGTGGATTGTATACGATGGTCAATTTGGGGACCCACCGTAGGGCCGGAGAATTTTGAGAAATTGGATTTTGGTTGGCGTCTGCATCGCTACACTGGAATATGGTACCAGGAGCGACTCATCATTCGCCGTTTGGGGACTTGGAATTTGGATCTTGTTTGGCATCAGCATTGCTGCACTGAAATAATGCCAGGAGCAACTCATCATTTGCCTCGGGAGGACTTGGGATTTGGGTTTTTGGTCGGCATCAGCACCGCTAACACTGAAGCGAAATGCCAGGAGCGAATCATCATTTGCCGTTGCCCGTTGGGGAACGATGGCTTAGGAGACAGGTTTGGGTCCCTATCACCTAAGGCTTTTCAATTTTATGGGCCGTGAGGGTCCCATAAAAGCATTTTCTCCCTACGAGTCGTAAGGATCCCGCAGGTGTATTTTCTCCTTAGGGATCGTGAGGATTCCGAAGTGTGTTGCTCCTTTGTGAGTCGTAAGGATCTCACGCAGGGGTTTTCTCCTCACAAGGTCGAGAGGACTTTGCGAGTGTATTTCATCTCTTTTCACGAGTTTGCGCCCCTTTCGGGTTTTCACAAACTCGCCGGTAGTCCTGCTGTTTTTACTCACGGAGCCCTTTCGGGTTTTCATCCGTGCCCGTTTTGCTTGTGGACATACCGTTTATTTCTTCTTCTTTTTTTTCTTTTTTTTTTTTGGCCGCTGGTGGGACTTTAAAGTAGTCTCACCGGCAGGATTTGGGAGAAATAGGGGTCATTTACGCCCGTGGATTGTATACGGTTTTGTAGGATGTCTGATCCAGACCGTAGGGCTGATGTGCTCAATTCGCCTGCGACTTGGAGCATTCATGTGTAGTATTTCTTGAGATATCGTCCATTGATGGGTGGCATGGGCCTTTCTCCCTCTGCACTTATTAGTTGGTAGGATCCTCCGTCGAACACTTTCTCAATGACATATGGTCCTTCCCAGTTTGGCTCGAATTTTCCCTTGGCATGTCGATTGAGGATGATCGGTCTTTTGAGGACCAACACCAATTCACCTTTCTTGAAAGCACGGAGACGAGTTATCTTGTCATAGGCCCGTGACATTTGGGCTCGGTATAGCTCCAGGTTTTGCTGCACCGCGAGCCTCTTTTCTTCGAGGGCATCGAGTTCTTCAAGTCGAAGGAGCACGTTTTCCTCTTCTGTCAACTCATGCTGAACGGCCATTCTTAAGCTTGGAACTTCGACTTCGAGGGGGAGGACCGCCTCCACTCCGAAGAGCAATGAGTATGGAGTGGACTGAGTTGGAGTACGGTGCGTGGTACGATATGCCCACAATGCCTCATGAAGCTTGAGATTCCAGTCTCTCTTGTTGGCTGAAGCATTTTTCCTCAGGAGCTTGCATAGAGTCTTATTGAAGGCTTCGGCTAGCCCATTGGCTCTTGGATTATAGATGGAGGAATATCTCCAGTCTATCTTGTGCTGAGTAGCGAACCTTGAGACATTGAAGCTCTTGAAAGAAGGCCCGTTGTCAGATATGATTCTTCATGGTGTACCGAAGCGGTATAGAATGTTATGCTGGAAGAATGTCAGAATATCTTTTGTCTTGACTTCTTTTAGCGGGACAGCTTCAGCCCATCTGGAGAAGTAGTCTGTGGCGGCCAGTATAAACCGATGGCCTTTGGATGACGGAGGATCAATTGGGCCAACAATGTCGGTGCCCCAGACTTCGAAGGGCCACGACGCCACCGTAGGATGCAATGGATTGGGATGCTTGTGAATAAAATCACCGTGAATTTGGCAGATATAACATTTCTTTGCATGCTCTCCACAGTCCCGTATCATGGTGGGCCAATAATACCCAAGCCGTTTAATTTGCAGTCGCATCCTGGGGCCAGATTGGTGAGCACCGCAAACGCCCGAGTGAACATCTTTCATGACCTTTTGGGCTTCGGCCAATGACAGACACCTGAGCCAGAGTTGGTCATATGACCTGCGGTATAACGTGTCATTTACAAACACGTATCGGAGAGCTCTTTTCTTCAGCTGAATCCTCGCAGATTTTTCTTCGGGAAGCTTGTCATATCGGAGGTACTCTATGAAGGGTTCTCTCCAATCGGGCTCGTCTTGAACGATCGAAGCTTCTTCGGCGGGATTGCTCTTCTGTTCCGCGCTTTCCTCTTCTCGTAGAGAGACAAGGGGTAGGATTTGCCGGCTCCTGACTGTGATCAGAATTTCGTCCATGTCAGGATCAGCCAGCTCCTTGGCCAAGCGAGCGAGTACATCAGCCTTTCCGTTCAACGCTCTAGGGACTCTCGTTAGTTCAATATGAGTGAACCGTTTCATGAGTTCCACCACTCGACCTCTGTACCGAGCTAACTCGGGTTTGTATATCTTATAGTCGCCGCTTACTTGGTTGACGACAAGCTGGGAGTCACCGTAGACTCGTAGCCGACGGATTTCCATTTCTACGGCGAGCTCCAAACCAGCTATCAGAGCTTCATACTCAGCTTCGTTGTTTGTCCGAGGCTCGGTGAGAGCGAAAGAACGCCGTAGGGTTCCCATTGATGGTGTGATGAACACTAACCCTATCCCTGCTCTTATCTCCGGGATGCTTGATTTACTGGAGGTTCTTATTGATGAGGCTCCATCGAAGTAGAGCTCCCAACATGGCCCATCTTCCTTGAGGTGTAGCACTTGTTCGTCGGGTAACTCACAATTTAGCGGCGACCCTTCTGGTATGGGATGAGCAGCGAGAAAGTCTGCAAGGGCTTGCCCTTTTACTGCTTTCTGAGGAGTATAAACTATATCAAACTCAAGTAGCATGACAGCCCATCTTGCCATCCTGCCGGCTAGGCTTGCTTTGGTCATCAAGTGTTTGAGCGGGTCGACCTTGGAGATCAGCATAACCCGATGAGCCAGCAGATAGTGCCTCAGCTTCTTCACAGCAAATATCAGAGCCAGGCATTGCTTTTCGATTGGGGAATAGTTGTGTTCCACCCCGACTAGAGTTCGACTGAGGTAGTAGAGGGCATTTTCCTTTCCCTCCTCGTTATTCTGGGCGAGGAGCGCACCGAGTGACTCATCTAGCGCGGCAGTATAGAGAATCAACGGTTTATTTGGAATGGGAGCGGCCAGCACTGGAGGGTGCAACAAGTATTGTTTGATGCTTTCGAACGCTTCTTGACATTCGGTATCCCAGATAAAAGGAGCTCCTTTCTTCATGAGCTTTGAGAAGGGCCTACATCTCCCTGATAAATTTAAGATAAACCTCCGTATATAAGCAAGCTTGCCTTGAAAAGATCTTAGCTGCGTCAGACTCTTCGGAGGGGGCATCTCCATGATGGCTTTTATCTTTGATGGGTCAACTTCGATCCCTCGATGTCGGACTATGAAGCCCAGGAATTTTCCCAATGACACGCCAAAAGCGCACTTCAGAGGATTCATCTTCAGATCGTATTCCCTCAGTCTGGTGAGAACGGTCCTGAGATCTTGGATATGATCGGCCTTGGCTTTAGTCTTGACGACCAGATCATCAACATAGCATTCGACGACTTTATGGATTAGGTCATCAAAGATATTAGTCATTGCCCTTTGATATGTAGCACCTGCGTTCTTCAGTCCGAATGGCATTACCTTATAGCAATATATTCCGATCGGGGTTCGAAATGCTGTGTGCTTCTCATCCTCAGGCGACATCTTGATCTGATTATATCCAGACGAGCCATCCATAAAGGTGAACAGTTCGTAATTTGAGGTGTCATCGACCATCATTTCCATGACTGGTAGCGGGAAGTCGTCTTTAGGACATGCCTTGTTGAGGTCCCTGAAATCGACACAAACTCGGATCTGCCCATTTTTCTTCTTCACTGGAACTATGCATGCGATCCAGTCTGCAAATTTCTCTTCCCTGATGAAGCCGGCATCGATGAGTTTCTTGGTTTCCTCAATGACCTTTTCTTCCAACTCCCTTCTCATTCTTCGAGGAGCTTTTTTGACTGGCTTAGCATCAGGAGATATAGCCAGCTTATGCACGGCTACCTCAGGAGAAAGGCCAGGCATTTCTTTGTACGTCCACGCGAAGCAGTCGACGAACTCACGCAACAGGGCAATTATCTGCTCTTTCATTTCCTCCGACAAGAGTGAGCTGATGTAGGTCGGCCTTGGATTATCGGGCGTTCCTAAGTCAATCTCGGCTAGCTCATCAAAGGTTGCTTGTCCGCCATCTTCGAGCTCTTGAGGAGCTTCTTCTGGCTCGGCTATCTCATCGTCGTCATTTAATCTTTCGCTGGCCTCACCAACATCGATCATGTAGCACGCTTTGGAATCAGGTTGAATGTAGCCTATGCCCCGTCTATCTGGAATTCGTCCATCGATGAGTGCTCGGACCTGGGGCGGATACCATAGCCCTTCGTAAAACTTTGCTTCGGACTCCGTTTGATATAACCGGCATCCGCACTTCTTAAAGTATTCCCGCATCTCGGGTGCATAGTATCTGGGATTGAGGACGGCTCTTATGCCTCTCTCATAGGGAAGGCACGCGACAGAAAGATCGTCCGGGTGCACAACGGGGTTTGACCTGTAAAACAGGATGCCCTTCTGTCCATTTTTCCTCCCGGACACGTAGAAAGTTTTCAGCTGGTCCACGGTAGAGACTGACAATGCGTCGAGCTCTTTGCACATCCGTTCCGGCATCCTTGTAATGGCCAGGGACCCTTCAGCGACTTCGAAGGTCTCTCGTAGTTTCGCTTGCTGCATGGGGGGCCAATCTGCACAGCTGTTGCACGGCAGGTCCTCTTCTTCTGACTCTTCAGTGTCACTGCCAAGATGAGGGCGGACTTTGCTGCTAGATGGGCCTTCAGTAAAAGATTCGTCCGTATCGCTGCCGAAATGAGGGCGAGTTTGGCGGAAGTACGGGCTTCCAGCATCGGACTCATCAGTGTCGCTGCCGAAATGCGGGCGCACTTGGGTATTTTTGCGTTTGAAAGTGATAGCCGGCGCAGATTTGCTTTTGAGTCTTGGGGCCGTTCTATCCTTAGTCAGTTGTGGCTTAGCATCTTGGTGGTTCGTAAAGTACCGAGAATCTTCATATCGGACTTCATGCACACCGAACGGATGGATGTCTCCGTCAATGCGTCTTTCTTCGCCATTTTTAGTATACTTCATGCATTGATGGAGAGTTGACGGAATGATGCCGTAATCGTGGAGCCACGGCCGCCCCAAGAGAATCTTATAAGACGTGTCGGCGTCGATCACGTATATCTTAGCTTCAGTTTGCAGATCCCCGAATTTGATTGGCAAAGCTATAGACCCCAGAACTTGCTGGCAATTTTGGTTGAAGCTTTGAATGACAATCCTTTCCCTTGACAGGTGTCGAACGTCCATTGACAAACTCTTCAGAGTTCGCAAGTTCATGATGTTCACTGAGGACCCCGGATCAATCAATATGCAATTAATTCGATCTCCGTCGCTGTACCCGGTCACGTAAAGTGGCCGATTATGCTCAGCCGTTCCCAGTAGCAAGTCTTCATCCTTAAATGTGACTGCGGCGGCATGCAGAGCGTGCTGGGCTTTTTTCATATTAATTTCCGCAAAGTGAGCCTGGTATCGCTCGGGGTTTTGTAAAGCGTGAATGAGAACATCTCTAAGCTCCTTAGATAGGACCAAGGCGTCGTAGATGCTCAGGAGAGACGGAAGCTTCCGGAGATGTGCCAAGACATTATAGTCCACCGAGGAAGGACTTATGTTTTCATCAATCGGTTCTCTGCCATCTTCTTCATTAGCGACTTGTTTTTCCTTCCCTTTTGGGGCGTTGCCCTGATTTGGCGGTAGAGCCCTGCCGCTTCTAAGCTGGATTTGATTGGCCGTTGTGGCGAGCTCCTCATCCTCTTCAGGAAAACAGAGCTCATCCTCAGAGTCACTGCCAAGATGGATGGCGTAGCAGGTCACTACTGGGATTTCTTCATTGGAGTCTTCTTCTAACTCCTTCAGAATTTCAGCCGCTTGCACAGGGAAGAACTCCTTCAATTGTACCAATGTTCTTTCCCTTTGTTCATATTCTTCGAGGGAATCGATATATTTTTGAATGGTCGATCTCCCTGCAGACTCTCTTTCGCGCCGAGCTGCACTTTTCTTCTTCTTGAGCTTCTTGGATTTTGAGCCTGATGGAGCCGCATTGGCAGCTGGACCGGTAAGCTTCTTCTGTCCTTCCCATTCCATCCTGAGCTCTTTCTGAAGTAGCTTTAGCATCTTCTTCGTCTTATTAGATATGTGCGTACTCCACGGAGGCCGCGATGAGTCCGTTTCACTTCTCAGGGCAGCGGGTTCAACTGTCTGCTCCCAGAAGGCTTCAACTTCTGTCTGTACAAAGTTGGCGGTTGCAACTTGATTGTTCACCAACACGCTTTTGGACAGCTCGATCTCTGCAGCCTTGTACTGCTTCTCGACCCAGTCTTTGAAGATATAGCAATCCTCGATCGCATGGCTCACTACTCGGTGGTACGGGCAATACAGAGGATTGTCGGTCATTTTTGCTTCTTGGGGTCTTTTCGACTCCGGCAATTGTAGGCCATTGTTCAAGGCGTCTTTAAATATCTTGCGGACCTTGTCCCTTCTGAAAGAGTAAACCTTGTTCTTTTTCTCCTCTAGGGAAGGCCCATCTCCTCCCAGCAATGGCTTTTGAGACCGGTTGGTTTTGGATTCGCCCGCCCTTCGCTTTTCTTCATTGTCGGACGCATTGAAGACATTGGTACTGCTGGAACTCCCGCTTCTACGGTTGTCGTCCCGCTTGCTTTTCCAGGTTTTGTCTCTCTGAGAGTTCGGCGGGGACTCTTGCTTCGAGCGTTCCAGCATCTGGACTTTCTTGGTTAGCTCCTGAAATGTCTTGAGGCCCGCTGTACACAAGAATGGGACCATCCAATTGCTGAGGTTCCCAATAAGAAGGCTGACGGACTGGTCCTGCTCCAGCGGCGGTTCGCACTGACCGTGAGATTACGCCATCGGGCGATAAAGTCAGTGTTGCTTTCATTCTTCCCCAGCTTGGTCCTCACAAGGTCGGCAATGGAGATTTTATCACTGACGCTCATGAATCTTTGCCGGAACAGAGACTCCATTTGGGCAAAGGTAATGACGGACCCGTCTGGTATGCTCGCGTACCAGTCGAAAGCGACACCGGTCAGGCTGTTGACAAATTGACGAAGAAGGAGCGCGTCATTGCCCCCTGTATTTCCGCACGATGCTTTGAAGTGGGCAACGTGCTGATTTGCATTCCCCGTTCCATCAAATCTTCCAAACTTAGGAATGACGTAGCCGCTTGGGAACTCAATCAGATCGTACTGCGCGGGATATGGCCGCCCACTACTGCCGATTTCTTTCTGAGCTTCAGCTTCGACCACCAATGTTTTAACCTTGCTGGTGACCAAGTCCATTATCCGATCCTGTGTTAGCGGGATAGTGCTATCTGGGGCCAAGGCATCCCCAGAAGCGGAGTGTGGCCGGCTTTCGTGTGGCTCGACCAGTCTTGGACCCGAAGGAACAGGCATTGGCTGCCTCGGGTTGTCATCACCCGGCTGATTAGTAGCGGCTTGTGCTTGATTAGGAGGCGCTCGACCAATTTGAGCCGTAAGCTGCATCACCACATTCGTTAAGTCGTCAATCTTCGAATAGAGCTTGGCCATCTCTTTATCTTTGCTCCTGAGCTGTTTTCGAAGCTCTTGAAGCAGCTCTTGCTCCGCAGTCCTGGGGCGGAAAGTAGGCTCTTCCTCGCTGTCCGAGCTTGACTCTGCATGGACCGAGGGGTCTTTCTGCCTATCATCCTCATCGAGAGGGTTTTCTTCATCCAGCGGGGGTGGCTGTTCTTGGGCGGCGGCAACCACATTCAGGCTAGATTGGGCTTGGGATGTGGTGGCCCCGTCCTTGCTTTTGCTGCGAAGGTTGTCGCTGGGGCGCCCGCCAGCCATATAGACCGTATGGATGGTATATCCGGACGTCTTTCTATCATTGGCAGCTGATTTCATGGATCGCTGTCTTGATCCCCTTGTTTCGGTAGCTGGTAGTCGATTGAAGGCGGCTGACCTAACCAGGTTCTCGAATGGTGCTGGCGCTTCTTTTCTGGGTTTGCCCCGCTGCTTTCGTGCGGCACAGAGTGCTTGATAGACTCTTGAAGAGACAGTGTCATACTTTTTCTATTGGGGCCGGGACACGTCTCTTTGTGGCACTGTTCGGACCGCTGTCTTCTTGATTCTGGCGGTCATGGCGTTTTTCTGAACCCACTTCAGAGGCTCGAAGGAATTGCTGATTCTTACGTCTGACTCAGCCGTCGTCGCGGGGCAACCCTGCTCTTGGAACTTCACACGATTCCATTTGGCCGAGGTCTTGGCCCTTTTGTTGGCTCGATACCTGAGCCGCTTCTGTCTTAACTTTTCTGTTCTAAGCGCCTGGCGGACTTCGGCTCTTTGTGAAGACGCCGCAGACCGGTTGATGGAGGGCCTTGGAAATACGCCTAATTGTCCATTTGTTGGAGTCATCGCCTGAGCTCGTACGCAACATTTAATGTTGCCCTTCGCATCGGAAGTCTTGCCCCCAGCTAGAGAGCCATGGACTCGTTCAGACACCATCTTAAGTTTCGGTTGTGGTGCCTTGGCGATCACGACATTCGGCCTCTTACCCTTTGAGACCGGCTTGGCCACCTGTTCCGCCGGGATCTCTGCCAGATGAGCGCTTCCGGCAGGGTAGATGATGACAGAGCCAAACAGGCGGGGCGGTTCCTCCCATTGTCGACTGAGGCTTGCGGGGAGAACCACCCGAGCGTTGATCTTGACCACGTACAGAATCGGGGTCACGTTGGAAGCTGAATTCGTCTGGGGAGACATTGTCGTCGAAGGTTGATTGCTGCACGAAAAAAAAACATCATTTCAGTATAAGCAATCGATATGTATATTGATTGAGTTCGCATGAACGTTTAACCCGAAATATGGGAGGAGAGATTGGTCCCACCGGGCGTGCCAGAACCTGTAGGGTGTTTTTCGTCACCCCATTGAGATGGGAATACGCGCACGCTTGTCAGGCGTACTACAGATTCCCCCTGCCTAGGGTGGGCTGGGGTTTAATGATTGTGGGGATCCGAATCTCCGGCAGCCGCGGACTAAGCTGCCGTTAATTACCCCTCGCCTTTAGGGCGAGGGAACCTCCGATTAATGAGTTAAACTGGTCATGCGAACTCAATGTGCGGTGTGCGTGTGTTTTGTTTGAAAAGGGGGTTTGGATATATCGGGAGCCACGCAGAGTTTTTACGGGGGTCCCGCTACCCGGATAGCGGGCTGGGGTTCAAGGGTGCTAGCAGCCCCCTTGCGGGGTTCGGGGCAGCGCCCCGGCCCGAAAATTTTTTTGGAGGGGGAGAATGTTGCGGAGTATGTATATGTGTGAATTTGTATACATATATATATGTATATGTATGTACATAAAAAGAGGGGGAAAAGACATCCAAGGGATGCGTGGGGCCAGCGCCTTGAGCGTTGTGCGCTTAGGTGCTGTGCGCTCAGGCGCAAGCGCGCCACGTGTCGGCACGTGGGCGCTTTGCGCATGAGCGCTTGCGCAGCGCCCGAGTGCTGCGCGCAGGTGCGCAAGCGCGCGCGCCACGTGTCGGCACGCGGGCGCTTTGCGCATGAGCGCTGCGCGCAGGTGCGCAAGCGCGCGCGCCACGTGTCGGCACGCGGGCGCTTTGCGCACTGCGCGTTGGAGCGCAAGAGCGCGCGCACCACGTGTCGGCACGCGGGCGCTTTGCGCACTTGCGCAAGCGCGCAGGTGCGCAAGCGCGCGCGCCACGTGTCGGCACGCGAGCGCGCTTGCGCTACGCGCTGGAGCGCAAGCGCGCGCGCCACGTGTCGGCACGCGGGCGCTTTGCGCTCGCGCGCAGTGCGTTGGAGCGCAAATGCGCCACGTGTCGGCACGTAGGTAGTTTGCGCTCAAGCGCTAGCGCGCCGGCGAGGATAAGAGGCTTTTAGCCTGAAAAAAAAGATTTCTCAAAAGAGAAATCAGAGAGGAGTCGGGCTCCTGAATGTGTTTTGGGTTTAATGGAAGTGGTTCTTCATCTTCCTCCTGTTGCTTGCTGGATCTTGAAGATCAAGAGATGTGAAATCTCAAAATCTCTTCTTTTTAAGATCTGATGACAGATCCAAGTTCCCCTTTGTGGGTTTTGTGGTGAAAAACTAATTTGTTTTATAAAAAGAAGAGTAAAACTCTTGATTTAATTCAAGAGAAAGAAGAAGGTTTTGGAATCTTGAAGAAGAAGAATAGATCTCAGATCTGGAAACCTTTTTTAGAGAGAGAAAAAAGTTGTTGAGATATTTCATTATCTTTACCTTTATAGGCCATACATTTTACACATAGCCCCTTGGGCTACACAAAATGGCATTTTGCCTATCCCATGGCTCATGTGCCATTTCTTTTTGCACATAAGCCATGGGCTTTACAAAAATTTGGCTTTATGCCTATTTTTCTTACATTTATCCGAAAATAAAAGAAAAGAAAATGCAACAAAATTATTTATTACAAAAATTTCATCTTGGCGTGGGGGAGGCCGGCCGCTTCATGTTCGGGCTCGACCCGGGCATGGGCCCACTGGATCTGGGCTTGGGCCCACTTGGCTTGGGGTTGACTTTGATTTTGACTTGGTCAACCGGGGTGTAAATTTTTACCCCAACAATTAGCACTCTATATCAGCCCTGGCCAGGGACTTCCAATTATAACCAATCGAACACAGCACAACATCAACTCCCTATACCGGGAGAGACGAAACCCCTCCTATCGCTCATTGCCTCCATGTGATTCGGGACTGTACCCAAAAGCCACCATTTTGCATACCCTCATGGACGTGGTAAGGTGGAAATCAAAGTACAGTGGGAATCACACAAGACTCTATGACGATCTCGGGTCTACAGACTAACCTGCACCAGTGTCACCGGAGAACTGCTATCTGACGATAGGTATAATACCATTTAGGAGTTCTCGGCAAGTCCGTTCAATGTACCCAGTCTCCACTGAGCACCCGTAAACCATCTTTGATGTCAAACACCGATGGATATGGGATCATCCATCGCCCATCATATGGGTCAAGATGCGTATACGCTAATCTACTCTGGTGTATCGATGCCCTGTCTCGATACACCCTCGACTAGGAACAGTTATAGGATGTACTCGTTGACTACCCTGGCCTCACTAGTATGATCTCATCATAGTCCTAGTAGTCAAGTACAAATCCTAAGGGCTTTATCAACATGTGAGAGCAAGACAGTAAACCAATACAAGTCAACATGTTAAGACAAAGTGAAACTGGATAGCATACTATCATATCGAGCAAGAAAATCCTCTCTATATATATCCAAGTATCCACTATAATATACATCATATGTACAACAATGGCCTCTAGGGCATATATATAACTAACACAACGTCAACAACCGACCCCAGAGTCAAAACAATGGAGCCATAGCAAAATCCCTAGTTCCAAGCCTCGACGGTTCACTGACAACCTAGAGACTACCTCGACATTCGTCGCAATATTGCTGACACAATGTCAACAGGTGAAGCAAAGGAAGATCCTTAGCTTCAGGGTCTCGATAGCGACATTTACAGCCTAGAGATCACAAAGGTGTTTCTTCTCCACTCCAGCGAGATGCAGACGCAACGTCAACAACCGACCCCAGGGTCAAAACACCGGAGCCATGGCAAAGTCCCTAATTCTAAGCCTCGACGGTTCACTGACAACCAAGAGACAACCTCGATAGTTGTCACAATATTGCAGACACAATGTCAACAAATGAAGCAAAGGAAGATCCTTAGCTTCAGGGTCTTGACGGCAACTCAAATGAGACCTGAAAGACCATCAAAGATCATCCCACACCAGCGCGGAGTGGTCATGGCTCATCAGGGCTCCCAAACTGAGCCTAACCTCGACAGTAATATCACCCGAAAGATTACTTGAAGACGTCTTGTCCTACCCCCGAAGGGATCAGAGACACGACAGTCGCGGGACTACTCGAACAGCAAGATTGTATATCGGGGAATACATCGGCCAGCGCGACGGTGCGACGGGTAAAAAACCTAGTACCACAGACCCTAACGGACTTCTATTAGCAAGAGTTAACTGTGACGTTAGGACATCCTTACGAGAACTTCTCGATTCTTCTCAACTTATGGGGAAAATAATGCTCCTGCGAGAACTTCTCGACTCGTCTCGACTCGTAGGGAAAAGCCTTAGGCAACGGGGATATCAACCTATCTCCTAAGCACTGGGGCCCTGCAAGTCGGTCCAAGATAGACTATTGCATACTATCCATGGTCCACACTCTCCAAAGTCGAATATCGACGAAGAGGGAAATAACCACTTACAAGTCCTCTCGACTTGTAAAGGGGAAAATTCTCCTATGAGATCCTTACGACTCTCAAGAGAAAACGCACTTAGAAGTCATCACGACTCCTAAGGAGAAAACACACCTGCGGGATCCTCACGACTCGTATGGAGAAAAGTCTTTATGAGACCCTCACGGCTCATAAAGTTGAAAAGTCTTAGGCGGCAGATCCGAACCTATTTGCTAAGCCATCGCTGCCCTACCAGGATGTCAAGATGGACTATCTATGGGCTACATTTGCCAGAGCTACGTGCCACTGAAATAAAAAAGCTATTTACAGGTCCTCATGATGTGAATGAGATCCATATGGCTCACGGAGGTGATGAACAATTGGAAATCCTCACGATTTAATATAACCTAGGAGATTACCTAAGAACGTCTTGCCCAGCCCCGAAGGGATCAAAGACATGGCAGTCACAGGGCTACTCGAATAGCAAGAGTGCGTATTGAGGAACATCATCGGTCACGGACAAGAAGACCATCTGGAGCCAAATGGAGCCGATGGGGATAGGAGATCCTCTACGAGCCGAGAGATCGAGCAGCACCGTATCACATTGGTCATCCGTAAGATTAGGGTTCACCAAGCGTGCAACAAAACGAGGAACAATCCCCTCAATAGGCACCTCCCATGACCGCCGGCAACCACGTGGATGATTACAAGCCATAGCCTACTTCTTTCTCAGAAAAAGCAGAGAAAGAAGGTGAAAAGACATCTTCAGTAATGAGGCAGTGCCTCATGTGCCTCGCACGTATAACACGGGGACCCCAGCATTATATATATATGAGTAACTACTACTTCACATGAGGCACCTATGAGCAGTGGTATAAAAGAAAGGGAAGTTTTGCCATTCATACTTGGGAAAAATTTGTACATCGGTGATAACAACAAACAAAGTATCATCAAAATGTTTATAATGGCAAGACACTGAATCCCGGACATGGATTTAGGAATTCAGAAGCAAGCCCAAGTAAAATGCTTCTGTCTTCTCTGACCATCTTCTTATGCATTTTCTCACAAATGCAAGCGTCGAGATTCCCGCTGATATCGTTCGTCCACTGGTAGGCAGAGATTATCGTCGTCTGTTGGAAGACCTGATGCAAGATATCGACAAGATCATCTCGCCGCCTCTTCGAGATCAAGCCCATCAGATATACTGAGTGCATCTTATCTTCGGCATCATCAAGTGCCTCAAGCGGCATGGCCTCGTTAAATTCGGGAAGTGCTTCCCAAATTGCCCCCATGATAATTTTCAAAAGAGCGGAACGACGGGGGAGTAGTCAACCGTTGTATTCATCGAAGCGACGCATCACCTCAGCACATTGGGCATTCATAAACTACTGGCCTTGGCAGCGACCTTAGACGCAAATGTCTTCATAGGAGATAATCTCGTCAAGATCATATAGATAAATAGCCATAGTATCTAGAAAGAAAATTCAATAAAAGACTAGCAATTAAATATCAAGATTCTTAAAGTCTAAAATAAAAAGAGTGGTGACGATCCATTATTGATGGGGCAGTCGCCCATTAAGGAGGGAATCCTAAAAGGATTCTCATTTTAATAAGAAACCTCATTGGGCTAAGGAGTTAAACTCCTTCGAGGGCTGTGCTCTACAAAAAAATTCATATATGTCAACTTTATTAAGAGGGGAATAAAATTCCCGAAGGGCCCTTTTAATCGTTTAGAGCTAAGCTCTTATGTGAGGAATTAAATTCCTTTTAAGCTGTGGAATTAAATTCCAGAAACCCCCATAATGAGGAAACGAAAAATAAAATTACAATGCCATGAATCCTTAAAGATCAGAGGAGGAATGCCAACACATTGAAGTTTACTACTCAAAGATCACGTCTTTGGCTAGGAAAAGGGTTTCAGAAGATAGCAAAGCTCTTATGATGGATTTAAAATCCAGAAATTTTTTTAAGAAAAGGGTTTCTTTGTTGTTCAAGATCTTTACCTAAAAAAGATTTCTTTTTTCTGACAGAGTTTAACTTTGAAATTTCAATGGGCAGAGAACTAAGCTCTGAAGAAGAGAATTAAATTCTCAAAGAAAATAAGGAAGGAAGAAGATGAAGGAGCAGAGGCTTCCAAAAAATAGGACCCTTACATTTATAAGACGTGACGAGGGCGGTTCATCTCCCCATTCCCCTAGGCAGATCCAACGGCTATAAAGGCGACAGCGTTGCACTCACGTGCAGGCCACGTGAGAATAACGTTGTGGGGGCATTTGTTCCCTTATAAAAAAGAGAGAGAGAGAGAAAAACACAATGAAAAAATTCCCTGATGGAGCATGTAACAACCTAGTTCATTTACACCAATTCCAGTTCCTGTATTTACTTATCTGTGGTATTTTCTTGATTTATCGTGTTTTAGGTGCAAATGGTATTTTACATTTTACTTTGCATTCGACCCGACCCGCTTGCTTGAGCTTGTTTGATTTATATTTATGGTTTATCCTGATTTGTTACGTAGACTGGTGCATTTTCATGTTTAGTGCATACTGGCATTTTATCTGGCATTGCATCTTTTATCATATAACATTTTAGGTCACGTAAGATAATTTAAAATTACTTAGCATGGTCTGCATGATACCCCTAACCCCGTGGTAGCATCCGCGCATCTTGTTCTCGTCCCGTTCAGTGAAACGGACGTGTTTGGATGGCTACGCACACGTACGTGCACCGTTCTTGGGGGTATGCATTTTCGTTACCTAAGCATCGGTTTTGAATTTTGAAAATCGCATATATTTTTCATATTTAAAATCTGAATTTTTAGACCCGACCCGGGCGTATTTTGGACTACATTTGTATTTACCTAAAAATCTGAATTTTTAGACCCGACCCGGGCGTATTTTGGACTACATTTGTATTTACCTAAAAATCCAAATTTTTAATTAAATATAATCTACGATTTAAAATTAAAATAACTAACCAAAATATTTTTTTTTTAAACCTACAAATCTTTTTAAAATTTTAAATCCTTTCATAACCAATTTCAGCCCCTCCTCTCACTGGCCCGTGGCCCCACTCTCTCTCTCTCTTTTTCCTTTTCTTTCTCTCCTTCTCACTCTCTCTCCCCGGTATCTCTTTCTCTCTCCCCCACAAACAAACAACTTTATATCTCCTCCCTGTTCATCCCCCCTCTCTCTCCTCTCGATCTCCCTCCCTCTCTATATCTCTCCTCCCTCTCTCCTCTCGCGTTCTCTCTCTCTCTCTCAGCCCTCTCTCTCTCCCCTCTATTTTATTTTCTTTAGTATTTTTATTGAGCCCACGTCTGTATCTCTCTTCTCTCTTCTTCGTTTCGATTTATTTTCTTCGGCACGAGAACGAACCCTAACCCCAGCCTTTCCTCGCGCTCGCCGTCGTCTTCATCTTAACCCCCTCGACCTCCTCTGCCTCGTCATCAACCTCTATCGTCATCATCACCTACATCCATCACCTCACCTTATCATCTGCATCTTCACCGCCACCCTCACCAGCGACATCGACGTCACCTTCAGAACCCACAGCCCACAGGAACCCATCACCTTCGTCATCGTCGTCATCACGCCGGCGATCTCTCCTCATCACCACCTCTCCTCCTCTCCATTCTCGAGTTCATGAGCCCCTATAACTCCCCGTCGCAACTCAACCGCAACAACCCATCATCTCCTTCCCCGACTTCGTCACTGCCGATCACGACCTCACCTCCACCTGAACCTTACCGTCGACATCGCTGTCGTCACCCTCATCATCTCCTCCAACCCCGAGCGCCTGCACATCCATCCTCGAGCAACTCCCTGCAACCCGCAACCCTGAACAACCTGCACCCTCACCGCCGGCGACTCGACGTCGCCATCAACCCAACCTCACTATCATCTCCACTTCCTATTCTCCTCCTTCATCCCCGATAAGATCCCTGCACCCGAGAACACCCTGCACCCAAAAACCGATGAGATCCTTGCACCCTAAAAACCCCTCTGCCCGTCACCGGAAAGCTTCATCGTTGATGGCAGCCAGTGTCGCCGTCGTCGTCTCCCATGTCCTCTGAACCCAGAGCCAATATCCACAACCCATTGCTTCCTTCTTCTCTTTTCTTTCTTTCCCTTTTTCTTGCTTTCTTGAATCGGGTCTCGGCCGTCTCATCGGAGTCGTGCATGTCGTCGACGATCCGGGCAACCCAGAAGACGTTCTCGTGCAGCGTGTTCACTTATTGCATTGGCTGGTTCCGTTCCGGGCACGCGTGTGTGCATCGCAGCTTTTACCGACATTGGACGTTGCAGTGCGTATCCGTATCGTGTTCCATCAGGCAAGTTAATCTTGCTACATGCTATTTAAATTATTTTATACCTATTTAAATATAGATAATACCTGTAGCGTAAATCTTATACCACATGTTTCATTTTATCACGTTTCGATGTTCCATTTGCATTCGCTTATATCATCTTAGATCTAGATCATGAAAATAATCTTGTTACACAGTAGATTACATTACAAGGCATCCATACCAATATTTATATCACATACTGCTTAGTTGTATAACCCACATTACCATTTGATAGTTCTTTATAATGTATCGGATACCATTTTTGCACCCATCTCTTTTAGAATATAGTTAATTGCATTCATAGATCATATTAAGACATAATAATGTGATATTAATATTCCATGTTTAATAAAGTGCATCCTAATTAATATTGGAACTATAATCTTAACCCTAATCGATAACTGTGCATCCATGTGTTTGAATTTATACCTATTTGCATACCACATCACATTATTCCATTTTTTAGTGTTACATTGGTACCCCATACTTGTTTTTGTGTACCCATGCTTATTATGGTTTGATTATGAGCACCCACGTGACATTTGTGCACCCCCTGACATAACTTGATACACTACTATTACTTGACACGACTTGATACCGTGCACTTCTTGACATGATATCTATATACTACCTGACTTGACCTGATGTACCATAGCTTGACCTGTTACCTGATCTTGTTACTAATGCCAACAAACTTGACCTGTTGTCCCTACGGACATTTCCTGTTGTCTATCCAGAAAAACCTGTACCTGCCTGATCCTGTGTTGGCATTAGCTCCAGATTATTTAATACCTGACTTGAACATATATAACTTGGGGGTATGGGGAAATCAATGATGAAACCTGACTTGTAACTCGACAGTTCGATACCTTTTCTGATCAGTCTTACGGGCTAGGCCAGCCCCAGGGTGATGCTGCTGACATCACTCATCATTACCTACTACCCTTTACTGCCTTGCGGCATGTATCGGATTCAGCCCGAGAGTCATAGACCGTGATCCCAGGCATGCACGGGATACTATTGAGTTACATCGATGATTCATCAAATTGATTTCAAAAGACTTGAGAGTAGTTAACCTAATAGACCAGTCTAGATTACTCACTACACATTACCCTCACTGTCCTCATTTATATTACTGTTATACCTGTCTTACTGTTCATACACAGACCAGTATGTCTTGCTACCCCTGTTTATTTTATTGCTTGATATTATGACGCACTGACGTCTGGGTTTTGCATGGCCCAGATCCTCTACCTTTGTTGCAGACTGATCAGCAGTACTACCGCTATTAGACCGAGCAGTGAGGATCCTGTTAGTATCCAGATTTACTTTCCAGATGTTTAGTTTATTGGATCTTTTGCTTCCGCGTATTATATTATTTCTTGACTCATTTATTCTGGCTCATGGACATGTATTAGATAGTTTAGTTTACTTTATTGTTCTTGATATCTCTACAGCCGTAATGTGACCGTGGAGGAATTTTTCCTATCCACAGGTAGCATGGTTGGCTCTGTCACATGCTTATCTTAGCGCACTCTGGGAAGCGGGGCGTGACAGGGTTTGTTTGATATCAGAGCCATAGGATATAGGTTAATCGAGTTTGATTCTTTTGTAGTTGGGTATTGGACCCAATACACGAATCAGAATACTCGTGATTAGGAACATGTCCTGCCACCTTGTTATCGTGATTCTTGAATCATATCTTTCTCTTGATCCTTGTCTTGACGATATGCAAACGACTTTGCATCTCGGCTTGAAATCTTTTTGGTTCACTATTGTTTCTCCCTGTTCCTTGATTCTGATACTAGGATTTGGCGACTTGAGTGCAGTTATATGATTGTAAATATGAACTGCAACATGGTTACAATGCGGTACTCTATTTAAGTAACTTGGAGTCCTAGTCTTGATTCACTTCCTTATTTCATGGTCGTTATATTGCCTTGCTTCTCTTGCTTTCTAGTTCATGTTTATCGCAAGCTTGAATTTTGTTTACCGTGCTTATCTTCTTCAGTGTTTGGCTTCAGGTGAAATCGTTCAGGTATCCTACTTGATCATGTCTTCCCCGCATTAGAATTATTCAATTCTGGTGCATCCCTTTGTTTGAAGTTGTCTTGGGAATGGATTTTCTCGGCACTTTCCACGCTCACATTGATTGTAGGGCAAAGAAAGTGATTTTTCAGATTGCCGGACATCCGGAATTTGTTTTCGCTGGAGGAAGCAGTTCTGTCGGGCCAGTCGAGTTTAGGGCTAGGCCGACAAATAATGTTCTTTCGTCGATGGAAGTTGATAAGGAGGAAGCCAGCTGTGGTTCGAGAATTTGTGGACGTGTTCGAGGACATCTCGGGTTTACCGCAAAACAAAATGTGGAGTTCGCGATTGATCTTGTTCCTGGTGCAACGCCAGTCTCTAAAGCGTACTATCCAATGGCACCAGTGGAGTTGGAAGAATTCAAGAAGCAGGTTACTGAATTACTTGAGAAGGGTTGGATTCGCAGCAGTAACTCACCTTGGGGAGCTCCAGTTCTTCTAGTTAAGAAGAAAGATGGCACAAGGAGCATGTGCATCAATTATCGAGAATTAAACCGGGTGACTATTAAGAACAAGTACCCGATCCCTCGCATTGGCGAATTGTTCGAGTAGCTAGGCGGCGTGAGGGTACTCTCGAAGCTGGATTTGCGATCCGGATATCATCAGGTCCATGTTAAAACAGAAGATATTTGCAAGACGGTGTTCCGAACTCGGTATGGACATTACGAGTATTTAGTGATGCCCTTCGGAGTAACGAATGCACCGGCAATATTTATGGACTTGATGAACCGAATCTTTTCACCATTCTTGGACCAGTTTTTAGTGGTGTTCATTGATGATATTCTGGTCTGCTCGAAGAGTATTGAAGAGCATGCAGAACACTTGAAGATCGCACTGCAGATATTGAGGCAAGAAAGATTGTATGCAAAGATGAGCAAGTGCGAGTTTTGGCTTGAAGAAGTGAAGTTTTTGGGGCATGTCGTGTCTGGAGATGGAATCGCCGTTCATCCCGAAAAAATTGTAGCAGTTCAAGATTGGCCGATTCCGAAGAACGTTGCGGAGATCAGAAGCTTCCTTGGACTTGCCGGGTATTACAAAAGGTTCGTGGAGAATTTTGCTCGTTTGGCTGAGCCTTTGACCAAGCTTACACGCAAAGAAGTACCATTTGTGTGGACGGATAAGTGTGCGTCAGTTTTTGAGACGTTGAAGCAGAGATTGATAACCGCTCCTATTCTAACCATGTCAGACAGTTCCGGAGGATTGGTGATTCACAGCGACGCATCTGGGAAAGAATTGGGATGTGTTTTGATGCAGCATGGGAAGGTTATAGCTTACGCATCGAGACAGTTGAAGACCCATGGGAAGAATTACCCAACTCATGACTTGGAGCTAGCAGCTGTGATTTTTGCTTTAAAGATTTGGAGACACTACTTATTGGGCGAAAGGGTCGAGATTTTCACCGATCACAAAAGCCTAAAATATGTGTTCACGCAGAAGGAGCTTAATATGAGGCAGCGCAGATGGTTGGAGCTGATGGCTGACTACGATCTTGATCTTAAGTACCATCCGGGGAAGTTAATGTTGTACCGGATGCGCTTAGTCGGTTGCCAGCAATTCAGATGTTGACTACACAGAAAGAGCTTATTGAAGACTTTCAGAGATTCAATTTAGAGGTTGTGCTACCGCATTCTTCGGGACAGTTGATGCAGCTGCAAGAACAGTCGTCGTTGATCGAGAATATTAAAGCAGCGCAATTGCAGGACCCAAGATTGCAGAAGTTTCGAGAACAGGTTGAAGCTGGACTTCGAACGGACTTACTGATCCATGAAGATGGTTCGTTGCATTATGGTAGCCTTTTGTGTGTGCCAAAGGGAGATATTCGCGAAGAACTTATGAAGGAGGCGCACAGTTCAGCATATTCCGTACATCCAGGAGGCACGTAGATGTACCGAGATCTACGACAGCTTTTCTGGTGGGAAGGCATGAAACAGGAAATTGCCCGCTTTGTAGCAAAGTGCTTAGTGTGTCAGCAAGTTAAGGCTGAACATCAAAGGGTTGCTGGTTTATTACAACCACTTCCGATTCCTCAATGGAAGTGGGAACATATAACCATGGATTTCGTGACGGCTTTACCGCGGAGTCCAAAGGGCAACAATGCAGTTTGGGTGTTTGTTGATCGATTGACCAAGGCAGCTCATTTCATACCATTTCAAGTTGGTCAATCAACAGAAGCTTTGGCAGAGCGGTACATGCAGGAGATAGTAAGATTGCATGGAGTACCGGTGAGCATCGTGTTCAACCGTGACACTCGTTTCTTATCACACTTTTGGAGGATCTTACAGGAAAGTTTGGGGACTCGATTGAAGTTTAGCACAGCTTATCATCCTCAGACAGATGGCCAGTCGGAAAGAACGATCCAAACTCTTGAGAACATGTTGAGAGCTTGCATGTTAGACTTCAAGGGCTCATGGGAGGATCATCTACACTTAGTGGAGTTTTCTTACAACAACAGTTTTCAGGCGACTATTCAGATGGCTCCATTCGAAACTTTATATGGTCGCAAGTGTCGTACACCTATTTGTTGGGACGATGTTGGAGAATGAAGATTGTTGGGACCGGATTTGATCGTGCAAACAATTGAGAAGGTTAACACTATCCGGAATCATATGAAAGCAGCACAATACCGACAAAAGAGTTGGGCAGATATATCGAGAAGACCTCTAGAGTTCGCCATTGGTGATTTGATATATTTGAAGATATTACCGACTAGAGAGGTGATTCGTTTTCGAAGTCGAGGAAAGCTTAGTCCTCGATTCGTTGGACCTTTCGAGATTTTGGAACGTGTTGGAGAAGTGGCGTATCGATTGGTGTTACCACAATCCTTGGCGAATGTTCATGATGTGTTTCATGTGTCTCAACTCCGTAAATATGTTCGAGATGAAACACATGTGTTGGATCATTCAGAGCTGACTGTACGAGAAGATTTGACTTTTGAGGAGCAACTGATGTCGATTGTGGATCGAAGGGAAAAGGTTCTTAAGAACAAGGTTATCCCTCTTGTACTTGTTTCTTGGGGAAACCGCTCACATGGAGAGTCAACTTGGGAACGAGAAAATGAAATTCGGCAGAAGTTCCACATCTATTCTTGTAGTTTCTTGATTGTCTATCCCTTCTTGTTCTTGGAATTTCGAGGACGAAATTCTTTTTGTAGTTGGGTATAATGTAACAGCCTAGTTCATTTATACCAATTCCAGTTCCTGTATTTACTTATCTGTGGTATTTTCTTGATTTATCATGTTTTAAGTGCAAATGGTATTTTACATTTTACTTTGCATTCGACCCGACCCGCTTGCTTGAGCTTGTTTGATTTATATTTATGATTTATCCTGATTTGTTACGTAGACTGGTGCATTTTCATGTTTAGTGTATACTGGCATTGCATCTTTTATCATATAACATTTTAGGTCACGTAAGATAATTTAAAATTACTTAGCATGGTCTGCACGATAACCCTAACCCCGTTGTAGCATCCGCGCATCTTGTTCTCGTCCCGTTCAGTGAAACGGACGTGTTTGGATGGCTACGCACACGTACGTGCATCCGTTCTTGGGGGTATGCATTTTCGTTACCTAAGCATCCGTTTTGGATTTTGAAAATCGCATATATTTTTCATATTTAAAATCTGAATTTTTAGACCCGACCCGGGCGTATTTTGGAGTAGATTTGTATTTACCTAAAAATCCAAATTTTTAATTAAATATAATCTACGATTTAAAATTAAAATAACTAACCAAAATATTTTTTTTAAAACCTACAAATCTTTTTAAAATTTTAAATCTTTTCCTAACCAATTTCAGCCCTTCCTCTCACTGGCCCGTGGCCCCACTCTCTCTCTCTCTTTCCTTTTCTGTCTCTCCTTCTCTCTCTCTCTCTCTCTCTCCCCGGTATCACTTTCTCTCTCCCCCACAAACAAACAACTTTATATCTCCTCCCTGTTCATCCCCCCCTTTCTCTCCTCTCGATCTCCCTCCCTCTCTCTCTCTCTCTCCTCTCGCGTTCTCTCTCTCTCTCAGCCCTTTCTCTCTCTCCTCTATTTTATTTTCTTTAGTATTTTTATTGAGCCCACGTCTCTATCTCTCTTCTCTCTTCTTCATTTCGATTTCTTTTCTTCGCCATGAGAATGAACCCTAACCCCAGCCTTGCCTCGCGCTCGCCGTCGTCTTCATCTTAACCCTTTCGACCTCCTCTGCCTCGTCATCAACCTCTATCGTCGTCATCACCTACATCCATCACCTCACCTTATCATCTGCATCTTCACCGCCACCCTCACCAGCGACCTCGACCTCACCTTCAGAACCCACAGCCCACACGAACCCATCACCTTCGTCGTCGTCGTCATCACGCCGGCGATCTCTCATCATCACCACCTCTCCTCCTCTCCATTCTCGAGTTCACAACCCCCTACAACTCCCCGTCGCAACTCAACCGCAACAACCCATCATCTCCTTCCCCGACTTCGTCACTGCCGATCACGACCTCACCTCCACCTGAACCTCACCGTCGACATCGCTGTCGTCACCCTCATCATCTCCTCCAACCCCGAGCGCCTGCACATCCATGCCCGAGCAACTCCCTGCAACCCGCAACCCTGAACAACCAGCACCCTCACCGCCGGCGACTCGACGTCGCCATCACCCCAACCTCACTATCATCTCCACTTCCTCTTCTCCTCCTTCATCCCCTACGAGATTCCTGCACCCGAGAACACCCTACACCCAAAAATCGATGAGATCCTTGCACCCTACAAACCCCTCTGCCCATCACCAGAAAGCTTCGTCGTTGATGGCAGCCAGTGTCGCCGTCGCCGTCTCCCATGTCCTCTGAACCCAGAGCCAATATCCACAACCCATTCCTTCCTTCTTCTCTTTTCTTTCTTTCCCTTTTTCTTGCTTTCTTGAATCGGGTCTCGGTCGTCTCATCGGAGTCGTGCATGTCGTCGACGATCCGGGCAACCCAGAAGACGTTCTCGTGCAGCATGTTCGCTTCTTGCATTGGCTGGTTCCGTTCCGGGCACGCGTGTGTGCATCGCAGCTTTTACCGACATTGGACGTTGCAGTGCGTATCCGTATCGTGTTCCATCAGGCAAGTTAATCTTGCTACATGCTATTTAAATTATTTTATACCTATTTAAATATAGATTATACCTGTAGCGTAAATCTTATACCACATGTTTCATTTTATCACGTTTCGATGTTCCATTTGCATTCGCTTATATCATTTTAGATCTAGATCATGAAAATAATCTTGTTACACAGTAGATTACATTACAAGGCATCCATACCAATATTTATATCACATACTGCTTAGTTGTATAACCCACATTACCATTTGATAGTTCTTTATAATGTATCGGATACCATTTTTGCACCCATCTCTTTTAGAATATAGTTAATTGCATTCATAGATCATATTAAGACATAATAATGTGATATTAATATTCCATGTTTAATAAAGTGCATCCTAATTAATATTGGAACTATAATCTTAACCCTAATCGATAACTGTGCATCCATGTGTTTGAATTTATACCTATTTGCATACCACATCACATTATTCCATTTTTTAATGTTACATTGGTACCCCATGCTTGTTTTTGTGTACCCATATTATGGTTTGATTATGAGCACCCACGTGACATTTGTGCACCCCCTGACATGACTTGATACACTACTATTACTTGACACGACTTGATACCGTGCACTTCTTGACATGATATCTATATACTACCTGACTTGACCTGATGTACCATAGCTTGACCTGTTACCTGATCTTGTTACTAATGCCAACAAACTTGACCTGTTGTCCCTACGGACATTTCCTGTTGTCTATCCAGACAAACCTGTACCTGCCTGATCCTGTGTTGGCATTAGCTCCAGATTATTTAATACCTGACTTGAACATATATAACTTTGGGGTATGGGGAAATCAATGATGAAACCTGACTTGTAACTCGACAGTTCGATACCTTTTTTGATCAGTCTTACGGGCTAGGCCAGCCCCCGGGTGATGCTGCTGACATCACCCGTCATTACCTACTACCCTTTACTGCCTTGCGGCACATCTCGGATTCAGCCCGAGAGTCATAGACCATGATCCTGGGCACGCACGGGATACTATTGAGTTACATCGATGATTTATCAAATTGATTTCAAAAGACTTGAGAGTAATTAACCTAAAAGACCAGTTTAGATTACTCACTACACATTACCCTCACTGTCCTCATTTATATTACTGTTATACATGTCTTACTGTTCATACACATACCTGTATGTCTTGCTACCCCTGTTTATTTTATTACTTGATATTATGACGCACTGACGTCTGGATTTTGCATGGCCCAGATCCTCTACCTTTGTTGCAGACTGATCAGAAGTATTGCCGCTATTAGACCGAGCAGTGAGGATCCTGTTGGTATCCAGATTTACTTTCCAGGTGTTTAATTTGTTGGATCTTTTGCTTCCGCATATTATATTATTTCTTGACTCATTTATTCTGGCTCATGGACATGTATTAGATAGTTTAGTTTACTTTACTGTTCTTGATATCTCTACAGCCGTAATGTGACCATGGAGGGATTTTTCCTATCCGCAGGTAGCATGGTTGGCTCTGTCACATGCCTATCTTAGCGCACTCTGGGAAGCGGGGCGTGACAGAGCATCATGTGCCCACACGTGATGCGCCTGTAACCAAAATTTATAAGCATCGCGCTTAACAATTAAGGCTGAAATCGAGCCTCACGTGCATGCACGTGAGCATCTATATACAAAATATATAGTCGCCTTTTTAAAACAAATAACAGGCCAGAGAAGCCCACGTGTCAGCACGTAATGCCTTTTTTGGGATGTTGCACATAAGCAAATGAGTTTAACTCTGTGGGGTCACGTGCTGCACGTGAATGGTCTCAAATGCCTTCTGAGCCGATAGAATTAAATTCTAAGTAAAGGGATCAAAACCCTATTTGGAAAATATTTCCTTGAAGCTTTCTAAATAAGAAAGATTGCTCTCTGTAAAACAGAGCACCATTGGATTAAAAATCCAATGGTGATTAAAAATTACCAAACTACAGAATAAGCTCTGTATGGGAAAATATTTCCCCAATCTTGTTAAAAACAAGAAAAATATCTTCTGTAAAACAGAAGTCCTTCGATCAAAAGATCCAATGGTGGATAAAATCCCCAAATCAATTAAGATCTCTCAATGAGAGATTTTTTTTAACTAAATCAACAAACCTGTCTCTACTATATAAAGGACCCAAGACTTCAAGTCTCGGAGGAGAGGAAAAAACAGAAGGAAACCCCTCATAAGATTTGAGGAAAAAAAAGAAGAGGAGTTCTCATTTAAGAAAAGAAACCCTAGGTAAAAAAAAGACCTAGAGATCATTTTATCTCTTCTTCACTACTCCAAGAGTTTAACTCTTTCAAAAAATAGAACTTAGTTCTTCCTCTGGTTGAGGTCTGCAGAAGCAGATCTCCCCACAAGTTGAGAATTTAATTCTCATCTGGGAGATTTTGTCATGCAGACTCAAAACTTAGAGAAAAGAACTAAGTTTGAAGAATTTAATTCTTCCCAAAGATATAGGAATTTAATTCCTCTGATAAAACTAGGGTTTAACCCTGTATAAGAATTTAATTCTTATAAAACAAGGGACATGAAATTCTCAAAACTAAGATCAAGATCCTCATGCACATAAAAGAAACGATTAACGTACAATGCTGTAGCATCAGATCATGTGTCCCCACGTGAGCACCTCTAGCACCTCTGAGGAACAAAAGGAACAACTGACATCGAGTCACATGATCCCACATGACCCCTCTAATGGTGCTTAGCACTTATGAAAGAAAAGGGGGAATAAATTAAAGACAGTTCCCATTTTAGGGCGCCTCACATGATCCCACGTGACCCCCCTAATGGTGCTTAACACTTATGAAAGAAAAAGGGTAATAAATCAAAGACAATTCCCATTGTGGGGCGCCTCACGTGACCCCCTAATGGTGTTTAGCACTTATGAAAGAAAAAAAGGAATAAAACAAAGACAGTTCCCATTTTTAGGGTGCCTCGGTGATCCCACGTGACCCCCAATATTGCTTAGCACTTATAAAAAAGAGAGGGAATAAACCCAAAGAAGCAGTGCCCAATCCTCAGATGCCTCACGTGCCACACATGAGCGCTCCAAATCTCAGTGTTTAACACTGCTCTAGAGCCTCACGTGGAGCACGTGAGCGCCGAGCAAATTTTAGTGTTTAACACTATTATAGGCCAACCTTAGCCTAAACTAGACAAGTCTCCCGAGGCCAAAACTCTTTGATCACCAATTAACCGAGCCTTCCTATGCTCAGGCCTCCCCGAATCGATCTCAGTTCCAAAGATGACTGATGATCCCCTAACAGATGGTATCTAAAATGGTGTTCATTCCACCATGATCTCTCCCTTCAATCCGGAGTTTGGTTCAAGGGTACATCTCTCCATACCTCTGATACATGTCGTTGTAATTCTTCAACGTCTTTAGAGAGGCGGAGGGTCCCGACAGCCAACAGCTCTTGGGTGCACTCCCAAACCCATGAGCATATCCCAATGGACCGCAATGTCCTTAAACTAGTCGTGGACCGTAATATCCTTAAACTAAACCCGCACCCCAAAAATGGTGATCTCCGGACCATAATGTCCCTAAACTAAAATGATAGAGCCCAAATGCTCTTTTGTTAGATCAAAAATGATCCCAAACTCCCGTTAAGTAGATCTTAGTCTAAAATTAGACTAACGTATCCTTAACAAACATTTAAGTTGATCTTAATCTTAAACAAGGTTAACGATCCTTAAATCAAACCAAACCCAAATCTAAAAATATACGGATTTTGGACTAATCCACGCCCTACGGGCGACAACATAAATTAGTCTCCATATACAATCCACGGGCAACCAAAAAATAAAACAAACACACATGACACGAAGTAACCTTCTGGAGAAGGAAAAAGTGGTTATTGCTATACGGTAACGTAATTAACTGTAGGGCATTACGCCTGCAGGGAAGAGCGTCCCCACAATCAAAAACCCCTCACAACGAGAGGGAATCTGACGAAGTTTGCTATAATGGCCGCATCCGACCAAATCTCCGATATACGGTGCCATAAATTAACTTGGCATCTTCAGAGAGGTGGACGGATAAACCTAAATAGCATCTGCCCCCAAATTCAAGCAAGACGACCTACGCGGTTCCGTCTCCCATTTTCGGCGGTAAACATATTCCCCACCCTTTTTTGAACTTATTATGCTTTATTAACGTTCTCTTCCTTAACAGAAATTTTTGCTTAAGAGGCTTTCTTGACGTCCCTTAAAACGTTTGAAGAGGAGGAGAGGCCTTGCGCCTCCTTGGGCCTTAGTATGATTCGTTTCGCTACGCCTTTACATCTTTAGTTCCTTTTATTCATGACCTGACTCTTTTCTTTGTCCTATTACAGGAACCACTACAACCCAGATTGTTCCGAGTGTAATGCCAATCCTGAGTGATGATGCAAAAAAGCCTTCAGAGCCACCGACTATGGTTGAGGCCTTCCCAAGGCCACCACAGGAGGTGTTGCTGAAGCAGCCGATGACGGATGCCACAGCGGATCCGGAGGCCGAGCCCGATTTGGACGACGATGTCCCCCTGTCAAATGTTTTGAGGAGATCGGCTCATACAGTCCAGGCTGAGAGGAAGCGTAGAAAGCACGTTGCAAGGGAACGTTAGGCTATCTTGGCCGCGGGCGCAGGTTCGAGTAATGCTCAACCTTCTGGCATTTCTATGGTGGACGTTCCTTCTGCCTTGTCCACTTCCTATAGACAGGTTGCGCGTGCGGCTCGAGAAGAGGTTGAGCGGCTACTTCAAGGTAGAACAACGCACGGTCTTTAGTAACGGCCTTTTTCTTGAATCATAACACAAGCATTTTTATTTTTTTTTAAAAGGGCCAAATTTAGGTGATGGCATGGCAGGTGAAGTGCCGGTGATTAAAGAGCCTGAAGTGGCAAACTTTCTTCTGGAATCTGGGATTGTTCCGACTGCCGCTTCTTCTTCTTGTGGATCCTTGGTATCGGTGGGTGATGCAAGCATTACGACGGCCCTTATCGAGTCAGGGGATGAAGGTGTGGATGCTGAATCCACTTTCCCAATGGAAACCGAGGAAGTCGTCACAACTGATGATACTTCGGGCACTGTCTCGGTTTCTACCCTGTCAGGCACTCCTTGAGTTATTATCTTTGAGTTTTTAATCCCGCTAAGCATCTCTAATGATGTCTCCTTTATTATGAGTATAGGTGTGGAAAATCCTGATGCTGTACTGACTGAAGAATTACTGCCAGTCATTGCAGTTGAAGTCCAGAGCTAGAAATATGCCTTTGCTCCAGTTTGATTTGGCTCGTTGGAGCTTGGTTGACGTCGCGTTTGCACTCTGATGGAATGAGAAGGTATGCAAAGGTAGTCTCTGAGTTGTATATGAATTGTCAAGACTTGAAACTAGGATTTTGCCATGGCTCCATTTTTTATTTGACCCTTGAGTCTTTGTTGACGTCGTGTCAAGGAACGCCGGGATTGTCTCTAGGTTGTATATGAACTGTCAAGACTTGGAGCTAGGAATTTGCCATGGCTCCATTTTTTATTTGACCCTTGAGTCTTTGTTGACGTCGTGTCTGCATCCTGTCGGAATGAGAAAGAACGCCGGGATTGTCTCTAGGTTGTATATGAACCGTCAAGACTTGGAACTTGGAATTTACTATGGCTCCATTTTTTAATTGACCCTTGGGTCTTTGTCGACGTCGTGTCTGCATCCTGTCGAAATGAGAAAGTACGTCGGGGTAATCTTTAGGTTGTATATGAACCATCAAGACTCGGAGCTAGGAATTTGCCATGGCTCCTTCTTTGTTTGACCCTTAGGTCTTTGTTGACGTCGCGTCTACACTGAGAAAGAACGTCAGGATGATCTCTAGGCTGTAGATGTTGCCGTCAAGATCTGGCTCTCCCTTTGACGGAGCCTGGTGGAAAAACATGGTTCTCTTTTGCATTTGTGCCTATGGATTGTATACAGGGGTCGGTGTAGACTCACCTGCAGGGTAGAAAAGTTTTGTTTTCATTTTTTTTCTTTCCGCGATGCCCTATCTTTTCAGCTTTTCATATCGCGAAAGTCATGATTGCCCAATCATTTCGGCTTTTTATCCGCGATGCCCAATCATTGTGGCTATTTTTTTTTATATTTACTCGCTGCATTTTACTGCGAGTTGCCCAGTCATTTCGGCTGTTTTTATTTGCATATTTTTTGCTCGCTGATTTTTATTGCTAGTTGCCCCATCATTTCTGTTGATTATAGTACTCTCAAGTCAATTATTGAATCGCAGGCACGCGATTGTGATGATTGAGGGAGGACCTATACCGGTAGAACAGTCTTACTCGAGATGATAGTATGCTATCTGATTTGTCTTTATCATCATGTACATGCTTCAAGTGGTATTAGAGATCACTATTACATGTTGATAGAGCCCATAGGATTCTTGCTTGACTACCAGCATTATCATGGCGATCATATACGTGGGAGCTGGGTGGTCTATAAGCGCGTCCTTAAATGTCCCCAGTCGTGGGAGTTTCGAGACTGGGCATCGATACTCCAGAGCAGACTAGTGTTTACTGATCGAGACCACGACGAGAGATGGTGGCCAGGTCTCACAAGCCATTGGTGTTAGTTTGTTCACCTAAGATAGTATACAGGTGCTCATTGGGATATGAGTACACTGGACGGACTCACCGGGAACCTGCTAGTTGGTACTATACCTATTGTCAGATAGCAGTTCCCAGGTGACATGTGTACAGGTTAGTCTGTCGACCTGAGATCGTCATTTGTCTCGTATGAGTTCCTACTGTACTTTGATTATTACCCTACCATGGCTCAAAGGAGTCATGCAAACAGGTTTTAGTTGGGTACAGTCCCGAACCACATGGAGGCAGTGAGCGGATCGTCAGAGATTCGTCTCTCCTGGTATTGGGGGTTGATGTCATGTGCACGGGTGGCCATCATCAGAAATTCTTGGACAGGGTAGACGAGAATTACCGATTCAGGATCGATAGTTTCTCATGTGGTGATGGGTTACATACCGACATGAATTATCGTATCAATAGGGGTCTGATTTTATCCACCCTTAGACTCGATATGTGATACTCTTAGATGAACAGACCAGACTATACGGATATTGTTATTGTCAGGCTAAGTAGGGGTTCAGGATGAGTTTTCTCGTCGGCCTCCCTTTCGCTCAATACCTGGGTAGCCATTACGTACAGCTAGTGCCGCTGACGTGCTTGTGGTTAAACCCACTGCCAGCGTATTGATGAGTCTTTAAAGTCCCACACAGAGGGTTTCCCTGCTTCGGTCAAAACGAAGTAGAGGTCGTATGGTTTTACGGCAGGGTTCGATCATTTACGTGCACTTGTGCACGTATCATGATTCGGACGGATAATACTAGTGGCTTTGGTTTAAGCCGGATTCTAGTATTATATTAATGGATTATTTTCGTCTCTTTGTATTCGTATTTTTTGGAATACGGATACGGGTATGTATATACGGATGAGGAGTATTCTTGTAACTTCATTACAAGATGCTTCTAGAAGATGCCACCTCATTATTGCTTTAACCATTTGGATAAATGGTCTAATGAGGTGGACTTGGCATTTATTGGTGGCATGGCTCAAGTGGTGACTCATGGTAGCACTATTGAACCATGCTTGATATTATTGGTGTTGTGACATATTTTGTAGAGATGGGTTTTTTCTTTAGTTGCTAGCATGCTTGCTTTTCTTCACTTGATGCCACACTCACTTATGCTCACAACACTTAGCCATTTTTCTTTCTTGAATTGCTACACTCTCATCCTCATGCTTCATCTTCTTCCTCCACCCATAATGTCTCATGAGTTGAGAAACATTGGGTGATTAGAGAAAAATTAATCCATCATAAGATTCTACATCTTCTAGGCTATCATGTTTAGCTAACTTGATACCTTAGTTACCTCGGTTATGAGGTTGAAGCTTGTTGCACAAACCTTCGGGTGGATCATCTTCGATAGAGGGAGACCGGCGACCAAGCTTGATCAAGGAAGCCACTATGAGCTTGGGATGAAGGTTGAAGACTGAAGGACACGGATCAACTCGGTATAACCATTCCAAGCACTTTATATTGCTTGGTAGTATAAGGTTTAGGGTAGATCTGGGCATCGGGTTGTGGTAGCGCCAGTTTAGAAAAATTTTGTTCCGTATTTGGTCACGATTTGATGGCCGGGGCGCTGCCGTAACCCAACACCCTTAGCTAGCTAGTTTAGACGATGTTAAAGTATCGCAACCGAAATAACCCCGAAACAGTGCACTGCATATTCCAGTTTCTGTCAATTTTTAAAGTCTTCAAAATTTTTTTTAAGCAATTGCAGAAGGCTATTTTGATGAACACTAGAACACTCCCTAAATACGAACCCAATCCAACTGTTTTGACCCGGCCACATGTGGAAAAATTCCGGCCTGGCCGGTATGATAGTGAGATTTGGGTTTGGAATTTTGGGTGTATTCTAGTCTCTGGAATATTGGTTCAGTGGTATTGTTTGTTTAGCCCAGTTTTGGATATTTTGTTATCTATTGTTCATGGGCAATTCGGGGTGTTTCGAAGTCGATAATTTAACATTGTTTAAATGTTTGCAGTACATGCAATACTATCTATGACCGTGAATGTCATTCGAGCGGTACAACTCGTCTAATTGCTATATGTTCTTTTAGATGGGTTTGCGAACGTGATATTCACATTGATGTTCTGTGTTATGCTGTGTTGTGATTGGATCGTCGTGGTGGATAGCTATGGTGCAATATTAGTACAGTTTAAATTCATTTGTACGTTTGATATTGCGGGGCGAGCGTTTGACATGTGGACTGCCGTCACTACCAGTTTGTATATTATTTGTTTGGGGCACGACCGGGTTGAGGTTGATGTCATCCTTGTACATATTATTTTCTTTTCTGTACTAGGATTACCCCGCGGTGGAGTGCACGAATAGCCGGGTTCTAGAGGGCAACGGGTACGCATCTCATGGCGTTGAGACGGAGGGGACCTTACTCTAGAATTGGCGGGCTATTCACCGCACTCGTAGGGGATATAGGTTGACCCACGGAAGGGTGCCTGATTGATATGAATTAAAGTTTTTAACCGCAATCAAGACGGTGTCGCTTTACAGCTAGCTGGTTGAGCACGGGTCGATCCACAGGGAGACGGAGCGTTTAATGTTCTTTTCGTTACGAGTTAATGCGCGTGGGCGGAATTGTTCTTATCTAACCTATGTGTTATATGCAAGTATAAAACTTGTTAGGAAACGATAGGATAGTGTAAGTTAAGGAAATCCGTATTCAAGTCCTTTGAGCCGAGTCTCGACCAATTGAAGCTAGAGCAATCGGCAACAACGTGGATTAGGGGATTTAAGCACGGTATTCATGGAATCTGGCTTATTGACCCTTGTCCTTCCGTTCTTGTCTCTTTCTTTCACCTCCGGCCAAACCGAACGCAACCGGTCGCGGTTAGGAATCACCGTTACCTTGGTAGGGTAGGGTGCCTAGCGGAGCGCTTGCGTAACGTTTGGGCGGAGTTCAAAGGAAAATAACAGGAAAAGGAAATGGGAAACGGAAACCTTATCTTACAATATCGCTTTCTTTTCCTAACAACATCATATTAACAACCATTCACAAAACAACAACAAAGAGCAAAAGAAAAGATTACAAGCAAGTAATTAAATGACATGGTAATAAATTGCATGAATGTAAAGCAAATAAGAAAAATGCAAGAAGAGATAAGCAAGAAAATAACACTAAGAACCATAAAACCAAATACAAGCCATGGGTTCAATAGCCCAATCTTAAACTTGCAAGCTCAATGAAGAGGTTGCAAGATCAAGAGAGTACTAAGAACCCAAGGGAAATGAAGGCACAAAAAGAGAACTTTATTAATCTTCAAGAAGATACAACCCTTGAGATCAATAACCAACCCTTAAACCTTCAAGCTCAATGAAGAGGTTGAAAGATCAAGAGAAGGCAAGGATCTCAAAGGGAAGCTAAGCAAAAGAATGATACAATGTATGGAAAAATTGGACTCTTTCTCACTTACCCAATGGTTTCCTTTTATAGGCAAAACAAGACCTTTCCTTTAATTTGAATTTGAATGCACCCAAAGTTTGGAGGGAAGTTTGAATCTTTGAATTTTTGAAACACATCAACACTTTATGCATTGAATGCACCATACCCACTCGTGCTTTGTGCTTGTCCCTCTCATGCTTTGTGCTTGTCTCGTGCTTTGTGCTTGTCCCTCTCGTGCTTTGTGCTTGTCCGAGACACGAATGACCACTGTCATATGTCTTATCTCTGGAGCTGGTACGCGGCACTGGACGGATACGGATGACTGGAACCCGACTTTTATCTGTCTGTGACAGATGTTTTGGATATTGGCATAACTGTAGAGATTTTGTCTGATTTGTATTATTTTAGACTGGGAACCTGTAACCTGTAAATATGTAGCAAACACGGATTAAAAGCACCTATCTGTAAACAAACGAGCATAAGAATGGGCGGTATAAAATGCAGTTTTCTGTGATGAACAAATACCCCCAAACTTATCTTTTGCTCGTCCCGAGCAAAACCATTTATTCACAAAAGAGAATCCTAACCGCACTTTCGCAGGGAATGCGGTTGCACTGAGCGTATGCAACAAGCTGTTAAACCTCTAGGTGTCCCTAGTAGGAGGAGTGTTGTCTCCTGAGGGTTTTCAGCGGATACTACCCACAAAATCCCGTCATTCATAAGTTAATATCGATTCTACTCCTACAGTTTAGTATCTAGGTTAAAAATTCTATCATCCTAAGTTAGAAATATCCAACCCTAATGCTTCACACCTCCTTTCTATTTAACCCTAGATTATATACGTTCCAAAAAAAAGTTTAGAAAGATCTCGGTATCTCCTGAGTTTTCCTTCTAAAGTGCGGTCTCAAATCAGGGATTTTTATCAACTTACAGAAAACATAAGTCTTATTCTTTATTTCTATCTTTCCTCCAAATATCGATTATATACCCTACGTGTGTGTAAATTTTCACCCCTACACTTAAGAATTCAATTCAAGCTATAGTACCCTTGCCCTAATACCTAATACTACTTCTTTTCATTAAATGATGGACGGTGTTGCTCACACACCTTTCATGCGACTATTAATGCTTCTTGAGGCACTAACGGCCGATTACTGAATGCATGAGCTTAAAGCGTAAATAGCAGTTTCCAGGTCTTGACTTTATTTATTTTTTTCTTTTTCTTTATTTTTCTTCTTTTTCAAGACCGGATATATTTTTCAATATGCTCTTTTTGGTGTTTAGCTTTAAATACCGTTTTTTCTTTCATATTAGGTTTTCAAGCAAGAGTATTTCTAGGTATCCTCTACTATCCCAAGTTTCAAGGTACGTGTATGTGCAGTTTGTAGGGTATATACTTTCTAAATTTGAACTTAAGAATAGAAACTATTTTTTAGACTTATCCTTCAGTAAAGCTTCGATACTTTCCCTTCATCTTGACTTAACTCAAGAACTGAACTCAAGATTACCTACTTCTATAAAAAAAACTGTAAGGACATATAATTACCAAGGTCAAATAGAAGGAGGGTTATTTTTAGGGTTTTCAATTCCTAAGCCTAGAATTTAGTTATTTCTAACATATCAACTCAACTTTCAGAATAAAAATCTAAGTTACCCTATTAGCTAACTTGACGACAAAGTTTTTATATTTTTAGAAAAAATTTCGATTTTTATGGGTTTTTAAATAGGTATGCAAATGCAGAATATACAAATGAATGCGAAGGAAGAAAGCTTACCAAGCACACCCCCAAACTTAAACTTGACAGTGCCCTCACTGTCAGGCTACACCAAGAGGGTCAAAATTGTCGGTACTCCCCAAAAGATTTATACAAAACAAAAAGAAAAACAAAAATATATACACAAAAAGGATCCCCCCAAACTTAAGTAAATCATTGTTTCTACTGTTAAGTGTTGAAGTCCAGAGTTAGGGGGAAAGAGAACAGTATCAAGCTATACAAGGCCTTACACAGGCCAAAAGTTAACACCAACCATTCAAAAATCTTATCGTTATAATGGTGTGGTTGGTGAAAGAATACGGAGAGGAAAGAAATGGAGAATACGCGAGACTGTATGGAGATAGAAGCGGGATACGGTCTCGGTATATGAGAAGAAGAATGGCGGAAGCGAAAAAGAACTGGAGTACGAACTTGAGGGTGAAAATGGAGTGAATAGATTAGCACAATATGTGATGACTGATGTGTGAAATGCGATTGTGCTAATCTATCAACTCGTCAAGAAATGGGGTCAAATCCCTCAAGATTCGTGAGAAAACATAGGTACGCCGAACTTGGTAAACCAGACATAGGAAATGAAATTGATACGGTTTCTTGCAAGGTCGGAACGATGGAAAGGATGGAGAGAAGTGATTGAGGAAGGGTATTGATTAAGGGTTCGGGAGGGTGTATACAGTCAGTGAAAGGAACAGGATGAATTGGAAAATCCGACTCATCATCTAGAACTGTTTCATCCTCAAAAATATCCTCAAAATTCTCCTCAAAGTTAAGCTCATCCATGCATATTTCATCAATATCAAGACACATATGAAGCTCGGAAAAAATGTTTAATGACTCGGGATGATGAATTGGAGAGACAAACTCATCCAAAACTGCGGGTTCATCATCCGAAATATCCCCAGCATCGATATCCTCAATCAAATGAAAATCAATTTTCTCAGACACCTCATCAAAAGCATGGATTTCAATCGATTCTGGTTCTAAGATGGAAGTGTAGAGGTCAAAAGGGCTGGGTGTGGTTTCACTCAAAAGGGACTCTTCACAATCGGGTAAATCAAACACTACAAAGTCGCACAACTCATTACTCATTCTATCTTCAATTGATAAATCATTTGGGACACTTGATAGACTTTCAAAACAGGAGATGTGGGATTCAATTTGGTACGGGTAGGTTTTATTTGGAAGGGGGTACAACTCACTCTCACTACTCAAATTCTCAGCCTGTCCTACCGCCTCATCATACATTGGAAAATTTGGAGTTAGTTGAAAACTAGCTACCGGGTCAGTAAGTTGTATGAGGGCGGCCATGGACGCATTCAAATCCATCATCTGTTGGCATGATGCTACCCTAAAGTTTTCTAATGACTGTTCAAGACTAGACATGGGTTGTGAAGGGGTTTCAGTAAAAGATTCAAACTTGTTTAGATACTGGAAACTCCCAAAAGGCTGTGTAGAAGCAATGTCTAGGGAAGGTGCAAAAGTTGGGTAGGATGGATAGGAATTGAATGGTTGGACAGGAGTAGGATCAACATTTGGATACGAAAGTGAATGGAATTGTTGATCAAAAGAATTCACAGTGGTGAAAGGAGTGAAAGATCGGCTACGGGATTGTTCGATATGTTCAGCAATAGACATGGGTCTTGGAGTTGCAACAGGACTCGAAAAAGGGGTATCAATATAAGAAGGTGGTGAAGGTTGAAACGGTTGATACAAAGTGGATTGCGGAGTCCAATCGGTAGTCTTAGATGCGTCTATCCGATCTTTCAAAGAAATTTTGGGTATGGAGGGGTCGTTCGAAGTTCGACCAAAGCAAGAACCGTAGGAAGTTATGTCTGGTTGTGGGTACCAAAGTTCGGCAAGAGTTTTGCGATGTGGAGTACCCATGATATGAAGAGAAGAAGAAGAAGAAGTGAAAAGGAAGGGGAAAGAATGTGGTTTTTTTATTATTATTTTTTTATTTTTAGTTAGTTATTAACAAAAAGAATGAAATATACACACAAAAAGAATCTGGACAAAAACAATCACGACATAAAAATACCACGCACCTAATCGGTCTAGGGTTCACCTAGGTCAACTAGACCTGCTCAAGAACTTGATTGTCGAAGTAAAACTGTGTTGAGAAACGGGCTCAAGATACACTGATCACGAGGCCAGGTAAGTGCAGAGATAAGGGGAGGTTTTCCGACGCTTTCACGAAGGTCCTTAATTAAATAACCCTTTCTCTTTTGGCGGTTTCGTCGTTAACACTTTCCTAGACACCCCGTAAACAATATACCGTTAAGCGGTGTTCTAAACACAGTTAACCTCTCCTAGTGAGCGAGAAGTCCTTAAGGCTTAAAGTCTAATTTCTTTTAAACTTTGTGCGGGTAAACGTTTATGCTCAGTTTCGTGATTTGTGGGCCACGGAAAAGGTGATGAAATCCTTTACCGTATGTTGTGGGGTTCGCTTGCCCTTAAGTCCGTATTAATGTATGCAATGCACAATTCAATAAAAATTCTATAAAGAATTAAATAATCGTTTTTTAGTTTAAGCTCGGCACTGCAACAAATACGGGTTAGTCAATTTTGGCGTTTGGTAGCGAACTTGTAAAGAATCCTGCAAAGAATAGTATATTGGATGCGTCGGATTTTGAGAAAGAAGGTGTTAGAAATACGTGCCGATAAGTTTTTGGGTTAAGGAACCCCCGTTGAATCAAATCCGGTAGGCTTGAAAAGTTCGCTTGCGCGGGTCAAACTACCCGGATCTTTGGTATTGTACTTCGTAATCACCTTAACGTTGAATGTACACTTTGCTCCCCACGTTCCCCGTTCGCAATTCCGCAAAATCTTTTCAGTTCAAATCCAGAGTGCTTGCAGGTACAGAATCCAGAGAGCAAAATGGGTTAAGAATGTTATTTTTTTTTTTGGTTTTGGTTTTTTTTGAAATTTTTATGTTGTTTTGAAAAAGTGTTAGATGGATATTCACAAGATTAACCCGAAATAACAAAAACAAAAACGTTACCATCTCCCCGGCAACGGCGCCATTTGATTGGAAGAGTTTTAGTTTTTAACCGCAATCAAGACGGTGTCGCATTGCAGCTAGCCGGTTGAGCACGGGTCGATCCACAGGGAGATGAAACGTTTAATGTTGTTGTCGTTACGAGTTAATGCGCGTGGGCGGAATTGTTCTTATCTAACCTATGTGTTATATGCAAGTATAAAGCTTGTTAGGAAATGATAGGATAGTGTAAGTTAAGGCAATCCGTATTCAAGTCCTTTGAGCCGAGTCTCGACCAATTGAAGGTAGAGCAATCGGCAACAACGTGGATTAGGGGATTTAAGCACGGTATTCGTGGAATCCGGCTTATTGACCCTTGTCCTTCCGTTCTTGTCTCTTGCTTTCACCTTCGGCCAAACCGAACGCAACAGGTCGCGGTTAGGAATCACCGTTACCTTGGTAGGGTAGGGTGCCTAACGGAGCGCTTGCGTAACGTTTGGGCGGAGTTCAAAGGAAAATAACAGGAAAAGGAAATGGGAAACGGAAACCTTATCTTACAATATCGCTTTCTTTTCCTAACAACATCATATTAACAACCATTCACAAAACAACAACAAAGAGCAAAAGAAAAGATTACAAGCAAGTAATTAAATGACATGGTAATAAATTGCATGAATGTAAAGCAAGTAAGAAAAATGCAAGAAAGAGATAAGCAAGAAAGTAACACTAAGAACCATAGAACCAAATACAAGCCATGGGTTCAATAGCCTAATCTTAAACTTACAAGCTCAATGAAGAGGTTGCAAGATCAAGAGAGTACTAAGAACCTAAGGGAAATGAAGGCACAAAAAGAGCACTTTATTAATCTTCAAGAAGATACAACCCTTGAGATCAATAACCAACCCTTAAACCTTCAAGCTCAATGAAGAGGTTGAAAGATCAAGAGAAGACAAGGATCTCAAAGGGAAGCTAAGCAAAAGAATGATACAATGTATGGCAAAATTGGACTCTTTCTCACTTACCCAATGGTTTCCTTTTATAGGCAAAACAAGACATTTCCTTTAATTTGAATTTGAATGCACCCAAAGTTTGGAGGGAAGTTTGAATCTTTGAATTTTTGAATCACATCAACACTTTATGCATTGAATGCACCATACCCACTCGTGCTTTGTGCTTGTCCCTCTCGTGCTTTGTGCTTGTCTCATGCTTTGTGCTTGTCCCTCTCGTGCTTTGTGCTTGTCCGAGACACGAATGACCACTGTCATATGTCTTATCTCTGGAGCTGGTACGCGGCACTGGACGGATACGGATGACTGGAACCCGGCTTTTATCTGTCTGTGACAGATGTTCTGGATATTGGCATAACTGTAGAGATTTTGTCTGATTTGTATTATTTTAGACTGGGAACCTGTAACCTGTAAATATGTAGCAAACACGGATTAAAAGCACCTATCTATAAAAAAACGAGCATAAGAATGGGCGGTATAAAATGCAGTTTTCTGTGATGAACAGTGCCCAAGTTACCGAATTCCGTGAAGTGCTACGTGGCCCATTCACATTGTTAATTGGGGTTCCTTGCTTATGGGATTGGCGGGTAACTTGCCGCACTCGTAGGGGTCTAGGTTTTCATTGCACAGGCTATCCACACGATAGGGGAACGTCGGGTCTCATTTGCGGCTCAAGTGAAACCCGGGGCTCCAGGATTATCCACCACTCTGTGTTGCTTGGTTGAGATTCTGTGATGTTGCTTTGTATCATGCCTAGGACGATTGTTATATATATTTATATATATACTAGTAGATGTTATATATGTTTTGCACCCGCGCTAGTCCAGTCCCTACTCTGTCGTTAGTTAAGTAGCCTAACGGGTGATGACGGGACCCAGTGGCGAATGTGGATGGCATATACGAACATCATATATTTTTGTTCTTTTCTGGTGTGATTAATTGATGGGACTGTGTTGATTATGATCAATGCAAAGAAAAGCAAACCTATATATGATGTTGTTGGATTCAAGTATTTAAAAATGACATTACAGACGCTTTCTTTTGCTTTGCACAGTGGTGTTTCCCCCAATCAGAGCAAAACTCTGTTGAAATTCAAAATTCAAAATTTTGAAGCAACGCTTCAAATTCCGGGCGCAACGCGCCACGTGTCTGGCGCAGACGCATCAGCGCAGTGCTCAAGGAAGCGCACCCAATCAGAGCAAAGCTCTGTTTTAAACAAAATTAAATGAAGCAACACTTCAGTTGCGCTAGCACTGCTCTGCGCGACACGTGTCAGCGTAGTTGCGCTGCGCTGTGCGACACGTGTCAGCGCAGATACGCTAGCGCAGTTGCGCTGCGCGCTGCGTGATTAGTGTCAAAACTTGTATTTTACCGCAATCAGAACGGCGTCGCTTCGCAGCTAGCCGGTGAGTGCGGGTCGATCCACAGAGACGGGTAAATTCCTTTTATGTGTTTTAACGAGTTGATTCTATTTGTCGTTTTGATTGGTTTATAAAAATCTATAAAAACTAGATCTAATTAATCTAATTAAAAGTCTTGCTAGGATTGGGCTTAGGGGAAGTTTTGGAGATTAATGTTTCCTTCACCGCTTTCAATGCCTTCTTTTTTAGATCTATTAGATGTTATGTTAATTATCAATAAAGTGGATACGAATCTTTTGGGAAGATGTTTCTTCCTCTAGATTTGTATCCTTCCTTTATTGATAATTACCCTAACCCCCATGGAAAACACGCGCAACCGGCCCTTTATACTACGGTTCACCGTTACCTCGAGGGGTAGGGTGCCGTAGGGAGCGGATGTGTGCGTATGCATGGAGTTCTAACTCTAAAGTGAAGATGGCATTGAAAGGGGTGAGAGATCTCATCTCTCAACCCTTTCGCTAAGGCTAACCCTAACAAGCGAGGAGACTACTCGCTCATTAGGGGATGATAAATTATACTAGAAAATAAAAGCAAGGAAATAAATTACCTACAGATTTGATGGCTCCCTCCAAGTAGAAGACAGAATAGATCTGAATGTCACTTCCAGAAATTCTGAATTTTATTTATTGAAAAGAGGCATATGTTTTACAATTTTGAGATTACAATTTATAAGTAAACAGGAGAATTAGGGTTTCAGAGTCTCGCACATGCGCAATTACTGATTTGCCCCCTAAGAATCCCAACACCCGCACCGTCAAACCGTCACACCAATTTTCCACCGACATGCGCATTAGATGGCCGCGGATCCGCGGCATTTGTTGGCTTGGGCCGCGGATCCGCGGCCCTTTAGTGGTCTTGGGCCACTAACTTTCTGTGGTTGGTGTTTCTTCTCCTGGGCTTCCTAGTTTCATTGTTCTTTTCTCTGTTGGGCTTCTTAGTGTTCTCCATATCCTTAGTGAAAACTTGTTCGTATCTTTTGACCGTTCACTTGACATTTTTGGACCTTGTACTGTTCTTTGACTAGGCTTGATCAGGGTCCGTCTACTTGTTTGTCAAAAGTCACTTTTCTGTATCAGCTTTCGTCTTTTTCACTGTATCTGCATCCAAGCCCTGTATCCTGTAACATGCCACAAACGTGCGTCAAGAGTACCTGTTTACTTATAAAAAGGATAAGAATAGAGGGATGAAAAATGCAATATTATGGTCTGAACAAATACCCCCAAACTTACCTTTTGCTCGTCCTCGAGCAAACTTATTATTTTATTCACTAAAATCCTAACCGCACTTTCGCAGGGAAACGCGATTGCACTGAGCATGTGCAACAAGCCGTTAAACCTCTAGGTGTCCCTAGTAGGAGGAGTGTTGTCTCCTGAGGGTTTTCAGCGGATTACACCCACAAAATCCTATCAACTCGGTCCATTGACTTTTGTTCTCCAATTAAGTTTTCTAACAAGAAATTCTATTATCGTCGACCCGTAAACTATCCACCCACATTCTTCACACTTCCTCATCATTTAACTTAAGATTATATATGTTATGTAGACTTACTTAGCTTTCGGCATTTCTTAAGTTTTCCTTCTAGGGTTCCATCTCCACTTAGGAATTTTTATCAACTCTATTAAAGATACAAGTTCTTATTCTTCACTCCTTTCTCTCATCTAAACACCAATCACATACCCCTACGTGTGTGTATAAGTCACCCCTACACTTGGAAATTCAAATTAAGCAATCAACCCCTTGTCCGTTGTCCAAAGTACTAATTAGTTGGTGAATTTAAATGAACTTTGCTTACACATCCTTCATGCGACAGTTAATACTTCTTGAGGTACTAACGACCGATTACAAAATGCGTTTGCACTTTAAAGCGTACTTCCTAGTCTTTGCAACACCCAAGGCTTTAGCAGTGACTCCCAAACCAGTTGGTCTAAGGCACTAGGTGATGAAGCACCCTCGCTAAATATTCTTCTATTTTTACAGCCTTAAGTAATCACAAAAACCAGTGTCCATTTTTTTTCTTTATTCACTTTTTTTTCTTTTTATTTTCATTGTACTAAGGACTTTAGACAAGAGCATTTCAAGGTCTCTTCTACTATTCCAAGTTTCAAGGTGCGTGAATGTGCAAATTGTAGGGTATACATTTTCAGAATTTAGACTTAAGCTAGGAACTATTTTTCAAACTTATACTCTAATAAGAACATCAATACTCTTCCTTTGTTTCGACTTAGCCCAAGAAGTGAACCCAAAATTTGCCTATTTCTAAATAACCTACAAAGACATATACTTTCTACCGTTAAACTTTAAGGAATGTTATTTTTAGGGTTTTTAATTTACTAAGTCTAAGATCTAGTTTTTCCTAGCCAGTTAACCTATTTTTCAAACTCAAGTCAATTAGCCAAAGTTGAATACATTAATTTTTATAATTTTTGAAATTTTTTAATTTTTTATGGGTTTTCAAATAAGTATGGAAATGCAAAAATATGTACAAATGAATGCGAAGGAAGAAGACGTACCGAGCATACCCCCAAACTTGAACTTGACAGTGTCCTCACTGTCATGCTAAACCAAGAGGGTCAAAATACCGATACTCCCCTATTTATTTATTTATAGTTTTTTTTTATTGTTAAGAAAAAGTATATACAAAAAGACCCTCCCCCAAACTTCATTTAAACTATGTTAGACATTACTGCCAAACTTTGCATCGGCCAAAAGTCAACACCAACCAGTTGAAAATTTTATCAGTAAAGAATATTGGTTGGTGGAAAAATAAGTTGTGGTGGTTCGCAAAGAATTGGGGAAGATAGAAGTAGTGGTATGGGAGGTGAGGAGGTAAATATACAGGTGATGGTGATGCATCGAAACGAGAATGTAAATGATCAGCAATCAGTGGAGTGTTGGCATTCTCGTACCTTATTAAAAGAAATGGGGGTATTTCAACTTCTAAGGGAGGAGGTTGACTCACCACAATACCCCCAAGATGTTCCTATGGGTCCTCTATTGACATGGCATCATCCATCAATTGTGTATGATATTCACTTATGAGGGAACTTATCTCCTCGATGTCCGCCATAGTCCAACCGAAAACTTGCCGCCTATCTTGTAAGACCGTTAAGATGTCGTTCTCTTGCTCGAGGGCTAGAGAGGCCGATATGATAATGGGAAAGGTCTCATTCTCACCTATGTAGGCATATCTAGGGTGAGACGGCAAGGGCGTGAGTTCGAATTTCTGAGGCGAAAGAATCATTGCGGAATCTACCTCGAACTCAAAGGACTCTAACACAGGTTCGAAATCACTGCAAACAACCGATTCGGATGGTTCGACTGACTCATCCAAAAATTCAAACGACTCATATTCGGGCTGTGAGTCGTCATCATCCAAAAAAGTGAAACATTCATAATCAACATCGGTTGTGTCAACGGTAGTAGGCTCAAGGAGGGACGCACTAGTGGCGTCAAAACTGTTTTCATCAAACAGAAATCTTTCAAGCTCGCAGTCCTCCTGCGTGATTTCGTGAATAGAGCAAACTTCTCGTGTACTAGTTTTAGGTACGGGGGGCAGACTTCCCATCTTATAAATATTGAACTCACTAGACCTCTTTCCGAAGGATAGAGTCATGGAGCCATTGCGACAATTTATTACGGCATTGGAAGTGGCCAAAAATGGTCGACCAAGAATCACCGGAATTTGGTTTCTTGGGTTAGCAACAGGTTGTGTATCCATGACGATAAAATCAACGGGGAATATGAACTCCCCAACTTTGATCAACACATCCTCTAGCTGACCCCTTGGATGGGTGATTGATCGATCAGCCATTTGGAGAGTGCAACGAGTGGGTTTCAACTCTCCAACCCCTAATTGTTCGTACACGGAGTAGGGAATCAGGTTAACACTAGACCCAAGATCTAAAAGTGCTCGATTAATTTTCTTATCCCCAATTGTGATGGAAATCGTAGGACAGCCAGGGTCCTTTCGTTTTTGGGGTAAGGTTTGATGGTGGTTAATAGTATTGCTCACTGCACTAGCCACTAGCACTTTCTTGGGTACTTGAGATGCCTTTCTCTTCGAGGTGCATAAGCCCTTTAAGATTTTCGCGTATGAAGGGACTTGTTGGATAGCATCCAAGAGAGGTATATTTATGCTAACCTGCTTAAATATCTCCACAATCTTCTCCACTTGTGTATTTGGTTTATTAAGACTCAACCTGTTTGGAAATGGAGTGTTCTGAAAATTTGTTGAGTCAAAAGTCTGTGGAGTAGAATGTGGAGTAGGAACGGATCCCAGTGTGGATGTGTTCGTGTTGTGAGAAATGGGTCCGTTCGAGTCAGATGAAGTAGAGCCATGTGAAGGGTGGAGAATAGGCTCTAAAGAAAAAGGTGAAGAAGGGAGTGAAGAAAATGAAGAAGGGGAAGAAGAACCACCGGCGGGGATGTCATCACTAGTTCCCACATTATTTTGCAACTCTCTTCCGGATCTCAACGTGGTCACCGCATTTATATTGTGATTGTGATATGCGTTTTGTGTGTGACCGGGATTGGGCAATGGTTGAGATGGAAGCTTTCCCTTTTCTCTCTCGCTCAACGCAGCAGTTAATTGTGCAATTTGTGCCTCAATAGATTTAATACTTTGATCGTGTGTAGCATTGTTATTCCTCAAAGATTGAACATAACTTTCAAATCTTGCTGCGGATTCTGTAGATTGCTTGAGAAATGCTTCTAGACTCTTCTCGAGCGAGCTAACCTTATCATCATTTGGTTGAACTAAGTTGTTCGTTTGATTTGTATAAGGTTGTTGTTGGAAAGGTTGCTGGTTTTGAGTTTGTGAGGGTGCTTGTTGTTGTTGTGGAGGAGGTCTTTGAAAATTATTATTCCCTTGGAACTGTTGATTTGGGTGACTCCTCCACCCCTGATTGTATGTCGAAGAGTACGGATCATTTCTTTGTCGTTGCTGAAATGCAGCATTGACTTGATCCTGTCCTTGAATGGGTGCATTATAAGGACACTCTTCGGTTAGGTGCGACGGGTTCGAACAACAAGCACAAACATTTCGTGTGGGTAGAGTAGGGGCAGGAGAAGACGATGAGATTTTTGTCTCAATGGCTTCTAGCTTTTTCATAAGTGATGCCATCTCGGCCTTCATAGCAATCGACATATCTACTTGATGTATGCCCGCCCTAGATTGACCAACTGAAGAAGATGATGTGGTCTTGGTACTCTCCCACTGAATTGTTTGCTCACTAAGGTCCTCAAGAAACTGCCAAGCTTCGTCACTAGACTTGGAAAGAAAATGACCTTGACATATTGTTTCTAGCAACTGCTTCGTTGCTGCGTTCAATCCCTCGTATAATGTTTGGCAAAGTTGCCAATTTTCTATCCCATGATGAGGGCATTGAACAAGTAGGTCTTTAAATCTCTCGAAGCACTTCCAAAATGGTTCGGAAGGAAGCTGTGAAAATTGTATAATCTCGTTTCGGATTCTAGCAGTTTTGTGATGAGGATAGAACTTTTTCAGAAAAGCTCTCACAAACTCGTCCCAATTTCTAATGGAATGTGATGCGGTGCTGTATAGCCACTTCTCGGCTAGGTCACATAAGGTAAAAGGAATGACCCTTAGCCTTATTGCGTCATCACTTAATTGGGTTGTCTTCATCATGGCGCAAACGTTTTGGAATTTATTAATGAAAATATATGCATCTTCGGATTCCAAACCATGAAACTTAGGCAGCATATTGATGAAGTGTGGTTTTATTTCAAAATTATCCCCATTTGCCGGTGGGGGTGAAAGACATGTGGGTAAAGAAGTGCGGACGGGGTAGAAGAGATCCTGGAGCGCAACTTGTGCGGGCGCTACAACAGGCGGTAGATTCGGGTTATTCGCACCTGGCGGAGGTGGAATCATTCCCGTCGGTAAGGTATCCTTGGGGTTGAATCCCGACATACCTTCGAAAGAAGAATTTAAAGGTGGAGGTAAGGAAATGGAGGGAATTTCGACGAAGGGTTCGCCGAAGGGTTTGTTGGTCGGTACCAACGAAACACGGACTAATCGGGCGTTACTATCCCTAGTCCAAAATGACATACACTAAAGGGTAGTGCAGTCAGAAAAAAAGAGAAAAATAGAATGTGGGGGTAAGATAACGTCAGTGAGAAGAAGTGGTGGAAGTGAGTTTGCAAGTTTTCTTTAGCGGCAAGTTGCAAGTTTTTAAAAGATTTTTCTTTATCTTTTTCTTTTATTTATGTGAAGGTTTTGCAAAGAGGTTTTAGGAAAGGGACTCGTGACACCAATGTGTCAACCACACATGCACAATCAGGCCTAGATCTAGGGTCGCCTAGGTCTGCTAGACAGCTCCTAACTAGGGCTAGAAATAGACCTCAAACCGCCTCTTCACGGACAAGTACGGCCAGGTAAGTGGGAAGGAACCACCACTACAGTGGGCCTAATTAATAACCACTAGCCTAGACACCGCAATGTCGGTTAGGATAAACGGCTGATGCCTACCCTAGTCCTTTTCCTATTGAGCTCGCTGTCCTTAGGTCTGAGTCTAATATTTTTTAATTAGTTGTGGTCGATGCAAAATGCTTTAGGTGTTTTCTGGGGTCCTGGGAAGGGTGATGAAATCCCCACCCAATCTGAGTTTGGTCAATTAGCCCCTTAGAGTCCGATTAAATTATGCAAAACAAATAAAATCACTTGCAATCAATTTTAGCGCGGCGCAAAGAAGCCTGCAGAAATCTGTTATTTAGAAGGGGGAGAAAGACTTTTTACGCAAAGAATTCCTGCAGAAAATTTTTACAGTGGAGATATGGAGGTTACAGAGGAGAGGGAGAGAAAACAAACCACACAAATTTTTAGGGCTGACGTGGCAATGCAAGCGCGGAACCGCGGCCGTGGACCCTTATTTGCGGCTGAAGCGCGGCTGAGAAGAGGGATCGGGCTCTGGAAATTTTTGTACTGTTCTGCGCTTACAATTTCTCTCTGTTCTTATGCTCCTTCTCCTGTTTTGACCTTCTGTAAAACTCCAGATCCAAAAGTCTTTGCTGTTCCTGCAAGATTCAAATAGCAAACCCTTCAAACAGATCAAAGTTGATAATTTTTGTATTTTTTTTTATATTTTCAGATTTTTATAATTTTTAAAATTTATATCAACCCGAAAATTCACAAAAAGAAATATTACGCCGTCCCCGGCAACGGCGCCATTTGATTAGTGTCAAAACTTGTATTTTACCGCAATCAGAACGGCGTCGCTTCGCAGCTAGCCGGTGAGTGCGGGTCGACCCACAGAGACGGGTAAATTCCTTTTATGTGTTTTAACGAGTTGATTCTATTTGTCGTTTTGATTGGTTTATAAAAATCTATAAAAACTAGATCTAATTAATCTAATTAAAAGTCTTGCTAGGATTGGGCTTAGGGGAAGTTTTGGAGATTAATGTTTCCTTCACCGCTTTCAATGCCTTCTTTTTTAGATCTATTAGATGTTATGTTAGTTATCAATAAAGTGGATACGAATCTTTTGGGAAGATGTTTCTTCCTCTAGATTTGTATCCTTCCTTTGTTGATAATTACCCTAACCCCCATGGAAAACGCGCGCAACCGGTCCTTTATACTACGGTTCACCGTTACCTCGAGGGATAGGGTGCCGTAGGGAGCGGATGTGTGCGTATGCATGGAGTTCTAACTCTAAAGTGAAGATGGCATTGAAAGGGGTGAGAGATCTCATCTCTCAACCCTTTCGCTAAGGCTAACCCTAACAAGCGAGGAGACTACTCGCTCATTAGGGGATGATAAATTATACTAGAAAATAAAAGCAAGGAAATAAATTACCTACAGATTTGATGGCTCCCTCCAAGTAGAAGACAGAATAGATCTGAATGTCACTTCCAGAAATTCTGAATTTTATTTATTGAAAAGAGGCATATGTTTTACAATTTTGAGATTACAATTTATAAGTAAACAGGAGAATTAGAGTTTCAGAGTCTCGCACATGCGCAATTACTGATTTGCCCCCTAAGAATCCCAACACCCGCACCGTCAAACCGTCACACCAATTTTCCACCGACATGCGCATTAGATGGCCGCGGATCCGCGGCATTTGTTGGCTTGGGCCGCGGATCCGCGGCCCTTTAGTGGTCTTGGGCCACTAACTTTCTGTGGTTGGTGTTTCTTCTCCTGGGCTTCCTAGTTTCATTGTTCTTTTCTCTGTTGGGCTTCTTAGTGTTCTCCATATCCTTAGTGAAAACTTGTTCGTATCTTTTGACCGTTCACTTGACATTTTTGGACCTTGTACTGTTCTTTGACTAGGCTTGATCAGGGTCCGTCTACTTGTTTGTCAAAAGTCACTTTTCTGTATCAGCTTTCGTCTTTTTCACTGTATCTGCATCCAAGCCCTGTATCCTGTAACATGCCACAAACGTGCGTCAAGAGTACCTGTTTACTTATAAAAAGGATAAGAATAGAGGGATGAAAAATGCAATATTATGGTCTGAACACTGCGCGACACGTGTCAGCGCAGATGCGCTAGCGCAGTTGCGCTGCGCTGCGCGCTGCGTGACACGTGTCACGCGCTGAGGCATTTGCGCCAAAAAGAATTAAGATTTTAAAGAAATCTTTCTGTTCTTGTTAAAACAAGAAGATTTTCTTCTGTAAAACAGAAGCCCTCAGATCAAAGATCCAACGGTGGGAAAAATTCCCCGAATCACTCAGAGAAAGATCTCTTTAACAAATTTAACTAATTTATGAGCACTATAAAAAGGACCCTAGACCTCAATTCAAAGGGCATCAACATTTTCTGAGAGAAAAAAAAGAGAACTCTGAAGAATTCCTCAAGAACAAAAAAGGTAAAAACCTTCAGAAAAATAGAAAATTCTCTTAAAAACAGATCATTGATCTAAGAACAAGATCAATGATCTTCAATAAGAAAGAAAACTAACTAATAATAGTGCTTTGCACTTGCTTATGAACCATTGGTTCCTTGAAAACAAGAAAAACTTGTTTTCTTTGATTTAAAATCGATCAAAAGATAAAACAGTGCTCTGCACTTGCAAGAACTGCGCTGTTGCGCTCCTGTGTTGGCGCAACCCACCAGGAAGCGCCACGTGTCAGTAGCGCAGCAGCGCAGCGCACCGACACAGTGCACTGTGCTGTTGCGCTTGCGCTCGCCAGAGCGTGACACGTGTCACCACCATATGAGTTTGCGCTCATTACTTGGCGCAAAGCGCCTGACAAGCCACGTGGGGCACTGTCAGAGTACTTAATGCTCTGCATTATTAAAGAAAAGGGACAGAGCCCAATTAAAAGGCCTAACAGGCCTAATAAAAAAATGCTATGCATTTTTTAAAAAAAAGGGGGCAAAGCCCAAACAAAGAAATAGATGCTCTGCATCATTTATAAAAGGGCAGAGCCCAACCAAAACAAGAATAATGCAGTGCATTACTAAAAAGGGGTAAAGCCCTAGTACAGGCCGAAAAACAAATAAAAGTGTTGAACATTTTTCAATTGGACTTAGCCCAATCGTGGCCGTAAGTCCTCAAGTTAAATTGACTGAGCAAAATTGCTCTCCTAAATCAATTTATCTCCGGTTCGAGGGTACATCTCCGAACTCCTCTGACATCTATCGTTGTAATCCTTCAACGACGTCAGAGAGGCGACGGGTCCCAACGACCACACATGAATATGGACTGCGGGGTCCTTAAACTCGTGGACCGAAACGTCCTTAAACTAATATTGGACCGAAACGTCCCTAAACTAATGTTGGACCGAAACGTCCTTAAACTAATATTGGACCGAAACGTCCTTAAACTAACGATGGACCGAAACGTCCTTAAACTAATGATGGACCACCATGTCCTTAAACTATCGATGGACCACCATGTCCCTAAACTGGAACATGGACCACCACGTCCCTAAACTGGAGCAATAGAGCCCCCAAATGCTCTTTTGCCGGATCTAAACGATCCCGTTTAAGTTGATCTTAGCCCCAAACACGGCTAACGTATCCTTAAACATTCAAATGGACTATAAAACTCCAAATCGACTTTGGTTCCAGGGTACATCTCCGAACTCCTCTGACACCTATCGTTGTAATCCTTCAGCGACGTCAGAGAGGTGACGAGTCCCGACGGCCATATATTAAATGGATCACGATGTTAAGTTGATCTTAGTCTCAAAACAAGACTAACGTATCCTTAACGAATGTTTAAGTTGATCTTAGCCTCAATACGGCTAACGTATCCTTAAACTAAAAACACCAAACCTAAATCTAAGTAAATACGGATTTGGACTAATCCACGTCCTACGGGCGACGGCATTACTCAGTCTCCGTATACAATCCACGGGCAACCACAAACAAAACAAACACCCACGACACGAAGTGAAATTCTGGAGAAGGAGAAAGTTGTTACCGCGATGCGGTAGCGTAATTAACTGCAGGGGCTTGCGCCTGCAGGGAAGAGCGTCCCCACAATCAAAAACCCTCAAGCGAGGGGGAATCTGACGAAGTCTACTACATTGGCCGCATCCGTCTAAACCTCCGATACACGGTGCTATAAATCAACTTAGCATCTTCGGAGAGGTAGACGGATAAAACCATATAGCATCTGCCCCGAATCTCAGGCTAGACGTCCTCACGTCGTCGCCATCGTTCGGAGGGGAACAGATTCTGGCACGCCCGGTGGGACCTTTTCCTCTTTCCACTCCACACTTCGTGTGTCGTCTTCGCGAACCAATCGCGGTTTGTTAACGGTTGCCTTTGGATTTCAAGTTTACTAAGATTTGGTCTCTTGCTCGGTGCAGAAGAGAAGTCAAGCATCGATGGCCTCAACTTGTTCAAAGTGCTCCAACTGCAACTGCAGCTCGCGTCCGGCCTCAACTAGTGGCATAACCTACGGGCCTCAAGCGGCCTCTCTGTTCACCATGCCCATAGAGCAGAGTACTCAAGCCACCACGGGGCTGTTTTTCGGAACTATGTTTCCGCCAACAAGCTTCAGCACCCCCGTGCCCGTACAAGAAGCTTCTAAGAAGTCGGTCTTCGATCGACTTTCAGTTACTGCGGCCCCTCTCAACGGGTCGCCCAACACCGGTGCCTCGGTCTTCTCCAGACTGGGCCAAAACTCCTGTGAGCCCACAATGAAGCTTGCAGTCCCGGAAAGGGTTATTCCAAAAAGAGTAGCCAAACCTGCTCCTGAAGTCGTCAAAGCGGCTTCTCCTGCTAAGAGATCGGTCTTTGCAAGGTTGACCGTCCCCATTCCTACTCCTGCTCTTGCGGCTCAAAAGACATCAGTCTTCAATAGGCTGACACCGGCAACCGCCCCACACCCGAACAGGGGGCAAGAAGAAGCTGTTTCTGTCTCTGAGCCAATACCGATGACTCGTCGCGCCCGACGACGCCACTGGCTCCGGGTACGGAAGACTGGGGGCAACTCCCCTTTAGGGATAACTCCACCAGCTCCAACGGCGGAAGTCAATGCTACTGTTCCAACCAGGAACAGTTTTGAGCTGCTGAATAGGGTACGCAGGAACTCACCAACTGCGGTGTTCAGAAGATCTCCTCCACCGGTAGAGACTGCCGTAGAAACAGAAAAGCCGGAGCAGCCTCCTCAATCGCTGTCCTCCAGGATCTACAAGACATGGCGGCGAGTCCGAGAATCTGTCATTGATCCTAACTTCTCTCGCCAGCACAAGAAGTCGAAAGGTCGGCAGGAAGAAAATCCCCTGGTCAAGCAACGAAAGGCGACAACCGCTTGGGTGCCCAAAGCAACGGCCCCTTCAACTTCTACGGCCCATAAGAGAAGGAGGCCAGAGAAAGTCCCTACACCTGCAGTAAATACCAAAGGAGGTGAACCCAAACGCCCTAGGTCTGGGGGCATTGTAGTTCATACCGTCTGTATGGCGTCTGGTAAAGAGGACAGCCTGTCACGTCCGAAAGTACGGAACAGGACCAGCACATAAACTACGAAACGTCTCGAGGCGTACGTAATCTAAGTTAGCCGAAAGCCCAGAAATCCAAACCAAGAAAAGTAGTAGAGTGAAGGAAAACCAATTTAAAATCAAGTAGTTTTAATAGCATAAGCCGAATTATGCGGTTTAAAAAAAACATCAAATATTTCCTGAAAATTTCGGCAGAGTCTCCTTTGTAAATACTGGCTCCCAAACGGGATACAACATGAAAAGTATACGAAATCAATAAAAAAGCATCCCCAAGCGGGAGCTAGCTCTTCGTCAATCGACGGTCACAACCACACAAGCAAAAAAATATACAACGCCAAGGGCGAGGATCAAAACTCAAAAGGAAACTCAAAACAACAAGAAACCACAGAATATAACGTGCGACTCTAAGGTCGAAAGAATAACATCACTGGTCTCTATCTCAAAGTAAATACATGTTTGGTTGATGGAACTTCTAGATACAACAGAGTAATAATATACAAGTTATATAATGGGGGGTACGATACAAGTAAACCCACCTACTAGCAAATCACCCGAAGGAAACTATGCCCGCAAGCCGTAATGAAACCTATGCGGCAAACCTGCAAGAAACTGGGGCACAACGGGGGTGAGTTGCCAACTCGTGAATAGAAAAACATCTACGCACAGAAATCGCATAAATAACGCAACCTAGGTCAATGATCATAATATATCCTCAAATATATGAATAACATGCAGCCTATAACAATGGCTAGGGTAATATCTAACCCGAGTGTGATCTCATGTGCCCGTGTCAGTGTCTCAGGTAGCAATATATCATATGAATGAGGTATGAATGCATGGAACAGAATGCATGTACTGACGAAAACTGCTTTCATAATCAGTGAGATTTCTGTATTTTAAAAGTGAGGTACCATAAATGAAATCAGCATAAAACAGTGCCCAGCATCGACACAAAACAAGTGTCCAAATATCTCGATATCTCTGTATCACAATCGCTGTACCTCAATATCTCAAATCACAATATTTAGGGCGCCGTCAATCCAGACCGGCCCCTACCATCCATCTCAAGACCACGACAGTATCCTCCGGATATCCGATGCGTCGGGTAATATCACCGGTCGGTAGTGCTCCCCTGCCGAGCTCAACGTCAACAACACATTCCTCTTGCCCTGGGGTACCGCACCGGGCCCACCATGTACCCGAAACGGTTCCTCTACTCCTCGAATCGGGTCTCGAAATCCATCAGCAAACTCATGGTGGACGACTCATACATCATGGGAAAACCGCACTTTTTATTTTAAAAGAGAGAAAAGGTTTATTTATGTTTTTGCGGTTTTCCTCCAAATCCTGAAAATCTCATGGAAATCCAAATCCAAACCTCAATAACACGTAAAATAGTGCATATATGCATGAAAATCCATGAATGCGGCATAACAATGAATTACAGTATGCATGAAGTAGCAGGTAATAACTACAATGTCTAAACTAACATATAAGGCAAGTACGCTATGTCAAGCAATAATATTTTCTAAGGTGTACGTGACATGGCAATTACCGATGAAGATGTGTGTGAGCCGGCAAGTAAGTGTACGTGGTACATACGCATCATCGGTAATGGTGCTGGTGTCCTAACAGCATGATATCAATAATGGAGTATGAAACATAATATAAGCATGCGATGCGAAGCGAACCACAATAATGAGCGGGAGCTGAATACTAGACGCAACTATAACTAATCTGCACTAATCTAATATAAGTCCTACAAATGGTGCCTTTTGAAATAACACGAATCATGGGGTTTTGAAAGTAGGGGCTACGGTGTTTTTTTGAAAATATACGTCTTTTGAAATATCCGTAGGATCCCTTTGGCTGTCTTTTAAAATAGCCACGATTCGTTAGTTTTTGAAATAGGTAAGAATCGAATCTAATCTAACAACTAAACTAAACTAACGGGCTAAGCTAACAAGCTGGACTACAGGTAAGGAAACCGCCTAACATCTGAGTCGATACATATACATACCTGTATATATATATTAGTCGGTGATCCCGCCTCAATAATATCATATCCGATACCATATCTATAATCAGACATCCCAAGTCAAGAGTGCGGATCAATCATCAAGATATAGCTCGTTCGTAAATCCGTCGTACGGCATCCCCAATTCTGGGTACGGGTCAATATCACATTCATCATACTATTCACCTGGTATCCTCTTTATCAAATATCAGGATCGGGGTACTGATCTACGTCTAGTACAATACTGATACCGCCTAAGTATGCATGCACGTGTGTGAAACACTACGTCAAGGACCCGCTACAACGTCATTTCGTATCTCAAATACGAACCCTGCTATATCACCGATCTCACGGCCTCAAATCAAATCTCATCGACTCATCATAAATCTCAAGTACTATCCTCATTATCCATGCATGTGTATATGAATGTACATATGCATAGTCCCATACCCACGCATATATACATATATACACATCCCAATCTGCGCACAAGAAAGTAAGGTATGCAAGTCTGTGTGTACGTATATGGGTATAACAACTACTCTAGGGTTTCGCAACTAACCCAAAGCTAATCCATGAACACATAATCATAACATGAATAAACATTCTCGTATCATAAAACACCTATATAAACATATATATATGAGCTACACTACGGACTGCGGGGGTGCTATACGCCATCCACCCGACTTCTCCCCGTAGATATAAATCTACTCACCTGGTCCTCGCTCGCCGGTGCCGACGTCGCCACGCGCTTGCTTGTCGTCTCGAAGTCCACATGGGGTACCTACATATCATAACACACCGTGTCGTATTAAAATCCGACTCATGACCAAAACGACTCACGAATCCCATATAGGTCAAAACCTATGGTTGCTTTCACAAATCAACCCAAAAACCCTCGACGTCGGCGTACAAACGCCAAACCATCGAGAAAAACCCAAATACACTCATTTGCACATTCACGAACACTAATTTTAATATAAAATAGGTTAAAACTCACAAAAACCCCAATTTCACTTAAAAAGTCATTTTTCCGAAAATCTAGCAAGCACAAATCACTGTTTTAGTACAAAACTCGTTGTATAAATGAATCTAGCGGCCACAATATTCACTAAATATCTTAAATAAGTCATAAAAACAATTCCCATAATTTAATCTCATTAAATTCCAAAAACCCTAAAATTCTAGTTTACAAAATACCTAATTTTTTAACAATTTCATAGCAAAAATGCACAAACTACAATCTAGCTTAGATTTGCATGATCTAAAGAATTAAACTACACTTAATAATGTTAATGAAGTCATGAAAAACCTAATTAGATTTTTAGTCTAACATTTGCAATTAATTTCCAAAACCTAGTTTGCATAAAATTCCAATTTTAACAATTACAAGCATCAATTAGTAAACTAGCAACTAGGTTAGTTTTAGCATCACATTAACATGTTAATCCCCCTATTAGAACCATGAATAATAGCTACAAAAACCTCACTTGATCACAAACCCCAAATCATTAATTTTCAAGTTATCAACTAGAATCAAATTAACACTTTAATATGCTAGGGTAAGCAATCTAAACAACAAATTAACAAAAGGTCAAGATTTATACCTCACGATCCATGATCAAACACACAACCTAGCCTCCAAAATTCTCTCTTTGCTCCAAGGATTCGAATAGGATTGCTCCAAGAATAATGGGTAAGGCTTGGAATTGGGATTAGATTTGAATTTGTATGGATTTCAAGTGATTTTTGTGGGTTTTTTTTTTTGATGCAAAAAGGAGTGGGATTTGGGGAGAGGGGCTGCTGCTGTGGGGAGGGATGGGCTCGGCCTGAAGAGGAGAGGGAGGAGAGAGAGTGTGTGGTGAGGTTATGAAGTCAAGAATTGACCAAGTCAATCAAGCCCATACCTAATATATGCATTCTTTCATTTTCTTTTTCCTTTCATATTGTTTCATTTCAAACTAAACTAGAAGTGTAAGATGTGTGGGTGTGGGGCTGCCATGGGGTCGGCCAATGATGGAAAGTGGGGGTGTGTGAGGGTGGGGTGAAGGAAAATGACAAATACAATACCCCAAACATCCATTTACACTAAAAAAAACCTTTTTTCTTCAATAATTTCTAAACCGTTTTGGCAAACGATTTCGTTTCAAAAATGACATGATAAATTTTTTTTTAATGTGTGATGATACACAAAATTTGTTTCAACCCATTCCAGTTTATAATTTTCCCTAATTAAATGTATTAGTGACGGCTTAAAATAATAATAAAATAATTTTTTTTTCAGAAAATTTGAAATTTCACCAGTGGCTCAATAAACACCAAATACTAGCAATTACATAGCTAGAATATGTATATTTAATTTTATAATAAAGATATTTGCATTTTGACTTTTTACAGAAAACCTCCTTATTTTACCGTTTTTTCGAAATTTCACCGAAACGATTTTCAAAACGTTACACAGCCGCATATCAACAGGTCATAAACCGCACACGAGGTCAGTGACCAAGGCTCAGGAGCAGCAGCAGAAGCTCCAAGAGATGATGAACGCTATGGCCGCACTTACAGGGCCAAAAGAAACCCCTGAAACGTCCTCGGACGAGCGTCAAGAACAAGAAATTGACGCTGAATTCCTTCGTCGCGTACTGGAGAAGAAGGATAAAGAAGCTGGGGAACAGGCAGCCAACATAAAGAAAATGGCCCTCCTATTCCAGGATATGGTGGGTATGATGATTCAACAAGATCCACCTGCTGAAGATCCCCCGATCATCCTTGAAGACGATAGGGGAGAGACGTCGAATCCTCCGCCAGCTCTGTCAGCAGCTAAAGAAGAGACAATCTCCAAAGCCGATCTGGACGAATACATAGCTCAGCAGATCCGGGTCCATCAAGCGACGGAAGCAGCGGGTCAGGTCGTAAAAACGGGGCGGCCATATCCAAGTTGGTACGACCAAATCAAGTACCCACCCGGTTACACGATTCCTAAGTTCCATGTCTACAAGGGGACAGGTAATCCTCACCAGCACGTTGCCCAGTTCAGGGCACTCTGCGGCAACACCGGCGATGACGACAAGCTGTTGCTTCGCCAGTTTGTTGGAAGCCTATCAGATACGGCGTTCGAGTGGTACTCTGAGCTCCCGAACGACTCTATCAAAACCTTCGTGGAGATGGAGCTGTTGTTTACTCAACGTTTTGCAAGCGCCAGCGAACGTACCCCGATGACGGCACTGATTAACGCCAGGGTAAAGTCAGGCGAGACATGGGTCCAATATGCTATACGGTGGCGTAATTTATGGTCAAAGTGCGAGCAGCGCATTGAAGAAGCTCCCGCGGTGGGTATGTTTGTGGGCACCCTTGATCCGCAAGCAACCATTTCGCAATTTATGATGTTTTTCAAGCCGACTACCTTCCAGGCCTTGATTGACAAGCTAGCGCAAATGGATCAGATGGGCCATAAACCCCCTCTTCCAAAGCCGGACTCCCGAAATGACAAAGGGAAGGGAAAAGCGATCATTGTCGCTAATGCTCAACAACAACCGAGCGACTCGAAGCCGGTTGTTCGTCAAAATAATACGCGTCCATACGTGGCCCTTGAGGAGAGGCTAGGACGTTCTTACTCCTTTCCTCGAGATAAGACGAGAAAGTTATTCGAGCTGGCATTGCGCAACCGACTCATAAATCTGCCGGATCCAAAACGTCCGTTGCAACCAAGTGATGTCAGCGAGCCCAACTACTATCCTTATCATCGAGTACTGGGCCATCCGATCGAAGATTGCTACGTTTTCAAAAATTGGCTTGAAAACCAGTACGACAGGGCAAGTTCGCATTGTCTGACAAATGGAAGGTGAATCCCCTGCAGCCTCACACAGCTAAGGGGACGAATACACCGGGGGAAACATGCTCCGTCGTTGAAGAAGCTTCTTGGGAAGTTGTATTATCAACCAAGACAAAGAGGATGCTAAACAATCTTCAGACATGCCCAGCGATCAAGTGGAAGAACCCGTTGGAGCCGCAGATCATTGAAGGGATGTTGAAGCCTCGTCCAACTCAAAAGATTGATGGAGGTGGCCCAAGCATTCATAGCCAGCCATCGAAATCTTCAAAGAAGAAGAAAAAGAAGTCAAAGAAGCCCGTGAAGCCTGGCGACAAGCGTACGGACTTGCAAAAACAAATTGACGCGCTGGAAGAATACAACCAGAAGGCACGGACTCCTATTACATTCCAAGAATTCCTCAATCACGTCTTTCAAAAGGAAGATGAGGGAGAAAGTTCATCTGATGATTCTGAGGAATGCGTGGCGAGCTGTCATGTGATTTCCCACTCGTTCATAGACGATGAGGAAACTTCTTGTACTGAAACGCTAGGGGCAGATCCCGAACCAAAAATTCGAGAGCCATCGGATGAGGTAATCGATGCATTCCTCAATGAAGCTCTCTTAAAAAGCAAAGCTGATCGAGAGCGTGAGGAGGTTATATTCGAAAGGGCCAAACGCCAGCGCCTTGACGAAAGAATTGAGATACTCCCGCTGGAGCGAAGTACACCCACTGCAGACAAAAGCAAATTCAAGATGAGGAAAAGGTTTGCTAAGACCATATTAATAGGCATGAAGCTACCATCCTCCGAAGGAAAAATTACTGGTGAAGCGGAAACGCACCCCTCCTATTTCTTATATCATCGGAAGATTTCGCACCCCACTGAAGAGTGCAAAGCTTTCGATAGATGGTGGCAACGATATGTTGCTCACCGGCAGCATTTTAAGCGGGAAAAGCGCAAGACTCGCCGAGAACGGAATGATACGACCGAAGGGCTTAACAGAACCACCGGCAATTGTCGCATGGTCAACACCGGTGCTCACGTTCGGGAGCGATTCTGATGAGGAGCTAGAGCTTGGCCCCCTCTTTAAAGAATCCACTTCGGGAAAAGAAAAAGAGCCGAAGGTCTGCGAAAATATCCGGCTACGTAACCGCACGCTGCCCGAAAAGGATCTCGGACCCTCAAATAAAAAAGATAAAGGAAAAGAGAAGGTCCGTGAAGATATCGTCTTAGATGACCAAGTTGTGGAGGAGCTAAGCGCCAAGGACCCTCCGAAAAGAAATAAGGTGGATTACAACGTCTTAGCGCATCTGAGGAAGCTACCCTCACAGCTCAGCATTCTTGACGCCCTTTTGCTATCAAAGGAGGCGAGAGATTCATTAATTAAGGCACTACAGGACCCAGAGCAGTTCCAGGCTTTCCTGGCCGAAGAAAAGATGAAGGATGAACTGGAAGAAGTGCACACGGCCGATGTCACTTTTGGCGATGAAGACCTTCTCCTTGGGACGTGCGAACACTATCGCCCCCTCTATGTCTCAGGATACTGCCATGATATAAAGATAGGCAAAATCCTGATCGATAACGGGCCGTCTGTCAACCTACTCAATGTGCGGGTTTTAAAAGAAATTTGCATGAGCGTTCAACACCTCGCTCGAGACAAGATCACCATCTCCGGGTTCGACTCCCAATCATCAAAGACTCTTGGATCTGTGATACTGACGCTACGCTTCGGACTGCTCGTCATGGACATTAAATTCCACGTCATAGATGCCAAGACATGCTACAACGCTCTGCTCGGCCGACCATGGTTACACGAGTATAACATCATCCCTTCTACACAGCATCAGTGTATGAAATATTTTAGGGATAGTCTCGAGTATACCGTGACAGGAGAATTGAATCCGTTTTTCGTGAACGAAGTTCGCAAATATGAAGATGCCAAATACTTCTTGCCGGATTTTGAAGACACGGAAAGGTGTCGCAAGCCGGAGAATAAAACTAACGCTACCATCCCTGTCTTCGGCAGTGATACCGAGGAGGAAGAGGAGATAGTTTATTCGGGTCCTCACCAATACACCAAGCCGGGACCATCCGCTCCTGCGTTGATCTTTGGTAGTGATTCGGAGGATGAGGTCCATGCTGTATTCTCTGCTCGACCTTCAATACGGGCTTCCGCTGACGGAGAGCAAAGTCTACAAGTCGCTATGGTACCGCTTAAACACCATAAAGAACTGGATGCACTCGATATTTACAATGTAGAAGAGCTGCAAACATTCTATATCCCTCCCAGGAGAGAAGGCGAGAAGGAAATTCTATTCTACCGCTCTGAAGAAAACAAAGTGGAGAAAGAAATCTGGCACGGGGCAGATCCTACGCTGGACAGACTTCAACCCATCCGTCTACCCGGATATTATACAGAAGGCTTGAAGAAGCTGTTGAAGCGCCAAGGGATACCCTTCAAACAGACCGTTAGAAAGGCCAAATTCTATGACAGGGTCTGGAACGTTCCTGGGACTCAACGCAAGCTGCCTAATGGGAGGATGGAAACGATCGGGCTCGGATATATTCGCCCCAAGAAACGAGAGCTACTCCGCGACTGTTACGTCGTGCACGACTTCAATGAAGAAGCAGATGCGCAACGGGAGGACACTAATCCTGAACCAGTAAAAGTTCCTGATGCAAAAGTGCCCGGTCCGTCGTTTGAAGAACAAATAGACAGGGTTATAAGGGAAGCTGGTCAAAAGGTCCGAGATGATCACAATCGCGAAATGGCCATCTACGAAAGAGCTAGAACGTAACGCCTCCTTCAACAAGCCGTCAAAAATGAAAGTGTCACTCCGTGTCAACCTGTTATGAAGAAGGCTCGACGCAGAAGCAGAAACAAGTCGAAAGGCCAAAAAGGTGCTCAACAGCAACAAAGCGGGGCTAAGAAGCCACGCGAGTGGGAGTCGAGCGTTATTGATCTATCCCTCATGAAGAAAATAGGTCCAGCGTACTCATTTCCTCAGGATAAGACGAAGAAGATACTTGAACTTGCTCTAAAACATCAGATGCTTACACTGCCGGAGTCCAAGCACCCCGAACAAGCAGGCGAAATCTCTAACCTAAATTATTGCTCTTACCATCGAGTAATAGGGCACCCTCTCGAAGACTGCTTCACCTTCAAGAATTGGGTCGAAGATCAGTATCAGCTTGGCAAGTTCGCTTTGTCTGATAACTGGAGGGTAACACCGCCACAAAAACATGAACCCAAAGCCACAAGAACAGAGCCAACTCCACACTGGGATTGGAAGCGGATTCGCGCCTGTCACATGATAACGATATTAAAAGAAGAGCCCGAGAACATGGACAGCCTTCCCTGGTGCTTCGAAAACAGCAACGATAGGGTGATTTCAGAATTTCCGCCAGCTCCGAAAGAAATGGAAGATGGAATACATACTACCGCGGATAACCTCAAGAAAATCGAGTTGGGGACGCTAAACGACCCACAACCGACATTTGTCAGCGAGCTGTTATCCGAAGAAAAGGTGGCTGCGTTAAAAGACGTCCTTGTACAGCATAAAGATTGCTTCGCATGGAACTATTCCGAAATGCCGGGACTAGATCCAGAAGTTGCTGTGCACAAATTGGCGATATCCCCAGACATCAAGCCGGTCAAACAGGCGCCAAGAAGAATGCGGCTCGAGCTTGAGATGAGCATCAACACCGAGGTCAAGAAGCTAATCGACTCTGGCTTTATCCAGGAAGTTCAATACCCTAAATGGATCGCCAACATCGTCCCGGTGATGAAGAAAAATGGGACGGTGCGCATATGCATGGACTTTCGGGATCTCAACAAAGCCTACCTGAAGGATGATTTCCCGGTGCCAGTCACCGAATTGATGATAGATAATACGTCCACTCATGAGGTTTTCTCCTTCATGGACGGCTCATCAGGGTATAATCAGATAAAGATGCATCCTGAAGACCAGAAGCATACCGCTTTCCGGAGCCCTTTGGGAATATTCTGTTATAAAGTGATGCCCTTTGGTCTAAAGAACGCCGGTGCCACCTACCAAAAGGCCATGACGAAAATCTTTGATGACCTTATACACGAAATCGTCGAATGCTATATCGACGATCTCATGGTTAAAAGCAAATCATACGAGGAGCATCTCGAGCATTTGAAGACCGTGTTTCAATGCCTTCGACAGTACAACTTGAAGATGAACCCGCTCAAGTGTGCATTCGGAGTTTCCTCTGGAAAATTCCTGGGATTCATCGTCCGACACCGGGGTATCGAAATAGATCCGTCAAAGATCAAGGAGATCATGGAAATGCCTCCGCCAAGGACTCTCAAACAGCTGCGGTCTCTCCAAGGGAAGCTCGCGTATATACGGCGATTTATAGCCAACCTTTCAGGAAAGTGCCGTCCTTACAGTCACCTGATGAAGAAGGGAACCCCGTTCGTCTGGGATCAAAAATGCCAAAGCGCGCTAAACGAGATCAAGCAATACCTGCAAAACCCGCCGGTGTTGGCTGCTCCGGTCAAGGGAAAACCTCTCATTCTGTGTACAACCGCCCTCAAAGGTTCCTTAGGCGCATTATGGGCATAAGAGAACGATCAAGGAAAAGAAAGAGCACTCTACTACTTAAGTCGAGTTCTGCTGGGGGCAGAAAGCAACTACTCTCCCATTGAAAAACACTGCCTGGCGTTGATCTTCGCGATAACAAAGCTCAGACACTATGCGTTGGCGCACGAGGTCCGTCTCATTTCAAAGGTGGACCCCCTTAAATACTTGATGTCGAAGGCCATGTTGACGGGACGACTCGCTAAATGGGCCTTGCTCTTGATGGAGTTCTCGATAACATATCAATCTCTCAAGGCAGTGAAAGGCCAGGCCATCGCCGACTTCCTCGCTGAGCATCCGATACCGACCGACTCTCCTTTAAACTGCGATCTTCCAGACGAATATGCGTTTGATGCGATCGACGGTGATAATACCCGATGGGAGCTTTATTTCGACGGAGCATCTTCCATTAAGAAGCACAAACAAAGTACCCCTATAATCAAATCGGGGGTAGGACTCATCTTCGTGACTCCACAAGGAGGGATAATGCGCTTCGCTTTCTCCTTAACAGAGCCGAGGACAAATAACGAGGCCGAATATGAAGCCTTGATAGCATGCCTCGAGATCGCCATCGACATGGGAATTGAAAACCTCCTCATATATGGAGATTCCCAGCTAGTCATTAGTCAAGTAAACGGCAACTACCAAACGTGCAAACTGGAATTGGTAAAATACAGTGAAAAGGTGCAACAACTGTTGACCCAAATTCCCTCCTATACTTTAGAAAGCATACCGCGCGCGGAAAACAGCAAAGCAGACGCGTTGGCCAAACTTGCTAAAGAACTGGCTGACGAGAACCTCGATGACGTTAGAATCGTGGTACAAAGCCGTCGGGTGCTTGCCCCAGCGGAAATACCTTCGGAATCATCCGAAGAAAAAGGAGCGAGCGAGCAGACGACCCTGCAAGTAAAAGATTGGGAAAATACCGAGGATTGGAGAGAAGTCTTCATAGACTACTTTAAATCCCACCGAATGCCTGAAGAAGCGTCCACAAGACATCAGCTCACGAAACGAGCTCTGTCTTTCGCCTTCGTCAATGATACTCTGTACAAGAGGTCGTTTGATTCTCTGTAGCTGAGATGCTTAGGACCTGACGAAGCGAAAAGAGTCGTCCAGGAAGTTCACGACGGACTCTGCGGTTCTCACCAAGCGGGCCCAAAGATGAAGTTGAAGATCAAACGGATGGGCTAGTATTGGCCCACGATGATCCAGGACTGCCTTGAACATGCGAAGCAATGCCACTCATGCCAAATTCATGGGGACTTCACCCATCAGCATCCGAATCCACTACATCTAACGGTGGCTAGCTGGCCATTCGAAATGTGGGGGACTGATATAGTCGGCCCCATCGAACCAGCATCGTCTAGAGGACATCGTTTCATCCTAGCGACGACTGACTACTTCTCTAAGTGGGCAGAAGCGGCACCGCTGAGGGAAGTAAAGACGGAGAATATCCTCCACTTCTTCAAGACGCATGTCATATATCGGTTTGGAACGCCAAGACGAATCATCTCCGATAACGGGCTAGCCTACAGAAGCCACAAAATCAGTCGCTTTGCGCAACAGCATAATATAGACTGGAGATATTCTTCAGTTTATAATCCATGAGCTAACGGTCTAGCTGAGGCCTTCAACAAGACCTTGACGAAGATCATGAAGAAAACGGTGTCACGAAATAAGAAAGACTGGCACGAAAGACTGCAAGAAGCTCTCTGGGCGTATCGAACTACGTTTAAAACGGCCACGAACGCAACGCCATATGCGTTGGTATTCGGTACAGAAGCAGTACTCCCTCTCGAGATAGAATTACCCTCTCTACGAGTGGCAGTCCACTATGAGCTAACGGACGAAGAAAATGCTCACCTTCGGCTTGAGGAGCTTGACGCCCTCGATGAAACCCGGCTCATAGCGCAACAAAATCTGGAAGCATATAAAGCAAAGATGACGCGCTCATATGAAAGATTAACCCGACCAAGGACGTTCCACTAAGGCGAATTCGTGCTAATGGTCAAAAGGCCTATGATTCCCAATCGCGCCAAGCGAGAAAAATTCGAGCCAAACTATGAAGGCCCATACATCATAGATAAGGTCTACCAGGGTGGGGCCTATCTACTCATGGACATGCACGGAGAAAGGCCTTTCAAGCCAATAAACGGTCGCTTCCTAAAGAAGTACTATGCTTAATGAGCCACAGCTTAGGTCAATGGTAGATGACGATGACTATGTCCGCTCGCTATCTTCCTAAGCTCAAACTCTATCAGCAGTAGCCAGCCTTCTCAAAGTCGGACCGAAATGTCCTTAAACTAATAGCAGACCGAAACGTCTTTAAACTACTACCGCAGCATCTTTTAGGCTGACGAGATATTAAAAAAACATATAAAAATAAAATAAAATAAAAAACGGTATGTCCATAAGCAAAAAGGGCACGGATGAAAACCCGAAAGGGCTCCGTGAGTAAAAACAGCAGGGCTACCGGCGAGTGTTTGTGAAAACCTGAAAGGGCGCAACCTCGTTAAAGGACACTTATAGGGTCCTCTCGACCTTGTAAGGAGAAACCACCCGCGTGAGATCCTTACGACTCACAAGGGAGCAACACACTTAGGGATCCCCACGATTCCTAAGGAGAAAATACACTTGCGAGATCCTCACGACTCGTAGGGAGAACTCTCTTATGGGACCCTCACGGCTCATAAGAGTTGAAAGTCTTAAGTTACAGAGACCTAAACCTGTGCTTAAGAAACCCCCACAACTTCCGATATTGCCCTACAAGTGGTTCAATACTGGCCCTTGTATACAATCCACGGGCGCGAATAAACATTTCCCTGACCAAGTCCCATCCCTGACTGGGGATATGTTCGCATGGTGAACAACCTTTGTAAATCCTCTCGATTTATGAGGAGAAAACCCTCCTGTAGGATCCTTACGACTTACAGAGGAAACGAACACTTAGGAATCCTCATGATTCCTAAGAAGAAAATACACCTACAAGATCCTCACGACTTGTAGGAAGAAATACCTTTGTGAGACCCTTATGGCTCATGAAGTCAAAAGCCTTAGTCGGCGGGATCTTAACCCTGTTCGCTAAGCCACCTTTGTTCGACACCGACGGAGGCAAATGATGATTCGCTCCTGGCAATATCCCAGTTGTAGCGGTGCTGATGCCGAAATCGGCGTCTGATTCCAGGTTTACGGCGAAAAGCCAGTAGGCCGCACATGCATACGAAATAGCCGAAATGATGGGGTAGCTTGCAATAAAAAGCAGCAAGTAAAAATGTATGCACGCAAAATAGCCGAAATGATTGGGCAACTCGCAATAAAAAGCAGTGAGTAAAAATAAAATAAATAGCCGAAATGATTGGGCACCGCAAAAAAAAGCCGAAATGATTGGACAATCGCGACCTTCGCGATATAAAAGCTGAAATGATAGAGCATCGCGGAGATGAAACAAAAAAAATGATGATAAAACTTTGGCCCTACAGTTAAGATCACATCGATCCCTGTATACAATCCAAGGGCGTAAACAAAGAGGGAACCATACTTTTCCAACAGGCTCCGCCAGAAGACGAAGCCAAATCTTGACGGTTCAGTCCAACTCCGAAGAAACCAGTGTCTTCAGCAAACACCTCGACTCATGGATACAAACACTCCTTGACGAGAGCCTCCTGATCCGTGTCGACTCGCAGAGCCACCAGTACCTCCGTGGGAAATTCTTGACTCGTTTCAAACCCCAAGGAAATAAATAATCCTTGGCGCTAGGGAAACAAATAATCCTTAGTAAACACCTCGACTCACAGATACAAACACTCCTTGACGAGAGCTTCCTGATCCGCGTCGACTCGCAGAGCCACCAGTGCCTCCGTGGGAAATTCTCGACTCGTTTCAAACCCCAAGGAAACAAATAATCTTTGACGCTAGGGAAACAAATAATCCTTAGCAAACACCTCGACTCACGGATACAAACACTCCTTGACGAGAGCCTCCTGATCCGCGTCGACTCGCAGAGCCACCAGTGCCTCCGTGGGAAATTCTCGACTCATTTCAAACCCCAAGGAAACAAATAATCCTTGGCGCTAGGGAAACAAATAATCCTTAGCAAACACCTCGACTCATGGATACAAACACTCCTTAACGAGAGCTTCCTGATCCGCGTCGACTCGCAGAGCCACCAGTGCCTCCGTGGGAAATTCTCGACTCGTTTTAAACCCCAAGGAAACAAATAATCCTTGGCGCTAGGGAAACAAATAATCCTTAGCAAACACCTCGACTCACGGATACAAACACTCCTTGACGAGAGCCTCCTGATCCGCGTCGACTCGCAGAGCAACCAGTGCCTCCGTGGGAAATTCTCGACTCGTTTCAAACCCCAAGGAAACAAATAATCCTTGGCGCTAGGGAAACAAATAATCCCTAGCAAATTCCTCGACTCACGGATACAAACACTCCTTGATGAGAGCCTCCTGATTCGCGTCGGCTCGCAGAGAAACCAGTGTCTCCACGAGAAAATTCCCGATTCGTCTCAACTTGCAAGATGAAGCCTCAGGCAGCAGGGACTAAAAAACTTGCTTCCTGAACAATGGGACCCTGCAAGTCGATCCAAAAAGATCTCTTGCATACTATTCACGGGTCTCACTCTCCAAAGTCAAATCTCGACAAGGAAGGAAACAACCGCTTACGGGCCCTCTAGACTCGTAAAAGGGAAAAATTCTCTTATAGGATCCTTACGACTTATAAGAGAAAACCACACTTAGGAATCCTCACGATTCCTAAGGAGAAAAACCCATCTACAAGATCCTCTCGATCCGTAGGGAGAAAAATCTCTACGAGACCCTCATGGCTCATGGAGTTGAAAAGTCTTAGGCAGCAGATTTGAACCTGCGGCCTAAGCCATCGCTATTTCTTAAGAAAGTCAAGATGCGTGCTCTATTATCTGTTGACCATGTTTTACTAAGGTGGCATGCTGATAATAAAAGGAAAGAAAAGGCGGAGGAATGACACAAGACGTTATAGAAAATGTGTATCTTTTATTCATAAACTTGATTGAGTACATGATACATTGTGCTAAAGAATAAAATATATATACATTTACAAGTACAAACGATACAAGGAGAGTTACTGAGGAGGAAGCGTCCTGCATAGCTCTAGCAATTGTTTGCGCACTTCCTTCTTCGCTTTCTCCTGATCGGCCACCACTGCCAACTCCGCCTCCACTTGGGCCCGTTGCTGCGAGACAGATGCAAGCTGATCCCTGACGGCCTGATGAGCAGCTTCACGGCCTGGAATGTCATGCTCGGCGACATCAAGTGCCCGCTTCAGTTTTAGCCCATTTGAGATGCGCTCTAGAAGGCCCTCGAATACGGCCTTTACCTCAGCGGCGTTCGCCTCAACTTCAGCACGCAGGCGAGCAGTTTCGCTTGAAGACTCCTGGCACTCCTTCAGCCTCAAAGCTGCTTCTTGTTCCAAATGACGGAAATGAGAAGTGCTTTGCTCGAGCCATGCTCCCTGTTGAGTGCTCACGGCCAAAGTCTCGGGGGATAGACGCATCGACTCCAGCTGATGAAGGCGAGCCTCAATCTCCCGACAATGGTTTACCCAAGAGGCGACAATGCCCTCGTCATGGAAGGTGGAAAATATCACCAACATCGGGTTAACCGTCGTAGCGAAGTCCTCAGCAGATGTAGGAGTCTCAACGTCGAGTTCCTCGATGTAGTCGCTCAACATGCGCAGACTATTCGCCGCACCTTTTGAGGACGGACGTCTCTAGGAAGGGCCGCCCGGTATTGTAATATGAGACTCAAAAGGCACCGAGACTGGAACGACAGCTGAAAAAGAAAAAATGCGATTAGATGATGATTCAATAGATATGGAGAAAGTCATTGATAAGATAGTTTACTATACCGGTTGAAGCAGGTGGCAAGGCCGGAAGGGCCGGTGGCGCAACCGATCTTTCTTCTCCCCCTTCGATTTGTAACACTGCAGTTAGGACAAGAGAGAGTTAGAAATAATTCTACCACTGAAAAAAAAAGATATCAATCGGGAACGGTACTCACCGGCGCCACCAGAGGGAGAGGCAAATTCAGATGGGAAGGAGAAGTGTGGGAGCAACACTTGATAGAGATGGTCAAAAAGCACTCCTGAAAGACACAACAATGTGACTTTAGTACACAAATTATGCGTCTGGAAGATAAGAATAATAAATTGCAAACTCATACCTTCCAACATCTTCGAGGGTATGAGAGAGGGTTGAGAGGTGACCACCGCCAAGGCAGTCGTTGAAGGCGCTCCCTCGAGTAGTGGGGTATCGGCACTGGCTGCACCTGCGTTACAAGAAAGGTGAACTTGTCAGAAAGGATTGTAAAGTAAAGAAAAACAGCAACTTAGGGTTTACCTGAGGAGCTCCCGGCTGAAACGGAGGCGACTCCCTCCTCTATCGACATGAGGCCACAGCCCGTGGCCTCATCACCCGACTCGATGGGGACCGTCGTCGTGCTCGCGCGGCCAGGAGACGGCGGAAGATCGTAGATGGGGAGGGCAATGATCGGAGCATTGCCGGACTCTTGAGAGAGAGCGGCTGACTCTTCCCCAAGAGTCGTGCCCATCTCACCCGCTACTTCCTCGGGCTCCGCGATCTCCATCGGCTTATCCGCCGTCACCACGAGATCGCCGGCCTCAAGCGCCTCGTCCGCCACTACCCTGGGCTCGGTTATAATGATCATTTCATCTGCCGCCACTTTAGGCTCGGCATCAATGACCTTCTCGGCTACAGACCCCCCAACCTCCACCTCAGGCTCCAAAGCCTCAGCAACGTTTCCCACCGACGGCTCGGGTTCGGTAGGTGCCGCCTCCTCTGCTTCCTTGGGTTCAACGGTCTCCGCCTCCCCCTCGGTTGGACTTGGCCCTATAAGATAAAATATATAAGAACCGATGGCATTATAAATCTTACAACAAAATCTTGGGAGAAATATTACCTGAAGTGGATTTATCATTTGCGCTCCGAGCTGCGCGCGCCACTTGTCTGCGAGCAGTGGATAGGAGGACGACAGGGGCCTCTTCGGAAGGAGTATCAGCATGAGGGACGGTGCTGGGGCCCGCTCCCATAGCCAAGGCAGCCATGCGTGCCTTTGCTTCGCGCCTCGATCGCTTCCGTTCCTCCCGGGCTGTCGCGATGGACCTCTGTGACACTTCCTTCAAGGCGTTGTCATCCTCGTTCAGAGATGCCTCCAGAGCCTTTAAGGCATCTCTCATCGGCTCTTTAAGACGAACCTCCTGCGGTGGCCCAGAGGAAGCGGGAACATTGGTAGCTGGCGGAACATCTACATCACTTGGCGGGAGCGGCATTGAGGTTCCTGTGATAAAAAGGGAAAGTTAGATCGACCATAACACAAGGGAAATGAAAACTTGATGAATCGAAACTTACTGAGGCCTAAAGACGCTCTAAGGCGTTCCTCCTCTTGGAAGGTCTTGAGTGAAGCGGCAATGGCTTCCTCATCAGTGATGCCTGTTGGAAGAAAAGAAAGAAAAACGTTAGTCAAAGGCAATGAGAAGAATATGATGCAATAAAGAAAATGCGACTAGTAGTTACCTGATTGCGCAAGCTCAGCTAGCCACGCGTCACGCTTTGCCAACCACGCTGAAGTTTCGAGAGCGGCTTCCAAGTCTGTGTCATCCGGCGGCGGCATGACTAATCACTCGTTAGTCCCATATTCGATCAGGCCCTCGGCGTAGGGAGCATGGGGTTCCTGACCGAACACGACATCTGCAGCGAAGAGCGATTTCTTTTTCTTCTGCCCTCCGACCCTAGGCTCACGTGGGATTGACTTACGCTTAGCAGCCACCTTGGGACGGCGGGTTCCGATGTCCGCACCCACGCCAGACTCTGGCGAAACTACAACCACTGTCTCCACTGGAGCACAGGGCGCTGCAGGTGCATCTGTGATATCAGGGAGCGACAATCCACGTGGAGGACTTTGCGCACGCGGTGGCCCGATTCTAACCTCTTTTAGAGGAGGGACTACTGGAGTCCTAGGAACCAAAGGAGCGTTGCGATCGGTACATGGAGGCACACCCTTACGATCGACCAGCAGTCGCCTTTCCTCCTTTATAACTGCTCCTATTGCATGATTGTACCAGTCTTTGTACACATTGAGGAGTCGCGGAGCGTAAGCCGGCGCATTGATAAAAAAATGAGAGCTCGTATTCAGGCGCATGAAATGGTGCAGCGCGTTCTCCATCCCTTCTTCGGTGGCAGCGGGTTCCAGCAAGAAGGCTTCCAAGGGGACCCCTTGATCGTAGCCCAGTTGTTGAGAAAAACGATACGGGTTGTACCTCATAAAAATTGCCACACCATTCTGCCTAAAAACTAGGAAACCCGGTCTAATGGAATATAAGTGAAGGGTCTCCTGAGCCGTCAAAACTGAGGCTCCATCCTTAAAGACATCTTGTAATGGCCGCGTCGCAGTGGTAGACACCTTTCCAATGGTCAATACCTTATCGACAAAGGACATCCCGGCTCCAACGGTATGAGGGCGAAGGAGTAAACCCCTGGTGTTCCGCGGTGATGGGGTTACAATTGATGCGCCGATCAGCTGTATAATGCGAGGAAAACCGCACTTGTCAAAGAACGAGGGCCTTTTATGCATGCCGAAGACACCCGCCGTGTGTAGCTCGAGCCACGATGCAAAGTAGTGCATCGGGAAGACCACGTGCAGTACCCCGGGCTCATTAGCATCCGCTGCTCGACTGAGGCCATGGTATAAGTGCACCAAGCCGGCGATCCCCACAGCCACCTTTACCCCGATGGCCATCCAGTGGGCTGGGTAAAAGACAGAGGGCCGCATACGATGAGAGTGCATTAGGATCGCAAACCAACTCAGCCACAATCCGAGAAATCTTAGGAAAAAGGCCTCCTCGTCCATCCCGGGGGCCGCAATTTCTACAAAAGATATAGTCGGGAAGTCCGGAAGAAAAAAACCCTTTTGGTCTATCTCCTTCACCGGCAGGTTATCCAAACCTAGACCGAAAGGGTCATCCAGGGTGGCAAACTTGGCAGCTTCTGATGAGATGACGCTTGGGCGAAGGAAACGAGCGATGAAATCCTCAAAATTAACTCCTCGACTCCCATGTTCGATAAAAAGGGACTCGTAGATGTTCAACACCTTGATCAGGCTTGGGAATTGGTGTTGAACAGCGTTTTCCGGCATGATCCCCCTTACCACCGGCTTAGCACCGAAGACGTACTCATCTGTAGGGAGCAGCTCTTCATAGTGTTCCCCCATGACTGGTAGACCGGATACCTCCGTGAACTCTTCCAAAGAGATGGACACTTCCCGATCCATTGCAAGGAAAGTGTGGGTAGGAATATTCCACTGCTCCAGGAAAGCCTTGAACCACCAGGTGGGGAGCGTGGGATACTGGAAGAGAGAGACGTAGACCGCGGTGTACAGTCCTAATCTTATCAACTGCGACTTCTTCGTCGACAGGATGTACCGGGCCCACGGCAGATAACCAATCGGATGGCGGGGGATCAGACCAAGGTTATATGATTGCCCCCAGGGTCGTGCTTCACCTCGGCGTCCTAGGATGTCCAAAACCATGGGACGCTGAACCGGTATCGCATCTATGGCGGGATATAGAAAGCCCTTCGATGTCCAATCCACCAACTCCACGGCATACTGCACCGAGGGTGGGGTAGCATAGTGAATCGCCGTGATGGGCTCGGACGGCACTGCGCATGTGAAGCTGCGTCGATCCATAATGATCTGGTTATACCACGACCCCCAAAGGTGGAGACTCTTGTACTCCGGGTCGTATTCTCTAATCATGGCCAGGACTTCACGATCCAAGGGCGCTTCGGGAAATCCCTCCTCTGAACGAGCAAACGGGAATGAGGTGTCGAGAGACATGATCGCTGCAAGTGAACAGAAATTAGCCGTTAGTGTTGCAATTCCAACGCTTAGCGTTTAAGAAAGAAAAAAAATGCATTAATTAATCAATTAAATTAAAAATTAATTTAATTAAAATTAATTAATTACACCACACAGCAGTGCAGTGGGTAGGAGACCGAAGGGGGACCCACAAAATCTGGATGACAATACGTCAGTTAATAAGACAACCTCATCATTGGATGAGATTGTCAGTTGGTCCCCAGGAAAACATTCCCATTAATAAAAAAGGGGGGGAAGAATCCCTAGAGACAAGGAGAAAATCTCCTCTTTCAGAGCAAAGCTCTGTCACAGAGTGACACTTGTCAAACTCTGGTCTCAGGGAAATAAGATTCCTTAAAAGAGCATAGCTCTATGGTAATAATGGAAAGGTCCATCAGAAAATGTTTACACCTAAAAGAATTAAAAAATTTGGAATCTTGAAAAATCCATGAAAAACTTATGAAAATTTCTTCATTTTTCAGATTTAAAAGATCTACAGATGATTCAAAGAGCAAAGCTCTGTCCATGGGTTAGAACCCATGAACAAGATCTCTGCAGATCTATAAGTTTTTTAGAGCAAAGCTCTGTTTATGAAACCCCAATGGGGATCTCTTTAGATCAAAAGATCTGTAAGAGCAAAGCTCTATGGTTAAATTTAATTTAAGTTAATTTGATTTAAATTAATTTTACCTAAAGTTTCTAACTTTGGAAATGAGCAAAGCTCTGAAATTCTCAAGCAAGAGAAAAGCTCTGGTAATTAAAATCTTTAAGATGGTGAAGATTTTCTAAGGGCCAAGAGTCCTATTTATAAGGCGCTTGCGCCCCTTCAGCTCACCCCTTGATCCAACGATCAGAAGTTTGCCACCGCTGCACTCACGTGTGCGCCACGTGAGCGCAACGGTGGGGGGGCATTTGTTTCCCCCAATCAGAGCAAAGCTCTGTTGAAATTCAAAATTCAAAATTTTGAAGCAACGCTTCAAATCCCGGGCGCAATGCGCCATGTGTCTGGCGCAGACGCATCAGCGCAGTGCCCAAGGAAGCGCACCCAATCAGAGCAAAGCTCTGTTTTAAACAAAATTAAATGAAGCAACGTTTCAGTTGCGCTAGCACTGCGCTGCACGACACGTGTCAGCGCAGATGCGCTGCGCTACACGCTGCGCGACACGTGTCAGCGCAGATGCGCTAGCGCAGATGCGCTGCGCTGCGCGCTGCGCGCTGCGTGACATGTGTCACGCGCTGGGGCATTTGCGCCAAACAGAATTAAGATTTTAAAGAAATCTTTCTGTTCTTGTTAAAACAAGAAGATTTTCTTCTGTAAAACAGAAGCCCTCAGATCAAAGATCCAACGGTGGGAAAAATTCCCCGAATCACTCAGAGAAAGATCTTTTTAACAAATTTAACTAATTTATGAGCACTATAAAAAGGAACCTAGACCTCAATTCAAAGGGCATCAACATTTTCTGAGAGAAAAAAAAGAGAACTCTGAAGAATTCCTCAAGAAAAAAAAAGGTAAAAACCTTCAGAAAAAGAGAAAATTCTCTTAAAAACAGATCATTGATCTAAGAACAAGATCAATGATCTTCAATAAGAAAGAAAACTAACTAATAATAGTGCTTTGCACTTGCTTATGAACCATTGGTTCCTTGAAAACAAGAAAAACTTGTTTTCTTTGATTTAAAATCGATCAAAAGATAAAACAGTGCTCTGCACTTGCAAGAACTGCGCTGTTGCGCTCCTGTGTTGGCGCAAGCCACCAGGAAGCGCCGCGTGTCAGTAGCGCAGCAGCGCAGCGCACCGACACAGTGCACTGCGCTGTTACGCTTGCGCTCGCCAGAGCGTGACACGTGTCACCACCATATGAGTTTGTGCTCATTACTTGGCGCAAAGCGCCTGACAAGCCACGTGGGGTACTGTCAGAGTACTTAATGCTCTGCATTATTAAAGAAAAGGGACAGAGCCCAATTAAAAGGCCTAACAGGCCTAATAAAAAAATGCTATGCATTTTTAAAAAAAAGGGGGCAAAGCCCAAACAAAGAAATAGATGCTCTGCATCATTTATAAAAGGGCAGAGCCCAACCAAAACAAGAATAATGCAGTGCATTACTAAAAAGGGGTAAAGCCCTAGTACAGGCTGAAAAACAAATAAAAGTGTTGAACATTTTTCAATTGGACTTAGCCCAATCGTGGCCGTAAGTCCTCAAGCTAAATTGACTGAGCAAAATTGCTCTCCTAAATCAATTTATCTCCGGTTCGAGGGTACATCTCCGAACTCCTCTGACATCTATCGTTGTAATCCTTCAACGACGTCAGAGAGGCGACGGGTCCTAACGACCGCACATGAATATGGACTGCGGGGTCCTTAAACTCGTGGACCGAAACGTCCTTAAACTAATATTAGACCGAAACGTTCCTAAACTAATGTTGGACCGAAACGTCCTTAAACTAATATTGGACCGAAACGTCCTTAAACTAACGATGGACCGAAACGTCCTTAAACTAATGATGGACCACCATGTCCTTAAACTACCGATGGACCACCACGTCCCTAAACTGGAACATGGACCACCACGTCCCTAAATTGGAGCAATAGAGCCCCCAAATGCTCTTTTGCCGGATCTAAACGATCCTGTTTAAGTTGATCTTAGCCCCAAACACGGCTAACGTATCCTTAAACATTCAAATGGACTATAAAACTCCAAATCGACTTTGGTTCAAGGGTACATCTCCGAACTCCTCTGACACCTATCGTTGTAATCCTTCAGCGACGTCAAAGAGGTGACGAGTCCCGACGGCCATATATTAAATGGATCACCACGTTAAATTGATCTTAGTCTCAGAACAAGACTAATGTATCCTTAACGAATGTTTAAGTTGATCTTAGCCTCAATACGGCTAACGTATCCTTAAACTAAAAACACCAAACCTAAATCTAAGTAAATACGGATTTGGACTAATCCACGTCCTACGGGCGACGGCATTACTCAGTCTCCGTATACAATCCACGGGTAACCACAAACAAAACAAACACCCACGACACGAAGTGAAATTCTGGAGAAGGAGAAAGTTGTTACCGCGATGCGGTAGCGTAATTAACTGCAGGGGCTTGCGCCTGCAGGGAAGAGCGTCCCCACAATCAAAAACCCCTCAAGCGAGGGGGAATCTGACGAAGTCTGCTACATTGGCCGCATCCGTCTAAACCTCCGATACACGGTGCTATAAATCAACTTAGCATCTTCGGAGAGGTAGACGGATAAAACCATATAGCATCTGCCCCGAATCTCAGGCTAGACGTCCTCACGTCGTCGCCGCCGTTCGGAGGGGAACAAGTGGTATTCGGTTATGAGTATCCAGCATCTCATTCGACGAGGCAAGGGCTGAGATCCCTTCATCGGGAGTGACCCCTTGAGTGAAAGTTTGCGTCATCGTAATAACTTGACTATAGTCGTTTCCTTTTTTTTGCATTGTGGTATTCAGTTTGGAATATCCCGCACCTCATTCGACGAGGAAAGAGCCGAGATCCCTTCACAGGGAGTGACCTCTTTAGCAAAAGTTTGCGCCACTATATTTGTAAAACCACTTGGATTCCCTCAATGATATCAAGTTCATTACATTAAAGGTTTTTCGCCAAAAACCAGCCGTAGCCCTCCGTCATTTCTTATAAGTACTATTTAGTATTCGTGCTGTGTTTGTTGGCATCCGCCAAGGCATAGTATGCGGTAGCTAAATAATACTTATTTGTAGCATGGATATGCATTAATTTAGGATAGTCGTGCAGCCTTGTTGGCTTCCGTCAAGGGCGAGTATGGGTGGGTCTAAATTAATCAGCACAATGACGGGTAGAACTTGACTTGCACTTTATGATTTGTTGGCATCCGTCAAGGTCATAAGCCGCTTGGGGTAAAAACACACATCGGGAGTTTCAAACATACAGGAAACTTGCCAGGCAGCGCATACCTTCTGGAGTGTGATGACTTGAGTGGCTTCCATCAAGTTATCATGCGATGATAGTTGGATCTCGATTCCCATTAATGAGTATGTTTACTCCTCGGGTGATTTTAGATGATCCCAACTAATTCTTCTTTTAGGTTTGGAGGAGAATTCGAGAAAACAGTGGGAGCCATCCTGATTAGATAAAGTGATTAACCATTCTGATCTAGGTTAAAGTGCACGCTGAGTGTTTCTTTTCTCTCTCTCTCTCTCTTTTTGGCAGCGACCATAGCCCGACCCTTAACTAAAACTCATGAACCAAGTTAACCGAACCTTCTTAAAATACTTTGGATTTTGGAATGTCACGTAGTCCAAAATATCCTTACCACTTCTATATCACCTTTGCATTTCTCCAGAACACCCATATCACTATGAATATCCACTCCTATTGGATAAATCCATCTTATAGTTATATACAAACTCGAAAGAACTTGTTCCAGATTCGAGGATGGATTCTGGTTCTGGAGAGATTGAATAGGATTATTCGGTTGTCTTTTCTCTTTACCTTCTCTCAGGTTATGAGGGCTCCTAAGATTAGGAGAGGGTACACCTATTGAGCTTATTGGATAGTCTTCCTCCAAACCATAGGCAGGTATCGAACGGTAGGGAAGGAAGAAAACCAATTAGCTTAAGTGTGGTGTACAGAAGGTAATAAGTAAAGACAAATAAAGAGATTAGAATAATGGCGAAGAAAATTGCGACTGCTATCATTCACGACAAAACCGTGTATACCCATGTCACTCCTACATCCACTTTGTATTTCTTCATAACACTTCGTATCACTGCGAACGTCCATAATGCTTGGACATGCCATCGTATAGTTACATACGAACTCGAAGGAATTCGTTCCAGATTCAAGGATGGTTTCCGGTTCTGGAGAAATAGAATAGGATTATTCAGATATCTTTTCCCATTACCTTCTCTCAGGTTGTGAGGGCTCCTGGCATAAGGAGTGTACACCTATTACGCTTATTGGATAGTTTCTTCCAAACCTTAGGCTGGTGCCGAAGGGTAGGAAAGTAAGAAAACCAGTTAGCCTAAAGAAGGTGTACAGAAGGTAATAAGTAAAGACATAATAAAGGGATTGGAGTGAGGGCATGGAAGTATACGGTTACAGTCATGAATCGGGATAGTGGAAGAGGCATTACTAGGAATACTCGGTTACCCCTTCGAAGCATTTTCATGTTTCAGTTTCACTGTGCGATGTAAATTGAAAACTGTTTTCCCAAATTGGAATCTAACTCCATGGTATGTATTTACCAGATCAGTTTCTCACATCTATATATTATTACAGATGGTGAGTGGGAGAAAGATATTGGGAATTGGGTGATTAGATCCTCATAATATTGGAATTCGTTGTAATTGGTGATATTTGAGGAAATCACCTGGGTTTTGCCTGACAGCAAATATTTGGTTTTGAATATCCGTTGTTATGCACCAATTTCAAACTGATCTGTACGTTTATTTTATAAAGTGAGATATAACTATTGAAATTATGTCTGTGACATTTACCTATATAAGTTGATGGTTAGGTAAGGTGCATTCAACATCGATGTAATTCTTCTTAACCATAGCACAATTTTCAACCTACGACGCACAAATTTGAGTTATTGAACTCAGGGGACTTATACAAAGTATTGTATGTTGTCCAGTGTCCATTAGGACAATGGGGTTGGTACTCATACTATTTACTATTTACTCATGACTTCTCCAGTTCTAGACAAGTATTTCGTTGAAATACAAGATCCAGATTTTGAGAACTTATAGGTATAAGAATAAAGTAGAGAACCATTTGTTGGAAGTATCAGAATTCTTAGAGGTAACATAAGATGAGCCAAGACAAAAAAAAGAGGAACTTAACTCAACTTATTAGATTAGAATCACTTTATCTTGCTGGTGCTTTAGTTGATCCCGGAGTGAGAAATCGTTTTAAGCATCTTACCTTAGGGATTGCAACTGAGAAAGTCCCGGCACTTGGTTTCCCTTTCTCAGCTTCCTGCTCTCACCCACGACTCATAGCAGAATAGTAGAATGATCTGGTAACCAAAGAACAAGTTTTGCTTACCATTCAAGGAAAACTACGACTGAAAATCAGCCGACGTCTCAGAAGGTAAGTGCTTCCAATGGGCACTTTAGCTCTTTCTGTCGAAGATGTAGATACTTATATTTGGTATTCTGTTGATAGTAATGGTTTAGAGAACTTACTTCTCTTTCGGTTACTCATATATGAATGCACTCCCAGTTGAGTAATGATGATTGGCCTCATTCCATTTGGTTGATATGCACTAGAGACAGCTGCATGATTTTGAATCTGGTTCCAATTAAATTAGTGCCTTTATTTCTATATGGTATATAAAATCAATTTGTATCTTAACGATGTTAAGATATAGGGAGTTGTTCGGCTTATGCTTAAAACCAGAATCCGGATAAACTCGAGGCATGTTTCAGTAATGGCAGTTTGTGGGTTATTCCGAGCTTTGATGAGGGTTAACTTTCTACCATCAGGAATATTAATACCCACGGTCACGATGAATAGCCAAACTCGCATCCCTAGACCCCCACGAGAGCGGCAAGCAACCCTACCAATTCTAGAGTTAGGAGACCTGGACTCGACTCCTCGAGATGGTCTCCCACTGGACTCTAGAACCCGGTTACTTGTGCTCCCCTCCTTGGGTCTATCCTAATGCGGAAAAGTAAATAATATACAACAATGGTGACATCATCCTCAACTCGGAAGTGCCCCAATAAAAGAATATTACATACATTGAATTTTACATGAATGAAAATAAAAACTCTCATCTCACAAAAAAAACTCGGCTATTCATAAAGCGACGATCCAATATAATATATCACAGCAATACATAACATCACATGTTATCAACGTAAGTAAATATGCGTATCCCAATTGTCGTTGACATATAGTAATGAAACCGGCGATACACCACATATTACACTTACGGTCGCAGAAAAGAAAATGTCAAACTACAACATTTGGAATCCATAATAATCTTAGACATCATAAATCCAAAATGTCACATACTTTGGATTTCATGCCTAACTATACGAATTCTACATATTGTATCACATTACAGAAATAGCTAGACGATATTAAATATTCCGATCGAATCAACAAACACCCAAAATTACCCAAAAAGCTCAACACTTGAGCGTAGTTTAAAAATATTCAGCACATGCTACAGTACCAATGAACCAGCCGTAGAAGGGTCAACCAAGGCCTCACATGTGGCACCGCTGAACCACCACAAACCCTAGGGTTTAGTGGAGGTTCTGACGGTCACACAATCGAGTTAGGGTTTCGTTCTTCTAGTGGGTCCATCGCATAACTTGCATGATGTTTGAATGCTCTTTAACTACGGAAAAATCCAATACTTGGAAAAATTTTCGGCAAAGGTTAAAATGGGTATTTGATATCCGTTCGAACTTTTTAATACCGTCTAAATAACCCGAATTACTTTTAGAATTACGACTACGAAACACTCCGAGTTGATTTCATAGTAAACTAACATCTCATACAAATTTAGCAAAAACATACAACACCTGAAACACCAAAACCCAGTCAGTGGAACACTGGAAAAACTTGGATGGGGGGCTCGGATTTTGGCCGAGATTGGGGTATGTATGGCCGGCCACTTTCTCACAGAAAAGCCTCAAATTTCTCCAGTGTTCTTGTTATATCACATAAAACATTCTGTACTTGTTTGAAAAAAAAATTGACAACTTTAAAAATAGACAGAAACTGCAGTTTTGGATTTTCAAGTTTCGGAGTATTTCGGTTTCGTAATCCTACACAATCCATCTAATTCTCGAGCTAGTCTCTGATACCATTGTAGGGTTCCTATGAACGACAGCAAGGTTTCGGGAGGTATCGTCCATGTCATTTTTAAAAAATTGTCGTTTTAAGGAACCCTAAACTAGAATCGTTAACTAGAGAATCATACGAAACTAACTGTGAACTACTTTACATCTGAGTGATAACGGAATACAACCTTTGTAGACCGGTCCTTCACTTCAATAGCTCCTTGTAGTAGTCCCTTCGCTGCGATGAAGTGATCTTACGGACTCTTGAATGGCTCCATGAGAAGAAAGCAACGAACTTGCTTGAAGTTTTCGAGGCCGAAGATGATCTACGTCGAGAAGACACTAACCCAACCTACCCTCTTCACTAATATGGGATTAGTGAAGCAAACACCCTATACTAAAGTGCTAATCTAGTAGAGGATGAAGAAGTAGGATTTTTGCTCACTTTGGATTTCTTTTTCTCACTAAAGTTTCTCACTTTTTCAAAACCTAGAGAGCTCTTGAGCTTTGAGGAAGAAGATCAAGAGAGATAATGTTGTGAGAGTGAATAGCAACCATGGGTGGGAAAATATCTAATATTACCCTTGTAGAGACTTAACCATGAGTTTTGATAATGGTTGGGTTAACAAACATCTAGTGTAAGACAAAATTAGTGGACTAAGTCAAATGGTCTCAAAGCTTCATGAAGTTTCATGCCATGTAACAAATTTCCACCTAATAATTGAATTACAATAAATAAATAAACCCTACATTATCTTCATCATGGTGTAAGTCTCATACACCCATATTGTATGTATCATCAACCATGACACATAAATAAAACACAATTAATATATATCACATATATATAAAGTGTGCACATGTGAGAAAAATAAATGTTTAAGTGAGCTAATATTAGTTAATGTAAATTAATATATCAAATATATAATTATACATTAAATCATTAAATCAACACTTGATTTAATAATCCGGTTATATCTCATATGACCGACTAATATTATTTGTATCATTATATCGAATCAACACTTGATTCGATAACCCGGCTATATCACTTATAACCGACTGATACAGTATCGACTTATCGAATCAACATTTGATTCGATAACCCGGCTATATCACATATAACCGATCGATACTTTATATCGTGAGAATAGAATACGGTATCACATACTCGTATTAATCTCGGTCCCGCACATATCACATATGTGCTCTTACTTCGTTTTGCCTGAGCCAGTGAAACCTCTGTGTAGGACTCTAAAGACTCGTCAATACGCCGGCAGTAGGTGATGATCACATCAAGCACCTACAAGCCGTCAGCGGTACTAGCTGGACGTAACGGCTACCCGGGTATTGAACGATCAGAAGATCAGCAAGCTAGTCCGCTCCAACTCCTGCAAAAGCCTGACAGTAACACTACCGTACAGTCCGGTCTCTTCGTCTGATATGTCGCATATCAGTATAGGGGTGGTAAACGTCAGACCCCAATAACCGATAAGTCGTGCCGATGTGAGGCTCATAACGGGTCGAGAAACTACTGATAACACTTATTAGTAAATCTCTGTATCAGCCCTGGTCAGGGACTTTCCTGTTATGGCCAATCGAGCACAGCGCACCATCAACCTCCAATACCGGGAGAGACGAATCCCCTCCTATCTCTCATTGCCTCCATGTGATTCGGAACTATACGCAAAAGCCACCGTTTTGCACGTTCTCATGAATGTGGTAAGGTGGAAATCAAAGTACAGTGGGAATCACACAAGACTCTATGACGATCTCGGGTTTACAGACTAACCTGTACCAGTGTTACCAGAGAACTGCTATCTGACGATAGGTATAATACCAACTAGGAGTTCTCGGCGAGTTCGTTCAGTATACCCAGTCTCCACTGAGCACCCGTATACCATCTTTGATGTCAAACACCAATGGATGTGGGATCATCCATCGCCCATCATATGGGTCAAGATGCGTACACGCTAGTCTACTCCGGAATATCGATGCCCTATCTCGATACACCCTCGACTAGAAACAGTTTTAGGGTGTACTTATGGACTACCTTTGGCTCCATCTAGTATGATCTCCATCATAGTCCTGGTAGTCACGTACACAACCTAAAGGCTCTATCAACATGTGAGAGCAAGACAGCATCACATATACAAGTCAACATGTTAAGATAAAGAGCAACCAGATAGCATACTATCATGTCGAGCAAGAAAGTCCTCTCTATATATATCCAAGCCTCCACTATAATATACATCGCATGTACAATAATGGCTTCTAGGGTATACATATAACTAACATGGTTATCATTTCAAGCTTCCAAGGTGACCTGGATGACAGAGTGGCTGTCAGAGTTATAGTTTTCCCTCTTTTGAGGGACAGTATGTTAGATAGGCGGTCCAAGCGGATACTGTAGAAGGCATGGCGCAGTATACTGATTAAATTCTGTAGCTGATACAGTCTAAGAAGTTTTCTTGATTTGGAGTTCATTTATGAACTGGGTCCCATCAGATATCCAGACAAATTCTAAGACTGGTATTGCTCATTTCGGGAGATGGATTTCTCCGTGAAGTTGAGATATAAAGAGATATAGAAAGAAACATTGGAGCGGATCCACTCACTGAAGCTATTTCTCGAACGTAATAGTTTCGCAAACGGGCTTTGCGGGATTGATTAGTGGAGAAGTTGGGTGTTCGGTATCACACGGGTTGTAAGTAAGCGACACTGCAATAATTAGCCTTAAGTGCAAGTGGGAGATTGTTGACTATAGTGCCCTCAAGTCAATTATTGAATCGCAGGTACGCGATTGTGATGATCGAGGGAGGACCTATATCGGTAGAACAGTCTTACTCGAGATGATAGTATGCTATCTGGTTTGTCTTTATCATCATGTACATGCTTCGGGTGGTATTAGAGATCACTATTACATGTTGATAGAGCCCATGGTATTCTTTCTTGACTACCAGCATTATGATGGTGATCATATACGTCTGAGCTGGGTGGTCTATAAGCACATCCTTAAATATCCCTAGTCGTGGGAGTTTCGAGACTGGGCATCGATACTCCAGAGTAGACTAGTGTATACTGATAGAGACCCCGACGAGGGGCGGTGGACAGGTCTCATAAGACATTGGTATCAGTTTTTTCACCTAAGATAGTATACAGGTGCTCATTGGGATATGAGTACACTAGATGGACTCGCCGGAAACCTGCTAGTTGGTACTATACCTATTGTCAGATAGCAGTTCCAAGATGACATGTGTACAAGTTAGTCTGTCGATCTGAGATAGTCATTTGTCTCGTGTGAGTTCCCACTATGCTTTGATTATTACCCTACCATAGCTCAAAAGAGTCGTGCAAACAGGTTTTAGTTGGATACAGTTCTGAGCCACATGGAGGCAGTGAGCGGATCGTCGGGGATTCGTCTCTCCTGGTATTGGGGGTTGATGTCGCGTTATGCACGGGTGGCCATCACAAGAAATCTTCGGCCGGGGTAGACGAGAATTACCGATCCAGGATCGATAGTTTCTCAGGTGGTGATAGGTTACATACCGACATGAATTATCGTGTCAGTAGGGGTCTGACTTTACCCACCCCCTAGACTAGATATGCGATACTCTTAGATGAATAGAGCGGACTGTACGAATATTGTCGCTGTCAGGCTCAGTAGGGGTTCGGGATGAGTTTTCTCGTCGGCCTCCCTTTCGCTCAATACCTGGGTAGCCGTTACGTACAGCTAGTGCCGCTAACGTGCTTGTGGTTAAACTCACTGCCAGCGTATTGATGAGTTTTTAGAGTCCCACACAGAGGGTTTCCCTACTTCGGGCAAAACGATATAGAGGTCGTATGGTTTTACGGCATGGTTCGATCATTTACGTGCACTTGTGCACGTATCATGATTCGGACGGATAATACTAGTGGCTTTGGTTTAAGCCGGATTCTAGTATTATATTGATAGATTATTTTCGTCTCTTTGTATTCGTATTTTTCAGAATACGGATATGGGTATGTATATACGGATGAGGGGTATTCTTGTAATTTCATTACATGATGCTTTTAGAAGATGCCACCTCATTATTGCTTTAACCATTTGGATAAATAGTTTAATGAGGTGGAGGATGAGGTGGACTTGGCATTTATTGGTGGCATGGCTCAAGTGGTGACTCATAGTAGCACTATTGAACCATGCTTGATATTATTGGTGTTGTGATATATTTTGTAGAGGTGGGTTTTTTCTTTAGTTGTTAACATGTTTGCTTTTCTTCACTTGATGCCACTCACTTATGCTCACAACACTTAGCCATTTTCCTTTCTCGAGTTGCTACACTCTCATCCTCATGCTTCATCTTCTTCCTCTACCCATAATGTCTCATGAGTTGAGAAACATTGGGTGATTAGAGAAAACTTAATCCATCATTAGATTCTGCATCTCCTAGGCTATCATGTTTAGCTAACTTGATATCTTAGTTACCTCGGTTATGAGGTTGAAGCTCGTTGCACAAACCTTCGGGTGGATCATCTTCGATGGAGGGAGACCGGCAACCAAGCTTGATCAAGGAAGCCACTAGGAGCTTGGGATGAAGGTTGAAGACCGAAGGATATGGATCAACTCGGTATAACCATTCCTAACTCTTTATATTATTTGCTAGTATAGGTTTTAGGGTAGATCCGGGCATCGGGTTGTGATAGCGCCAGTTTAGAAAATTTTTGTTCCGCATTTGGTCACGATTTGATGGCCGAGGTGCTGCCGTAACCCAACAATTTCGGCTATTTTTATATGCATATTTTTTTCTCGTTGATTTTTATTGCGAATTTCCCCATCATTTCGGCTATTTTTTTATATGTATATTTTTTGCTCGCTGATTTTTATTGCGAGTTTGGAATCTGATACCAACCTTGGTATCAGTATCGCTACGACTGGAATATTGCCAAGAGCGAATCATCATTTGGCGTGAAAGAACATGGAGTTTGACATCTGTTTAGGCATCAGGATCGCCACTACTGGAATGTTGCCAGGAGCGAATCATCATTTGCCTTGAGAGGACTTGGGGTTTGACACCTATTTAGGCATCTGCATCGCTACAACCGGAATGTCGCCAAGTGCGAATCATCATTTGCCTTTGTCGATTTGAACAAAAATGGCTTGGTAAATAGGGTTAGGATCCTGTCGACTAAGACTTTTTGACTTTATGAGCCGTAAGGGTCTTAGAAAGTTATTTCTCCCTACGAGTCGTGAGGATCTCGTAAGTGTATTTTCTCCTTAGGAATCGTGAGGATTTCTAAGTGTGTGTTCTCTTATAAGTCGTAAGGATCTTATAAGAGTTTTTTCTCCTTATAAATCAAGAGTAATTACAAGTGTCGTTTACCATATGAGAACATTTCTCGTCATTGGTGGAACTTGGTGGGAAAATCGGTTATTTATGCCTGTGGATTGTATACAAGGGCCAATATTGGACCGCCTGTAGGGAAAGTTGGAGAATGTGATGGGTTAAGAACAGGTTTAGGTGCCTGTAGCTTAAGGCTTTTGAATCCCGTGAGCCGTGAGGGTTTCATGAGGAAATTCTCCTCACAAGTCGTGAGGATCTTGTAAGTGTGTTTATTTTAACGAGACTGCACACTTTCGGGTTTACACAAGCTCGCCGGTAGTCCTGCTGTTTTTACTCACGGCGTCCTTTCGGGGTTTCATCCGTGCCCATTTTGCTTGTGGACGTACCCTTTTTTTTATGTGACTCATCTGTTTATTGGTGGAATGTGGGGCTGACTTCATCGCTGGAGTAGCTGTGCAGCCGATAAGACTTGAGTTGCAACCTTCGTCGTTGAGGCTTCGATTGCAATATAGATCTCAAGGGTGGATATCATCATATTTGGGACGATGTGCCTTATTTGAGGCGAAATTTTAGTTTAAGGACATTTTGGTCCATTGTCTTTGAGGCAAAGTTTTAGTTTAAGGACATCTCAGTCCGTTGTCGCCGTATTTGAGGCGGAATTTCTAGTTTAGGGACTTTTCGGTCCAATATCGCTATTTTTGAGGCGGATATTTAGTTTAAGGAAATCTCGGTCCATCATCGCCATGTTTGAGGCGGATATTAGTTTAAAAACCTCTCGATCCGTTGTCGCCATATTTGAGGCGAAATATTAGTTTAAAGACTTCTCGGTCCGTTGTCGCCGTATTTGAGGCGGAATTTCTAGTTTAGGGACTTTTCGGTCCAATATCGCCATTTTTTAGGCGGATATTTAGTTTAAAGACATCTCGGTCCATCATCGCCATGTTTGAGGCGGATATCAGTTTAAGGACTTCTTGGTCCATTGTCGCCGTGTTTGAGACGACGTTTTAGTTTAAAGATATCTCGGTCCTTCATTCGGAAACCAGTATTAGTTTAGGGATGTCTCGGTCTAATATCGCCATTTTCGAGGCGACGGATCTTTTTGATACTACTTTTAGGGTTCTGGCTCAGGAATATAGTGAGCGGACACAAGCGTCGTCATCTATCATTGACCCAAGTCGTAACCCGTTAGGCGTAGTATTTTTTGAGGAATCGACCGTTTATTGGCCGGAAGGGTCTTTCGCCATATATATCTATGAGCAGGTAGGCTTCACCTTGGTAGACTTTGTCTATGATGTACGGGCCTTCATAATTTGGCTCGAACTTCTCCCCTTTTGCACGATTGGGGATCGTAGGTCTTTTGACGATTAGCACGAGTTCGCCTTGGCGGAATGTTCTCGGCCTGGTCAGTTTTTCGTATGACCGTGTCATCCTTGCCTTATAAGCCTCCAGGTTTTTTTGTGCTATAAGGTGAGTTTCATCGAGGGTGTTGAGCTCCTCGAGCCGAAGACGAGCATTTTCTTCATCTGTCATCTCATATCGAACCGCTACTCGTAGAGACGGGAGTTCTACTTCCAAGGGAAGCACTGCTTCCGTGCCGAATACCAACATGTATGGTGTTATATTCGTTGTTGTTTTGAACATTATTCGGTACGTCCAGAGAACTTCATGCAACCTTTCGTGCCAGTTTCTCTTGTTTCTGGGCACTGTTTTCTTTATAATCTTCATCAAGGTCTTGTTGAAAACCTCAGCTAGACCATTGGCACGAGGATTATAAACTGAAGAATATCTCCAATCTATTTTATGACATTCTGCGAAGCGGCTGATTTTATGGCTCATGTAGTCTGGTCCATTATCCGAGATTATCCGTCGCGGGGTGTTGAACCGGTAGATGACATGGGTTTTGAAGAAATGGAGGATATTCTCCGTCTTCACCTCCCTTGGTGGTACTTCTTCTGCCCACATAGAGAAGTAGTCGGTCGCTGCCAGTATGAACCGATGTTCTTTGGATGATGCTGGTTCAATGGGGCCAATTATATCGGTTCCCCACATTTCGAATGGCCAGCTAGCTACTATTAGGTGTAGAGGATTTGGATGCTGGTGGATGAAGTCCCCATGAATTTGGCACGAGTGACACCGCTTCGCATATTTGAGGCAGTCCTGAATCATTGTGAGCCAATAGTAACCCACTTTTTTTATCTTCGGCTTCATTTTTGGCCCAGCTTAATGAGAACCGCAAAGTCCGTCATGGGTTTCTTGGACGACTCTGTTCATTTCTTCTGGTCCCAGGCATCTTAATCACAGGCAGTCAAATGATCTCTTGTATAGAGTATCATTGACGAAGGCAAAAGACAGAGCCTGTTTCATGAGCTGATGTCTAGATGACGCATTTTTGGGCGTTCGTTGGGATTTGAAGTAGTCTACGAAGACTTCCCTCCAATCCTTGACCTTTTCTTCGTCCTCTATTTAGAGGGTTGTTTGTTTGGCCGTTTCTTTATCCTCAGATAACTTTGTTACGTCCTCCGAAGATATTTCTATTGGCGCGAGAACCCTGCGGCTTTGCACGATGATCTTTATGTCGTCGAGTTCTTCGGGCTAATTCCTTAGCCATCTTGGCCAATGCATCCGCCTTGCTATTTTCTGCATGCGGTATGCTCTCTAGGATATAGGAGGGGATTTGTGTCGGCAGTTGCTGCACTCTTTTGCCGTATGTTATCTGCTCTGGCTTACACGTCTGATAGTCGCTATTTACTTGGCTAACGATCAGCTAGGAGTCTCTATATATGAGGAGGTCTTTGATTCCCATATTGACAGCGATCTCGAGACCTGCTATTAAAGCTTCATATTCAGCTTCGTTATTAGTCCTTAACTCCGTTAAGGAAAGGGCGTAACGCAGTATCCCTCCTTGCGGAGTCACGAAGATAAGGCCCACTCCGGCTTTGATTATGGGGGTGTTGTGCTTTCACCTCTTCAAGGAAGATGCTCCATCGAAGTAGAGTTCCTATTGGGAATCATTTTCTTCCTTCTCTCTTTCGATTGTGTCGAACGCATGTTCATCCGGTACCTCACAATTTAAGGGGGAGTCGGCTGGTCTCGGATGTTCAGTAAGAAACTCAGCGATAGCCTGGCCTTTCACTGTTTTGAGAGGACGATACGTTATTGAGAACTCCATTAGGAGAAGGGCCCATTTGGCAAGCTTTCCTGTTAGTATGGCCTTCGACATTAGATATTTGAGAGGATCCACCTTTGATATAAGATGAACCTTATGTGCCAAAGCGTAATATCTGAGCTTCGTTATCACAAAGATTAGTGCCAGACAATGCTTTTCGATAGGAGAGTAGTTGTTTTCTGCTCCCAAGAGAACTCGACTCAAATAGTACAGAGCTCTTTTCTTTCCCTGGTCGTTCTCCTGTGCTTATAACGCGCCTAGAGAACCCTCAAGGGCTGTTGTATATAGGATGAGGTGTTTTCCCTTAACTAGAGCGGTCGGCACCGGCGGATTTTGTAAGTACCGCTTGATTTCTTCTAGTGTGTTTTGGCACTTTTAATCCCAGACGAACAGGGTCTCCTTCTTCATTAGATGACTGTAGAGACGACATTTTCCCGAGAGGTTAGCTATGAACCGTTGGATATACGCGAGCTTTCCTTGAAGGGATCGCAATTGCTTGAGGGTCCTTGGCATGTGCATTTCCATAATCGCCTTGATCTTTAAGGGATCGATTTCGATACCCCGGTGCCGTATGATGAATCCCAGGAATTTGCCTGAGGAGACTCCAAACGCGCATTTTAGAGGATTCATCTTCAGATTATACTTTCGAAGATGTTGGAATACTATGTTCAAATGTTCCCAATGTTCCTCGTAAGACTTGCTTTTCACCACCAGGTCGTCGATATAGCATTCGACAATCTCATTGATGAGGTCATCTTCGTCATGGCCCTCTAGTAGGTAGCGCCAGCGTTCTTTAAACCGAAAGGCATCATCTTATAGCAGAATATACCCAGCGGAGTCCAGAAGGCGATATGTTTTTGGTCTTCAAGATGCATTTTTATTTGGTTGTATCCTGAAGATCCATCCATGAAAGAGAAAACCTCATGAGTAGACGTGTTATCGATCATCAGCTCAATAACAGGTACTGGGAAGTTATCCTTCGGACAAGCTTTATTAAGGTCCCGAAAGCCCATACAGATGCGCACCGTCCCATTTTTCTTCATCACCGGAACGATGTTGGTGATCCAGTCAGGATATTGAACTTCTTAGATGAAGCCGGAGTCAATTACTTTCTTAACTTCGGTGTTGATACTCATTTCGAGTTCGAGCCGCATTCTTCTTGGCGCTTGCTTGACTGACTTGATGTCTGGCGATATGGCCAGTTTATGTACTGCTACTTTTGGATCTAATCCCGGCATCTCGGAATAGTTCCATGCGAAGCAGTCTTTATATTACATGAGCACGCCTTTTAACGTGGCTACCTGTTTTCTAGATAACAGCTCACTGACGAACGTGGGCCTCGGATCGTTTTCCGTCCCTAAGTCAATTTTTCTTAGGTTGTCCACCGTGGTGTGTATCCCGTCTTCCAGCTCTTTTGGTGCCGGTGGAAATTCTGAGATCGCCTCATTCTCTTCTTCATTTATGAAGCATTTGAAAAGGTCATCCATAGTCTCATGCTCTTCCCCTTCTGAAAGTGTTATCACATGGCAGGTACGAGTCTGCTTCCATTCTTGATGTTGGGCTGGTCCTATCCTTACGATATAGGTTATCTTTGGCTCATACTTTTGCGGTGGGGTTACCCTCCAGCTGTCGGATAAAGCAAACATGCCTTATTGATACTGGTCTTCAACCCAGTCTTTGAAGGTGAAGCAATCTTCAAGAGGATGTCCTATTACTTGGTGATAGGAGCAATAATTCGGGTGATAGACCTCGTTCATTTGTTCGGGGTGCCGAGACTTTGGGAGCGTTACCATTTGATGCCTCATGACAAGGTTGAATATTTTCCTTGTCTTATCTTGAGGGAAAGAGTATTCTCGACCCATCTTCTTGATAAAAGACGGGTTCCAACCACCTTCTTCTTGATAGCGCGGCTTCTTAGATCTACCATGTTGTTTGCGAAGGTTGTTTGCGCTCTTTATCTTGTTTTTGCCTCTATTTCAGAATTTTTCCTTTTTGCGAGGACATACAGCGAGCTGTGGATGGAGGGCATTGTAGTCGTCTTTCTCCGCGGACTGCTGGTTGAGGCGTTGTGTTTTGACCTTTTCATAAATAGCCATTTCGCGACTGTGGCTATCCCGAATCATTTGACAGGCTTCTTTTATTAGTTTGTTAACTTGTTCTTCGAACGATGGGCTTAACGTTCTTAGAGCGGGATCTCATTCTGTTTCAACGTCACAGCTATTTGGAAGAGTGTTCTCTTCTTCACCAGAGTTGTTTATGGTGCGGCAACTGTAGAATCGTTCCCGTTTCTTGGACTGAATGTATCCGAGACCGATTGTTTCCAGCTTCCCGTTGGGCATCTTTCGCTGGGCCCCAGGGATATCCCAAATCTTTTTGTAGAAGTGGGCTTGTCGAGCAGTTTGTTTGAAAGGTACACATTGGCATCTTAATAGTCTTTTCAATCCATCCGTGTAGTATCTTGGCAGACGGATTGGTTGAAGCCTATCAAGTATAAAATCGGCACCGTGCCAGACTTCTTTCTCTACTCTGGTCTCCGTAGATTGGTAGAAGATGATTGCCTTTTCACCTCTTCGCCTGAGAGGCACGTAGAAGGTCTGTAGTTCATGTACGCTATATGTATTGAGCACATCAAATTCCTTGTAATGCCGAGGCAGAACCATTGTGATTTGCAGGCTTTGATCTACTTCATCGAGGGTTTGCACTGACGGGCGGATGGAGAACACTGCGTCGGCCTCGTCCTCAGAGTCACTGCCAAAGACCAAAATAGGGGTCAATAGTCCGAGCCTGTTGTTTTCTTTCTGAGGTTGCCCCGAGTAGACTATTTCTTCATCTTCCTTGGAGTCGCTCCCAAAGATCGGGATAGTGGCGATGGACTTCTGTTTATCCTCCGGCTTATGACACCTCTTTGTATCTTCGAAGTCCGGTAGGAAGTACTTTGCATCTTCATATTTCCGGACCTCGTTTACGGAGAATGGATTCAGCTGCCCTGTGATGGTGCATTCCAAACCATCCTTAAAATACTTCATACACTGATGTTGTGTAGAAGGGATGACGTTGTACTCATGTAGCCAGGGCCTGCCGAGCAGAGCATTATAGCAAGTCTTGGCGTCAATGACATGAAATTTGATGTCAGTGATGAGCAGCCCAAAGCGTAACATCAGTATTACGGACCCAAGCGTCCGTGACGACTGTGAGTCAAACCCGGAGATGGTAATTTTGTCTCGGGCCAAGTGTTGAACATTCATGCAAATCTCCTTCAGCACTTTCACATTAAGAAGCTTGATAAAGGATTCGTTGTCGACAAGGATTTTGCCTATCTTGATGTCGTGGCAGTACCCAGTGATGTATGATGGGTGATTATGCTCGCACGTTCCGAGGAGGAGATCTTCATCGCTGAATGTAATGTCAGCTGTGTGAACCTCCGCCAGCTCGTCCTTCATCTTCTTTTCTGTGAAGAAAGCTTGGAATTGATCAGGCTCTTGTAATGCCTTGATCAGAGAATCACATGCCTCTTTGGACAGAAAGAGAGCATCCAATATACTCAGTTGTGAGAGTATTTTCCTCAAATGTGCCAGGACATTGTAATCCACTTTATTTTTCTTAGGTGGGTCCCTCACTGCGAGCTCTTTGACAACTCCCTCATCAAGGGTGATTTCCTCAGGGATTTTTTCTTTCCCTTTATCTCTTTGGCTCGAACCTTTGTTTGTAGGTCCGAGGTTCTTTTCAGGCAGCGTGCGGTTACGCAGCTAAATGTTCCCACAATTCTTCTCCCCCTCTTCTTTTTCGGAGGTGGAGTCTTTGAAGAGAGGGCTGAGGGTTATTTCATCTTCAGAGTCGCTCCCGAAGGTAAGAACCTGGGGTTTATCCCCTTCCGAATTGGTATCAACCATATGACAATTGCCAGTCGTTTTCTCACGCGCACTTGCCGCACTTTTTTGCAGTCGACGAGCTTCGCGCTTCATCCTCTTGAAGTGTTTTTGATGGGCAACATATCCTTACCATCACTTCTTGAAAGCACTACATTCTTCGGTGGGGTGGGTAATCCTCCAATGATATAGCAGTAGTTTGGATATGAATCCTCTCCATCAAGGCATATGACCCCGGGAGTGTTTCCTACCAGAGGTAGCAGTTTCATTCCCACTGACAGGGCTTTGGCGAACCGCTTCTCTGTCTTGATCCTGCTCTTGTTTGCCGCAAGTGTGCTTTGGTCTGGTCGGGGTACTTTACGACTCCTACTTGCTGCAGCTTGTTCATCCTAACGCCGACGCTTAGCCTTTTCGTATATGGCTGTTTCGCATTCTCGGTCAGTTTTGCTTTTTTGAAAGGCTTCATTTAACAGCCTATCGATTGGGTCTTCCGACAGTTCCGTGGATTTTAGCACCGATCCTTCCCCCGGTTCCTCTTTGTTGTTTTCTAATGCTGAGGGGCTTCTTTGTCATTTAACGACAAATAGAAAACCATATAGCAACTTGCTACATAGTCTTCGGTTTCTGATGAGTCATTTCCCTCATCATTGTCACTCTCTTCGTTCTCGAGAATATGCTTGAGGAACTCTTCGAGGGTGACCGGTGTCCGCGCCTTCTGGTTGTACTCCTACAGTGCGTCAATGAATCTTTGTAGATCTGTGCGTTTGTCATCATACTCGGCAGGTTGTACATGCTTCTTGGTCTTCTTCTTTTTCTTCGAAGACTTTGAAGGCTCGACTTGGGGATTTTGCCCTTTGTCAACAGTTTTCGGTACGGGATGCGGCTTCAGCATCCCTTCGATGATTTCCGGTTCAAGTGGGCTTCTCCATCTAACTGTCGGACATGCCTTGAGATCTCTCAGCATTCTTTTGGTTTTAGCCGAGATAACGACTTCCCATGGAGCTTCTTCCACGAGCGAGCATGATGCCCCCAGTGCATCCACTTTTTTGAGAGTGTGCTTCTGTGGCGGGTTCACCCTCCAGTTCTCAGAAAGCGCGAACTTCCCCTGTTGATACTAATCCTCGACACAGTTCTTGAAGACGTAGCAATTCTCAATTGGGTGTCTCACCATTCTATGATAGGAGCAGTAGTTAGGGTTGTTGACATCGCCGGGTTACGGTGGTCGTCGTGGGTCTGGCAATGTGATGAGTTTGTTGCGCACTGCTAGCTCGAACAGTCTCCTCTCTTGTCATGGGAAAACGAGTAAGCGCGTCCTAGCCTTTCTTCCAGGGATAGGCGCGGACACATGTTGTTTTGTCTAGCAACCAGTTTTGGGTCACTCAGTTGCTGTTGTGTGTTGCAACGAAGGCCGCTTTTCCTTTACCCTTGGCACTTTGTCACGCCCCGCTTCCCAGTGTATGGGCAGAGGACGCGACAAGGCCGCTACGTATTTACTCTGAAGTAAACACGCTAAGCATATCTAAGAAATATAAGTAAAATGCACAAGAGACAATGAAAATAGATATAACTGAACGGCAACTTTATTTATTAACATTCTTTTTACAATACATCTGAAAAGGTAAATACATGGAATGAAAACAATGCCTAAACAGTGGCATAACAGAAATGTAAAGGAAATGTACAAGTGAAACTAAAGCTCTGGATCTTCAGCAAACTGGTCCAAGTCCTCGCTGCTGGGCTCGATCTCCAGTGAGTTCGAATCACCTGACGACATTCCAAAGAAGAAGAAAGAGAATATCGTCAGCGAACAAATCGCTCAGTAAGTCCCGTAAATAGACAAGAATGGAATAGACAGAATAGAGAGTATATTGTTATAATGTTGTATTTAGTGTTAACGATGTTGTTTGTAGCTTGGTACAGAAGAATGCCAGTGTATACGAGAGGAGTCCCATTATTCCGGAGACTAAGGTATACGGAGCACAAGGAACCGTTCAGCCACGATACAACGGTAATGGATATTCAGGTTAGGTGTGTTATGGTTACAGTCTCGTGCCACTTCTAACACCTTCCGTACCAATCTACCCCTTATAAACCCCGTGATATCTTGCTTGTATTATTGTATTGTTTGTATTGTATATTGAATATAGACGGATGACTTGCCGAAACCATGATATCAGTAATGGAACGGATATAATGGATGAACATGTAAATGGAGTATATTCATGGTTCGGTTCAGTCAACTTGTATAGATTGAATAGATTGAATGTATGAATTCATGGATTCATATTGAATATATACTAGAATCATATTCAAGTCAGTTTGATTATATCGAGACTCAGTCTGAGTCAGACATTTAGAAAAGAACTTGAAGTCTGAATTAGTTTTGATGTTATCGGTAACTGCTGCACATAGACGGCAGGATTTATTTCTTTTTCCAAGACAATTACCGTGTTGATAACACCGTTTGTTAGAATGTCTACCTTAAATAGGCAAACACCCATATCTCTGGCTCCCTGAGGCTCAAGAGACTGGTTCCGCTTAAACCTATGTTTACTAGGGTCCTTATTGTAATTTAGTATAACTTGAGGGGTTTTATGTAAAATAGTTTTGTTATATTTTCAAAATACAACTTAAGTATTTAATTATCGTCTTTAGAGTTTTCATAAATGTTTTTTTATTCAATATGAAATTTCTAGTGAGTATGACCTAGATGGTAAAGTATAAGGTATTTGTTTGAAATATTGGTATTGTATAGTATTTTCTTGTAAATGGTATGTTTTTCTTGAATTTTGAAATTGTGGAATAATATAAATATTAAAAATAGATATTTTGATATTAATTACATATATATATATTTATTTATTAAAAATATAAGTTTTATTTATAATAGAAATCACATTTTCTAAAGAAAAAATGTATTAAAAATCTTTCGAGATCGTATGCTCCGTGAGGAGGTCTGCATCTCGCTCTACTAGGCCTGAGGATGTGCGATAATCTGCACCATACCGAACGGGGTCCCCAATAGTGGGTTGTAGAGGCGCAATTGCAAAAATTTGTTAAATACACTACTTATAGAAAAGGGTTTTATAAGTTGAAGGTAGTTATATGTAAAGTCGTATTTTCCCAAATCTATATTCCCAAATTCCATTGTGCTATATTAGATATGTGTGTTGTGAGGAGGTAGGTCATTACCTTATGAGTTTCCTAAAGATAACACGGTTAAAAGGTATAAACATGTCGATATGAAACATAAAGGTTTTTTAATGTAAAATTGAAATACAACTTGCTATGGTTATCATTTTGATGTCAAACTTGTTCTATTATCTTTGTTAATGATTACTAAACAATATATCAAAATTTGTAGTTTTGTGATTAAGAAAAAGTTGTATTTTTAAAAGAAAAGAGAATCGAAAGCCGGATAACTCCGCTTCCGACACGTTTTAAGAATGAAGAGTTTGGGAATAGCAAAAGAGAGAGAGAAGGGGGACTTACTAGCTTTGATGAGAGGGGAGAGGTAGGAGGAGGTCTAGGATTCATCGGTGCTTCGTTTCGTGGCCGGAAACTCCTTATATCGTTGCTGGAACTTCGTCGGAGTTTCGCCCTTTGTTAACTCCACTTATACACTATAAGAACTTGGAAATTTCTTGAGAGTTTTGGCAGGGAATTGTGGGTGAGGAGGTGTGAAATGAGGGTGGTATTTATAAGGAAAATTAGGGTTTAGGGTGTTTAAAGAATGCATTGAAATATGCATTAAAATTGGGATTAAATGGCATTTTATTGCTCTCTGAAAATATTCAGAGTAAACAAACAATGTGGGGTTAGTGGGGTAGCTGATGAGGTGCAGGGGTGAAGTTTAGAAGCATTTGGGACGGTCTGACCGGCGGCGCTGGATTTTTTGAACTAGTCGCCGGGTTATTTCCGACGGTTGGGGCTAGGGTTTGGGCCACGTGTCCTTTATCGCTTTGGCTTCTTCGGTGTATATGTTTGTTTTATTTGTTACTTTTGGTTTTACGTGTTGTGCACGTGTAGACTCTTGGGCTTCTAAAAAGATTAAAAGAAATTTAATTAAAAGAATGTGTGGCTGATGGGATTTGAACTCTGGTGCTATGGATCAGCAGTGCAAGGTCTTACCAGTGAGCTACAAGCTCTTTCTTGTTGTTCAAAAACAAAACAAATTCTTATAGAACTCACAGGAAATGTATATACCCCAATTGTACATTAACTTTTAATCAATTTTATGTACACAAGAATTGGAGTTGTTACAGTCTACCCTCCTTACAAAAATTTCGTCCTCGAAATTTACAATTTATTTTAAGGACTAGTTTACAAATAAGTGAGGATAACTTGCACGCGTCTCATCTTCCCTTTCCCGTGTCGATTCTCCTAGGGTGTCTTTCCTCCACATCACTCAAACCAAGTTGACTTCCTTATTCCGAAGTGACTTCACTTTTCTATCCAGAATTTCAACAGGTTGATACTCATAGGATAAATATGGCTATACAGTGAGCTCGGAATGATCAAGAATATGGCTGGGGTCACTCACATACCTTCTGAGTTGGGATATGTGGAACACGTTGTGCACTCACTCCAATGAGTGTGGAAGTGCCAAGCGATATGCCACTTCACCGACTCGTTCGAGTATGTCGAACGGTCCAATATATCTCGGACTTAGCTTACATCGTCTTCCAAAACGGACCACTCCGCGGTTCGGAGATATCTTCAAAAATACTTATTCTCCTGGATGGAACTCCAAATAACAGCGCTTTGTATCAGCCCAGTGCTTCTGTCGATCTTGGGCTATGCGCATCTTTTATTTGATAGTATGAACCACATCAATAGTTGCTACTATCATCTCAGGTCCAAGAAGTTTCCTATCACCGATGTCGTCCCAATTTAATGGCGATCGACACTTCCTTCCATAAAGTGTTGCAAAAGGTGCTATTCCTATGCTTGCTTGGTAGCTGTTGTTGTACGAAAACTCCACAAGATGTAGGTGATCTTCCCATGATCCTCCGAAGTCTAGCATACACGCTCTTAGTATATCCTCTAAGATCTGAATAGTTCGCTCAGACTGACCATCTGTTTGTGGATGATAAGCCGTGCTGAAATTTAGACTTGTTCCTAAGCTCGCTTGCAGACTTTGCCAAAATTGTGATCGGAACCTGGTATCATGATTGGAGACAATGCAGACCGGTACTCCATGAAATCTCACGATTTCCTGTATGAGTTCATAGGTATCAGAGATAGTACATTTTGAAGAGTTTAAATCTTACTTAGATTCCAGCGGTCTTGTGATGTTCAGCCTTTACTTGCTGACACACCAAGCATTTAGCGACGCTTCTGGCTACTTCACGATTCATTCCATACCACCAGTAATTTTGACGCGGATCTTTATATATCTTTGTACCTCCAGAGTGTACTGAATAAGGAGAGCTATGAGCTTCCTTCATCAACTCTTCTTGCATAGAACCTTTTGGTACACACAATCTGTTGCCGTATCTCAAAGATCTGTCTTCATGGATGATGAAGTCTGTTCTGAGTCCATTCTCCACTTGTTTTCTTTTGCAAATTAGCATCACTTGCTTGAGCTGCTTTGATCTGATTGACAATGGTAGATTGAACTTGTAAATTCATCAAACTTGAAGCGTTACCTGGCATGACTACTTCAATCTCCATCTGATGCAAGTCCTGTTGAAGCTTCCACTGGACGGTGAGATTCATTGATAATGGTTGGCGACTAAGTGTATCGGGTACTACATTCACCTTCCCTGGGTGATATTGAAGTTTGATGTCGAAGTCCGCCATCAATTCTAACCATCTTCTCTGCCGCATATTAAGCTCCTTCTAAGTAAACACATATTTCAGACTCTTATGATCTGTGTATATGTCAACTCGTTCACCAAGAAGATAATGGCGCCAAATTTTAAGAGCAAAGATTACGGCCGCCAACTCCAAATCATGCGTCGGGTAATTGCGCTCATGAATCTTCAGCTATCTTGAAGCATAAGCCACAACCTTACCGTGCTGATATAGAACACATCATAATCCCTTACCGAATGCATCACAATGCACTTCAAAACCTCCAGTTTGATTCGGTATGACGAGAATAGGCGATGATGTCAATCTTGACTTGAGTTCTACGAAAGCTTGCTCGCATGCTTCTAACCACACGAATTTTTCATCTTTACGTGTGAGCTTGGTCAAGGGTGTTGCTATCTTCGAAAATCCTTCAATGAACCTTCTGTAATATCCAGCTAGACCTAAGAAACTTCGAATGTCCTTTACTGACCTTGGTGTCGGCCATTCGCTTACTGCTGAAACTTTCGCTGGATCTACAGAGATTCCATCGCCTGATATGATATGTCCAAGAAAACCAACTTGATCTAGCCAAAACTCGCACTTGCTGTACTTGGAATATAATTGATGTTGTCGTAAAGTTTCTAGGACAATTCGCAGGTGCTCGGCATGCTCTTTCCGACTCTTAGAATATACCAGGATGTCGTCGATGAAGATGACAACAAACCTGTCTAAGTACTATCGGAAAACTTGATTCATTAGGTTCATGAATATCGTCGGTGCGTTGGTCACTCCAAATGGCATCACAAGAAATTCGTAATGTCCATAACGAGTTCTGAAAGCCGTTTTGTGGATATCAAATTTCTTGACCTTCACCTAATGATAACCTGAACGAAGATCTAATTTGGAGAAAACACAAGATCCACTTAGCTGATGAACAGATCGTCGATACGTGGTAGCGGATACTTGTTTTTTATTGTTACTTCATTCAAGGCTCTATAATCAATGAACATTCTGTATGAACCTTCCTTCTTCTTCACGAGTAGTACTGGTGATCCCCAACTCGAAATACTGGGGCGAATCCATCCTTTCGTCAATAATTTATCCAACTAAGTCCTGATCTCCTTCAAACCTTCTGGACTTAGGCGATATGGCGCTTTGATCACCGGTTGTGCTCCTGGTACTAAATCAATGCTGAATTCAAAAGCTCGATCAGGAGGCAAACCTGATATTTCTTCAGGAAATATGTCATCGAACTCTCGAACCATTTCTGGCTTTGATCCTTCCTCCGCTTGAATTGCTGCAATCACTGCTTCCTTCGGCTTCGCCTTGTATGTACTTGGCTCCAGGGTATGATCTCTACTTTTGAAATAGAAGACCGGATGATCTGGAATCTCGAATACTACCCTCCTTTGACGACAGTCGACGATAGCATAGAAGGTTCCTAGCCAATCCATACCCAGAACCACATCGAAGTTCGATATGTCCAGCACCTTGAAGTCAGCATAGAATTCTCTACTACAGATGACTACTGGACACAAGTCGTATCCCGTTGTTGCCTTTAGAACGCCGTTCCCTGAACTGACATTCCAGCTGGATACGAGCGGTTTAACTGGAACCGCATGTGTTCGAACAAACCGTTGCGACATAAAGCAATGAGATGCTCCAGTATCGAAGAGTGCTAGTGCAGGAAGTGAGGCTGCTAAGATTGTACCTAAGTTATGTGGGATAAGTTTTAGGTATAGGGAAAAAATATGTGGGTAGGTATTTAGACTGAAAGAAAAGCTTAAGAAGAAAGGGTTACCAGTGATGACTTGGCCAGTGGCCTCAGCTTCTTCCACGGTCATCGTGAAAGCCTGTCGCCGTGGTACATTCCTCGGAACGTTCCGTTGAGCTTGTTGGAACTAACGAGGAGGAGGTGCAGTCGGTGGTCCTCTAGGTGGTGGAGCAGGGAGAACGAGTCTTGGAGAAGGTGCCTGAAGGGCTGGACTCTGCTGGTAAGTGATTTTTGACCTGGGTGCAGCAATTGGGTTATGTCTTCGGGGACAAGACCCAATATCATGAGTAGCTGAGCCGCAGACTAAGCAAAAACGGTTGGCTCGTCGACAGTCTTTCACCAAATGTCCATCTCTCCTGCAGTAGGTACAAAAGGCTAGGCTGGGCCGGTTGATTGGTACTCCCGATCCCCTTGGCACAAATGGTGGCCTTGAAGAGGCTCCTCCTGCCATCTGGTTGGCAGGACGCTTCATCCTGGCAGACTGAGGTCTACCCCTCATCTTTACCACTGCCTCATATCGGCGGGCAGCTTTCAGAGCCGATTCGTGAGTTGGGAAATCTCCTGTGGCTAATGCAGCCTGGATCTCCGGTTCTAACCCTTGTTGGAATCGTTGGGCTCTGATCTCATCCGTCGGTATCAGGTGTGCCGCAAATCTGTTAAGATATTTTGTTAGCTGTGTATTTTGTGATATTTTAAAATCAAAATATTGAGACGTATCTTACCGACTGAGCATGGTGAACTCAGCATCATACTCATCTACAGATTTAGTCCACATCGAACCCTGTTGTAGGTGGATGAACTGCTGTTCCATGTCAAATCTGGCAGTCTCGGGGAAGTACTTTGCGTCAAATATATTGTGGAAGGTCTTCCATTCGATAGGCTGAATGAGACGACTTTCTTCCGCCTTCCGCCAGACCCGTGCATGGTCCATGAGCTAGAGCTTCGCAACTTAAACCCAAGCTATCTCTGGCACTTGTGCTGCTGCCAGGTTATCTTCAACGCTTTGAGCCCATTCCTCTGCTTCTAGAGGGCTCTCTTTTCCTGAGAATTTCTTGGGGTGTAAATCTCGGAATTGCTTTACCACTGGGGATTCCGCTTCTGGTCGGTTCATCAGAATAACAGTCTGCTGCTGCTGTCCTTCCAGGAGGCTGTGGATTGCCTCAAGCAGAACCGTTTGCTCGTTCATCGGAGTAGCAATGGCAGGTGTGAGTAGTAGTGGTGGGGGAGTGTTGTTGACATTCGTGCTGGTGTTTTTTGAGGAATCCATAACCTTGAAAGAAAATTTTGGATTAGGACAGATTCAAAGTATATGAAATTGTAAGATTTAAGGAATATGAATTGTAAAGAATGTTTTTAGCTGCTGGTTCTTGTGTTATATTGCTTAGGTTGTCCACGCAGAACTGACCTGTATGTCCATACAAAGCAGACCTGTATGTCCATACAGAGCAGACCTGCATGAGCCACCAACAAAACCTGTCACGCCCCGCTTTCCAGTGTATGGGCAGAGGACGCGACAAGGCCGCTACATATTTATTCTGAAGTAAACACGCTAAGCGTATCTAAGTAATATAAGTAAAATGCACAAGAGACAATGAAAATAGATATAATTGAACGACAACTTTATTTATTAACATTCTTTTTACAATATATCTGGAAAAGTAAATACATGGAATGAAAACAATGCCTAAACAGTGGCATAACAGAAATGTAAAGGAAATGTACAAGTGAAACTAAAGCTCTGGATCTTCAGCAAACTGGTCCAAGTCCTCGCTGCTGGGCTCGATCTCCAGTGAGTCCGAATCGCCTGACGACATTCCAAAGAAGAAGAAAGAGAATGTCGTCAGCGAACAAATCGCTCGGTAAGTCCCGTAAATAGACAAGAATGGAATAGACAGAATAGAGAATATATTGTTATAATGTTATATTTAGTGTTAACGCTGTTGTTTGTAGCTTGGTACAGAAGAATTCCAGTGTATACGAGAGGAGTCCCACTGTTCTGGAGACTAAGATATACGGAGCACAAGGAACCGTTCAGCCACGGTACAATGGCAATGGATATTCAGGTTAGGTGTGTTATGGTTACAGTCTCGTGCCACTTCTAACACCTTCCGTACCAATCTACCCCTTATAAACCCCGCGATATCTTGATTGTATTATTGTATTGTTTATATTGTATATTGAATATAGACGGATTACTTGCCGAAACCATGATATCAGTAATGGAACGGATATAATGGATGAACATGTAAATGGAGTATATCCATGGTTCGGTTCGGTCAAGTTGTATAGATTGAATAGATTGAATTTATGGATTCATGTTGAATATATACTTAAATCATATTCAAGTCAGTTTGATTATATCGAGACCCAGTTTGAGTCAAATATTTAGAAAAGAACTTGAAGTCCTGAATTAGTTTTGATGTTATCGGTAATTGCTATATATGGACGACAGGATTTGTGTCTTTTTCCAAAATAATTACCATGTTGGTAACACCGTTTGTTAGATTGTCTATCTTAAATATGCAAGCACCCATATCTCTGGCACCTTGAGGCTCAAGAGACTGGTTCCGCTTAAATCTATGTTTACTAGGGTCCTTATTGTAATTTAGTATAACTTGAGGGAGTTTTATGTAAAATAGTTTTGTTATATTTTCAAAATACAGCTCAAGTATTTAATTATCGTCTTTAGAGTTTTCATAGATGTTTCTTTTATTCAATATGAAATTTCTAGTGAGTATGACCTATATGGTAAAGTATAAGGTATTTGTTTGAAATATTGGTATTGTATGGTATTTTCTTGTAAATGGTATGTTTTCCTTGAATTTTGAAATTGTGGAATATTATAAATATTAAAAATAGATATTTTGATATTAATTACATATATATTTATTTATTTATTAAAAATATAAGTTTTATTTATAATAGAAATCACATTTTCTAAAGAAAAAATGTATTAAAAATCTTTCGAGATCGTATGCTCCATGAGGAGGTCTGCATCTCGTTCTACTAGGCCCGAGGATGTGCGATAATCCGCACCATACCGAACGGGGCCCCCAATAGTGGGTTGTAGAGGCGCAATTGCAAAGATTTGTTAAATACACTTCTTATAGAAAAGGGTTTTATAAGTTGAAGGTAGTTATATGTAAAGTCGTATTTTCCCGAATCTATATTCCCAAATTCTATCGTGCTATGTTAGATATGTGTGTTGTGAGGAGGTAGGTCATTACCTCATGAGTTTTCTAAAGATAACACGGTTGACAAGCATAAACATGTCGATATGAAACATAAAGGTATTTTAATATAAAATTGAAGTACAACTTGCTATGGTTATCATTTTGATGTCAAACTTGTTCTATTGTCTTTGTTAATAATTACTAAGCAATATATCAAAAGTTGTAGCTTTGTTATTAAGAAAAAGTTGTATTTTTAAAAGAAAAGATAATCGAAAGTCGGATAACTCTGCTTCCGACACGTTTTAAGAATGAAGAGTTTGGGAATAGCAAGAGAGAGAGAGAAGGGAGACTTACTGGCTTTGATGAGAGGGAAGAGGTAGGAGGAGGTCTAGGATTCTTCGGTATTTCGTTTCGTTGCCGGAAACTCCTTATATCGTCGCTGGAAGTTCGTCGGAGTTTCGCCCTTTGTTAACTCCACTTGCACACTATGAGAACTTGGAAATTTCTTGAGAGTTTTGGAAGGGAATTATGAGCGAGGAGGTTTGAAATGAGGGTGGTATTTATAGGGAAAATTATGGTTTAGGATGAAATATGCATTAAAATTAGGATTAAATGGCATTTTATTGCTCTCTGGAAATTCAGAGTAAACAAACAATGTGAGGTTAGTGGGGTAGCTGAAGAGGTGCAGGGGGTGAAGTTTGGAAGCATTTAGGACGGTTTGACCCGGCGGCGTCGGATTTTTTGAACTAGTCGCCAGGTTATTTCCGACGGTTGGGGCTAGTGTTTGGGCCACGTGGCCTTGTCGCTTTGGCTTCTTCAGAGTATATGTTTGTTTTATTTGTGACTTTTGGTTTTATGTATTGTGCACGTATAGACAATTGGGATTCTAAAAAGATTAAAATAAATTTAATGAAAAAGAATGTGTGGCTGATGAGATTTGAACTCTGGTGCTATGGATCAGCAGTGCAAGGTCTTAGCAGTGAGCTACAAGCTCTTTCTTGCTGTTCAAAAGCAAAACAAATTCTTATAGTACTCACAGGAAATGTAAATACCCTAATTGTACATTTACTTTTAATCAATTTTATGTATACAAGAATTGGAGTTATTACACATTTCGAGGGTCCATTTTTGAGGAGGAAGGCTCGTGGCTCATCTAGTCCATTTGGGCCAGCTTGTCGATCAGGACCGGAAGGTGGTCGGCTTGAAGAACATCATGAACTGGGACACGGTCGTTTGAGGATCAAGTGTCCCAATGAACATGCCCACGGCGGGAGATTCTTTGATACGCTGTTCACACTTCGACCATAGGTTCCACCACCGGACCGCGTATTGGACCCATGTTTTTCTTGACTTTACCCTAGCATTGATTAATGCCGTGATCGGGGTGCGCTCGCTTGCGCTGGCGAACCGCTGTGTGAACAGCGGTTCCATTTCTGTGAATGTTCTCACGGAATCATTTGGGAGCTCCAAATACCATTCAAAGGCCGTCTCTGACAGGCTACCAACGAACTGGCGAAGTAACAATTTGTCGTCGCCTCCAGTGTTGCCGCACAAAGCTCTGAACTGAGCGACGTGCTGATGTGGGTTGCTTGTCTCTTTGTACACATGGAACTTGAGATCGTATATTCCGGCGGATACTTGATACCGGCCTAGATACGGTCGCCTAGTTCTGACGATTTGGTCAGCCACTTCACTAGCTTGATGTGCTCGTATTTGTTGAGCAATATAATCATCAAGAACAACCTTGGAGATTGTTTCTCCTTGGCCACTGATAGCGCCGGAAGGGGGTTTGATGTTTCCCCTCTGTCATCCTCAACGATTATCGGTGGATTTTCGGCTGGAGGTTCTGGCTGGATCATCATTCCAACCATGTCCTAGAACAAAAGCACCATCTGCTTTATGTTAGCAGCTTGTTCCGTGGCCTCCTTATCTTTCATTTCATGCACCCTTCCCAGGAACTCTGTATCGGTCTCCTGCTCTTAACACTGTTCAGATGCCGATTCCGGACTTTCTTTCTGCCCGGTAAGTGCTGACATTTTGATCAGCATTTCCTGGAGCTTTTGTTGTTGCTCCTGAGTTTTTGTCACCGACTGAGTTTGCGGTCAATGAGCCACAGAAGCATGGTTTTCCTCTTTTCCGGAAGCCATGTAAACCGTGTGCACGATCATGTCCCCAGACTTGGGGTGTTTGGGTCCATCACCTTTGGAGTTTACCGCCGGCGATGGAATTTTCTCCGGCCTCATCCTTTTGTGTGAGGTCGAAGTTGAAGGAGCCGTTATGACAAGCACCTATGTAGAAGAAACCCCTTACTGTATGACGGAGGGATAGTCTTTCTCTTGCCGAACCTTCATTTTCTTCAGTTGGCGAAAGTAGTCTTTGTTGATTACAGAGTCTTGGACTTTCCGCCAGACCCTGTGAATTTGGGAGGAGAGTCGTTGATGAGGCTGCTCCGATTTTGTCTACATTATGGCTTCTGAAGGTGGGGGAGATTTCTTCAGCACTGCGATTGGAGAGTTCTTTCGCACCCTCCTAAGCAGATCAAAGCTGTCCCGATTGGAACAACAACGTCAACTTCCACCATTGGAACTGGCGGAGTGAATCCAGAGAGGGAGTTGCCACCAGCTTTTCTCACTCTACGCCAGTGGCGACGTCGAGCGTGTCTTGCAGACGGGACCGCCTCAGTTTTGGAAGCGGCTTTTTTATGCCCCTGGCTTTGTTGAGGGGCTGCTGCTAGTGCCAGCCTGTTGAAAACTGACGTCCGTGGCAGAAATTGCGAAGGAACGACCAATCTTTCGAAAACCGATTTTCTGGTAGGGGAAGCACTTTTGACGACTTCACCTGCAGGAAGAGTTGGCAGGGCTATCCATTTTGAGGCAGCCCCTTCAGATATAACGAGCTTCTTTGCGAGCCCATTTTGGTTCTGGCTCAGCCTGTTGAAGACTGAGACGTCTGAGCTTCAGCTCAGCCTGTTGAAGACTGGGGCATCGGATTTGGATGACCCGTTGAGAGGGGCCGTGGTGGTTGCAAGTCGATCGAAAACCGACTTCCTGAGAGCTTCCTCTTGCGGCACCGGGGCACTGAAACCCATTGGCGGAAGCATGGTCCCGAAGAACAATCTAGTAGTGGCTTATGTAACTTGCCCCACCGGCATTAAAAAGATGGAGGCCGCGTTGGGCCCGTAAGTCACTCCTCCAGTTGGGACGGAGCGGGAGTTGCTGTTGCAAGTTGTGCAATCGATTTTCTTCTTCTGCACAGGAACAAGACACCAAATTTTAGTACCTCGAATCCAAGGGCAATCATAGCGAACCGCGATTTTGTTCGCGAAACACGACACACGAAGTGTGGAGTGGAAAGAAGAAAAGGTCCCACCGGGCGTGCCAGAATCTGTTCACCGCCGGAAGACGGACCGGGACGTCGGGATGTCCGGCCTGAATCCTGGGGACGAATGCTATTTGGATTTATCCGTCCACCTTTCCGAAGATGCCAAGTTGATTTATGGCACCGTATATTGGAGGTTTGGACGGATGCGGCCGTTATAGCAGATTTCGTCAGATTCCCCCTCGTTTATGAGGGGGTTTTGATTGTGGGGACGCTCTTCCCTGCAGGCGCAAGCCCCTACAGTTAATTACGTTACCGTATCGCGATAACCGCTTTCTCCTACTCCGGAAGTTCACTTCGTGTCATGTGTGTGTTTTTGTTTTATTTTGGTTGCCCGTGGATTGTATACGAAAACTAATTTATGTCGTCGCCCGTAGGGCGTGAATTAGTCCAAATCCGTATATTTTTTAGATTTGGGTTTGGTTTGATTTAAGAATCATTATTCTGGTTTGAGATTAAGATCAATTTAAACATATGAGCATTTGGGCTCGATTATTTTAGTTTAAGGACATCGCGGTCCATTATCGCCGTGTTTGAGGCGAAATGTTAGTTTTAAGGACATTTCGGTCCTTTATCGCCATTTTAGAGGCGAATATTAATTTAGGGACATTTCGGTCCATCATTCACCCTATGCGCACGCGTATTTATTACGTGGCAGAGTGAACAATGGAGATATGGAATGTGCCTAATTTGGGACACAATCTGATTTAAGGCATGCACGTCAATACATGAAGAAGTTATTAGTCGTCGGGACCCGCCATCCTTCTGAAGGCGTTAGAGAATTACAACGACATGTATCAGAGGTGTGAAGAGATATACTCTTAAAGCAAATCCCGTATTTGAGTGAAAAGGATTTATTGTGGGCTTAAGAATTCTTGGTCATATTTGAGATCTTGGAAATCGAGAGCATATATGCTCGATTGATTTTTTTTTGTTAAGGATACGTTAGTCCAGTTTCAGACTAAGATCCACTTAACAATATTTTAGGATCTTTTTTAAAATCCAACAACAGAGCATTTGGACTCGATTGCAAAACTTTAGCAACTTAGCCAATTTGGGTTTTAATCTGCTTAGTCTTCCCTTTTTCTGAAAAAGTTCTAAGCACTTGTTTAGGCTCTGTTTATTCAGTCCCTTTTTTTATACACAAAGTGCTGAGTACTTATATGAGTTCTGACGCCCACATATAATCATGTGGAGATTTCAGTCATGGGCATTGCCCAATAAGTATTGAACACTTTACTCGTTTTATTTTTATATAGAGTGCTAAGCATTCTTTATGGCGTCCACGTGGGGAACACATGAGGCGTTGGGCGCTGCCTAATAAGTGTTGAACACTCAGCCGTCTTGGGCTGCCTATGGAGTGCTAAGCACTCTTTTCTTCTCTTTTGCGGCGCCCACGTAAGATGCATGTGAGGCGCTGGGCGCTGTCCAATGAGTGTTGAAGAGAGTGTGTTCCCCACGTGTCCGTCTTCCGGCGGTGAACACGTGTTTTCTCCGAAACCGAGAACTTGTTCATCAGCCATAACATATCTTGTTATTTCTAAAACGTTTAAATCATGATTATATTGAAAAAGCTCTTGACCGACGAAACTAATTTATGATTGTGTAGAGGAGAAACCGGACGTACTTTCTAAGTGTTTTTTAAAAATGTTTTTCCAAAGCACCGGTGCTGATACCTTCCTTATGTTTATATGCAACGCCGCAATATTTACATGCTGCGTATCTAATACCTTCCCTCTTTTCAGTTTTATAGTGCTCCCAAATATCACTAGTAGTCGCACGTGTTTTAAGTTCTCTAGATGTGTGTTTAGATTCTTCTACTTGTTGTTCTGATCCGAGATGATGAGCTTGGATTTGATGCGTTTCGGATGAACCGTCCATATTAAAAATAAATAAATACTCTAAAAAGAGTTAATAAAAAAACAAGAATTAAGAAAGAGAGTAGAATTCCAGAGAAGCAGTAGCCAGAGAAGTAGAATCAGTATTGAGTCGGTCCCTGGTCGGTGGCTCGGAGTTTCAAAAACTAGGAATCGGAGGATTCGATTGGAGACTTGGAGCTTCTATTCTCCAAAAATTGGAAGATTGAGGTAGTATCTTTTTAGAGAGTGTTTTTTATTTCTAAGAGATGGTAAAATAAATTTTATTTAGGGGAGAGATTGATTTGAAATGAGAAGGAATGTGTGTGTGGGGGGGGGGGGGGGGAGGGGGGGGGGTTATTTATAGGTTTTTAATTTTTTTTGAAAAATTCTGACCGTTACAATGCGATGCGAATCGGGCTTGCCTCGATTTACCTCACCTCGCTTAAAACCCAGCATCCCCGACCTTTGGATGCTGAGTTCGAGACGAGGCGAGGCAATTCTGCTCACCTCGTCTCGTAATCAGCCCCAACTATCCATTGCCGAACGTTGGACGCGGGCTCTTGGGCGAGTCGAGGACGGGCCGAAATGAAGCGTTGCGGATTGTCGACGCGTAACGTGTTGGAACGAGCTAACTCGCGAAGAAACAAGACGAGACGAGACGAGACGAGACGAGGAGCGATTTAAACGAGACGAGCCGTAATGAGTCAACATTTGGGATTTCCCAAACCGACCAGCATAGTTTGTCTCATCTTGATGAGGCAAGTCAATTCGTGGACTCACCTGCCGTGCCAACAAGAAGACGTAAGAGTAACGAATTACTGGTCTCATTAGCCAGCCTAGGTGGGAGGGGTTTTCTCCCTTGGCTCCCACTATTTCCTTTTTTTTAATGGTAAACAAATCATTTTAATGGAAGCAATCATCTAATGCATAATAACACATGACTCGTTAACACACTTGTAAGATGCAATAATCATGCATGAATAGCCCAACTCATTAATCTTTTCCCTTTGTTTATTTATATTTCCTTTAACTTTGTAAACAAGACTAGCACACCAACTCCAAATTTTGACTACATCACCGCTGGTTTGTCGATTTTATAATATTATAAAATGAAGTATGGAAAAAACCGTATCTACCAAAAGGGAAATACGGACTGAAATTCGCATTTCCGAGAGAAATATAGATCAAAATCCGCATTTCCGAGTTACTGAAGAGAAATACGGATCGAAAGCCGCATTCCCGAGCCACCGCAGGATAATACGGATCGAAAGCCGCATTCCCGATGGTTTTCCAAAGGGAAAAACCCGAAGGGTTCCTTTTGATAGGGTGACCCTCAACCGTCTCGGATTGAGTCCCAAACGTGGTCTCTTAAATCTTCAAAAACTCTGGATTTTGAGAGGGAAGAAGAAAGGAGATTAAAAAAAGTCTCCTTTTGGAATTTTGGAATTTGATGTAAGGTCGGTCCTCTGTTTCAATGGGTTTGGGATCTAAATAAATTTACATATTTTTTGATACTGAGTGTTTTCTGCAAGCTTAAATGGAGAAGCCAAAAAGACAGGCTGAGGCGGCTCCGAAACCCTAGAAAGTGATTGAGAAGAATTATTGCTGTCATTGATTTATTATTGTGGTAGCCTTATATAGGCTCCACACTTTACACTTGGCCCCTTACTACTTACAATTTTGGCTTTAAGCCCATGCTTTTACATTTATTCATTAAAATTACACTAAATTCATTTATTGCGTAATTCTTCCCTTCTATTTCTCGATGGCCGGCTTCGCTTGGGCTCGAAATGGTTTGGGCCCGGGCCCAGCTGCTTGGGGTCGCCCGGGGTTAATCGGACCCGGGTTCACTTAGGCATTAATTTTGACTTGTTGATCTTGACATTGACTTTTTGACCTTAATTTCTAATTTTTAATTTTGGCAGATGGGGTATAAATTTTGACCCCAACAATAATCTTGGTTCGATCTCATTTGTTATTTCGACGTTAACCAATATTATTGTAATATATCAATAAAAGAAAGGAAAAAAGATTATTTTGTGTATTTTTTATGTTTGGGACGGGAGGGGTGGCGTGGGTTGGGTGAGCGGAGGATTGACTTATAGGCCTCACGCAAGCGTGCACACACAATATACAACACGCATGAACGCATATAGATGATCCACTAATTTGCCCTAAAAACGTGAGACCATTTCTCCTTTTGGGTTCCCAACCTTGCCCTCTTCTTAGAAGAGGAAGTACCATACTAACTAAGCTATTAGTCGTTGGTTAAACATTTTGTGTATTGATTATTAATTTGGGTATTAAGTAAGAGCTGGTGAATACATGTTTACTTGGATTGATTATTTATCTATTTGAGAATTAATATTCCACGCATTCAGGGGCTCATGAATTTTTCTTCAAAAGCATTAATTCGTAACCACTTCTCCTCCTGAGATTTCTGGGTTTGAACCTCGAATTTTCCACAAGAGAGGAAATGCCAACTAAGCTAGCGCTCGTTGCTTGTTTGCTTCTCTACTGTTTGAAGAGAAAAATAGCTATGGTGTGTGGAAGCTTGGAGAAGCATACCATCCTTGACGCTAAAAGTAAAGTCGCATAAAGGTCCTTGATTTTCCTTATTTTTGATTCAGAAATTTTGGTCTTGAGTTCATTTTGCATCTTCTAGCAATTTTAATTTCATGGATTTTCAATTTTGTAAATTAGGAAAATGTGGGTTTGGATTTCGGACTAAAAATAAGAGTTCTTTGATATTTTGTGTGTAAAAATTTAAGTTGATTAGGCAAAAAAATTTCTATATGCCTTTTTTCTTATAAGAATTAAGAGGGATGAAGAGTCTCTTTAAAATATATTGGAAAGTCCTCATGAATCAAAGATGAGATATCAAGCAATACCATATGAAATATAAAGGATAGAACACACCCTTTTATCTCTCCGATATTTCTCGATATTTCTAGCTACGAGTATGCATTTCCTCATGCCCTACATTAATAATCATAGTTAGAGAGTATATCTACAAAGATTGATTCTTTGCCAAATATGAAAAGTTTGTAGTGAGTTATCAAATATAAACTTGATGCTTTTGTGAGTAATTAGGAGTTGGCCTCAAATTTTCCCCAAATACAAATAAAGCTAAGCAAATTGTATAAATTTGGTTTGTAGAAGTTCGTGTAATAAAATAACCATAGATGATGTCACTACTAATAGACGAAGCAGATGGTGTGCTGAATTGATATATAGATCATAAGGTTTCGAAAAAAAAGAGGAAAAAAAGTTTACGACCAGCTGTCAATCTAACATTAAATGTTTCGCAATTAGCGTCAAGTTGTTCACCGAAGAAAATTATGGTTGAAAGGTTACACAAAAAAAATTCATGGCAAAAGGTCGTGCTATAAAAAGGTATTTGTACAGGATTTTAGACACAAATTGATAAAATTATAAGGGTGATTGTGCAAAAGTATCGAAATTAAACCCTATTATTTATTTCCTTCAATTTCCACCGTCAACGAAACGGCCCTCGTTTCTCATGTGGGATCAAACCAAAATCCCCAAACCGAAGTAATTTATCTCTTTTCCAAATATCGGACGAAAAGAAAAGCTCTCAATTTGTTTCATGTTATCCGATCGCACTCAGCATCGAATTCGCGAAGGATCTCACAGAATCATCACCGATTCTGATCTTGTGTTCAGGTACGCGAAATTGATTGAACAAAACCCCTAATTTTGATTGGTTAATCCCCTTTTTATACTACGAATCGAAATCGTAAATCAATTATCTGATCGGTTCTCATTTGGATTTGAAATAAATTTTGTGTATGTTGTAGAGATAGTGACTGCTCATGTTTTTATGCTATAAAGCTGAAACCTTTATCTCAATCTTGACATTATTAAGCAAGATGGTGTTAAAATAAGCATGCTATTTACTTATCTTAACATTTTCATGGTTGATCTTGGTAGCTTCATTTCAATGTGTAATACCTATCAACAAGAAATGTTATGCCCCCCTCTCCTGACGATCTCATTGATCCCGCATGCATCTTTGAGGAATAGTGGTGGGGATGACCTTTTCTCATCTATCCAAATCTTCACTCTTCATTTTGCTAGAATCTCACAAAGAAGAAGAAGTAATTTGGAATTTGGGTGTTTCATTGGTAGTTAGGGTTTTAAAGAAAACCCCTATGCTTGGTTGTATCGTCGGCGGGTGAGGTGGAATATCGTCGGAGGCGAGCAGCCATGTCGAAACTTAGACGAGAAGAAGGATAATTGGTGAAGGCAAGACAAGGGAGATAGAATTTGAGGAAGATGGAAAATTATCACTAATTAGGGTTTTAATTGAGAACCCAAAACTCTTACAACTAACTCAATTCATCATACATACCTCCTTCTCTCCTCATATCTTCTATGTATACTAATTATTAGCCGCAGCCCATAAAATTTGGCGGGAATCGAATAAGTGGTGGTCCCCATACAAATAAGCTGACGAGTGCCCACCAAGTGTGCGTGTATCAACCCATCCCCCCTTAAATTCGACCTCGTCCCGAGGTCGGAGTGCTTGTTCCAAACATTGCTTCAGCTTGTTGTATACGGCTTGGTTTCATGTCAAAACTCAACCTTATCTTATGATCAAAGTAGGAAGACCGCCTCACTAAGTACCAAAATATCTTGGAAGAAAGTCCCGCTCTGCTCCAAAATCGACGAGTTTGCGATTTTCCAATCTCCAATTTGTGATTGATTAGAATGACAAACTTTCTTCTCCACCAATACCTACTCCAAATTATTTCAACAAATGGGACAGCAATAAACTCGTCTTCATATGCTACCCATGGCTCCTTCACTTTCACATCTCTCTTGCCTTCAAAATTTGTCCAAGAGATTAACAAGAGATGGAGTCAAACATCTGACATTAACCCCCCGCAAGCCCTCAAATCTAATTTGAAAAAACTTTTGCACGGATGCAGGAATTGATGATAAAACACTTGCAAGGTACTTGAGGACAGAAACAACCTCTTCAATATCACTGTATCCTTCAGCATCTTCTAAATAAAAATTCAATGCTCCTGACTTAGAACAAGATGCACACCATATTGCACAAAATGGATAGTGTTGAGCACCCACACTAGCAATAATAGCATCAGCCTCCATTAATACAATGTGAGGTAATGTGCTCCCTTGACATGTGTTTTGACTTGTTAAGAGTGCTCTCACTACGATCAAGTGTCTTTGCGACCAAAGCTACAAAGACTTTCAAGATTGTACTTCTCAGGCAAATTCTTGAAGAGATTGCATACACATTGATACCCTCCTCCCTTTAGACCCATCAACAAAACTTGAGCAACATGCATACCCTCCCAAAAAACATATTCAAGCTTAACAAACACATCATGCTTAGGAAAAGAGTACAAGTGTTGAAGTTCACTGCCAGCAAAAGCTTGAATTGTGAATTAGGGAATTTTCTACATTAGCCCCTTCAATTTCTATATTTACAAAGAAGCCCCAAATCAATAAACTTGCATCAAGAAATCCATAATTAAGAGTAACTATGATGCTTAACTGAGTTAAGTATTAATTACAAAAGTTCTAGATGCCTCATGATAAGAAGATGAAGGGAGGAGCTTGAAAATGTGGCTAATATTGTCCTCTTACACGGACCAGCTTTGACAGTATTAAGCATGCTTACCTTGATAGGCATAACTTCTATGAACTAGCACATGCGCTGGCTATGTTGTATGGATTCTTCGTCGGGGTGACTAATTCGTATCAGATATGTGTTGAATTCATATCTCATAGGATCCCTGAAGAATAGTTGAGGGACTCTTTTTGACACATTCTAGAATTAATTTTGTATTTAAAATGTATATAACATGCATGTGTATCTAAGATACTTAGAACATATTGTTGTTTATTATGAAAATTGTCATATTCTCTCTCTCTTTCGCTCTATATATATATAGGTTAATGGGGCCATCAATGTTCATAGCTAATTTATATCTAATTGCCACTTAATGCCCTGACACTTGCATGAGGAGATTGTGATATTGAACTCGAATATATTGTCGAGTTCAACTTATACATCTTATACTACTTTCTTGGATTATAGAATATATTTAATATATCTTAGTATAAATTCTATTTTAAGCTATTATGACTATTAAAATCATAATCATAATTTAAATACTATAAAACTCCATGTCAATATTAGGAAGATTGATTTGAAGATAATAAAACAAATTTGAACGTGTCTAATTAAGACTACACAAATAATCGAAGTAAAAGTTATCTAAGTGTTAAGGGAATAACATAATTTTGGGATATCACTTTTAAAAAGGAAGGCTAAATGACATATGAAAACCCATTGTTTCATCCAAATGGCAGATAAATGCCTATGTTTCAAAATGTGGCACTTTAATACCTGAAGTTTTTATGTATAACATGTTTCTATCTACCCGTTCTCAAGAAACACATTTTGGAGAACAGGCAGGTAGCAAAGTGCAAAAAAAGCAAAACTTCAGGTAGGAAAGAGCCACATTTTGAAACATAGGTATTTATTTGCTATTTGATGAAACAGTGGGTATTTATATGCCATTTAGCTAAAAAGGAACAAGAACTTTCAATGTAATAGAATACTATCCTAGCACTACAACGTTGTGTTAAATACGTACCAAAAGTCTAAAAATCTCTTGCCTCATAATCATTTTTATATTTTTTCCATTTAGGTAGGCCTTCGAGTTCTTATCATGTACCAACATTATGTGCAATGGAGGTTTCATATTTATGTAAGAGAATGCGGAGCATACAGTGCCATTGTAGGAATCTCCTACAGTGGAGGGATACATGGCAATACACTATTCATTGGTTCCTCACTTTAACTTTTTAAATTCAAGTGTAATTAATGCATTTAGTTGCAAGATAATCATGCATATGGATTAAGGATGATATTGTGCCATGCTATCCGTCAATATAGGAATTTCTTGAAAGTATTCTTAGGAGGGTGAATAGGAATATATTAGCGATATGCCCAAATTAAAAGATCTAAACTACACTTGCAAATAAAAACCACTATATTTTAAGCAATGGATAAACTAATATAGATAAGTAGTTAAGCTAACTACAATTGTGAAAATATAAATATATAGCAAGCAAGAATAGAGATATGCCAATCAAGCAATAAGTATATAGAGCATATGAAATCCCAACATGCAATTTCTAAGCAATTGAAATAAAAAGCAAGAGAGAAATTGCAATCGCAAACACAAGGGTTTATAGTGGTTCGACGTCCCGATAATGTCTCGGTCCCTAGTCCACTTTCTTTAGGCCCTCGACCCCGTTCTCTTTATCTTCACGTTTTATCCAAAGACTGCACGTCTCTAATGAGACTACAACACGCCACTCGACACACGAGTGACTCTTCTCTCTACAAGTCTTGCACTTTTTTCTTACCAATGCACTCTTTTCTTACTAATGCACTCTTGCACTCAAGAATTCTCACATAAAGAAAGAAATATAAATCCCACTCTTCTCTCTTACAAAGGCACTTTTGCACTCAAGAGTTCTCACACAAAAAAGAAGAGGGTTACAATAAAGCACCTACTCTTAAAAGAGTTTTCAATAAAGCTCAACTAATACTCAAGAAGATGGATATCAAAATATATCTTTTGATTGTGTGAGAAAGATTTGGATAAGCAAATGAAAGCACTATCAAATTCTCACACGATGTGGGATTTTTCTTTCAAATATCACTTTAGAATAATAGCAACTGAAATCTTTAGTGATTGAGGCCAAAAATCCACAGGCAAAACAAATATATATGCCTCAAAGAAAACAAACCGTTATAAGTCAAATCAGGCATTTTTCAGTGTCAACAGACGTTTGAAGATCAATCGGACAGACGTCTGAAGTTTTAACAAAATAAATCCCAACCGCTATATTTTGAAAAACTTACTTCATCAGACGTCTACCAGATTGGTCATCACACGTCTGAAGAACAAAATCATTTTCAATCGAGACTACAAACGTCTGAAGAACAATGAGTAGACGTCTGAAGTTATAAAAAATCATTTTTCAAAACCTTCATCAGATGTATGTCCCATTGAATTGCAGACGTCTGTCGATAAACAAAAATCCAACTAGAGACTTTTGGACAGACGTCTGAAGTTCAATTGACAGACTTCTGAAGGTATAAAAAATCCATTTTCAAATCCTTCATCAGGCGTCTGGTAAACTGAACTGCAGACGTATGGTAAACTGAACTGCAGACGTCTGTCGTCTTTTCTGGAGTTCAGATATTTCCAAATATTAGAAAATGAATAGTGCACAGACGTCTGCAGAACATCATGGCAGGCGTCTGGCTAAGCACAAAAACAACAATTTTGGGGTTTTAAGAATATGAAACTTTACACTCGAAAACCCGATGTTTGTAACACTTTTGGTGCTAACGTGTGTGAGTGTTCAAGAACTTTAATTGATATATCCATAATCCATAAAATACTTACAAGGATTCCCATATCGGTTGTCGTAAATCTTCGATTCTTGAATCCTTGAACTCTTGAGCTCTCGAAACTTTGGCGAAACTTGAACTTGTTGGTCGATTGATCTTCAATTGGCTTCAACACTTCAAATCTTTCTTGATCTTCGCCACTCCACTCACTATTGTCTCGAAGTCGACATTTAATCTTCAAATCTTGGATTATCTTAGACTTCGACTTCGACGTTTCAAATTCGAACTAGGCTTCTAGCTTCTTTTCTATTCGTAGTTTTAACTCTTTTAGTCTAGTACCTTTGCTACTTAGCTTCACGAAGCTTGATATGGCAATTTGGGAAGTTATCTTCCGTATACTCCAACCTCCATTAGATATTCCATTTAAGTTCAATTTTCTTCCATCATCCGTTAAACGCTTATGCCGTAAGATATCCGATATCCTAAAATTCAATCTCAAAACGATCAAGCATATCATATATAGTATTATAAAATAAACAAGATATTAAACACAGGTATATGAAACATCCATTGTTTCGATATCACGAACATGAATAATATATCAATATCAAGAAATAAATCAAGTGCAAACCAAGAGACATTGATATACCAAATATATATACATGCTATATGAAAACCAAGATACAGGACACATGTATATACATATTCATATTACGAATCATTAAAACAACAAATGTGAATAATATATTGATATCGAAGGATATAACATAAATAAAGCATGTCGATATCGATATATTATTCGATATACACAAGATATAGGATATGCAAGTTAAACATCAAGTGTATACAAGTTTAGTGTTGATAATGAAAACAAGAGAAGCATGTGACACTAAACGACTATTCATGTTTAAGCTATCATCAAAACAAGGAGAGAATGAATAATGAAAATCCATAAACTATCATTTCCTACAGTGCCACTTTATACTATGTTGTCTCTTTATGTAAATATGCAAGCCAACATTATGTGTAATGGAGGTTTAACACATATACCATATGAAATTTTTTAAAAACCTCTTTGGGATCTTGTCTTATGTCCAATGTTCTAAATATCACCGATATACATGATATATCGGTCGATATATCGGTTTTGGAGAGGAAACAATATGATATAATGATTTTATCTTTTTATGGTTTTGGGTAAATATCGTCTGATATATCATAATACACAACAACAACAACTGAGCCTTTTATCCCAAGCATATGGGGTAGGCTACATGAACCAACATGAGAATCACGCCGGGTCTAGCACATGAATCCTCTGTCTCCACTCACTTCTATCGAACAATATACTTTCATTGAGTTCTTTGGCAACCATATCGTTTCGTATCACCTCCATCCATGTTTTCTTCGGTCTCCCTTTTACCCTTTTGCCATTGCTCATATCGAGAGTATCTATTCGTCGAACCGGTGCTTCCATAGGTCTGCGTCGCACATGACCAAACCATCTTAGCCGGTTTTCCCGCATCTTCTCCTCCACGGGTGCTACACCAACTTTTGCACGAATATCCTCATTTCGCACCTTATCTTTTCTAGTGTTACCGCACATCCAACGAAGCATACGCATCTCCGCTACGTGCATCTTCTGTGTATGATGCTTCTTAGGAGCCCAGCATTCTGTACCATATAATAAGGCATGCCGAATAGCGCTCCTATAAAACTTCCCTTTCAATTTTAACGGAAAGTTACGATCACACAAAATCCCTGTTGCACTCCTCCATTTCAACCAACCAGCTTGGATCCTTTGATTAACATCATTATCGATCTCCCCATTTCTTTGGATGATGGAACCTAGATATCTAAACTGGTCGCTCGGTGATATCTCTTGCCCTTCCAATGTTATACCAATATGGTTTTGACTTCTCTGGCTACTAAATTTGCAGTGCATATATGCTGTCTTGGACCTGCTCAATCTGAATCCCCGAGATTCCAATGTTTGCCTCCATAATTCCAATTTGGCAAACCCCTGCTTTCGTCTTATTTACTAGAACAATATCATCAGCGAATAGCATACACCAAGGTACCTCATCTTGGATAGTTCTAGTAAGCTCATCCATCACGATGGTAAACAGGAATGGACTTAATGCAGATCCTTGATGTAAACCAATAGTAATCGGAAAATCACTTGTTAAGCCGCCGCAAGTTCTGACATTTGCCACCACTCCGACTTACATATCCTTGATTATGTCAATATACTTGACGGGGACTCCCTTCTTCATCATTGTCCCCCATAATACCTCTCTAGGTACCTTGTCGTACGCTTTTTCTAAATCAATAAAATATCATATGCAAATCTCTTCTGCTCTCTCGAAAGCGCTCGACAAGTTGACGACGCAAATGAATCTCCTCTGTCGTCGATCGTCCAGGCATGAACCCAAATTGGTTCTCTGTTATCTTAATATCCTTCCTTAGCCTGTGTTCAATCACTCTCTCCCAAAGTTTCATGGTGTGACACATCAGTTTTATTCCACCGTAATTTGAGCAACTTTGAATGTCACCCTTGTTCTTATAGATAGGTACAAGGATACTTTTTCTCCATTCATTTGGCATCTTTTTTGTCTGCCAAATCTTATTAAACAGATCTGTCAGCCATTTAACGCCTATTTCTCCTAAGCATCTCCAAATCTCGATAGGAATCCCGTCAGGACCAACCGCTTTTCTTAATCCCATTCTGTTCAAAGCTTCTTTAACCTCAGGAAGTCTTATTTTACGCATGAAATCACGGTTTATATCTTGAGATTGAATGACAAGTCCATTCAAATTCTTAGTAAAGCTCTCATTGAACAATTTGTCAAAATAATCTCTCCATCTTTCCTTGATATCCTCATCTCGAACTAAAACCTTCTGATTTTTATTTTTGACACACTTCACCGCACATAAGTCTCTAGTCTTCCTTTCCCGCATTCGAGCAATCCGGTATATATCATTTGCAGCCTCTTTAGTGTCTAATTTCTCGTACACCTCCTTGTAGACCTTAGATTTAGCTTCCCGAACAGCTTTCTTAACTTCCTTTTTAGCCATTTTGTACTTCTTAAATCTCTCCACATCTCTACTTTTCTTCAAATTTTTATAAGAATCCCTTTTAATTTTAATAGCAGCCTTTACATCTTCATTCCACCATGATATGTTCTTAGATGGTGGAGCACCATCTCTCGACTCACCAAGTAGATCTCTAGCTACTTTCTTGATACAACTAGCCATTTTGTTCCATGTTTTGTCTGGATCATCTTCCGACTGCCAATCCGCTTCTTGTACTACACGATCTATAAAATCCTTTTGGTTACCTTCTTTCAATCGCCACCATTTAATTTTAGGCTCTACCTTACGTCTAATCTTCCTAGGTTCTCTTCTAAATCGAAAATCTAGAACTAAAAGTCTATGTTGAGTGGTTACACTCTCACCTGGCACTACCTTACAGTCGATACAACAACCTCTATCTATTCTTCTCGTCAGAAAAAAGTCTATTTGACTAGCACTTGATCCACTCCTAAAAGTGATAAGGTGGGACTCTCTTTTCCTAAACCAGGTGTTTGCTAAGATCAAGTCATAAGATAAAGCAAAATCTAGAATCGAGTCACCTACTTCATTCCTTTGTCCGAAACCAAAACCTCCATGGATAGTATCAAACCCACTACGACTAGTACCTACATGTCCATTAAGATCACCACCAATAAATAACTTCTCTCCACTAGGTATACTTTGCACCACCTCGTCTAAATCCTCCCAGAATAGACGCTTACTAGCGTCATCAAGACCTATCTGTGGTGCATAAGCACTAATAACATTAAGGATCTCTCCACCTAGAATAAGCTTAACCAGTAAAATTCTATCACTTTTTCTCCTAATCTCAACTACATCCTCAAGCAACCGTCTATCTATGATTATGCCTACCCCATTACGATTTTTATCTCTACCCGTATACCAAAGCTTATAAGCCCAAGGCTCTATGACTCTACTCTTTTCACCTACCCACTTAGTTTCTTGCAAACACATAATACCAACTCTCCTCCTAATCATCACCTCCACTAATTCTATTAGTCTACCCGTAAGAGAACCTATGTTTCAGGAAGCTAGACGGATCCTATGAAACCCTTGCTTATTTGTCACTACATCCGGGATCCGATGTAGCGTGCCGTCTCTGGACGACGACCCTTGCTTATTTGTCACTACACCCGGGGTCCGATATAGCGCGCCGTCTCTGGACGACGACCCTTGCTTATTTGTCACTACACCCGGGGTCCGATGTAGCGTGCCGTCTCTGGACGACGACCCTTGCTTATTTGTCACTACACCCGGGGTCCGATGTAACGCGCCGCATCTGGACGACGACCTACAAGCCCTTGCATATTTAACACTACACCCGGGATCCGATGTAGCGCGTCGCTGAGTAGAGAACGCCCCAACGATATTCTTATTATGGTTCATGTCATAGAATGTGACAAAGTTTTACGTTGGCTGTTACAAGCCTACCACAACCCTCACCCTTTCTCATCCGGACTTGGGACCGACAACGGTGGGTTTGTCCGATATATCATAATATTGTCCAATATATCAGGTTTGATATATCTGTCCAAATATCATGATATTTTTATAATTTTATTTTGGTTATTGGTTTTTTAAGTAATATTGGTAATGGACCCAACCCGTAATGAAGCAGGGATGGATTCATTAAGGAGGTAGAGGGGGCATGCCCACTTGAAATTTTGTAAAATAAAGATTAATATATGTTATATACGAGTTTTTTTTTGGGAATTTTTGGGTATCTATTATATTTGTTTGTAGCATAAATATATCATAACGAGACTTTAGTCCAAATGATAATATGTTTTATTTCCTAACAACTGGTCTTGGGTTAAACGTCCATTACTTATATTAATTTTTGGATTATTCTTAAGAGGGTATGCATATTAATGTCCTTTTCCTTTTAAAAAAATAGTTACTTTTATATTTGTAACTAAATTGATTTAAAATACCGTTTTAAATTTTTTGAGGATTTTTGTATAACATTTAGTATGATTTTTTAACGAAACCTTGCTCTTTTTGAAGCCCTTGTTAGTGAAAATTTCTAGATCCACCCATGTAAAGAAGGATAAGCTAAAGTTAAAACCGCTGATAAAAGCATAGAATCTACATCAACTTTTCTTCTATTCGGATCCACATACAATTATTTGTGTTTAATATCAAATTCTCTCAATTAAGATTTGAACCTTGACCGACCATTTTATATGACCGCTATACCATCCAGCTATTGAGAAAAAACTCATTTAAAAACCGAGTATTCATATTAAGTTTTATTTATGGTATTTATGATACAAATATATATATTTTAAAAATATCTCTCGATATATCAAAACATCTGACATTCGATGTGCAAATTTTCGGAACGATACAATACCAATATCTGATATTTAGAACATTACTTATGTGCTAACATTATATGCACTAGAGCTTTCACATTCAGTTTTCTAAAAAATGCAGTATAAGAAAATTTGACATCATGGGTAAAATAGAAATAGCAAATTGGAAGCGGACTAAACCAGAAAAAATCAATCCTTTTTAAATGGTAAGTAGATAAAACTAAGACGGGAGAAATTCTTTTATGAAAATATGAACAATCTTAGAGCTATCAATCTCTTAAGTTGAAACTGAAAATGACATAACATATGAGATCTGGAAATCGAAGACACACATAAGACAACCTGAAAGAAGCATTCCTGAAATCTCCTTTGGCTATTGGCCGTCCGATCCCCAATTCTTGTTCACCCCGGATGATCGTGTTGGGTGAGTAGCCTCTCAAAGTCGGTCTTGCCGGTATTCTCAGTCTAGAAAAAGAGTCGTGCATCAAAGATTTGCGATTGAAGGATGCGATTAGATACTCCTATTGGAGAGATACTAGATTTGTAATATACTCATATCGCATCACTCTTTTTTAGAAGTTTGGCCGCACTAATTATATAAAACAACCATTATAATAATTTGAATTGGAGAGTTAAATCTTCAAAGAGATTTAGATTTATAACGTTATGAATAATTCAATCATAATGATGGAAGCATTGTGTGGGTAATTAGAGCTGCAATTATATTGTTTAGTCAATAACTAGTGATAAAATGTAACTGCATTGTGTCAATACTAATATTTAGTTGACCTGAGAATCCTAAACCTAAAAAAATATAGAAATAGAACCGATGAAAAAAATACGTGACCTCAAACCAAATGTGCCACAAGTATGGTACAATAATATGAAAGAATAAAGTTAAGAGCATATGGATTGAGGAGAATGAGTAACTAAAACTAATAGATTTTCTGGGGAATGACTATCACATACTCCTGAAATGAGCATCAACATTTCACTTATAAAATACTCTTACAACTAAAACTCAATACATAATAAAAGAACATTGATTTTTTTTAAAACAATCATATATTTGTCCTTGAGATGAACTTTAACGTTTACCTTATAAAGTGAATTTATGATTAAGAAAAACACTAGGCAACTGTACTGGTCTATTATTAAGCTTAGGGCCACAGAAATTAGAACCTATCTAAAAAAGAAATAAATAATTTGTATTTACACGGTCAAAGTTAGTTTTCTTATCATATGAATGGATAAACAAATTGCGTATAATAATTTATCCAATAAAATATATAATTAAGAAGAGATAATATGCATCTTTCAAGAAGTAATGTCAGTCATAATAATATTGAGTAGGAAATAATCTGAATGTAGGGCCTGTTTGGATTGGATTATTTTTGGTAAACAAGTGATTAAAAATCACATCAAGATGGGCCCCAAGTAGATAGCGTGTTTGGATCTCTTTTACTATTCATTAAGTGATTATTTTACCATTGGTTCCACCATCACTAGTTTAAAAATGTTATCTTTTCCCACTTAAAAATAAGTTAGGAATTCCTAACTTATTCCATAAGTGATTATGAAATAGTAGAGTTACCAAGTAATATACCATAATACCCCTTATCTTTTCATCCATATTTTAAGATGGCATTAATGATACGTCCTTTTGGCCATTTTACACTCAATAATCACTTATCTATCTTTTTATCCAAATACACTATCTACTTATAATCATTTTTCATATAAAATCATCCACACACTAAACAAATTATTTGCCATAAGCACTTATAGGTGATTTTTCACTTATTCCAAAAATAATCACTTATAAATGATTACGACAAATAATCACTTAAAGTTAATCTCATCCAAACATGCCTGTACATCGGTTTGTGTTTCAAATTCTTAAAAGAAATTTGCAATGAAGGAATAATTGTTTGGTATTTTCCATATATAATCATAGAAAATGCAAATTGCATTGCCAAACCAACCTTTTAAAATAAGTTCTTAAGTAAAGTTATCTTGTAAAATAATCAAACAAATATTATTATTTTAAAAGGAACAAGAGCAACAAACCAGTTCATTAAAATGCTTATTTTAGTATTAAAATATTAACACAATAAGATGAAGTATTTCAAGTAAGGTTCGAGAACTCGGTTTTCATTTCATAAGATGTGCTATTTCAAGCAAGGTTTGAGAACTCGGTTTTCGTTTCGGTTTTGATCCCCTTACTTTTAATGCGTATATGCAGGTTTTGGTTAGTTTCGACGGTTTCAATAGCAAAAATAATAGTAATATTAAGAGAGTTCTTAAATATATATAACTATATATAAAAAGATTTATTTATAAAGAATTTATTCATTTAATGATAGCCGGTCCATAAAAAAAGCAATTATATTCATAACATTGAAAGCTTTCCTTTTCAAAAAAGTTATGGTTTTACATTCCAAAATAAACTGCTTGATCAATTATAAAGCAATTGTACTTTTTCAAATTTAATGAGGCAGCTGGCTCATTAATGTTTCTTTCTCTAAACCAGCTGTCCCATTCTCTTTGCTGGCTGGTTCATTAATCTCTCTCTTGCGTTTCTTGGCAAAACCTTCAGGTCCGTCAACTCTCTCGATCGATCTCGACGACAGCTTCGGTGAGCCGCGACCAGCCGTATCAAGCTCGTCAACCGCCAAATAAGTAAAATGATCTAGTCTTCTTATCAATTTTCATCAAAATAGAGTTTTAAAAATAATTATGCGTTGATCCCGACCAATTTCGAATGAAATGATAATAGTATAGAAGTTTCGGCCGGTTCGAACCTGTCGAAACTTACGAGATTCGGCTTGTTTCTTATACCATAATTTCAATTGCATTTATTTTTCATATTGGAGTCAATAACAAATTTTGAGAGGATAGACATAAACTTATTTAGATCATTCTTACATTAAGTATTTAGGAGTATTATAGCAAATGTAGGTTTCCATATCCAGATTGAATTTCCGATAACTTGAGAGTTAGCCAGAAGGCCCAGAACATTTTCATTCTATGCACAAGAAGAAAGAAGGTGAAATTTGTAAGTGATTGTGGAGTACAACAACAACAACTGAGCCTTTTATCCCAAGCATATGGGGTAGGCTACATGAACCAACATGAGAATCATGCCGGGTCCAGCACATGAATCCTCCGCCTTCACTCACTCCTATCGAATAATATACTTTCATTGAGGCCTTGGCAGCCATATCTTTTCGTATCACCTCCATCTATATTTTCTTCGGTCTCTCTTTTGCCCTTTTGATATTGCCTATGTCGAGAGTATCTATTCGTCGAACCGGCACTATTATCTTTCCAAAAAGATGAGTTATCTGTTACCAAGAGCCCATTTCATATTAAGTAGAAAGAATTGCTTACAAGAGAAGATCCCTTTTCAGAAGTAAAAAGAATGAGATGGATTGGCTAATTTGCTATTAGGAACTATATAAAGATTTAAGTATATCAGCATATATGATGTCAGAGTGAAACAATATCCAATTTCAAGGTCCAATTTCCAATGAGAGCAATGTAAAATGATACGGATTTCTTACAAAATTTCTAAATAAATCTTGCGTGCATAAAACAATAATACATTAGACACATGTAAGCATTAGCATATAAAACATAATACATTAGATACACGTAAGCATTAACATATAAGATATACTGAACTTTATAACACACATTGAATACTCCTAGAAAACAGTGTAGAACTGAGGTTGAACTCAAGAAAATATAGTATCCTCCATGCGCAAACGGTAGGCACACACTAGTAGTTTTATAAATCTAGGTTCTGCCTGTTCATGCTTTTATCCGAGAAAGCCAACTTTCAATTTTTAAATTCTGCTAACTGTTCTTAACTTACAAGGCCTAATCAGTTAAAGAAAAGTGGACATCACTATTCTATTTTGTACCAGCTCTCTGCAGGTGATATAAATTGGATTATGATTGGAGACTGATACTGGATGCGGTTTTTTTGCCATGTCTCGAGCAAACGAGAACCTCCAACCAATGAGCAATCTTGCTCGCGAGAAGACACCCAAGCTAAGTCTAGTTGCTTCTTCTCCCTCAGGAGTCATTCCACATAGGGCCTTAAAGCATGTTGTGCCTTTGAAACAACTAAGGGGTATACACACTGATCAGATCGTAGTGTTTCTACTTAAAGTTGCAGCTCTAGAAGCAGTGAGAAGGCTCTCTAAAGCGTGTTGCCCAGTTGTATGGCGGGTAGTTCAAGCATTACAAGTTCTCGGGTGTCCACCGTTTAAGTGGATCCAGAGATGGTGGCCTCTAGGAGCACTTGTTAAGGCTGTACAGGCACGCTCTCTAATTTTATTATAGATTATAAAATCGTTGAATTTGTCTATTTGTACCTTCGGATGTTGTTACTTTCAATTATGGACGTTTTATGTGAGTGGGTGAAGTTATTTTGTTGTCGTACACCAGCAATATTTAGTATTTGAGGTTGGTTTTAATGGACCGCTGCTAAAAGGTTCATCCCTTGGAGCTAAAGCTAAATTGTTCGTGTGACTTGTCCAAGCCCTCTTTTATACCATATATTGAAAAATTCTGGAGTTGGTGTCATCATATTACATCGCTAAATCTTGTATATGTAACATACCCTATGTCGACTTTCTGCTGTGAAGGATCCATTAGCCTCCTATTCTCTTGGTTGGTTTCTTTCTTAAATATTATTTTTGTCATCTTTCTTGATATTCTTTTTCATACTTAGATAACAGAAAAGAGGGGGGGATCAATACTTGCACTGATATTATTATATTTTTCCAACAATAGTAACCGTCAGCGAATAAAACCTAAATTGATGTTTCTTTTGTTATTCTAGTGTTCACACATTTTCATTTATTGTATACTTCATTTCTCATTACTGATGGCATCTTTATCAACAGATATTTTCAAGACCGTTCTTATGTCTTTCTATAGCGACAGCTTTCTTCGATAATCCTGAAATATCTGAAAGGACAGAAAATAGTGTGGATGATTCTCAGGCTCCGCCAAATTCTGAATCACCAAATGAACCATCAAGTTCTGATACAAGGAAACACGATGAATCAGATAATTCCTCAAAAAATATCGTGTCTGAAAACTGGTTGCCAAAAATTCTTATGGAGCTGGATAAGGAAGGGATTTCTTTACCCGAGAGGATTAATGAAGAAGAGCTTCGTAGATTCTATACTGCAACAAAGGGAGATCTTTCATGCCTACTCTCATCCCTCAAGAGAACTATTCGTTGGAGAGAAACTTATTACTTGCTTTCATCTCAAGAACTTGAAAAGTGGTCGACTTTGGTATTTTGGCATGGATTTGATTTGATGCTACGGCCTTGCCTTGTCATTCGTCTAGGGTTTGCATGCTCTACTTTACCATCTCACGAAAGACCGTGCTTTTCTCAGGCTATTGTGTCACAAATTGAGCATGGGGTCCTACATTTGATCAACGAAGCTGATCCAAGAATCACGGTTTTGATGGACTGTGAACGACTATCTCCAATCAGATTTCCTATGCAAATGTTGAAATCCTGTGCCACTATTTTACAAGATCATTATCCAAATCGCCTTGCAATTTTGTTTATTGTACGGCTCCCTCCTGTGTCTCGAGTTATTACCAAGACTTTTATGCAAGTAAGTCCGATTAATCAAAACATTTTATATCTTTTAATATTTTGCTATCTTTCTTGTGAATCTTGAGATGTTTAACATAAACACTAGGTAATAAGGCATCTCTATCTTACACTACAGTGTATATGAGTATATCGAAATGGTAGCCACAGTGCTTATTTTGTCTAAGCTGTATTACAAATCTTCCCTCATTTTTGCCTTTCAGCAGAATACTGTCTTCTTTCCAAAAGCTGCAATTATGCCCTCATACTATAATAGCCTTTCGTATTCTTGCTGCAAATTTTACATTCCCCAAATACCTGTTCTTCTAATCTATCGCAAACATTTCATATTTTATATTTTCGAGAGGGTTTTTAGGGTATTAAAAAAACTCCCGAGATGTAAAAACGGAAAGCTATAAAAATAGGACAAAGTCTCTTCTATAAAGAGAAGATGATATCATGCTATAAGAACAAAACTAGTGGGTGGTTTCCTTCAATGTAGCCTTTTATTATTGTTATTTCATTTGGTTTTATATAGGTTTCGGGTGTTACTTTATTGTCATTTTCATAGTCGGGTTGAATCTTTTATTAGCTGGTTTTTGTTTTCTTATACACTTCCATAATTCTGGTGGAATCTGATGTTTGATTTTAGATGCAGACAAGTAACCAAGGCTCTATTTATCAAGTTAGTCCTTTTATTCTGAGAAATCATCCTTTCATTATTGTTTCCTTAAACATGTTATTCAGTTAGTGCTTGCTTGTCTCACAGATGATTTTGTTTGTGCTAGGATAGTGATATGTTGATTTTATATTTGTATCGTGAAAATGTGGTTAACATTTAGTCTCACATTGGAAAAACTATGGGATGCATATGGGTATGATATAAGTTGGGATAAACCTCCATAAGGCTTGAGTATGTTGGATGGAGTCCCATTATATTAAAGGCCCATGTGCATCCATGTGTGGGCTCATGTGTTGTGGGCCCAAACCGAGTTCACAATGCATAAAGAACATACATCCTAATGTTTTGCTGAACATTTGCCGAATTAGTTATATTTCCTTTCCAAATTTTGATTTCTTCCAGTTAGGAATATTATTGTTAAAAGGTGGCATTTCGGCTTATCTATGAGTGAAGGGTTCTCTTATGTTTTAACTCTTCAATCTCTGCTTTTATACTGCAAACCGCACATTGGGCTTGCAATTTGAAAATTATGTAGTACGTCTTTTTGAATGACGAGCAGCCATCTCTTTCAAGTTTCAATGCCATATGATACCTTCGTAAAATTGCAAATGACCACTTCCTTTGTGCATATAAGCATTTGTAATGTGTAAGTTGCAATTATGAAAGTTTATAAGAAAATATGTCAATAAAGTAAACTATTCTATTTGCATATAAGCCTTTCAAAAAAATCTTTTATAAAATATAAAACTGTAGTTGTCCTTAAAGCAAGTATTCTCAACTACTCATTGCGAGTGTTGAAATACTAATGTTTCGGGTACATGTTTTGGATGATCCATCAGGTTCTGAAGCCAGCAACACGGCAAAAACTGCGTATCGAAGGAGAATCATACCTCAAGGTTCTATCTGAATTCCTTCAGGAGGTACCTCAATTTCTTGGTGGAGATTGCAACTGTTCAAAGTGCAGGATGCTTCTTTCTGGGAAAACATGGGCCCACACTATAGAGGAGACAACAGAACAAGAGACCAATGATGACGACTCGTTGAATTATGAGCCATCTACCGATGATTATCAGATCACAGAAAGTCTATTCAGTCGCAGCTGTGAACATTACTTAAGAGCTGCTGTTGTTGGTATTCTCATGTTGTGGATCCTTGTTGCTTTTCTAGCTGGGATGTACGATCCAAGTTCGCCTGTGCTTCCATGAACTTGTGCTTAGCAGTGGATTATTTGAACTTATGGATAATATAGAAATTTTAAGCTTCTCCATTAGCTTAAGTTACCTAAATGCATCATCTGTTTTTGCCTTGTGTACAGTGTGCTGTAGTCAAATCTCATGTTTGAGTGATATTTAGGGAGTTTTGAACCTATTGTGCTATAGCCTAAATAATTAGAGTTGATACTATATTTGGATATTAAAGTTTTAAAATCACTTTATCATCCATGGAGACGCCAAGGCAATATTTATACAAGTTTGTATTGTTAATTGGCCCTTTTGGAAGCTCTGTAATATTACAATATTTATGCGAAATATTTCTTGTTAGCTGCTCACCTGCAATGGTATCTTCATTGAAGTGATGCCTTTGAGTTGGAAATGGAATTTAACTACTAGCAGCATTTGATTGTTCCATTAATTCTTATCGTCTCCAATTATTGCCATGATTCTCTACATTTGGAATATCATTGTGATTGTATTACTGATTTTATTTGTTTAGTTAGATAGCAGTGTGATCATACTACTGATTTTGTTTGTTGTGTTGACAGAGAAAGTAATTACTTGTTACCTCTCAGAGGTGAATAATGTAACAAAAACTGGATATTTTCAATTCCAGATGCAAGATGCATCAATTCTAATGGAAGTCTACAGGTATGATACTATATCAGCTTTGAGATTTGTTTGAGACAACAGCTTGAGATTTGTTTCCATGGTGTTGGAACTTGGCACAGTTCTCTGGATTTGCTTTCATAATTATCTGGATTTGGCATATCAGCAACATGATTATGCTACTGATTTTGTTTCTTTTTGTAGATGGATGCAAATATTTCTCTAATTCCAGATGCCGTCTGCCTGCAAACGATTACTCTAGTTTCTTAAAATAGAGTCTACGGGTATGATACTATATCAGAGTTTAAAAGGAAAGGCTACAGATTTGTTTCCATATTGTTATAACTTTAGCAGCCATCCATTGTGGAAGTCACTAGTTTGTTTCCTCTCTTTAGGCTCAGCAAGCAGAATATGTACCGATTGCCTCTAAAGCACCGAGTTGTGCGATACGAAATCTATAACAACCCGACAAGGTCCTAGCCTCTCCGGAACAGGTAAAATGTTGTTCTCATGCTTAGTCTGCTTAGATTTTTAACGCTGATCATGGATAGTAACCTATCAATTCCTAAACCAAAGCACAAAGCACAAAGCACAATCTGTTTTATCCTCGAGCTTAGAGAGAGTGTAGTGCATTACATAACCAAACAATTTCTTGTAGAATGTTTTTTCGACAAATCTTTGCCTAAATTGTTTCCAAGTGTTGATAATATTGCAAAGAGTTTTGTTTGCACGATCATCTTTTCTTTTGAAATTGCACAGTTGATAACACATCAAAATGAAAATGGAGAATATTGGAGGACTTGATGAGCTAGTGGTGGAACTTTCCACGTTAGGTATTCCTTGAGTTTTTGGGCTGACCCGCACCAATCCCCATTAGAATCGCACCTTCAAGAATCTTGTGCATCTCCCAATATTCCAAATTGTTGGGGTTACATATTTACAAGAGGGGACCAGAAGTACAAATAAGAAGAAGATGAAAAGATTTTGAAGTACGATAGGAAGAGAATGAAGCATTCATTAGTTGCACGCACCATGCTGAGCAATGAAAATTTTGCCAACTTTTTTTTTGAACTGGCCTGGAAGCCTTATCCAAGCATACACCATAGCCATGCACACACGCATCTAGAGACCCATGAATTTGCGTCCAAAGCGTTAATTTGTGGTCACTTTCCTTCATGGGGATCGAACCCAGCACAATCCTTAAGAGGGTCTCCTCAGGAGGGGAAGTGTCGTACCAACCGAGCCGCTCATTGATGGCCATTTTGATGTCAATGTTACAACCATTGAGCCGAAACCATTTAGATATATTTAGGATTTAGTGGTAGAATTTTTCTACTTTTTCTGGGCTTAACAATCTCAATTCATGTTTTATAGTTCACGTTATAAGTTTTCCCTTTTTGATATTATGATTTTCGAAATATTTTTTAAAGAAAATCTCTAATTTTAATTATTGTTAGCTTGCAACTTATTTACTTTGGGTTCGAAGAGATTAATATGGCTGGAGATGGCCGGTGTGACGGTGTCTAGTCCATTTCTTTCTATCATCTCTTCAATCGCTTTTCTTGATCCATTAACGGAGCAGTTGATGTAGCAAAGTCGATCGTTGTTAATATAAAAATAAATCATCATAATTTTGGGGTTTTGACATAAAGCAGGGCCTCTGGAGCCACATCCTCCTGGATTTATTATTTAATTTCCGGGGGACAAGGTGAAAAGTCTGACATTGAAAAGCATTGATTATAATTTGATATTGGTTGGAATGAGGAACACGAAGGCTTGTCATTAACTAAAATTTCATCTCAGGGGATTGAATTAGGTAGATAGCGTCACTGGATGCAGACTTTAGCCCTTTATGGGCCTCAAAGGATATAACTGGAACCATTAATTAATTGGTGGAGATCCCTAATGGATCCCACTTCAAATGTTAAGGACACTAATTCTGCACCAGCTATTTTTTGCTTTAGCCTAAACTAGGGTTTGTTTTATGCTTAATTTCTAGGGGTTTAATTGTGGTGAGATTTATATTTGTATGGTGGGATTTGAGCAATAGCTCCTCGGCATCGAGAATGGACGTTGGTTCGATTGTTTGTTTCATTATTTACTCTTTAATGAAGTAGAGTGGATGTGCTAAGCCTTTTGAATGAGAAAGAAAGATTTTAGTGATGGTTGCTTCCATAGGCGATCCTTCGTTTCATTATCTACTTTTTAATGAAGCAAAGTGGTTATGCTCCGACTTTGAATTGAAAAGGAAAGATTCTGGTGACGTTTGCACCGGGAAGCTTGGATCCTTTGAACCATGAGTGTCACTATAAAACGGTGGTAAAGTCTGTTGTGGGCATGCATAAAAGATTTTATAAAATGGGCAGATTAATTTGTTTCTGGGAGTGTTTAATATCAAATGTGCTTTATGCATTTTAACCTAAGAAATTAAATCGATAGAAAGACTCCTAGATTTATGAGCATAGTCACAAATTCGTCCTTCGGGAATAATTCGGCGAGGTCGAAAATTCCGATTCGGAGAACTATTCGGAAAAATCGGCAGGTATTCGGAAAAGATTCGGTAAGTGTTCGGGAAATGTTCGGGAAGGATTTCGAGCAATAAATTAATATATAAGATGCTAGGTTTTGATTTTATGAATTATTTGCTGTTTTTTGAATTATTCGCTGTTTTTCACATAATTCGGGAATAATTCGTGAATTATTCGGCCAGTTCGGCAATGACGATTAATTCGGAGATTAATTCGTCTGATCAAAAATTCACAAATTAATCGCGAATTCGTCGAATAATTCGTGAATTATGTGACTATGATGAGGAGTATATCTGAACACAATTTAATATTACCGGTATTGTGCTTAAATAGCTTCAGTTATCAATGTTAGCTATAAGTTACGGTAACGGAAGAGTGTCACATCAGACATGTTAGACATTAAATATATAAAAACATGGTCGGATCTTATTGGTGAATTGAGTTAAAAAAAGAAAGAATTTATGCATCTCATCCTAAAATTTTGTGATGAAAACTTCTGCTCATCTAAATCACCATTCAAAGCGTGCATCTCTGTATTTTCTCTTAATAGAGAAATTGTTTTTACCTTGTATTGTATTGAGATTTGAGATTTGAGAGACTAAAATAGTTCCACATTGAAAAAATTATGAGAGATACATGCGTATAAAATATAAGATGGGACAAACCTCAATAAGGATTAAGTCTTATTGTTGAAACCCATTTATATCAAAAGTCCGTATACACTCATAGATAAAATATATATAATCGTCCTTATCGTTCTTGAATATATATATATATATATATATACACCGGACTGTACGGTGACCGTCACTAATAGACTCTGCAGGGTTCGGATGAGTTTGTTTGTTGACCTTCTTTCGATTAATATCTGGGTAACCGTTACATGCAGCTAGTACCGCTGACGTGCTTTGGGTTATGGATATGATCCTGACCTACCGGCAGTGTATTGTTGAGTTTTTAGAGTACCACACAGAGGTTTCACAGCTCAGGAGCTTGTTCGTTGACCTTCTTTCGATCAATACCTGGATAGCCGTTACATGCAGCTAGTACCGTGTATCGTCAAGTCTTTAGAATCCCACACAGAGGTTTCACAGCTCAGGTGAAACGATATAGAGTGCGTGTGTCTGTGCAGCCAATGACTCACAAACCTCAACACGACTTAAATTTTATTGTTGAAACCCACTTATATAAAAAATCCGTGTATACTCATAAATAAAATATATATAACTGTTCCCCGCGTTCTGGAATAAATATATATATATATATATATATATATATATATATATATATATAAACTTTAATACCTTGTAAGAAAGAATGCTTCATTAGTTTGCTTATTTTTACTTAGAACGCTTCATAATTCCGATGGCATTTACTAGATTAACAATATCATTCAAAATCATATGAAACATTTTATTTCAGCTTTATTTGTTTCTGTTCTTCTGATGCATTGCAACTGAAACATTGCAACTGAAACATCCACTATTCTCTCATTTAAGCACTAGCAGACATTTTCCTTGTTTTTTAGCAGCGACCAAGTACAGTAAATTAATTTGTGTTGGCCCACATGGTAACAAAGCCGCAGCATCCTATTTGTGGGTCCCACACAACTAGTCTCCTTCTCTCAACCACCCTACAAAAACCCCTCTCAGTCTCCACTTCCAATTTCATGCAAACCACCTCTTATCAAAAAATAGATAAATAAATAAAATAAATAAATAGCTTATCACACACTATGAGCATTACTATCCCTGATCACACCAGCTCCTTGTGCCGTTCCCGGCTCTGCTCCGCCCTGCGCACCACCCTCGCCTGCACTGTCGTCGGTGTCGCCGCCATCTATGGCCCAGCCGGCCTCCGACAACACCTCAAGTTCCCCGCATTTTCGTATGTGACGGCGGTGCTCATTGTCGGAGATGCGACCATCGGTGATACGATCCGTGGGGCCGTTCTGGCAGTTTTTGCGACGGTTCTGGGACTGGTGCCGGCCATGCTGGTTTGTTACCCATATAATTGAGGCTGAACTGCAGAAACCATCAAATTTTTGTCCTCAACTTCATTTATTTTTCTTATAAAAAAGCGTTTTAGCCTTTTCTCTTTTTTTCCCCATTATTCGCAAAAGCATAAATATTCCTGGAGTCTAGTTGCTAATTATCCGCCATCCAAACGAGAAAATAACATAGCCGTTTTATATACAAGCGAAGATGAGGAAGATTTTGTGCATGTTTTTAACTTAACTATAGTGAAGCTTATTATTATTTTTTTCCTTGTGGATCTTACCTTGAAATTGATCTTACCTCTATGCAGACATTGTACATGATACGACCCGAGGGGATGTCTATTGTTACAGCCTCGTTGGCTGTGGCGGTCAGCTCGTTCGTGGCTGTGGTTGCAGATGCGTCTGAAGGGCTGCTTACAAAACGCATCGCGCTTGGGCAGATTGTTTTAGTGTACGTCGCGTCGTTCAATTTCAGGGAGGAGCGGGTGGAGGCAGTGTTACATCTGGTGCCAGTGGCGGTGAGTACAGTGGTGGGAGTGGCGGCGGCGGTTGTTGCATTGGTGGTTCCTTATCCTAGGCTTGCTTGTTTTGAGGTAACTATATATATGTAATCTATTGGAGTAGAGCCAATTCCTTCTATTAAGTGCACGAAGGCATGAACATATACATTGGATTGCATCCTCAATCTGTATGAGCCGTTGGATCTCGCACCGGCCTCTTAATAGATACAGCTAGATTTAATGATGAAAAGGCATATAGCGCATTTAAGATACAATATGGTACATACAGACAGAAATAAGAAAGAAATAAAAAAGACCACAAACAATTCACCATCTTGTGAATCATCCTCTCTGTACCTGAGTAATATTAGATACTTTCTTAATGAATGACGCATGCTTTCCTCCATGATTGCCCGAAATTAAAATACTATCTTTTTTAAATCTTATATTTGTCATCTATGAAGTTTTAGTGTAATGTCAGAAACAATCGCGCAGCTTAGCACTGACAGATGCTTATTAGCAAGAGAAAATATAAAAATAAAAAGAATCGCCACGTTTGCGTAAGAACTTGAAAGCGTTGAAATACATATTATATCGATTGCTCATGATACATACACCTTGCAATTAAAATACGTCGAAAATCTTGTATTATCAGTCAATTGATTCGAGTATTAATTAATTTAGAGCAATCCAAGTTCTATAACTAGATAATTCACTTGATATCTACTTAAATTAATTTCTTTTTGGTAGGTAAAAGAGAAGAGCAAGTTGTACACTGAAATAGCAATGGAGAGGCTGAGGCTCCTTGCAAATGCATTCTGCGCCGAGAACAAGAATTGCATGGCTGCTTCAATCTCTCAGGCCAAATCCTTAGGCCTCACCTCGAACAAGCTTCTTCGAAATATCGCTCTCTTGCAGGTTACATTAAAACTACGAACCTTTTCGACAATATCTATCGCAACCTATTTCACCGCTCATCAAAATATAAATTCCACTCTCTGCTTAATTTCAACTATTACGCATCATTTCTATGGATCATATGTGTATGTGCATCACACGTGCATGCATGAAGCAAAATACAAACTCGAGCTTTTGATAGACCATACATTAGTAAGAGTTTCATTTATTATATTAATGTGGAAAAAATGAGAAGGTAGAATATTCTTGATGTTCACCTTAAAGAAAGGGGGTTGAATATTACTCAGCATCATCATTTAGCCAAGGGCCCACCCAAATCTCTTCACTATTCCAATATTAATTTATGGCCTCAAGTTTTATGCAACCAATGACTCTTTGTACTTTTGACATATTACATGCTTTAAATGTGTGGATACATCACTAGGGATTTGTCCACCGAAGCTTTGTATACCTAACAAGAAACAGACGAGTTTGCAATGTATTTCTTCACTTTTAGCTTCATTAGTTATATCTACATTTTAAAGCTTTTCATTAACTATGTTCTAAAGGTTTAATGGTTTAGGGACTCTTTGGCTTACTAAAATGGAGATGCAATATTAGATGTTGCAGCTAATGCTAGCTGCATTTAGTAAGATGAATCAACTACATATAAGTACGATGAACTTTTCATTTTTGTGCGATATCTACAATAAACTGATTTAATTAAAGAAAAGTATAAGAATTACCAGCTGCTGACTGGAAAAATGTACCATTAAGTATTGGAATGGGTAGGAACGTGACCATTAACGGACATCTCGTCTAAAAATGTTGTGTTTTGATCATTTTACTCATTTATTCTTCTTCTTCTTCTCTCTTTCTCTTTCCTCGTTTCTCTTTCTCTTTCCGGACGGCGCTGGATATCCTCTCCATCTTTCTCGCTCATGCATCCTTTCAAAACCCCAAATCACTAAATGTCCGTGCTCCTTCATCCTTGGATCCCTAAATCTCTAAATTCCTAAATCCTTTAAATTTCTAAATCTAACTCTCAAATCCTTAAACCCCATGCTCGCAAATCTCTAGATCCCTAACTCTCAAACCAATCTAAAACCCAAAATCTTTAAATTACCAAATTTCAAAAAACCATAACCACAAAATCCTTGTGTCATTAAATCCAAATCTTTAAGTTTTCTTCGACCATTTTCCTCTTTTACGCCTTCCTCTACGTACTCATCCACGACCTTCAACAACACGGTCGCCCACTCCTTCCTCACTCCTCCTCCAACCATCGATCGCATTTTAATTACTCTTCTTTTTTTATAATCCACTGATTTCCTGTATATTCTTAAAGGAAAAGAAAAAAGGTCAGAACAAAGAGAGAATTTTATGGTCCTGCCATAACAAATTTTAACACCGTATGATAATTAATTATATCCAATAATAATAGTTCGTATCAGTTATCTCTATTATGTTATCTCTATTATGTTAAGCTCATGATACCTATCGCACAAAAACGAAAGTTAATGATTAGTTTTATGCGGTTTGTCCTTTTTAATTATGATGATGCGATGTGCCTGCAAAGATGTAAGCAACTACAGCAAAATATAGTTCTTGTAGCTAGATAGTATTTGGCATCATCGATCATAAATGAATTATTTGGTGAACTTTTAGGGGTTTTTTCTTTCCTTTTTTGTTTGTATCCTTTTTTGAGACAATGGTGAACTTCTAGGTTGAAAGATATATGGTGCAACATGTCAAACTTTTAAGAGATGTGTAGGGCGTTAGGTTTGTAACTGTTAGATGATAAGTTTAAGATATGCCACCAATAGAATAAAGAGTACATTAATCTCAATTTATTAGGGATGTAGGTCGTATTGCATTGTTATAAAAGCAATAGACAAAAAATTACAGGATCATGTCTGATGGATAGGGCGTTAGGTTTGTAACCGGAAGTATTTGGTATTTTTTTGGAATTAGTTAAGCCATTAATCATAAAAGTATAAATATTATCTGATGCAAATACTTTGATCTCCTTCACATGCAGGGACCAATGCAATGGGAGATCAGGCCACCATTCAAGTTCTTAGCACCCTATATCCATTCACCATCGCTTCAACTTCAATCATCAATTGAAACACCATTAAAAGGAATGGAATTTGCTCTAAAATCTTCAACCCAAATTTATTTCTCAAATCAACTCCAACTCAAAGATCATGTCCTCAACCTACAACACCAAATCACCACCAAAATCTTGAAACAAAATGACTACATCTTAGATAAATCTTTTCAATCTAATGTATGCAACACCCCTCATGATCTCCAAGACCTCTCCTCATTCTTCTTCCTCTTTTGCATGAAATTACTATTACCTCTCCAAGAACAAAAAATTTCGAGTGCCAAACACAATGCCGAAGCCACACAAAAAAGCATTTGGGCTATGAACCTTATAAGCACCAAAAAGTTTCTCATTGCACTAAAATGCTCACTCACACTGGGCCTAGCCAGTTTCCTAGGCCTTCTCTACAACAAAGAGTTTGGCTATTGGTCAGGACTCACAGTTGCAATCACTTTCACGCCTTTTGACACATCGATGTTCAAGCTAGGTGGCGCACGTGCACATGGCACGGCCATAGGGTCGATTTACGGAGTCCTCGGATCACTCATCTCTCAAAATCTCATGCAACTTAGATTGCTATCCTTAGTCCCATTTATCATTTTTACAAGCTTCTTGCAACGTAGTCGAATGTATGGGCCTGCAGGGGCCATCTCTGCAGTCTTGTCGTCGATGATAATCATAGGCAGGAAAAACTACGGGTCACCTATTATTTTTACAGTCGATAGGCTCACCGAAACCTACATTGGTTTGTGTTGTTCGATACTAGTTGAGATCATGTTGCAACCTAAAAGGGCTTCGACTTTTGCGAGAAGCAAACTTTTAGAAAGTCTTGGGGCGGCTCGAGAATGTGTCAATGTGTTGACTACTCCAGCCGAGTTCAAAGTGAAGGAGAAGAAGTTAAGAGAAGTTGTGAATGAGTTGAAAAAGTATGTCGCGGACGCCGAATGTGAACCTAACTTCTGGTTCTTGCCATTTTCAGCCTCTTGCTACAATAAACTTCGTAGTTCGTTTACAAAAATGGTTGACATTTTGCTTTTTGTAGAGTTGATTCAAGAATCATATGAGATTGAAGGAGGTTTAAAAGGAGAATTGGAGCATTTTAAGGAGATTTTTGGGACATCATTGAAGTGCTTAGAAGAGATTGTTCAAGTGAAATCACTAGAAAGAAGAGAAATTGATATTGAGGTAGGGAAAGGGAAAAGCCCAATTGATATTGAAGAGGGATGTGAGAAGATTGTTGCTAATTTTCTTAAGCATTCAAATGAAGTTGCTGAGAAAATTGATGAAAATTTGCATGGAGAGATGAAGGAAAACTTGTTGATTGGCCTTGGTGCAATTGGATTTTGTGTGAGAGGGTTGACGAGGGAAATGAAGGAAATTGAGAAGGGGGTAACTGAACTTTTGCAATGGGAGAATCCTGGTCGTTATGTTGATTTGTATGAAATTTTTTGTAAGATGAAAGAAATATCTCCTTAATTGTATGAAGTCTTCAATACTGCACAAGGATGTACAGGGCCAATATTTGTTGGTTTCCTTTTGAATTTATAAATCAATACCATGCTAGTGTTTTGCACAGCAGTAAAAATTAGGATTTTTTGCCGTATATCACCACCAAAACATAGGTAATTTCATTTCCCCCCCTCAAAAGTACTCTGTTAATCAATATACTTGTGTTATGTACTTTTCCATTACAATGAAACCCTAGTTAGAATTTTTTTAACAAGGGTTACATAGTAATAAGTTGGGACTTGTGTTCCCTGCTCTATTCAGTGTCCTTTACTCAAACAACACATGGCTTCTAGAAAGATTTCGTCACGGTTCAAACTGTGATCATTTTAATGTAACGGTCAGTTTGAACCGGTCACGGTTTGAACCGTGACTAATTGCATAATGTGGCGGCCCTACAACCCACTGGTTATAAAACCCCAAATTTCATTTTTTTTCTCCCGAACTCTCAATTCCCTCCAACAAAAAAATTTCGCACCAAATTCTCTTCCTCCTCTGCCTCCGCGCCGCTCCCGCTCGAAGCCCCCTTGTCGTCGTTCGTGCCTTCCCTCTCCTCACCGTTCCCAGCTGCTCGAAGTCCTCCCCTCGCGTCAATCGCCTCCCCTCGCGTCGTCGATCTCCTCCTCTCTCATCACCTCTCGTCGCCGATCGCCTCTCCTTGCGTCTACTGCTTGAGATCAGTTCCGCCGCTCGAAGCCTTCGCCGCCGCTGTCACTGTTCTCGCCGATCCCAGCCGTTCGAATCCCCCGCCGCCATCCCTTCAGCTGCTCGTGGATTTCGTTAAAAGGTTAGTGTTCAATTTAAAATTTTGTTAATTTCAATATTTACAAATGTTGTTGATTGTTGTTTAATTTGGTTAAAATATTTGAAATAGGTTGTTAATTTTGGCTTTGTTGTTGCTGCTACTGTACGTTGGATATAGGGTTAGGATTAGGATAGGCCGGTTAGGGATAGGGATAGGGTTAGGGGTAGGGGTTAGGTAAATGGATAGGGTTAGGGTTAGGGATAGGCAGTTTAGTAAAATTCAATAATAATTAATGGTATTTTAGCGATAAAGCTACAAAAGTTAATGGTATTTTAGTGAAAAAAATAAAATTGAGTTTGGGTTTTTTTACTTAAAAATTTAATCATAGTTTAGTGAAAAACAGCAATAGTTAAGGGTATTTTAGTGAAATTTATAGCAATTTAGATAATTTAAGACGATGAGTTGCTTATTTAAATTTATTAAGATAGTTTAGTGAAAAAAAATTAGCTAAGGATAGTTTAGTGAAATTTTTTAAAGATGTTTTATAGTAATTTAGTAAATGTGTGTGTATGCTTATGTGTATGTGTGTGTGTGTACACACACACAATTGTGCGCGCGAGCACATGTACACACACCAGCGCGCGCACGCGCACACAAGGCAGAACCTTAATTCGTTATTGTTCTCCTCTACATAGAACTATTGTCAAATCCCACTCTAACCCCAAATCTAAATCCAAAATATTAAACTCCATTAAGAAAACCCTCGACTTTAAAAAACTGTACCCTAAACCAAAAACTTCGAAACCTTGGAATTGAAACGTAAACGAAAAACTAATTCAAATTAAATCTTAAACCAAGTGTATGAAACTCGATGAAAGTATGAAATTTTCATACTCTCATCGATAATTAATCATATGTGAAAATCAAAACGTGATTTAGTTCCCGTCTATCGGTTAACATATCGTTCGGTTTCTAACAACCGTTGTATAGTCTATGTGATGGGAATTAAATTTCAATCGTGTGATAACTGATAGATTTATCCAATGTGGATAAGTTAGGAATATATAAAACAGACACCTGCATTCACTTGTGTTTTTCATTTGTTTCGAGATATTTCGTCGGTACCTTTCCACTGGTTTTCCATATACATTGATAGATTAGATGCTCGTTTCAATATTATTTGATAGCATTAAAACGATCATTTTTGCTATTACAGTGCACTCGGAAAACAGCGGGAAGGTGCTGCCAAAATTTTCTCGAAATAGATGAAATTACAAGTGAATAATGGATGTATACTTTATACATTCTGTAATACCCAATTCCTTTATAAATATCTTCCGTATTTTAAATAAATGCTTTCCCCAAAAATTTTCTATTTAAATTTTTACAATTAATATTTCCTATATTTTCTAAATATAATTTCTATATTTTCCCTAACCTAAACCTTAAAACCCTACCCCCTTTTTATTTCTTTCCTAATCTAATCCAAACCCTAAACTACCCCAGCCCGGCCTATGAACCCACACCCTACCCGACCCGACAAACTTACACCCTATCCGACCCGAACTCCCCCAACCCCTTTCTTCTTCTTCTCCTCTTCTCTTCTTTTCCCGATCTTCTCCCCGTCCCCTCCTTCCTCGCGCTGCGCTCGTGACGACCGTGCCCACCACGCCAACAACCATCCCGAGATCCCCTCCTCCAAATCCTCACCCGCTCCTCCCCTTGACTTTGTCCTCGTCCCCATGTTTCCCCTCACATCTTCTCCTTCTCTCGCGCTTCCCCGAGATCCTCGCAACCACCCTGCGATCCCCTCGCCTTCCTCGCCTCCCTCTCTTCTCACGACCGACCCTCTTCTCCTCCTTCCCTCTTCTTCTCCCTTCTTTCTTCTCCGAGTTTTCGCCCTCGTCGTTCACTTCCCCAAGCCACCCACCACTGACCTCGCCACTCCTCCTACGAGCTCACCTTCCTAGGCCGACACCTCCTCCCTCAACCTAGCATCCGAACTCCCCAACCCTCGCCGTCACCAACCCAGAGCGCCATCGCCGGCTCACCCTAGCGCCTCCCGAGCACCACGCCAACACCACCAGCTTCACACCTCCTCCACAACCCGGCCCTGAGCTCCTTTTAACCGCCGACGAGCTCACCTCCTCCACACTCCTTCCCGATAGCAACACCTCTTCCTCGTATTCTTCGCCGACATTGACGAAGCTCCATTAGCCGAGCTTCCCTCCTTCACTGCGACGCAGTCGACACCTCCACCCCATTACCTCCTCACTGCTGTCGCCGCTGCCTGTGCCAAGCTGTGCACAGACCACACCCTTGCACTGTGCTTCCTTGCCGCTGCTATCCTGTCACAGCCACGCCAGGTCCGTGTCACCACGTACCCAGACGTGTCACGGCCCGTGCCACTCATACCTCGATCCAATGCACGCACCATGCCCACTCCCACACCAGCATCACGTCCTATGCCATGTTATGCCGTGCCACACCCGCACCACTCACCAAGTCAAGACCGTGCCCAGTACCGTGTCACGCCCGCGTCATCACTACGCCCACTACAGTATCACGCCGCGTCGCCACCGCGTCCAGTACCGGGTCATCGCGTATCGCGCCCACGTCGTGCATGTGTCTAGCATCGCATCGTCTCAAGTGTCGAGACGGATCCCGCACGTGGTGTCATTTCTATATCAAACGACTGAAGGCAAGCGAAATCCCTCACTTGTTTATCATGCTATTTTTAAATGGGAGCAGAAGCAATTTTATAATACACACACACATTTAGATCATAACTACCTTTAAAATTGCATAGCGAACCATAATGCCGTTTTATTGATTGGATCTTGATTAGGGCTTATTATTGTTTCAGTATTACACAGATGCTATATGGATGGTATTTAAATTCAATTGGTTAAAGAAACCTACTGTTTCGATCATTTACCGGATGATACCCTAAGTGTTTGATGTGAACTATAAACGATAACTAAATCAAATATGGCGGAAATCATGATATTTAGACCCTGATATTATTAACAAATACTATGTAGAAATTTGGTGGTAAATCAATATCGTTTTCACACATAAAGTGACGCCCTAGCGTCTATACCTAAACTCGTGTTTTACCGAACACTTGACATCGTTAAATTCATAATTAATTTCAGAAAAATCCAATCGCAGCATGCTTGGGTTAGTTGCGAAGGGTACTGCATGATATTTAACACGACGTGTAGGTTTACTGTTAGATATATCCTCTGAATATCGAAAACAAAGAACTTACTTGACCTTGGACTGCAGTCCAGAACAGGAACTTACCCCTTGACACGCATTTATACACCTGAAATCCTAATGTTTAATTATGATAATGTGTGGAGACAATTACCGTAGACAATTGTTTTAGCTTTCCAATGGCACTGGTTTCACTAAATTCCATTATCTTTTGATATTTAAATCATATTTTAAACGGATGACATGTACGGCAGATTTCTGTCATTTCAGCTTGCACCCTTCATCAGTAATATGATCATAACTCCTAACCCAAGATGACTAATGTTGATCCGTCTCCTGCTCTGTAAATTTAACTCATAGACCTACAATTAGTTGAACGATGGCATCACCTAATTATGCTCCCAACAGGGAGTAAAACGTGTTACAAAATGGACTTCCAGTTCTGAAACTGGATTTCCAGCAGTGAACACTTAAAATGAAATTACCATAACTCACAAACCTGAAACGCGATTGACCCGAAACCAATTTTTTTGTAAAGATAATTTAATACACTATTTACACCTTTTATATTGTTTTGCCAAATTATGCATATGTGATTTTATGTGATTTTTCTAATCCAACCGACACCGGTCGCTCACATGTATTCAGTAGTGCATTTACTGTATCCCCATCATGTTGCATGACTGTTATACCCTTGTAATTAGTATTTATTTGCATCGATATCCTAGTGAATATGTTACATTACCAAGTGCTAAATATTAGTGATTGGATTGTGGCAAGTACGTTAGTGTAAAAGAGTGATTGAATAGTGAAAGTGACCCGTACTTGTACACAATCAGCGGAACCAGTTAGTTATTGTATTGTCGACGCCTATTGGACATATATAAGTGTAACTATAACTGGTATGGTACGGGTATGGAAGCACTTATATTAGTGACATGGGTAAGACATCGAGCACTGTCCATTTATCTTGGATACCAGTCGAGACATGCTTGATGGAGACCCTATCTCCAGTTCTCGCGTAGACTTTTCATAGGGTGACTAGTAGTTAGATTCATGGTTGGTGTTTGATATAGATCGCGGGGTGTGGGGTAGTTCGAGTGTGAGTTCGATCAACGGAATCTCAGTAGTCCCACTGCCGGTTTATGTAGTGATTTCTGGAGTTGTACTGATAAAGTTTCTGATTCTAGTGATTCGGGCCCGTGTTTCCTTGCCTCTGGGGCTTATCCTTGGGTTGGGGATACTTCTGTGGTGGTCGATGCTCACATTTGGATTGACGATAAGTTTAGTGACTTGGACATTGAGATTGATTGCTTTAGTGACATGGACATTGCATTGATTACGAATCTGATACACTTGCTTTATTGTTACATGTACCGGTTATTTCATACTCGTGTCATTGATCTATACTTACTGCTTTATGTTTATCATCGTTGCATATTATGCTGGGTTCGCTTAGCACCCTCACTAGATTTCGGCAAGCATCGAGTATGCAATTTAAAAAAATATAGAGTGCTAAGCAATCCGAAGCAAGGATCTAACTAGAGAATTAGGGTTTTTAAAGCATGTAAACAACTTTACACTAAGTGAAATAGGAATACAACCTTTGTAGACCGTTCCTTCACTTCTAAAGCTCCGTATAGTAGTCCCTTAGCTCCAAGTAGTAGTGTCCCGGACTCTCCTTAAGCTCCACTAGGTGAAAGAAACGAGCTTGCTCAAGGATCTTCGAGGCCGAAAATGATCTATGTCGAAAAATCTCTAGCTCAAGCTACATCTTCACTAATTGATGGATTAGTGAAGTAAACAACCTATACTAAATGGCTAGTTTGGTATACATTGATGAAGTATGAGTTTTGCTCACTTTAGAATTATTTTTCTCTTTTTCTTTTTCACTTCACTTAAAATCAAGAGAAGAAAAATGAGATGAACAAGTGATCAACCATGGGTGAAGAAAATATCATAATGATATTTGTAGAGACTAAACCATGGCTAAAGATAATGGTTGGGTTAATAAATATCTAGAGTAAAATAAAATTAGTGGACTTAAGTCAAGGCTTCTGCATACTTCCACAAGCATCTTTAGCCATGCTGATTTCCACCTAATTTTGATTTTTCCCTTAATAATTAAACACCCAAATTATCTTTAGTTAAGTATGAGTCTCATACACCCAAGTCCAATGTATCATCTAGCATGACACAAAAACAAATACATTAATATATATCATACAAATATTTATATATATTAGGAGAAGAGAAATTCTTAAGTGAGCTAATATTAGTTAATATATCAAATATATAATTATATATTAAATTATTAAATTAGCACTTGATTTAATAATCCAGCTATATCGCATATAACCAACTAATATCATTTATATGTATATCAAATATACAAACAACAAATTATTGAATCAACACTTGGTTCAATAATTCAGTTATATCACATATAACCTATATCGTGAGATTAGAATACAGTATCACATACACGTATCAATCTTGATCCCGCACATATCACATATGTGCCCTACTTCGTTTCGCTTGAGCCAGGAAACCTCTGTGTAGGACTTTGAAGACTCGTCAATACGTCAGCAGTAGGTGATGATCATATCAGTCACTCACAAGCTGTCATGGTACTAGCTGGACGTAACGGCTACCCAGGTATTGAGCGATCAGAAGATCAACATGCAAGCTTGTCCATACTCCCGTGAATCCATTAAGTAACACTATCGTACAGTCCGATCTCTTCGTTTGATATATCGCATATCGAGTCCGGGGTTGGTAAACGTCAGACCCTAAGAACTTGATAAGTCATGCCGATGTGAGGCTCATAACGGGTCGAGAAACTACTGATAACACTTACCAGTAAATCTCATCATCAGCCCAGGCCAGGGACTTCCTGTTATAACCAATCGAGCATAGCGCAACATCAACTCCCAATACCGGGTGAGACGAAACCCTTCCTATCGCTCATTGCCTCCATGTGACTCGGGACTGTACTCAAAATCCACCTGTTTGCACACTCTATTGAGCGTGGTAGGAATGAAATCAAAGTATAGTGGGAATCACACAAGACTCTATGACAATTTCGGGTCTACAGACTAACCTGTACCAGTGTCACCAGAGAACTGCTATCTGACGATAGGTATAACCATCTAGGAGTTCTCGGCGAGTCCTGTTCGGTGTACCCATTCTCTAATAAGCACCTGCATACAATCTTTGATGTTAAACACCAATGGATGTGGTACCATCCATCGCCCCATACAGGGTCAAGAAACGTACACACTAGTCTACTCTGGAATATCGATGCCCTGTCTCGATACACCCTCGACCAGAAACAATTAAAGGATGAACTTGTGGACTACCCTGGCCCCATTAGTATGATCTGCATCATAGTCCTAGTAGTCAAGTACACATCCTAAGGGCTTTATCAACATGTAACGGAGAGACAGTATAATGATACAAGTGTACATGTTAACATAAAGAGTAACTATATAGCATACTATCATGTCGAGCAAGAAAGTCCTCTCTATATATGTCCAAGCATCCACTATAATATACAATCATGTACAATAATGGCCTCTAGGGCATACATATAACTAACAATTTCCCACTTGCATTTAGGCCAATTGTTGTAGTATTACATACCCAACATCCAGAAAAGTCTCCCAAATGGTCTTCGTGAGTGGATCCGCCGTGTTATTCTTCGTGTCAACTCTCCTGACCTCGATCTCCCGGAGATCAACTATCGCCTTGATCAGGTGATACCGCCTAAGAATATGTCTGGATCACTGATGGGACCGGGTTCCTAGGCCAAAGCCACAGCTCCATTGTTATCACAATACACAAGTATTGGATGCTTAATGGTAGGAACCTCACCAAGTTCATCTCATGAACTTGTTCATCCATACAGCATCTTTGGCAGCATCGTTGGTAGCGATGCATTCAGCCTTTATCGTCGAGTCTGCTACGGTATTTTGCTTGGAACTCTTCCAACATATCGTCCCTCCACTGAGGGTAAAGACAAAACCCGAGACCGACTTTCAGTCAACTTTATCACTCTGGAAGATCGAATCGGTAAAGGACTCCATCTAGAGTTTACCGTTACCATACACCAATAACATTTCTTTAGTCCTTCTCAAGTACTTAAGAATGTTCTTCACAGCTGTACAGTGTTTCTCCCCAGGATGTAAGAGGTATCACCCAGATCCTTCATGGAGAAACTTTGTGATAAGAAGAGCTTGACTGAGTGTATCATAGGAACATCGTTTCCTATCAAGAGTATGTCATCCACATACAATACGACGAAGACAACCTTACTCTCTACAACTTTCTTATATATACAAGGTTCATCTACGTTTTTGATGAAGTCAAACTTTTTGACTGCCACATCAAAATAGATGTTCCAATTCCGCGATACCTGCTTTAATTCGTAGATTAATGTAAGCAGCTTGCACACCTTTCCGCTGCTCTCACTATTTATGAAGCCCTCTGGTTGTATCATGTACACGCTCTCTTCTAAATCACCATTTAGAAAAACGGTTTGCCAGATTTCGTAGTCATAGTATGCAGTGATGGCAAGTAGGATCCGGATGAACTTAAGCATAGCCACTGGAGAAAAGGTTTCATCATAATCCACATCTGGTCGTTGACGAAAACCTTTTGCTACAAGTCTAGCTTTGAAAGTCTCAACTTTTCCATCTACACTAATTATCTTCTCAAGATCCACTTGCTCCCGATGGGTTTTACCCCTTCAGGAGCAACTTCCAAAGTCCATACTTTGTTGGTGTACATGGATTCCATCTTAGATCACATTGCATCCAGTCATTTTACAGAGTCCCCATTCGTGATGGCCTGCTCGAAACTAGTTGGTTCATCATCTTCCATGATGCAATCCTCGCTCCTACCATCAATGAGAAAACCGTAGTATCTCTCAGGTGGATGAGGAACCCTACTAGATCTGCGGAGAGGCTGAGGGTCGTCGGGGACTATTGAATCCTCCGGTTTCACCAAATTATCAGTTGTAGTTTGTGTAGCTGGAACTTCTTCCAGTTCTACCTCATAACCACTAATTTCTTTCATAAGAAATTCCTTTTCTAAAAAGGTGGCATTCCGAGAAACAAACAACTTTTGTTCCTCACTGTGTTAGAAGATATACTCTCGCGAATGCTTAGGATATCCTAAAAGCTCGCACAGAACTGACCTTGCCTCGAGCTTGTCCGGATTTTGCTTTTTGACATAGGCCGGTCAACCCCATATCTTAACTCGTTTTAAGAGATGGTCTCTTCCTATTCCATATCTCATATGGAGTGGTATGCACTGATTTGGTTGGAACTTTATTCAATAGGTATGCGGGTTCTCAAGCGCATAACCCCAAAAGGAAATAGATTACTCAGCAGTACTCATTATAGAGCGCACCATATCTAATAAGGTGCGATTTCTCCGCTCCGATACACCGTTGTGCTGTGGTGTATACAGAAGAGTAAGCTGAGAGAGAATCCCATTCTCTTTTAAATAATCCAGGAACTCCGTGCTTAAGTATTCTCCTCCCCAATCAGATCGAAGGATTTTAATACTTTTACCCGTTTGGTTCTCTACTTCGCACTTATATTCCTTGAATTTCTCAAAAACTTCAGATTTGTGTTTCAACAGGAACACATATTCGAATCTTGAGAGATCATTGGTAAATGTAATGAAGTATGAGGAACTATTCCTGGCATGTGTAGACATAGGACCACATACATCACTATGTATCAGTCCCAAGAGTTCAGTAGCTCTTTCTCCATGTCCAATAAACGGAGTTTTGGTCATTTTGCCTTTGAGACATGACTGGAAAGTTTCATAAGATGTAAATTCAAATATCCATTCTTATGCAACTTAGCTAGTCGTGTCGCATTGATATGACCTAGTCTATAATGCCACAATAAGAATTCGTCATTTCTGAACTTTTCCTCTTGTGTGTGTTCTGTATGTTGAGAACTGTATTTTGATTCAAAACGTATAAACCGTTACATAACGTACCAAACCCAATCAACACTTGATTTAGGAAAATGTTCATAACATTATTCTCTACTACAAAGTTATATCATTCTTTATCTAATAAAGAAATCTATATTAAATTGCATAACATAGATGGTACATAATAACAATCGTTCAAGATCAATGTATTCCAATTTGGTAATATAAGGTGATATTCACCAACTGCTTTGGTTGCAACATTTGCACCATTCCCTACTTTTAGAGAATGATCACCTTTTCCCAGTTCTCTACCTCTCTTAAGCCTCTGTAACATATTACATGTGTGGGATCCTGATCCGGTATCTAATATCCAGGATGTAGAGTATACCGAGAAACAGTTCTCGGTAACTAACACACCCGAAAAAGATGCATCAACATGCTCATTCCTCGTTCGGGTCGCGTGGGAATCCGGATATTCCCCTATTTCATTCTCAGGCTTATAACAATTATACGGTAGAGCGGAACCAACGTTCCCTAGCCCAGTATTGTTGGGTTACGCCAGCGCCCCGGCCATCAATCCGTGGCCAAATGCGGAACAAAAACTTTAAAAACCGACGCTAACAGAACCCGATTCCCGGATCGACCCATAATCCCTAGATAACAAAACATGCAAAGGAGTTTAGAAAGGTTATACCGAATGATCCGAGTCCTTCGGTCTTCAACCCTCATCCCAAGCTCCTTACGGCTTCCTCGATCATGTTTGATCTCCGGTCTCCCCACATCGAAGAAGATCCACCTCGAGGGTTTGTAATACGAGCTCCCGCCTCAAAACCGAGGCAACTCAAGTATCTAGTTTGCTAGCCTAGATAGCCAAGATGAAGTAGAGAGTGTGTAGGATTACTTTATCTCAATACACCCTGGGTTTCTTAACTCATGAGACATGTAGGGTGGAGGTAGAAGAAGATGCCATGGAGAGAAGTGTGAAGCAATACTAGTGAGCAAGTGAAGAAATGGCTAAGTTATGAGGTATTTTTGTGTGAGCTCTTTTTTTAAAACAACTCAAGAAAATCCACACCAAAAAAAGATCTGCCACTTTCTTTGTCTCACCACAAAATATCTCATAACACTCCAAAATCACCATCATACCACCATGAGTCACTATATGACTCAACACCATGAGTTACCAAGTGCACATGTATGAATGAAGGCTAAAACAATGAGTCACACTTCCACCCAAATAAACATTTAAACTAAATGTTTAACAATAAAAAGAGATGGCATCTACTAAAGTAATCTTGTAATAGAATTACAAGAATACCCCTCATTCGTATATACATACCTGCATCCGTATTCCGACTGAATACGAATACAACGAAACGAAAATAATCTAATAATATAATACTAGGATCCGGCTTAAACCAAAGCCCACTACTATTATCCGTCCGATCATGATCCGTGTACAAGTGCACGTATATGATCGAACCCTGCCATAAAACCATACGGCCTCTACAACGTTTCGCCCGAAGCAGGGAAACCCTCTGTGTGGGACTCTAAAGACACGTCAATACACTGGCAGTGGGTTTAACCACAAGCACATCAGTGGCACTAGCTGTACGTAACGACTACCCAGGTATTGAGCGAAAGGGAGGCCGACAAGCAAACTCATCCTGAAACCCCTACTGAGCCTGACAGTGACAATATCTGTACAGTCCGGTCCGTTCGCCTATGAGTATCGCATATCGAGTCTAGGGGGGTGGATAAAGTCATACCCCTAATAACTTGGCATTTAGTGTCGGTATGAAACCTATCACCACCTGAGAAACTACCGATCCTAGATCAGTAATTCTCGACTACCTTGGCCAAGGATTTCTGGTGATGGCCACCCGTGCACAACGCGACATCAACTCCCAATACCGGGAAAGACGAATCCCGTGACGAACCGCTCACCGCCTCCATGTGCATGTGGCTCGGGACTGTACCCAACTAAAACTTGTTTACACGACTCCTTTGAGCCGTGGTAGGGTAGTACTCAAAGCACAGTGGGAACTCACACGAGACAAATGAAGATCTCAGGTCGATAGACTAACCTGTACACATGTCACCAGGGAACCGCTATCTGACAATAGGTATAATACCAACTAGCATGTTCCCGGCGAGTCCGTCTGATGTACTCATAACCCAATGAGCACCTGTATACATCTTAGGTGAATAAAGTAACACCAATGGCTTGTAAGACCGGACATCGCCCCTCGTCGGGGTCTCGATCAGAATACACTAGTCTACTCTGGAGTATCGATGCCCAGTCTCGAAACTCCCATAACTAGGGAAATTTAAGGATGTGCCTATAGACCACCCAGCTCCCATGTATATGATCGCCATCATAATACTGGTAGTCAAGCAAGAATCCTTTGGGCTCTATCAACATGTAATAGTGATTAGTAAAGCCACCTAAAGCAGATACATGATGATAAAGACAAACCAGATAGCATACTATCATCTCGAGTAAGACTGTTCTACCGGTATAGGTCCTCCTTCAATCATCGCAATCGCGTGCCTGCGATCCAATAATTGACTTGAGGGCACTATAGCCAATAATCTCCCACTTGCACTTAAGGCTAATTATTGCGGTGTCGCATACTCACAGCCCTTGTGATATCGAACACCCAACTTCTCTACTAATCAGTTTCACAAAGTTCTATTGTGAAACTATCGCGTTCGAGAAATAGCCTCAGTGAGTGGATCCGCTCCAATGTTTCTTTCTATATCTCTCTTTATCTCAAGTTCGAAGAGAAAAGCATCTCCCAAAATGAGCAATACATGTCTTAGAATATGTCTGGATATCTAATGGGATCCAGTTCACAAATGAACTCCAAATTCAGTAAACTTCTTAGACTGTATCATCCACTGAATTTAATCAGTATCCTGCGCTATGCCTTCTTCAGTATCCGCTTGGACCACCTATCCAAACTGCTGCCCCCTCAGAAGAGGGAAAACTATAACTCTGACAGTCGCTCTGTCATCCAGGTCACCTTGGAAGCCCGGAATAATAACCGTTTCCCGAAAGAGGCTGTCGTTACCATATCCCTAGAACATCCACTTATGTTCATAAACTACTTCCGAACGTTTCTCCAGGATTGGATTAATATAAACTTATTGCAACTAGTGCAAAAAACAACATCAGGTATGGTACTTGACATCTCATGATTGACTCAATTGCCTAAGCAAGTGATATGCCAATCATGCACATCTCTCTCCCCTTTAGTCTGTAAAACACCTTTAGAGAGGGTGACTCCATCACCCGCAGGTACACCACCATGCCAGGAGTCGTCCATTCTAAAACGCCTTTAGAATAGTGTCAAAGTACCCAGATTGGGAAACTACCCGAATCTAGATCTAAAACTATAGATCTAGTTACCAGAATGCCTGATATATTATCCATATCCAATGTGGAGAAACCACTGTGTGACAACCACAGTATAACCGATCGTAGTATAGGAATTTCATTTCCTATAAAGTGCATGTCATCCAAATACCAGGACATCACACCCTACTACCTTCTTAACAGATCCATTTCCTGTTCTGATGAAGTCAAAGCCTATGACTGTCACATCAAAAATAAATGATCTATCTCCGCTATACTTGCTTTAGTCTATAAATAGACACAAGCTACTTGTCCACTATACTTCCGCTGCTCCCACTGACTATAACAACCCTCTGGCAGAGTCATATACACGTGTACTTCTAAAGCTAGTTTAGAACGACGCTATACTCATCCTCCTACCAGGTCTTATAGTCTAGAACATTAGTAATGGAAAGTCTGGGTAAACAAGAACCTCCTTATCACCGTATTTGAGGATACCGAAGTACCTATCGGGCGCCTGAGATTACCCACCATATCTGCGGAGTGGCTAATGGAATGTCAAATCCGATTGAATCTTTAGTTCTATTAAACTTTCAGTAATCATTTGTGGTTCTGGAATCACTTCCAGTTCTACCATACTCCCACTACTGTTTTCTGAAAAAGTCCATTTTGCTAAAACTGTAGCGAGTCAAGAACAATATCACTATTGATTTTCCAGATGGTAGAAAGTTACCCCTCGTCATAGCCCGTGATAACCCACAAACTGCCATTACTGAAACGTGCCTTGAGTGTGTCCAGAGTCTGGTTTTAAGCATAAACCGGACAACTCCATATACCTCAATATCTTTAAGATATGAACCAATCTATATAAAATATAGAAACAGAGGCGCTAATTTAATTGGAACCAGATTCAAATCATGCAGCTGTCTCTAGTGTTAGGTTACGGCAGTGCCCCGGCCATCAAACCATGACCAAATGCGAAACAAAATTTTTCTAAACTGGCGCTACCACAACCCGATGCCCGGATCTACCCTAAACCCTATACTAGTAAGAAAATAAAGAGGAGTTAGATGGTTATACCGAATGAACCAAGTCCTTCCGGTCTTCAACCATCATCCCAAACTCGTAGTGGTCGCGGATTGAATTTGGTTGCCGGTCTTCCTCCATCTACGATGATCCACCCTACGGAAACGGCGCAAGCTCCAGCCTCACCTAGCGAGGCAACTGACGCTCCAAGGTTGCTAGCAATGGAGAGTGGAGGTGTAGGATTATCTCACTATAATTTTCTCTCATAAAAAATGCTCAAAAGAGCAACCATAGAAGATGAAGAAGGAGGTGAGGAAAACTAGTGGCATGAGCAGCCATGGAAAGAATGCTAAGTCTCTCAAGAGAGAGAGAATGATTAAGTGAACAAAGAATATCAAAATTGGATAGCATGTAAAGAATATGGCTACTTTAATTTTGAACCATGCATACAAAATATCTCCTAAATCTTTTAATAAACAAATCCATGCCATACCTCTCTATATGCTCAAGCCCATGCTCATGCCAACTCACACTTCACCTCATTCCCAAATTGATTTTCTAAAAAGAAAATCAAATAATGAGGTGTCAAATCTTCTAGAAGCTATTCCGTATAAATACGGAATACAACCCGGTACACGTATCGAAATACATATACGCGTATTCGTACAAAAATACGAATAGCCAAGAAAGAAAATGAATAGTGAACAATAATACTAGAATACATATATATAAATACATATATATAAATTATTAAATCAAAATCTGATTTAATAATCCGGCTTAATCCTAAGCCGTTAGTATTATCAACCGTCCGATTAAAGTCTGTGCAGCCTGTACACATATTTAATCGGACACCTGTATATACCAACACACGTTATCTACCCCATATCGCCTGAACCGTGAAAACCCTCTGTGTGGGATTCTGAATACTCGTCAATACGCTGGCGGTGAGTTTAACCATAAGTACGTCAGCGACACTAGCTGTACGTAACGGCTACCCAGGTATTGAGCGAAAGGAAGGCTGATGAGCAAACTCATCCAAACCTCTACTGAGCTTGACAGTGACAATATCCGTACAGTCCGGTCTGTTCATCTAAGAGTATCGCATATCGAGTCTAGGGGGTGGATAAAGTCAGACCCCTAATAATGCGATAATTTATGTTGGTATGAAACCCATCACCACCTGAGAAACTATCGATCCTAGATCGGTAATTATCGTCCACCCTGGCCGAGGATTTCTGGTGACGGCCACCCGTGCACAACGTGACATCAACCTCCAATACCGGGAGAGACGAATCCCCGACGATCCGCTCACTGCCTCCATGTGGCTCGGGACTGTACCCAACTAAAACCTATTTGCACGACTCCTTTGAGCCGTGGTAGGATAGTAATAAAAGTACAGTGGGAACTCACACGAGAAAAATGACGATCTCAGGTCGACAGATTAACCTGTACACATGTCACCAAGGAACTGCCATCTGACAATAGGTATAATACCATCTAGCAGGTTTCCGGCGAGTCCGTCCAGTGTACTCATAACCCAATGAGCACCTGTATACTATCTTAGGTGAAAAAACTAACGCCAATGGCTTGTGAGACCTGTCCACCGCCCCTCATCGGAGTCTCGATCAGTATACACTAGTCTACTCCGGAGTACTGATGCCCAGTCTCGATACTCCCACGACTAGGGACATTTAAGGATGTGCTTATAGACCACCCAGCTCCCACGTATATGATTGCCACCATAATACTGGTAGTCAAGCAAGAATCCTATGGGTTCTATCACCATGTAATAGTGATCTGTAATACCACCTGAAGTATGTACATGATGATAAAGACAAACCAGATAGCATACTATCATCTCGAGTAAAACTGTTCTACTGGTATAGGTCCTCCCTCAATCATCATAATCGCGTGTATGCGATTCAATAATTGACTTGAGGGTATTATAGCTAACAATCTCCCACTTGCACTTAAGGCTAATTATTGCGGTGTCGTATACTCACAGCCCGTGTGATACCGAACACCTAACTCCTCTGCTAATCAGTCTCGCAAAGCTCGTTTGTGAAATTATTGTGTTCGAGAAATAGCCTCAGTGAGTGGATCCGCTCTAATGTTTCTTTCTATATCTCTTTATATCTCAACTTCGCAGAGAAGGCCATCTCCCGAAATGAGCAATACCTGTCTTAGAATATGTCTGGATATCTGATGGGAACCAGTTCATAAATGAACTCCAAATCCAGCAAACTTCTTAGACTGTATCATCCACTGAATTTAATCAATATCAAGCGCCATTCCATCCACAGTATCTGTTTGGACCATCTGTCCAACATACTGTCCCTCAAAAGAGAAAAAACTATAACTCCGACAGCCACTCTGTCATCTAAGTCACCTTGGAAGCCTGAAATGATAACCGTCTTCCGAAGGAGGCTGCCATTACCATATACTAAGAACATCCACTTATGTTCATAACTGCTTCCTAATGTTTCTCCAGGATTGGATTAATATATGTTTATTGCAGCCAGTGCAAAAGCAATATCTGATGTGGTACTTGAAATTTCATGATTAACTCAATTGCCTAAGCAAGTGATATGCCAATCATGCAAATCCATCTCCTCATCAGTCTAAAAGATATCTCTGTAGAGAGGGTGACTCCATCACCTGCAGGTACACCACCATGCCAGGAATCGTCCATTCTAAAACACTTTAGAATAGTGGCAAGTACCCAAATTGGGACACTTCGCAAATTTAGATCTAAAACCATAGACCTAGTGACCGGAAACCCTGATATTTTATCCATATCATGTGTGGAGAAACAACTTTGTGACAACCACAGTATAACCGATCATAGTATAGGAATTTTACTTCCTATAAAGTGCATTTCATCCAAATACCAGGACATTACACCCTACTACCTTCTTACCAGATCCATCTCCTATTCTGATGAAGTTAAAGCCTATGATTGTCACATCAAAAATAGATGATCTATCTCCGCTATACCTGCTTTATTCTATAAATAAACATAAGCTACTTGCTCTCTATGCTTCCGCTGCTCCCACTGACTACAACAACCCTCTGGCAGAGTCATATACACGTGCACTTCAAAAACTAGTTTAGAACGACACTATACTCATCCTCCTGCCGGGTCTCATAGCCTAGAACAACAACAATGACAAGTCTGGGTAAACAAGAACCTCCCTGTCGCCGTCTCTGAGAAGACCGAAGTACCTCTCGGGTGCCTGAGCTTACCCACTAAATCTGCGGAGTAGCTAATGGAATGTCAAACCCGATTGATTGTTTAAGTTCTATTAAATTTTCAGTAATCGTTTGTGGTTCTGGAATTACTTTCAGCTCTACCATACTTCCACTACTGTTTTCTGAAAGTCCATTTTGCTAAAGTTGTGGCGAGTCATGAACAATATCACTATTGATCTTCCAGATGGTAGAAATTTAACCCTCGTCATAGCCCGGGATAACCCACAAACTGCCATTACTGAAACGCGCCTTAAGTTTGTCCAGAGTCTGGTTTTAAGTATAAGCCGGAAAACTCCATATACCTTAACATCGTTAAGATATGAACCATTCTATATACAATATAGAAACAAGGGCACAAATTTAATTGGAACCAAATTCAAATCATGCAGCTGTCTCCAGTGCATGTCAACTAAATGGAGAGAGACCGATCAACATTACTCAACTAGGAGTGCATCCATATATGAGTAACCTGAAAGAGAAGCAAGTTCTCAAAACCATTACTATCAATGGAATACCAAACACAAGTATCTACATTTTCGACTACCTCGAAGAATCTTGATACTTCCAACAAATGGTTCTATTCTTTATTCTTATACCTATAGCTTCTCAAAATCTGGACCTTGTATTTCAACGAAATGCTTATTTAGAATTGGAGAAGTCATGAGTAAACAGAATATATTACGAGTACCAACCCTATTGTCCTAATGGACACTGGACAACATACAATACTTTGTATAAGTCTCCTGAGTTTAATAACTCAAACCTTGTGCGTCGTAGGTTGAAAACTGTACTATGGTTAAGAAGAATTACACCGCTGTTGAATGCACTTTACCTAATCACTAACTGATATAGGTAAATGTTATAGACATAATTTCAAAAAGTTATATCTCACTTTATAAAATAAATGTATAGATATATCAGTTTGAAATTGGTGCATAACAATCGGATATTCAAAACAAATATTTGCCGTCATGCAAAAACCCAGGTGATTTCCTCAAATATCACCAATTGCAAAGAATTCCGATATGTCGAGGATATAATCACCCAATTCCCAATATCTTACTCCCACTCAGCATCCGTAACGCCATACAGATGTGAGAAATGAATCTGGTAAATACATACCCTGGAGTCAGAATCCAATTTGGAAAACAATTTTCAATTAACATCGCACAGTGAAACTGAAACATGAAAAATGTTTCGAAGGGGTATCCGGGTATTCCTAGTAATGCCTCTTCCACTATCCAGATTCATGACAGTAACCGTATATTTCCTTGCCATCTCTCCAATCCCTTTAATTGTCTTTACTCATTACCTTCTGTACACCACACTTAGACTAATTGATTTTCTTCCTTTCCTATTTTTCGGCACCAGCCTAAGGTTTAGAAGAAGACTATCCAATAAGCGTAATAGGTGTACTCTCCTTATACCAGGAGCCCTCGCAACCTGAGAGAAGGTAAAGAGAAAAGACAACTGAATAATTCTTATTCTATTTCTCCTGAACCAGAAACCATTCTCGAACTGGAACAAGTTCTTTCGAGTTCGTATGTAACTATACGATGGCATATCCAATAAATGTAAATCTTCATAGTGATACGGAGTGGTCCGGAGAAATGCAAAGTGGATGTAGGAGTGGAAGGGGTATACGTTTTTTCGTCGTAAATGATAGCAGTCGCAATTTCTTTTGCCCTCTTTCTAATCCCTTTATTTGTCTTTACTTATTACCTTCTGTACACCACACTTAGGCTAATTGGTTTTTCCCTTTCCTACCTTTCGACATCTGCCTATGGTTTGGAAGAAGACTATCCAATAAGCATATTAGGTGTACTCTCTTAATCCCAGGAGCTCTCACAATCTGAGAGAAGGTAAAGAGAAAAGACAACCGAATAATCCTATTCAATTTCTCCAGAACCGGAAACCATTCTCGAACTGTAACAAGTTCCATCGAGTTCGTATGTAACTATACGATGGCATATCCTATAAATGTGGATTTTCGTAGTGATACGGAATGTTCCGGAGAAATGCAGAGGGAAAGTAGTAGTGGCAATAAGTTATGCGACATCCTGACAATCCAAAAGCCAAAGTGTTTTAAGAAGGTTCGGTTAACTTGGTTTTCTTGAGTTTTAGTTTAGGGTCGGGCCATGGTCGCTGCCAAAGAGAGAGGGAAAAGAAACACTCAGCGTGCATTCTAACCTAGATCAGAATGATTAATCACTTTATCTAATCAAGATGGCTCCCACTGTATCCTCGAATTCTCCTCCAAACCTTAAAGGAGAATTAGTCGGGATCATCTAAAATCACCTGAGGAGTAATCCTACTCATCAGTGGGAATCGGGATCCAACTATCATCGTATGATAACCTGATGGAAGCCACTCAAGTCACCACACTCCAGAAGGTATGTGCATGCCTGACAAATTTCCTGTATGTTTGAAACTCCCAATGTGTGTTTTTACCCCAAGCGGCTTATGACCTTGATGGATGCCAACAAATCATAAAGCGCAAGTCAAGTTCTACCCGTCATTGTCCTGATTAATTTAGACCCACCCGTACTCGCCCTTGACGGAAGCCAACAAGGCTGCACGACCGTCCTAAATTAATGCATATCCATGCTACAAATAAGTATTATTCAGCTACCGCACACTATGCCTTGACGGATGCTAACAAACACAGCACGAATACTAAATAGTACTTATAAGAAATGACGGAGTGCTGCGGCTAGTTTTTGGCGAAAAACCTTTAATGTAATGAACTTGATATCGTTGAAGAGTGGTTTTACAAATATATAGTGGCGAAAAGTTTTGCAAAAGAGGTTACTCCTGGTGAAGGGATCTCAACTCTTTCCTCGTCGAATGAGGCGCAGGATATTCCAAACTGAATACCACGATGCAAAGCAAAAGGAAACGACTATAGTGAAGTTATTACGTTGATGCAAACTTCTGCCCAAGGGGTCACTCCCGATGAAGGGATCTCGGCCCTTTCCTCATCGAATGAGGTGCAGGATATTCCCAATCGAATACCACTGTGCAAAGCAAAAGAGAACGTCTGTAATGTCAGTTTTTAAAAACTTGGTTCCAACAACATCATATATTGTTTTATCCTTGCATTGATCAAAATCAATGCAGTCCCATCAATTAATCACACCGGAAAAGAACGAAAATATGATGTACGTATATGCCATCCGCATTCGCCACTGGGTCCCGTCATCACTCGTTAGGTTACTTAACTAATGACAGAGCGGGGACTGGATTAGCGCGGGTGCAAAACATATAACTAATGACAGAGCGGGGACTGGATTAGCGCGGGTGCAAAACATATACAACATCTACCAGTATATATATATATATATATATATATATATATATATAACAATCGTCCCAGGCATGATATAAAGTAACATCACAGAATCTCAGCCAAGCAACACGGATAATCCTGGAGCCCCGGGTTTCACTTGAGCCACAAATGAGACCCGACATTCCCCTGTCGTGTGGATAGCCTGTGCAATGAAAACCTAGACCCCTACGAGTGCGGCAAGTTACCCGCCAATCCCAGAAGTGAGGCAACCCCAATCAACAACATGAATGGGCTATCCAGCACTTCACGGAATCCGGTAACTTGGGCACCCCTCTGTGGGCAACCTATACCCCCTACGAGTGCGGCGAATAGCCCGCCAATTCTAGAGCAAGGTCCCCTCCGTCTCAACGCCATGAGATACAGACCCGTTGCCCTCTAAAACCCGGCTATTCGTGCACTCCACTGCGGGATAATCCTAGTACAGAAAAGAAAATAATATGTACAAGGGTAACATCGACCTCAACCCGGTCGTGCCCAAAACAAATAATATACAAACTGGCAGTGACGACCGTCCATATGTTGGACGCTCAACCCGCAATATCAAATGTATAAATGAGTCTAAACTGTACTACCACTGCACCAAAGCTATCCACCACGACGATCCAACCACAATCACAGCACAACACAGAACATCAACGTGAATGTCACGTTCGCAAACTCGTCTAAAAGAGCATATAGCAGTTAGACGGGTTATACCGCTCTAATGACATTCACGGTCGCAGATAGTAATGAATGTACTGTATACATTTAAACAGTGTTAAATTATCGATTTCGAAGCATCTCGAATCGCCTCTGAACAAAAGATAACATAATATCCAAAATGGGCAAAACAAGCAATACCACTAAACCAACATTCCAGAGACTAGATTACCCTGCAAAATTCAAGTCCCAACTCCAATAAAAAACCGATGGCACCCATTTTTTTTCAAGTCTCGCCAGGTCAAGTCCAGCGGATGGGGCTCGTTTTTGTAGGGTGTTCTAGTTGTCTCATAAATAGCCTTCTGCACCTGCTTAAATTTTTTTTTGAAGACTCTGAAAAATCGACAGAAACTGGAATACATCGGAGTGTTGTTTCGGAGTTGTTTCGGTTTCGATACTTTAACATTGTCTAAACTGCAAGTAAGGGGTTTACGGGTTGGCACTGATACCATGTTGGGTTACGGCAGCGCCCCGGCCATCAAACCGTGATCAAATGCGGAACAAAATTTTTCTAAACCGGCGCTACCATAACCCGATGCCTGGATCTACCTTAAACCCTATAGTAGCAAGAAAATAAAGAGGAGTTAGATGGTTATACTGAATGAACCAAGTCCTTCGGGTCTTCAACCATCATCCCAACCTCCTAGTGGTCGCGGATGGAATTTGGTTGCCGGTCTTCTTTCATCTACGATGATCCACCCGAGGGAAACAACGCAAGCTCCAGCCTCGCCTAGCGAGGCAACCGACGCTCTAAGGTTGCTAGCAATGGAGAGTGGAGGTGTAGGATTATCTCACTATAATTTTCTCTCATCAAAAATGCTTAAAAAAGCAACCATAGAAGATGAAGAAAGAGGTGAGGAAAACTAGTGGCATGAGCAACCATGGAAACAATGCTAAGCCTCTCAAGAGAGAGAGAGAGAATGATCAAGTGAACAAATAATATCAAAATTGGATGGCATGTAAAGAATATGGCTACTTTAATTTTGAACCATGCATACAAAATATCTCTTAAATTTTCTAATAAACAAATCCATGCCATACCTCTCTACATGCTCAAGCCCATGCTCATACCAACTCACCCTCCACCTCATTTCCCAAATTGATTTTCTAAAAAGAAAATCAAATAATGAGGTGTCAAATCTTCTAGAAGCTATTCCGTATAAATACGGAATACAACCCGGTACACGTATCGAAATATATATACGCGTATTCGTACAAAAATACGAATAGCCAAGAGAGAAAATGAATAGTGAACAATAATACTAGAATACATACACACACACACATATAAATTATTAAATCAAAATTTGATTTAATAATTCGACTTAATCCTAAGCCGCTCGTATTATCAACCGTCCGATTAAAGTCTGTGCAGCATGTACACATATTTAATTGGACATATGTATGTACTAACATACGTCATCTACACAATATCACCTGAACCGTGAAAACCCTCTGTGTGGGACTCTAAAGACTCGTCAATACGCTAGCAGTGGGTTTAACCACAAGTACGTCAGCGGCACTAGCTGTACGTAACGGCTACCTAGGTATTCAGCGAAAGGAAGGCCGATGAGCAAACTCATCCAAACCTCTACTGAGCCTAACAGTGACAATATCCGTACAGTCTGGTCTGTTCGTCTGAGAGTATCGCATATCGAGTCTAGGGGAGTGGATAAAGATAGACACCAAATAACGCGATAATTCGTGTCGGTATGAAACCCATCACCACCTGAGAAACTATCGATCCTAGATCGGTAATTCTCGTCCACCCCGGTCAAGGATTTCTGGTGATGGCCACCCATGCACAATGCGACATAAACCCCCAATACCAGGAGAGACGAATCCCTGATGATCCGCTCACTGCCTCCATATGGCTCGGGACTGTATCCAACTAAAACCTATTTGCACGACTCCTTTGAGCCGTTGTAGGGTAGTAATCAAAGCACAGTGGGAACTCACACGAGATAAATGACGATCTCAGGTCGACAGACTAACCTGTACACATGTTACCAGGGAACTGCCATCTGACAATAGGTATAATACCATCTAGCAGGTTCCTGGCGAGTTCGTCCAGTGTACTCATAACCCAAGGAGCACCTGTATACTATCTTTGGTGAACAAACTAACACCAATGGCTTGTGAGACCTGGCCACCGCCCTTCGTCAGGGTCTCGATCAGTATACACTAGTCTACTCCGGAGTACTGATGCCCAGTCTCGTTACTCTCACGACTAGAGACATTTAAGGATGTGCTTATAGACCACCCAGCTCCCACGTATATGATCGCCATCATAATGCTGGTAGTCAAGCAAGAATCCTATGGGTTCTATCAACATGTAATAGTGATCTGTAATACCACCTGAAGCATGTACATGATGATAAAGACGAACCAGATAGCATACTATCATCTCGAATAAGACTGTTCTACCGGTATAGGTCCTCCCTCAATCATCACAATCGCGTGCCTGCGATTCAATAATTGACTTGAAGGCATTATAGCCAACATCCAGTGCATGTCAACTAAATGGAGAGAGGCCGATCAGCATTACTCAACTAGGAGTGCATCCAGATATGAGTAACCTGGAAGAGAAGCAAGTTCTCAAAACCATTACTATCAACTGAATACCAAACACAAGTATCTGCATCTTCGATCATCTTGAAGAATCCTGATACTTGCAACACATGGTTCTCTACTTTATTCTTGTAGCTATAACTTCTCAAAACTTGGACCTTGTATTTCTATGAAATACTTGTTTAAAAACTAAAAAAGTCACAATTAAACAGAATATAGAACGAATACCAACCCCTTTGTCTTAATGGACACTGGACAACATACAATACTTTGTATAAGTCCCTTGAGTTCAATAACTCAAACTCTGTGCGTCATAGGTTGAAAACTGTACTATGGTTAAGAAGAATTATACCGTTGTTGAATACTCCTTACCTAACCATCAACTGATATAGGTAAATGTCACAGACATAATTTCAAAATGTTATATCTCACTTTATAAAATAAACGTACAGATATATCAGTTTTAAACTGGTGCATAACTACGGATATTCAAAACCAAATATTTACCGTCCGGCAAAAACTCAGGTGATTTCCTCAAATATCACCAATTATAATGAATTCCGATATAATGAGGATATAATCATCTAATTCCCAATATCTTACTCCCACTCATCATCTGTAATACCATACATATGTGAGAATCAAACCTGGTAAATATATACCCTGGAGTAAGAATCTAATTGGGAAATCAGTTTTTAATTAACAACTCACAGTGAAACTGAAACATGAAAATGTTTTGAAGGGGTATCCGGGTATTCTTAGTAATGCCTCTTCCACTATCCAGATTCATGACAGTAACCGTATATTTCCTTGCTATCTCTCCAATCCCTTTATTTGTCTTTACTTATTACCTTCTGTATACCGTACTTAGGCTAAATGGTTTTCTTCCTTCCCTACCGTTCAGCACCAGCCTATAGTTTGGAAGAAGACTATCCAATAAGCGTAATAGGTGTACTCTCCTAATTCTAGGAGCCCTCACAAGCTGAGAGAAGGTAAAGATAAAAGACAACTGAATAATCCTTATTCTATTTCTCCTAAACCAGAATCCATTCTCGAACTGGAACAAGTTCCTTCGAGTTCGTATGTAATTATACGATGGATTATCCAATAAATGTGGATCTTCGTAGTGATACGGGGTGTTCTGGAGAAATGCAAAGGTGAAGTAGGAGTGGCGATGATATACGCGGTTTGGTCGTGAATGATAGCAGTCGCAATTTACTTTGCCTTCTTTCCAATCCCTTTATTTGTCTTTACTTATTACCTTCTGTACACCACACTTAGACTTATTGGTTTTCTTCCTTCCCCACTTTTCGGCACCTGCCCATGGTTTGGAAGAAGACTATCCAATAAGCGCAATAGGTGTACCCTCTTCTAATCCTAGGAGCCCTCACAATCTGAGTTAAGGTAATAGGAAAAGACAACTGAATAGTCCTATTCAATTTCTCCAGAACCGGAAACCATCCTCGAATCTGAAACAAGTTTCTTCGAGTTCGTATTTAACTATACGATTGATTATCTAATAAAAGGGGATCTTCGTAGTAATACGGAATGTTCCAGAGAAATGCAAAGGGTAAAAGTAAGAGTGGCAATGATATATGCAATTTTGACAATCCAAAAGCCAATATTATTTAAGAAGGTTCGGTTAACTGGGTTTATGAGTTCTAGTCTAGGGTCGGGCTATGGTCACTGCCAAAGAGAGAAAGAGAGAAAAAACACTCAGCGTGCACTTTAACCTAGATCAGAATGGTTAATCACTTTATCTAATCAGGATGTCTCCCACTGTATCCTCAAATTCTCCTCCAAACCCAAAAGAAGAATTAGTCGGGAACATCTAAAATCACCCGAGGCATAAACTGATTCATCAGTGGGAACCGGGATCCAATTATCATCGCATGATAACCTGATAGAATCCACTCAAGTTATTACACTCCAGAAGGTATGCGCATGCCTGGAAAGTTTCCTGCATGTTTGAAACTTCCGATGTGATTTCTGCCCCCATGCTCTTATGACCTTGACGAAGGCCAACATATCATAAGTCATATGTCAAGTTCTACCCGTCATTGTCTAGGTTAATTTGAACCCACCCGTATATACCCTTGACGAAGGCTAATATAGTAGTACAACTGTCCCAAACTAACGCATCTATCTATGCAATAGAAAAGTAACAAATAGCTACCATACACTGTGCCTTGACGAAGGCCAACAAACATAGCATGAATACTAAATGCTACCCGTCTGAAATGACAGAGGGCTACGAATGGTTTTTGGTGAAAAACCTTTAACATAATGAAATTGATATCGTTGAAAGAACCGGATAGCTTTACAAATATATAGTGGTGAAAACCTTTGCTAAAGAGGTCACTTCCCGTTAAGGGATCTCGGCTCTTTCCTCATCGAATGAGGTGCAGGATATTCCCAACTGAATACCTCGATGCGAAGCAAAAAAGTAATCGACTATAGTGAAATTATTACCCTGACGCAAACTTCTGCCCAAGATGTCACTCCCGGTGAAGGGATCTTGGCTCTTGCCTCGTCGAATGAGGTGCTGGATATTCATAACCGAATACCGCTGTGCAAAACAAAAGAAAACGTTCTTGTAATAACAGATTTTGAAAATTGTTCCAACAACATCATATAGGTCTGTTTTCCTAGAATTGATCAGAATCAACGCAGTCCCATTAATTAATCATACCAGAAAAGAACGAAAATATGATGTACGTATATGCCATCTGCATTCTCCACTGGGCCCCATCATCACCCGTTAGGTTACTTAACTAACGACAGAGAGGGGGCTGGACTAGCGCGGGTGCAAAACATATACAACATCTATTAGTATATATATAACAATATATAATAATCGTTCCAGGCATGACATATGCAACATCACAGATAAGCGATAAGCATCACAAAACAATACTGATAATCTGGGAGCTCGGGGTTTCCTTTGAGCCGCAAGTGAAACCCGACGTTCCCCTGGTCGTGTGGATAGCCTGTGCAATCAAAACCTAGAACCCTACGAGCGCGGCAGATTACCCGCCAATCCCAAAAGTGTGGCAACCCCAATCAACAACGTGAATGGGCCACCCGGCACTTCACGGAATCCGGTAACTTGAGCACCCCTCCTTGGGTCAACCTGTATCCCTTACGAGTGCGGCGAATAGCCCGCCAATTCTAGAGTGAGGCCCCCTCTGTCTCACCACCATGATATGCGGGCCCGTTTTCCTTTAGAACCCGGATAACCATGCACTCCACTGCAGGGTAGTCCTAGTACAGAAAAGAAAAGAATATGTACAACGGTGACATCGACCTCAACCCAGTCGTGCCCCAAACAAATAATATACAAACTGGCAGTGATGGCAGTCCACATGTCGGACGCTCGACCCGCAATATCAAATGTACAAATAAATTCAAACTGTACTACCATTGCACCCAAGCTATCCACACGATGATCCTGCCACAACCACAGTACAACACAGAAGATCAACGTGAATGTCACGTTCGCAAACCCGTCTAAAAGACATATAGCAATTAGATAAGTTGTACCGCTCTAATGACATTCATAGTCGTAGATAGTAATGTATGTACTGTAAACTATGACATTAGAATTCCGCACGCAATTAGCAAACTAAACCAATTTCCAATACCATGAAAAAAAACAGTGATCTAAAGTTCTAGAAACCGACGGTTTAAAGCTAATTCGGAAGTCCAAATCAAAACGAAACGCGCCCGAACCTTCGCGAGGAGTTAGAGCACAAAATTAACTTTGAGTCGGGGGCCCTAGAGGGGGTACCCCACCCTCGAGGCCACCACAAGGTGGCCAAAGGGTGAGGCAGACCCGAAACTGCCTAAGGTGGGGCAGTTTCGGGTCCCCACCGCCAAGACCACCTTGTAGTGGTCTTAGGGAGCGGGCCCAGCCATTTGGTTCCCCCCGGGGGTTCTCCGAGGTGCCCATGCACCACCCCGTGGCTTCACAGTTCAAACCGTGAGCCCGCGGAGTGTGCAAATATCTTAAACTTTCAGTTTTCGGAACTTTTTTTGTCGGCAGTTTTTGCATGACAAAAACGGCGGATTTCTAATGTAAAGAGTTAACTAAAGCTTATGGAGTGGCCATGATACCATGTTGGGTTACGTCAACACCCCGGCCATCAATCCGTGTCCAAATATGGAACAAAAACTTTAAAAACCGGCGCTAATGGAACCCGATTCCTAGATCGACCCATAAGCCCTATATAACAAAACATGCAAAGGAGTTTAGAAAGGTTATACTGAATGATCCAAGTCCTTCGGTCTTCAACCTTCATCCCAAGCTCCTCGCGGCTTCCTCGATCATGTTTGATCTCCGGTCTCCCCACATCGAAGAAGATCCACCTCGAGGGTATGTAATACGGGCTCCCGCCTCAAAACCGAGGCAACTCGAATATCTAGTTTGCTAGCCTAGATAGCTAAGATGAAGTAGAGAGTGTGTAGGATTATTTTGTCTCAATATACCCTAGGTTTCTCAACTCATGAGACATGTAGGGTGGAGGTAGAAGAAGATGCCATGGAGAGAAGTGTGAAGCAATGCTAGTGAGCAAGTGAAGAAATGGCTAAGTTATGAGGTATTCTTGTGTGAGCTCTTTTTTAAAACAACTCAAGAAAATACACACCAAAAAAAGATCTGCCACTTTCTTTGTCTCACCACAAAATATCTCATAACACTCCAAAATCACCATCATACCACCATGAGTCACTACATGACTCAACACCATGAGTCATCAAGTGCACATGCATGAAAGAAGGCTAAAACAATGAGTCACACTTCCACCTAAATAAACATTTGAACTAAATGTTTAACAATAAAAAGAGATGGCATCTACTAAAGTAATCTTGTAATAGAATCACAAGAATGCCATCATCCGTATATACATACCTGCATCCGTATTCCGACTGAATACGAATACAATGATACGAAAATAATCCAACAATATAATACTAGGATCCGGCTTAAACCAAAGCCCACTTGTCTTATCCGTCCGATCATGATCCGTGCATAAGTGCACGTATATAATCGAACCGTACCATAAAACTATATGGTCTCTACAACATTTCGCCCGAAGCAGGGAAACCTTCTGTGTGGGACTCTAAAGACTCGTCAATACGCTGGCAGTGGGTTTAATCACAAGCACGTCAGTGGCACTTTCTGTACGTAACGGCTACCTAGGTATTGAGTAAAAGGGAGGCCGACGAGAAAACTCATCTTGAAGCCCCTACCGAGCCTGACAGTGACAATATCCGTACAGTCCGGTCCGTTCGCCTATGAGTATCGCATATCGAGTCTAGGGGGGTGGATAAAATCAGACCCCTAATAACTTGACATTTAGTGTCGGTATGAAACCTATCACCACCTGAGAAACTACCGATCCTAAATCAATAATTCTCGAATACCTTGGCCAAGGATTTCTGGTGATGGCCACCCGTGCACAACACGACATCAACTCTCAATACCGAGAGAGACGAATCCCCTGACGAATCGCTCACTGCCTCCATGTGGCTCGGGACTGTACCCAACTAAAACCTGTTTGCATGACTCTTTTGAGCCATGGTAGGGTAGTAATCAAAGCACAATGGGAACTCACACGAGACAAATGACGATCTCAGGTCGATAGACTAACCTGTACACATGTCACCAGGGAACTGCTATCTGACAATAGGTATAATACCAACTAGCATATTCCCAGCAAGTCCGTCCGGTGTACTTATAACCCAATGAACACCTGTATACATCTTAGGTGAACAAACAAACACAAATGGCTTATGAGACCGGCCACCGCCCCTCGTCGGGGTCTCGAGCAGTATACACTTGTCTACTCTGGAGTATCGATGCCCAGTCTTGAAACTCCCACGACTAGGGACATTTAAGGATGTGTCTATAGACCACCCAGCTCCCACGTATATGATCGCCGTCATAATGTTGGTAGTCAAGCAAGAATCTTATGGGCTCTATCAACATGTAATAGTGATCAGTAACGCCACCTAAAGCAGATACATGATGATAAAGACAAACCAGATAGCATACTATCATCTCGAGTAAGACTGTTCTACCGGTATAGGTCCTCCTTCAATCATCGCAATCGCGTGCCTGCGATCCAATAATTGACTTGAGGGCACTATAGCCAACAAGTATAACAAGCGGGTTCGGTCAATACATCAACATTATTATCTTGATTAAGGTATGTCATGGTCGCTACCCGGAGAGAGGGAGAAGAAAACACTGCGTGCGTTCTTACAAGATTAAATTGGTTATTATTTTATCTAATCAGGATGGCTTCCACTATTTTTATCACATCTTCTTTCAAACCTTAAAAGGTAAGACTAGCCAGGATTAATTACACTCTACAAGTTCGTTAACCGGTCAGCCAGGCCAGTGTCGGTATTTTGAGGGAGGTTCTCCGTGCTTACGCACGGACCTAATTAAAATAAACCTCATTTTTCCAGAGGCATACCCCGTTGACACTTTTCTAGACACCTACTGGATTAGCTAATTGTAAAGTGCAAAACTCTCCAAGGAGTAACTCTTACTCGCAGTGGGTATCGAGATCCAACTATCTCATAGAAGGTATGCAATCTCATTGCAAATTTCAACACTTGAAATCCCAAATAATGTTTTTGCCCCAAGCGATTTATGACCTTGACAAGGTCAACAAACCATAAACCGCAAGTCAAGTTCAACCCGTTCATTTCATGATTGAATTAAACCCACCCACACGACCCTTGACAAGGTCAACAAGGCCGTATGACTACCCTAATCCAATCGCATCATATGCATTGCAGATAAGCACTAATCAGCTACCGCACACTACGCCTTGACAAGGTCAACAAATGTCGCATGAGTACTAAATAGTACTTATCTGAAATGACGGAGGGCTACGATAGGTTTTTAAGAAAACCTTTTGCGTAATGAACTTGATATCGTTGTAGAATCGGGTGATTTGAAAAGGAGTAGTTTAAGTTTCACTTTTAAAATCGAGTTTTTCAAAATAAACCGAGTGGGTGTAGCATCTGCTAGCTTTTACTAAAGAGGTCACTCCCGGTGAAGAGATCTAGGCTCTTTCCTCATCGAATGAGGTGCTGGATATTCATCAAGGAATACCACTATGCAAAGCAAGAACTAGAGCTACTTTTTTGAAAATTTGATTCTACAACATCATTAGGTTTCTTTCTTTTTCATTAATCTCATTAATGAAGTCCCATCATTTATGCTTCCTAAGCATCACGGATAAAGAAACAAAAATACAACGCACACTTATGCCATCCGTACTCGCCACGGGGTCCCGTCATGTACCGTTAGATTAGTTAACTAACGGCAGAGCGGGGGCAGGACTAATGCGGATGCAAAATATATGTAACATTTATTATATATCATATATATAATATAAAGTATTCGTCTCACGCAGTTATATGATCTTATCATAGAATATTGCAGCAGAAGTCAATATATGAAATATAGGATATACTAGGAGGTCCGTATTTTAAATTAAGCCAGTAAAAAATACGGACTCTACGGTCGTGATGAATAGCCAAACCAACATCCCTAGACCCCTACGAGAGCGGTAAGCAACCTAACCAATTCTAGAGTTAGGAGACCCGATCTTAACTCCTCGAGATGGTCTCCCACTGGAATTTAGAACCCGGTTACTTGTGCTCCCCGCCTTGGGTCTATCCTAATGCGGAAAAGTAAATAATATACATCAATGGTGACATCATCCTCAACCTGGAAGTGCCCCAATAAAGGAATATTACACACAAATTTTTACATGAATGAAAATAAAAAAATCTCATCTCACGTAAAAACTCCCGGCTATTCAAACACGACGATCCAATATAACATATCACGGCAACACATAACATCACATGTTATCAACGTAAGTAAATATGCGTATCCCAATTGTCATTGACATATAGCAACGAAACCGGCGATACACAACATATTACACTTACTGTCGCAGAAAAGAAAATGAAAACTACAATAATTGGAATCCGCAACATCCTTAGACATCATAAACCTAAAATATCAAATATTTCGGATTTCATGCCTAACCAAATAAATTCCTTAGACATCATAAATCCGGAATATCACATATTCCGAATTTCATGCCTAACATTATAAACCCGACATTTTAGTCTCAAATTGAAAACACTTTTCAATATCTAGTCGGGCAATTCAAAAAGATTCCCAATAGTTGATTGAATACTCATCGCAAACATTAGTAGACGGCCGCACCCCCGATGCCGTCAACGAAGCGAACTTAGGCGGAACACCGTGGCTGCGAGCACCCGAACGGATGCTTTTAGCAACAAGGTTCTCCTGTAGTCACTAGGTCGAGGTTATGGGGCGTGGCTATCTAGTAGTGTTATGTGGCGAGCGTTCGCATACTTGTCACGACCCAATTTAGGAACACGACCGGCACTTAAATCACACAACGTCGAAAGGCGTAACGTAATTCAAGTAAGTCGACAGCCCAGAAATATAAACCATAAAAAGATAGAAAGATAAAATATTTAAAACATTTGCTAAAACATTTGAAAATCTTAAGTTATAGAATCTCAACTTAATTTATTTTTTTAAAAATTTTGGCAGCATCTCCTTTGTAAAAACTAGCCCCAAACGGGTATAAACATTACATAAATATAAAGCATACCCAAACGGGAGCAACTCACGCCAAAAGGCGGAACACAACCACAACAAGTATATATATAAACGACGCCGTAGCGAAGGAATAAGCGATAAAGAGATGAAACAACATCACAATATAAATAAAATAGCCGGCTCGTGCGAGCTCGACACTTAGAATCACAAAATAATACAATATCGATCCTCACAAACTCGTCTCTAAGTCAATATACATGAAAGTGGTGGATGGAGAGTACTAGATACAATAAGATATACAATGAGATCATACGGATACTCACAAAATCACCCACCTATCCAAAATCACAACCAACAACAGCGGTATTCGCAGAAGTAGATGAAATGAGAAGCCCTGACGTGACTATACTGAGGGTCAAGCCTGCAAAACACTGTGGCACAACGGGGGTGAGTTTCCAACTCGTGAATAGAATTTAACATCATACAGATAATCGCAAGTATGCACGAAAGTGATAGTCTGAAATACGTAATCTAATGACATAAATATCACAGTACGGATATGCGGTAAAATCATGTTCAAGGTACACCACCACGATACAACAACTACATGAAACCATGTATGTCTAATAATTCTTGAGTATGGAACAACACATAATCCTCATGTATGAATCATCATCATGGAAAGCCGGTGTCCATCAACGGCACCCCAAATCCCAATATCTCAGGCGCCGTCACATTAACCAGTTCTCATATCCGTCACATCATAAAACCTGAGTGTCCAACATCGACACTCGAACATCATAAAACCCGTGTCCAGAATCGACATGCAAATACTCACATCTCAGGCGCCGCATACTCAGATCGGCCCATATATATATATCTCATATCATAACTCCAAAACGGTATCCTCTGGACATCCGTCGAGTTCTATACAATCATCGGTAGGTAGTACTCCCTCCGTCGGGCTCACCGCCTATCTATATGAGTTTTCTTGCCCCGGGGTACCTCACCGGGTCTACCATGTACCCACAGACGGTGCTGATTTGTATGTAAAAAATATTTCTAAACCACAATCAAGAACGGCGTCGCTTGGTAGCTAGCCGGTGAGTACGGGTCGGTCCACAGGGATTTTGTTTTTTCCTAATCGCTTTAACGAGTTAATTCCGATGGGTGTCGGATTGATTATTTCTAAAACCTAAATTGACTTATACTAAGATTATCTAGATCTAAGTCTTGCTAGGGTTAGGTCTAGGGTAAGTTGGGAGATTGAAGGTTTCCTTACCGCTTTCAATGCCCTATTTTAGATCTATTAGGTGTTATGGTAATTATTAATAAAAGGGTTTAGTACCATCGGGAAGAAACGTTGTTTCTTCCTCTAGATTCTTGTCCTTCCTTTATCGATCCTTACCCTAACCTCCATGGAAAACATACACAACCGGTCCTTTATACTACGGTATCACCGTTACCTCGAGGGGTAAGGTGCCGCAGGGAGCGGTGTGTGCGTGTATACATGGAGTTCTAATTATTATGTGTGATGGGGCAAGAAAGGGGTGAGAGATCTCATCTCTCAAACCTTTCCCTAAAACTAACCCTAACAAGCGAGGAGACTACTCGCTCATTAGGGAATTTAAGAACATTCTAAATTAAAAGTAAACTAAGGCAATGAAAATAAAAGAACTTACTAATTTTTATTGATGGCTGTCTCCAAACATCAACACAGTACAGATCTGAATTTATGAAATGAAAAGAGGCATGACCTAGAAAAGGTTTTTAGGGTTCTATTTATAGATTCATAGAAACCCTAGGTTACAATTGACTCGCACATCTGCTTTTACAAAAATACCCCCTAAGAAAAAGACCTAGTCAACGCCCGTGCACCGCCACGAAATTTCGCACCGACACGGGCGCACTATGGCCGCGGATCCGCGGCCAAGAGCATGGTTCGGCCGCGGAACCGCGGCCGTATGGAGGCTTCTAGGATGGAAACTTCACGGGTTAGTTCTGGTTACAGTTTAATCTTTATTTCTTCACTTTGTTTCACATTTTTACTTCTAGTTATCTTCCAGATCTCCACAGCGAATAATTGTAGTGGACTTTTACCGTTGCTTCGTGACGAAGTCTTGAACCTTGCACTGCTTTGTATTTTGTGAACTGATCTTCATGTAGGCTTGATCAGAATTCTCCTATTTGTCGGTCTTAGTCTCACTTTTGTATTATCTTTTCATCAATTTCACTGTTTTTGATCTGAGAACCTGTAACCTGCAACTAAGTAGCAGACATGGGTCAAAAGCATCTGTTTAGTTGTAAAATGACTAGGCATGGGGAATATAATAATGCAATATTATGATATGAACAAATACCCCCAAACTTATCTTTTGCTCGTCCACGAGCAAACCTAGTTTTTATTCTCGACAAAATCCTAACCTCACTTTCACAGGGAAACACGATTGCACTGAGCTCGTGCAACAAGCCGTTAAATCTCTAGGTGTCTCTAGTAGGAGGAGTGTTGTCTCCTGAGGGTTTTCAGCAGATACTACCCACAAAATCCTATCAATTTGGCCCATCGAGTTTTATGCTCCAATTAGGTTTTCTAACAAGGAATTCTATTAATTTCGACTCATAAATTATCCACCCATATTCTTCACACTTCCTTATTATTTAACTTAAAATTATATATATTCTTGTGAATTTACTTAGCTTTCGGCATCTTTTAAGCTTTCCTTCTGGGGTTCTATCTCAACTTAGGAATTTTTATCATCTCTATTAAAGATACAAGTCCTATTCTTCATTCCTATCTCTTATCTAAACCCTAATCACATACCCCTACGTGTGTGTATAAATCACCCCTACACTTGGAAATTCAAATCAAGCAATCATACTCTTGTCCGTTGTCCAAAGCACTTCTTAATTGGTGGATTTTTAGATGAATTTCGCTCACACATCCTTCATGCGACCGTTAATACTTCTTGAGGTACCAACAACCGATTACAAGATGTGTTTGCACATTGAAGCGTAATTCCTAGTCTTGTAACACCTAAAGCTTTAGCAGTGACTTCCAAACCAGTTGGTCTAAGGCACTAGGTGATGAAGCACCCTCGCTAAATATTTTTCTATTTTTGCAGCCTTAAGTAATCACAAAAACCAGTGTTCATTTTTTTATCTCTTTATTCACAGTTGATTTTTTTTTTCCTTTGTACTAAGGACTTTAGACAAGAACATTTCAAGGTCTCTTCTACTATTCCAAGTTTCAAGGTGCGTATTTGTGCAATTTGTAGGGTATATATTTTCAGAATTTAGACTTAAGCTAGGAATTTTTCAAATTTATACTTTAATAAAAACATCAATACTCTTCCCTTGTTTTAACTTAGCCCAAGAAGTCAACTCGAAATTTGCCTATTTCTAAATAAACTACAAAGACATACTTTCTACCGTTAAACTTTAAGAAAGGTTATTTTTAGGGTTTTTAATTTACTAAATCTAGATCTAGTTGTTCCTAGCTAGTTAACTTTTTTGTAAAACTCAAGTCAATTATGGCCAAAATTGAATACTTTAATTTTTATAATTTTTGAAATTTTTCAATTTTTATGGGTTTTAAAATAAGTATGCAAATGCAAAAAATGTATATATGAATGCGAAGGAAGAAGGCTTACCGAGCATACCCCCAAACTTAAACTTGACAGTGTCCTCACTGTCATGCTACACCAAGATGGTTGAGAATGTCGGCACTCCCCTGTTTATTTATTTATAATTTTTTTATTGTTAAAAGAAAAACAAATATATATATACAGAAAGGCCCCCCCAAACTTCATTGAAACAATGTTAAACGTCATTGCCAAACTTTGCAAAGACCAAACGTCAACACCAAACCATTCAAAAAATTTATCTGTATAGAGTATCGGTTGGTGGAAGAATATGTTGTACCGATCCAAAAAGAATTGGGGAAGATAGAAGTGGTGGTATGGAAAGTGTGGAAGTGAATAGATATGAGGTGGTGATGAATCAAAACGAGAATATGAATGATCAGCAATCAGTGAAATATTGGCATTCTCGTAACTTATTAAAAGAAAAGGGGGTGATTCAACTTCTAAATGAGGAGGTTGACTAACCACACTATCCCTAAAATATTTCTGTGGATCTATTATCGACTTGGCATCATCCATCATATGCATATGATTTTCAATTATGAGGGAACTAATCTCCTCGATGTCCGCCATAGTCCAGCCGAAAGCTTGCCGCCTATCTTGTAAGACCATTAAAAAGGCTTTCTCTTGCTCGAAGGCTAGAGAGGCCGATATGATAACGGGAAAGGTCTCATTCTCACCTAGGTAAGTATATTTAAGGTGAGACGGCAAGGGTTTTAGTTCGAGTTTCGGAGGCGAAACAATCATAGGCAAAATTGGGACATCTACCTCGAACTCAAAGGACTCCAACACAGGTTCGAAATCACTGCAAACAACCGATTCTGATGGTTCAACCAACTCATCCAAAAATTCATAAGACTTATATTCGGGCGGTGAGTCGTCAAAATCATCCGAAAAAGTGAAACATTCATAATCAATATCGGTTGTGTCAACTGTGATAGATTCAAGGAGGGACGCACTAGTGGCGTCAAAACTGTTTTCATCAAACAGAAATCTTTCAAGCTCGCAGTCCTCCTGCGTGATTTCGTGAATAGAGAAAACTTCTCGTGTACTAGTTTTAGGCATGGGGGCAGACTTCCTAACTTGTAAATATTGAACTCACTAGACCTTTTCTCGAACGATAAAGTCATGGAGCCATTGCGACAATTTATTAAGGCATTGGAAGTGGCCAAAAATGGTCGACCGAGGATCACCGGAATTTGGTTCCGTGGGTTAGCAACAGGTTGTGTGTCCATAACAATAAAATCAACGGGGAATATGAAGTCCCCAACTTTGATCAACACATCCTCTAGCTCACCCTAGGATGAGTGATTGATCGATCAGCCATTTGGAGAGTACAACGAGTGGGTTTCAACTCTCCAACCCCTAATTGCTCGTACACGGAGTAGGGAAGCAGGTTAACACTAGACCCAAGATCTAAAAGTACTTGATTGATTTTCTTATCCCCAATTGTTATTGAAATCGTAGGACAGCCGGGGTCCTTTCGTTTTTGGGGTAAAGGTTGAGGTTGGTTAATAGCATTGCTCACTGCACTAGCCACTAGCACTTTCTTGGGTATTTGAGATTTTCTCTTCGAGGAGCATAAGCCCTTTAAGATTTTCGCGTATGAAGGGACTTGTTGGATTGCATCCAAGAGAGATATATTTATGCTAACCTGTTTAAATAACTCCACAATCTTCTCCATTTGTGGAGTTGGTTTATTGGGAATCAACCTGTTTGGAAATGGAGCATTTTGAAAATCTGTTGAGTCCAATGTCTGTGGAGTAGAATGTGGAGTTGGAATGGATCCCAGTGTGAGTGTGTTCGTGAAGTAAGAAGTGGGTCCGTTCGGATTAGAAGAAGAAGAGCCTTTTGAAGAATGAAGAATAGGCTCTAGCGGAGGAGATGGGGGTGAAGAAGAAGAAGGAGAAGAGGGAGAAGAAGAAGAAGAACCACCGGCGGGGGTGTCATCACTAATACCCACATTATTTTGCAACACTCTTCCAGATCTCAACGTGGTCACCGCATTTACATTATGATTGTGATATTCATGTGCGTTGTGTGTGTGACCGGGATTTGGCAATGGTTGAGATGGAAGCTTTCCCTTTTCTTTCTCGCTCAACGCAGCAGTTAGTTGTGCAATTTGTGCCTCAATAGATTTGATGCTTTGATCGTATGAAGCATTATTGTGCACCAAAGACTGGATGGAATTTTCCAACCTTGCTGCGGATTCTGTAGATTGTTTGAGAAACGCATCTAGACTTTTTTCTAGCGAGATAATCTTATCATCATTTGGTTGAACATAATTATTCGTTTGATAAGGTTGTGGTTGGAAATGTTGCTGGTATTGAGTTTGTTGGGGTGCTTGTTGTTATGGAGGAGGAGGCCTTTGAAAGTTGTTGTTTCCTTGGAGTTGTTGATTTTGATTCCAAGCAAAATTTGGGTGGCTCCTTCAACCTGGATTGTAAGTCGAAGAGTAAGGATCATTTCTTTGTCGTTGCTGAAAGGCAGCATTGACTTGATCTTGTCCTTGAACAGGTGGATTGTAAGGACACTCTTCGGTAAGGTGTGATGGATCCGAACAACAAGCACAAACAGTTCATGGGGGTAAAGCAGGGGCAAGAGAAGTCGATAAGAGTTTGGTCTCAATGGCTTCTAGCTTTTTCGTAAGTGCGGCCATCTCGGCCTTCATAGCAATTGACATATCTAATTGATGTATGCCTGCCCTAGATTGACCAATAGAAGAAGATGAAGTGGTCTTTGTGCTCTCCCACTGAATTGTTTGTTCACTAAGATCCTCGAGAAACTGCCACGCTTCCTCACTAGATTTGGTTAGAAAGTGACCTTGACAAATGGTTCTAGCAACTGCTTCGTTGCCGGGTTCAATCTCTTGTATAATGTTTGGCAAAGTTTCCAATTCTCGATCCCATGGTGAGGGCATTGAACAAGTAGGTCCTTGAATCTTTCAAAACACTTCCAAAATGGTTCGGAAGGAAGCTGGGAAAATTGTATAATCTCATTGCGAATTCTCGCGGTCTTATGATGAGGATAAAACTTTTTAAGAAAAGCTTTAACAAACTCGTCCCAATTTCTAATTGAATGTGATGCTATGCTGTATAGCCACTTCTCGGCTAGGTCACATAAGGTGAAAGGAATGACCCTTAGCCTTATAGCATCATCTGATAATTGGGTTGTTTTCATCATGGCGCAAACGTTTTGGAATTTGTTTATGAAGATATAGGCATCTTCGGATTCTAATCCGTGAAATTTTGGCAGCATATTGATGAAGTGGGGTTTTATCTCAAAATTGTCCTTATTTGCCGGTAGGGGTGAGAGACAGGTAGGTAAAGAGGTGCGGACAGGGTAGAAGAGATCTTGGAGCGCGATTCGTTGGGGCACTACAAAAGGCGGGTGATTTGGGTTATTCGCACCTAACAGAGCTGGAATCAGTCCCGTGGGTAAGGTGTTGTTGGGATTATATCCCGACATACCTTCGGAAGAAGAATTTGAAGGTGGAGATAAAGAGTTGGACGGAATTTCGACTTCGGGGTCGAAAGGTTCGTCGGTCGGTACCAACGAAATACGGACTAATCGGGCGCTAGTGTCCCTAGTCCAAAGTGACATACACTAAAGAGGTAGTGCAGTCAAAAAGATGAAAAACAGAACGTGGGGGTAAGAAAATGTCAATGAGAAGAAAGTGGGTGGTGGTGGGGTGCAAGGATTTTGAGCGACAAGTTGCAAGTTTTTATAAAAAATTTTCCTTTTTCCTTTTTTTTTATTTGGGACTTTTTTTGCAAAATAGATTTTCGATAAAGGGCTAAGACACACTTTCGATCAACCAAAAATGCACAATCAGGCCTAGATCTAGGGTCACCTAGGTCAGCTAGACAGCTCCTAACTGTTCCAAAGGGCTAGAAATAGGACCTCAAACCGCCTCTTCACCGCCAATTGTGGCCAGGTAAGTGCCAGGTGAGTGGGAGGCTCTCCACTACAAGTAGTGGTCCTAATTAAGTAACCACTCGCCTTAGACACACTTGCCTAGACACCGCAAAGTCAGGTTAGGATAAACGGTCGATGCCTATAACTAGTCCTCTGTCCTATTGAGCGCGACGTCCTTAGGACTGAGTCTAATATTTTTTTAATTAAGAATGGTCAATGCAAATGCCTTATGTGATTTCTGGGGTCCCGGGAAGGGTGATGAAATCCCCACCCAATCTTAATTGGTCTCAAGCCCCTTAAAGTCCGATTAAAAATATGCAAAACAAAAAAATCACTTGCAATCAAATTTTTATTTTATTTCATGCGCGGCGCAAAGAATCCTGCACAAGATTTGTTATTGGAAGGGGGAAGATTTTTTAAGCGCAAAGAATCCTGCAGGAAAATCTACAGAGGAGATATTTGAGGTTGCAGAGGAAAGAGAAAGAAAACAAACCGAGGGATTTTTGTCAAATGACGACGCCAGATGACCGCGTTTCCGCGGCGGGAAGTGGGTTATCGCCGCGTTTCCGCGGTTGGAATGTAGGCTCGTTTCCCAAGAATTTTTTTCACGTGCTGAATCGTCCAGATGGCCGCGGTTTCGCGGTTTTAAGCGCCTCCCGCCGCGTTTCCGCGGTTTGTTATGCTGATCAGACCCCGAGAAAATTTCTACTCCTCTGTTTTTGTGATCCTCTGTCGTTCAGATTATTATTTTTCTATTTTGCCCTCTGGATTTTTCCAGATCCGTCGATCCTGCAAAGATTCACAAAAAATACCCTTCAAACAATAAATGATAAAATTTTTATAATTTTTTTCTTTTCTGTTTTTATGATTTTTTTTAATTTAGATTAACCCGAAATTGCAAAAAGGAAATACTACGCCATCCCCGGCAACGACGCCATTTGATTTGTATGTCAAAAATATTTCTAAACCGCAATCAAGAACGGCGTCGCTTGGTAGCTAGCCGATGAGTACGGGTCGGTCCACAGGGATTTTGTGTTTTCCTAATCGCTCTAACGAGTTAATTCCGATGGGTATCGGATTGATTATTTCTAAAACCTAAACTGATTTATACTAAGATTATCTAGATCTAAGTCTTGCTAGGGTTAGGTCTAGGGTAAGTTGGGAGATTGAAGGTTTCCTCACCGCTTTCAATGCCCTTTTTTAGATCTATTAGGTGTTATGGTAATTATTAATAAAAGGGATTAGTACCATCGGAAAGAAACGGTGTTTCTTCCTATAGGTTCTTGTCCTTCCTTTATCGATCCTTACCCTAACCTCCATGGAAAACATACACAACCGGTCCTTTATACTACGGTATCACCGTTACCTCGAGGGGTAATGTGCCGCAGGGAGCGGTGTATGCGTGTATGCATGGAGTTCTAATTATTATGTGTGATGGGGCAAGAAAGGGGTGAGAGATCTCATCTCTCAAACCTTTCCCTAAAGCTAACCCTAACAAGAGAGGAGACTACTCGCTCATTAGGTAATTTAAGAACATTCTAAATTAAAAGTAAACTTAGGCAATGAAAATAAAAGAACTTACTAATTTTTATTGACGGCTCTCTCCAAACATCAACACAGTACAGATCTGAATTTATGAAATGAAAAGAGGCATGACCTAGAAAAGGCTTTTAGGGTTCTATTTATAGATTCATAGAAACCCTAGATTACAATTGACTCGCACATCTGCTTTTACAAAAATACCCCCTAAGAAAAAGACCTAGTCAACGCCCGTGCACCGCCACGAAATTTCGCACCGATACGGGTGCACTATGGCCGCGGATCAGCGGCCAAGAGCATGGTTCGGCCGCGGAACCGCGGCCGTATGGAGGCTTCTGGGCTGGAAACCTCAGGGGTTGGTTCTGGTTATAGTTTAATCTTTATTTCTTCACTTTGTTTCACATTTTGACTTCTAGTTATCTTCCAGATCTCCACAGCGAATAATTATAGTAGACTTTTACCGTTGCTTCGTGACGAAGTCTTGAACCTTGCACTGCTTTGTACTTTGTGAACTGATCTTCATGTAGGCTTGATCAGGGTTCTCCCATTTGTCGGTCTTAGTCTCACTTTTTTATTATCTTTTCATCAATTTCACTGTTTTTGATCGAAGAACCTGTAACCTGCAACTAAGTAGCAGACATGGGTCAAAAGCATCTGTTTAGTTGTAAAATGACTAGGCATGGGGAATATAATAATGCAATATTATGATATGAACAGGTGCCTACCGCTCCTTGAATCGGGTATACTCACATCTCAGAACCGAGAAAAACTAATGGTGGACGCCTCGAAATATCATATCAAGAGAAACACATTTTTAAAGCAATATATTATATTTTCCCTTTTTAAATATAATCGCGGTTCTCAAATCCAGAAATCGCATGAAATCGCATGAAATCAGTAAATCAATGCATATGTCCATGAAATACGAGATATGCAAATACAGAACAGTAATGCGAGCATATCAAGGGAAAACCGCTCTTTTTAATTATCAAGTTTTCAAAGGTATCTTGCGGTTTCCCAAATCTTCGAAAATAGAAATGCAACATCTTTTGAAGTAATTGGGTAATTATAGCAATGTATGTAGTATGCAAACATGTATGATGAAATTCATATGTGCGATAGGACAAGAATTACTATCTAATACTTAACGATAATGAAGGCGATGCAATATATATTATCCATGGTAATTTCTATAGTGTGCGTGTCATGGAAATTACTAACGGTGTGTGTGTGGCATATAATTCAGTACTCGTGCAACATGAACCGTTAATAATGGTGCAGTGTCCAATCAATACAGTCTCAATGTACAACAAATAATGGGATGTGCAAGATGATGTTCATGCACAATCAATGTATATACTAACAACATAGGTTTATATCACCGAATCCAGCCATCGAGGATTAGCGCCATACGGTCGATTCCCCCGTAGATGTTAAATCTACTCACCGATGATCTCGAGCTAGGTGAATCCAACCACCTCTTTCCCTTTCCTTGTAGCGCCCAAAGTCCCCGCAATCGATCATAATATCGCACCAAAAACATAACTAGTGTAATTTAGAAACTTCCTGATAACACATTTAAACAACGCTTAAACCAACGCACCGACTCCCACAAGCTATCAAGTGTTAGCTTAGTGGAGAACGTGTGTAGCGACACTCTAAACCAACCTAAGTGCAGCAAGCTACACGAAGTACAAAAACTGTGTCGGATATCCGTATCGCGCGTTGCCGAAACACTAGAAACTAGATAAGTGGTTCCAGATTTTGCCTACAGATAATATAGGAAAATCAAACAGAACCAAACACCATAAATAACTTCCAGACAGCTACCCTAAAAAATACAACAACCCAGGTCACCAAAAATCTGGCGGTGCCGGCCATTCCCTCATTCTCGCCGGGCCGACTAGGGGGTGGGGTCCGGTTTTCAGGTGCACGCTCAGGGCTTCTAACAATATACTGCTGTATTGCTAGATTTTACAGTAGACTAACTTAGTGATAGCAGATCACAGAGACACCAAAACATACACAAAAATACGATATTTGCACAAAACCATAACATTAGTGTTTAAAACTAAAACTAATAAGCATACAAACTTCATTAGAGCTTAATAAGGGTATAAAGATCACTACCTCACCAAAACTTGGGAATAACCCTAGCTTTCCAAGCTCCAAGTCATCATAAGCAAGATTAATGAAGATTTTAGTGAGGTTGATGAAGGTTTAGGTTTAGAGTTGTGATGAAATATTTATCAAGTGAAGAACTTAGAAGGATTGTGAATGAGGAGAAGAACAAGAGAGTTGAGAGTGTGAGGTGAGAATTGAGAGGGAAGTTGTGAGGAAATGAGAGTATAAGTGTTAGGAATTGAGAGTAATGAGTGTGAGGGGTGAGTGTATGGCTTACACACACACTCTCTCTCTCTCTCTCATCAATTAAGGCAGCCATCCCCTCTAGTCTCCTCAAAATTCATCCCTTCTCTTCTGCTCTCTTCTCTTTCTTGTCCTAAACAAATTTAAAACCCCATTTATCCTTAAAATTAAATAGATATAATTGTTTAAATATACATGACGTGCTAAAAAGGAATGGTTTAGTGTGCCATGGCAAATAAAGCATGGTTAACACCTTCTTAACCCTAATTCAACATGCACATGTGTGTGCAAGTGTAAAACTAATTAAACAAATATTAATTAATTAAATAAAAGACGTTAAAAAATATTTATTAGTTTAATTTCATTAAAACCCGTATTAACGTTTAATTACACTAACCACATTCTAAAGTGTTACAGTACTATACGAGATTGCGACGGAGTTTTGATCTGAATCAAAAACCCCGCGACAACCGATCAAAAGAGACTAAATTGCTAGATTCACAAAATACTAATTAGTTTTCACAAAACTAATTATTGTGGATTCCAAATATTGCATCACAAATCATAGATATCTAGACGATATTAAACATTTCGATCGATCCATCAAACATCCACAATTGTCAGAGAACTCAACACTTGAGTCAGATTCAAAAATATCCAGAGTGCGCCACTAGTACATACGGACCAGCACAAGAATGCACGGTCTTTACCTCACCAACGGTGCCGCGGAACTGCCGCTAAAAGCATGTTTTGGCCGCGGTTCCGTAGTCGTTTAGTCGAGTTAGGCGCTCGTTTTTCTTGTGGGTCCATAGAACACCCTGCACTATTTTCTGCATATTTTTAAACCTAAAAATTCCAAATTTTGAAAAATTTCCAAAAAGAATGCAAAGAGTGGGTTTCGATGTTTGATCGAACACTTTAACGTTGTTTAGGCCACTTCTAATGCTCTAGCTTGGCTCTGATACCACTGCTGGGTTTGCTTAGCACCCTCACTAGGTTTCAGCAAGTATCGAATATGCAATTTTAAAAAATCTAGAGTGCTAAGCAGCCCGAACCAAGGATCTAACTAGAGAATTAGGGTTTTTAAAGCATGTAAACAACTTTACACTAAGTGAAATAGAAATCCAACCTTTACAAACCGGTCCTTCACTTCTAAAGCTCCGTGTAATAGTCCCTTAGGTCCAAGTAGTGGTGTCCTGGACTCTCTTTAAGCTCCACTAGGAGAAAGGAACGAGTTTGCTTAAGGATCTTCTGGCCGAAGATGATCTATGTCGAAGAATCTCTAACTCAAGCTACCTCTTCACTAATTGATGGATTAGTGAAGTAAACAACCTATACTAAATGGCTAATTTGGTATAGATTGATGAAGTAGGAATTTTGCTCACTTTAGAATTATTTTTCTCTTTTTCTTTTTCACCTCACTCAAAATCAAGAGAAGAAAAATGAGATGGACAAGTGATCAACCATGGGTGAAGAAAATATCACAATGATATTTGTAGAGACTTAACCATGGCTAAAGATAATGGTTGGGTTAATAAATATCTAGAGTAAAACAAAATTAGTGGACTTAAGTCAAGGCTTCTACATACTTCCGCAAGCATCTTTAGCCATGATAATTTCCACCTAATTTTGATTTTTCCCTTAATAATTAAACACCCAAATTATCTTTAGTTAGGATGAGTCGCATACACCCAAGTCCAATGTATCATCTAGCACGACACAAAAACAAATACATTAATATATATCACATATATATTTATATGTATTAGGAGAAGATAAATTCTTAAGTGAGTTAATATTAGTTAATATATATTAACATATCAAATATATAATTATATATTAAATTATTAAATCAACACTTGATTTAATAATTCGGCTATATCGCATACAACCGACTAATATCATTTATATGTATATCAAATATACATACAATAAATTATTGAATCAACGCTTGATTCAATAATCCGGTTATATCACATATAAGCTATATCGCGAGATTAGAATACTGTATCACATACACGTATCAATCTCGGTCCCACACATATCACATATGTGCCCTAATTCGTTTCGCTTGAGCCAGGAAACCTCTGTGTAGGACTCTAAAAACTCGTCAATACGACAGTAGTAGGTGATGATCATATCAGTCACCCACAAGCCGTCAGCGGTACTAGCTGGATGTAACGGCTACCCAGGTATTGAGAGATCAGAATATCAACAAGCAAGTTTGTCCATACTCCCGTGAATCCAGTAAGTAACACTACCGTACAGACCGGTCTCTTTTTCTGATATGTCGCATATCTAGTCTGGGGGTGGTAAACGTTAGACCCCAATAACTTGATAAGTCATGCCGATGTGAGGTTCATAACGGGTCGAGAAACTACTGATAACACTTACCAGTAAATCTCATCATTAGCCCTGGCCAGGGACTTCCTGTTATAGCCAATCGAGTATAGCACAACATCAACTCCTAATACCGGGAGAGACGAAACCCCTCCTATCGCTCATTACCTCCATGTGACTTGAATATACCCAAAATCTACCTGTTTGCATGCTCTCTTGAGCGTTGTAGGGAGGAAATCAAATCAAAGTGGGAATCACACAAGACTCTATGACGATCTCGGGTCTACAGACTAACCTGTAGCAGTGTCACCAGAGAACTGCTATCTGACGATAGGTATAATCCATCTAGGAGTTCTCGGGGAGTCCTGTTCGGTGTACCCATTCTCCAATGAGTACCTGTATACAATATTTGATGTCAAACACCAATGGATATGGGACCATCCATCGCCCCATACTGGCTCAAAAAACGTATACACTAGTCTACTCTGGAATATCGATGCCCTGTCTCGATACTCCCTCAATTAGGAACAATTAAAGGATGAACTTGTGGACTACCCTGGCCCCACTAGTATGATCTGCATCATAGTCCTGGTAGTCAAGTACACATCCTAAGGGCTTTATCAACATGTACGGAGATACAGTATAAAGATACAAGTGTACATGTTAAGATAAAGAGTAACCAGATAGCATACTATCATGTCGAGCAAGAAAGTCCTCTCTATATATGTCCAAGCATCCACTATAATATACAATCATGTACAATAATGGCCTCTAGTGCATACATATAACTAACATATTATATATGTATATATTGCTATTGTGTCGCTCTGACGACCTGAGTATGCATGCTCAGAGTGAGAAGTGGATTTAGCTCGGATCAGGATCTGTCTTACTTCAAGAATACTGCGGACATCTGGATTAGTCTTACATCTGTTTTATAGAATTAGTGACCGCATTTCTCATTCCTTGTGCTATGATTACTGATTACCATGTAATGCTAGAAACCAAAATGTGACTACGACAGGATATTTCCTTAACCGTAGGAGCATGGCGGGCCTTGTCACCCCTCATATTCCGTATTTTGGGAAGCAAGGCGTGACATGGTTTTGTTAGTATCAGAGCCAGGTTTGGTTTAGAATGAGATTTCAGTTTCCGACTAAGGCTTGACAATTTACGTCGCCCATTTGGTCTAGATTGTTACCTTGTTTCCCGATTAGGAATTCCTCCTTGATTAGAATCCTTTTAGTGTATCTTGCTATATATTTTGATCTTATCTGGTAGAGTTTTTGGGTGACTTAGTAGAGTTATGTGGTTGTAACTATGAACTGCAGCATAGTTACAAGGCAGCACTCTGCTGAGTGGCTTGGAGTTTTACATTTGTTTTCCGCTCGATTGAGTTTCACCTCACCACATATTCTTACTTCGTTTGTCAATTCTATATCTTATTCCGATTCTTATATTTTATACCGTCGTCCGAAAATTGTTGTTTCAGGATCATGGCTTCCAACGACTCTTCTTCCACCTCCATTACCCAGAGTCAGACCACCGAGGTTTTGGGTGTACAACAAAGTTTGATGGAAGCCCAGGAGCGAACAAACGATATTTTAGCTGAAGGACTAAGAAGGCAAATGGCTTAGGCACCAGCGAAAGTCCCCAATCGTAGGGGGATCCCTATTAAACAAAGAGGAGGTGTACAGATGAAGCACCCATTTGTTCCTCAGCAACAGAAGCAGTGGAGAACCTAACGTTGTGGTTATTGCAAGAGGCTAGGACACTTTTAGAGGGACTGTCACCGGGCCAAAGGGCAGTGCTTGATTTGTGGATCCGGCGAACATCTTGTCAATGGTTGCCTAGAAAGAAAGAGCCGCAAGGAGGAGATTCGTCAACACCTTCCACATCTGCTTGAGCAACTTGGTTGTTTTCGTATCTTGAATTTCGAGGATGAAACGGACCTAACACAAGATTCAGACTTACTTTACGAGATCGCAGCGATCTAGATATCAACGCGGAATTATCACCCTTCCTTCTTTCAATAAAGACCCTGTTATTTTATTTAGTGATTGTTTCTTTTCGTCTGAACTTTGTATTTTGTTGAACCCATTGGTTTAAATGAAAAAAAAATGTGGGTTGTGATTTGTATATCGTTTCCTTACCACTCACTTCCATATACTACTTACTGCATCATCACTCAAGTTTATGATTTTAAATTTTACCCACCTATTAGTTTCTATGTGCTTCACGTCTTTAGTTATTTTTGTGTGTTCCATTATCTGATCGTGACTTTCTCTTTTTAGGCCATGGCCAACCCTGGGGAAGCACCGTCTCTCGATGAGGACACTCAGTCCTGCATTTTTTTTTACTGCATACTAGTGAGTTCAGACGATGAGGTCGATGGCCCACAGGTTATTTTCGACAATAGAGATCCTGAGGACGAAGGAGTCGCAGACGCAGCTCCAGAAGTTAATATGATCAGCGACTCTGACGATGAAGAAGAGGACCCCGAAGAAGACCCAGTAGAGGAAGATCCTGAGGAGGACCCAGTAGAAGAAAACCCAGTAGAAGAGAATCCAGTAGAGAAAGATCCTGAGAAGGACCCAGTGGAAGAAAACCCAGTAGAAGAGAATCCAGTAGAGGAAGATCCTGAGGAGAAACCAGTGGAAGAGGATCCAGAAGAGGCGGATCATGTGGATGAGGATCCAGAAGAAGTGAATCTTGTGGAAGAGGACCTCGATGAGGAAGCTCTCGCCGAGGAAGAAGGAGCAAGAGAAGGAAACCCCATGGGGGAAGAGCCCGAAAACGAGGCCCAGCCGAGGAAGAGTCGGAGGATGAAATCCCGAGTGAGGAGAAACTCGAAGATGAAGAACCTCCAGCAGCAATCCCTGCGAGGCGCTTTAGGAATGGACGCCCCTATCTTAGCATGAGAGCTTATCGTAACCGGTTGAACTTCCACAATCGTGACTGACGCGACTTATTTTCTTTTCTTCTGGCCAAATAAAATCAATGTATAGCTTAGGTCCATGTTTATCTCTCAAATGTGCTCTGTTAAAATTTTCTGGATAATAAATTTCGGTTCGGGCAAATTTTCTCTTTCTTGAGTATTGTACCTCTAAGATCCGCATAATGTATTGACTGTTCCTCCTCCCAATAATTTCTTTCCCTCCTGAGATTCATTACTATTACTTCATCCTTGTAGTAACCTGACCCCAGTCTCGTCGACATTCTAATTGAGCACCACATTCCTGACTTCTTTTCGATTAGGCCATATTTTACTGTAATCCATGCCCTGTCTAGTCTCATATACATTACTAGCATTATTTCCTATTACTGTAATTACATTCAGCGACGTTTGTTATTTGAAATTTAGTTTTCTTTATTTTTGTGTTTATCAAAATTGAGTATTATTAACTACTTTTGTTTTACTTATTTTAAATACTTTACTATTCTTCATATTTTCAATAGTGCAAACTTACATCGCATATACTATTTCGTTTTATTTTCTCTTGTATTTTTCCGTGTGAGTATTCTTAAGATATTTAATAACTGCCTGATTTGTAGTTTTACTAATATAGTATTGGAGCTTAATATTTATCAGCCAATTTTTCACCATTATTATTTGTTGTCATTCTATTCTTCTTTGTATTGTATTTATAGTTCACTACTATTAATTATTATGCCTTTGTTCTTACTTATGACCATTCTTTTTAGCTGTGCTATTTCTTAGATATATAAATATTTGATTTTCATCTAGTTGCTTTTATGTAAATCACTATATGGTAGTATTTAATTTATTTTTTTCGTTGCTTTTCGCAGGGCATTTTATAGCTTATCGTTTATTTTAATTTCGATGATGAAATTTTATATAAGCGGGGTATGATGTAATACCCAGTTCCCCTATAAATATCTTCCGTATTTTAAATAAATTCTTTCCACAAAATTTTTCTATTTAAATTTTTACAATTAATATTTCCTATATTTTCTAAATATAATTTCTATATTTTCCCTAACCTAAACCTCAAAATCCTAACCCCTTTTTATTTTTTTTCTAATCTAACCCAAACCCTAAACAACACCAGCCCGGCCTATGAACCCACACCCTACCCGACCCGACAAACCCACACCCTACCAGACCTGAACTCCCCTAACTCCCTTCTTCTTCTTCTCCTATTCTTTTCTTTTCCCGCTCTTCTCCTCGTCCCCTCCTTCCTCATGCCGTGCCCGCGACGACCGCGCCCACTATGCCAACAACCGACCCGAGATCCCCTCCCCTAAATCCTTACCCGCTCCTTGTTCATATCAGATTTTTGCATTTTTATATCGCCCATTCTTAATCACATTGCAAATAAGTAGGTACTTTTGATCCATATCTGCTAAATAGTTGCAGGTTACAGGTTCTCAGCTCTTTACAGTGAAATTCATGAAAAGTCGCTACAAATGTGAGACTACGACCAAAAACAAATGAATCCGTATGATACTGCCTACCAGTTCAAGGAACAAATGGAAAATTATCAGACAGTTAAATGCACAAAGCATAAGGACAGCACAAGATTCAAGACTTCAACGCGAAGCTCAAGACAAAAGTCCACATCATTCTGCATTGTTGGAAATCTGGAAGGAAATAGAAGAGATTCTGAGAAACCAAGTGAAGAAAACAGAAGTTAAAAGCAACATGAAGCAACCCTGAAGAATTGAGCCCAAGATCCCACCAATTGGCCGCGGAACCGTAGCCAAACAGCCCTTTCTACCACGGAACCGCGGCCGTATGGTGCACGTGTCGATGCACGTATCGGTGGGTGTCGGTGCTTTGACCCGGTTTTCTTAGGGTAGTTTTGTAAATTCATGTGTGGATCAGAATGTAACCTAGGGTTTTTTCTATCTATAAATAGGAAAGCCAAAAGCCTAATTAAGCATGCCTCTCTTTAGTTTTTACTCTTTTTAATTCTTAGATCTAGATTTTTAATTTCATTGTAATGCGTTGTTGAGAGGACATCAATAAAGTAAGTTTTCTTTTTTTTATCTCGCATTCTTCTTTGCATATTTTATTTCCTGCAATTTTTTTTATCTGTTTTTTATTTATCTGTTCTTTATTTATCTGCAATTTAGTTCGTCTAATACAAAAAATATAAAAATGAATTTTATTGTCACCTTCCTAATGAATGAGTAATTCCTCACTTGTTAGGGGTAGGATAAAGAAGGTTTGAGAGAAGTAAATCTCTCTCACTCCTTTCTTTGCCCAAATAATTTTAAAATAAGGACTCTCTTTAAATCAACCATAATCCGCTCACTACGGCACCATATCCTACATGATAGTGGTGATTCCCTAGTTAGACCGGTTGTGGTTGAATTAACTGGAGGTTAGGGCTAAGAGCTAAGAAAGGACGGACAAGGACCAAAAGGAAGAAACTAAATTTCTTACTAATCGTGCTAATCCCCGTTGTTGACCATTACCCTAACACCTATATTCTTAACTAGGGCATTGATAGAAGTGAGAAGAATCCCATTTTCAAACTAAGCTAATCCTAAGCCTAGCAAGCCTTTAAATCAATTTATTCTCATTCTTAGACCGTAAAACAAAACCTACCAAAGATAGGACTTAACTCGTTAGAACTTAAAGAAAAAAACACCATTTCCCTGTGGATCGACTCGTACTCAACCGGCTAGCTATCAAGCGACACCGTCTGATTGCGGTATTCTTAAAAATTTAAAACGCATATTAAAACCATCAACAATCAAATGGCGCCGTTTCCAGGGAGACGGTAGTCTCTTTTTTCTGTGTAATTTCGGGTTAAAAAAATATATTTAAAAAAAATTATAAAAAATTTAAAAATTTAAAAAAAAATAATTTAAAAAAAATCATCTTGTTATTTTTGAAAGGTTTTTGTGCAAGTGTGCATGCTTGGTGCAAACTCTGTTTCAAATCTGGAGCAAACTCAGTGAACAAATCCAGAAACAGGGGATCTAAACAGAAAGAGAAGAACCAACTCAGCACAGAGAAAAATTCTGAAAATCCAAACTCACTGATCCGCCGTGGAAACGCGGCAGAAGCGCTTCTTTGACCGCGGAACCGCGGTCAAAGGGTGACATCAGCAACCCAAAAATCTCTGTGAGTATTTCATTTCTCATCTGCACTCCACTGAAAAAAAAATCCTGCAGATTTCTTTGCACAGATTCTCTTTCTTCTATCCAATAAATTGTTTTTGTGCAGAATTCTTTGCACTGCCAAATAAAAAAAAGAATTTTTGCAAGTGTTTTAGATTTTTGGTGTGTTAACTGATTTGCATAATTAATACGGAATCTAAGGGGCTATAATATCAATCAAGATTGGGTGGGGATTTCATCACCCTTCCTAAGACGCCAAAAATCACTAAAAGCATATGCATCACTCTTGAGTTAATTAAAAAATATGTAGACTCAACCAACAAAGGACTGTCGTGTTCATTAGGACAGAGAAAGATTGTGGGTATTCAATCGTTTATCTAAACTTGACTTTGTGGTGCCTAGGCTAGACAAGTGAGAAATGTAACTTTAAAAGGCCCGTCTCACGGTGATTCGTGAGCGGAACCCTCCTTTCTTCATTTGTGCTTACCTGGCCACAATTGGCAATGGAGAGGCGATTTGAGGTTTATCTTACAACCTGTCACTTTGGAGCAGTTAGGAGCAGTCTAGTTGACTTAGAAGACCGTAACTCTAGGTTTGATTGCGCATGTTTTAAACTGTGATTGTCTAAAGTAAGTCCGTACAAATTCTTGCAAAAAAAAAACACTCTTTCTAAAAAAAACACTTTCAAAAAAAAATTCTAAACTCCAAAAAAAATTTTACAAAAACAAAAAAAATCACATTCTTTTTCTTCTCCTTTCTCTCATTACATCATGGGTAGCCCACCTCGCAAAACTCTTGCCAAACTTTGGTACCCACAACCAGACATTACTTCCTACGGTTCTTGTTTTGGTCGAATTTCGAACGACCCCTCCATGCTAAAAATCTCTTTGAAAGATTGAATAGACGTGTCTAGGACAAACAATTGAACTCAGCAATCCACTTCGTATCAACCGTTTCAAACATTCACCCCTTCTCATATTGATACCCCTTTTGAGAGTCCAGTTGTAACCCCAAAACCTATGTCAATTGCTGAACTTATTGAACAATCTCGTAACCGATCTTTCACTCCTTTCACCACTGCGAATTCTTTGGATGAACAATTCCATTCATCTTCTTATCCAAATGTTGATCCTACTCATGTCCAACCATTCAATTCCTACCAGTCCTACCCGACTTTCGCTCCTACACAGCCATTTGGGAGTTTTCAGTATCCAAACAATTTTGAATCTTTTACTGAAACTCCTTCACAACCCATGTCTAGTCTGGAACAGGAGTTGGAAGATTTTAGGGTAGCGTCATGCCAACAGATGATGGATTTGAATGCGTCCATGGCCGCCCTCATAAAACCTAGTGACCCGGTAGCTAGTTTCCAATTAGGTCGACATTTCCCAATTTATGATGAGGCGGTAGGACATGTTGAGAATTTGAGTGGAAAAAATGAGCTGTACACCCCTCCAAGTCAAACCTACCAGTCCCCAATTGAATCCCATAACTCCGGTTTTGAATGTCTATCAAGTGTTCCAAATGATTCACCGGTTGAAAATAAAACGTTTAATGAGTTGTGCGACTTTGTAGTGTTTGATTTACCTGATTGTGAAGGGTCCCTTTCAAGTGAAATCATCAGCAATCCTTTTAACCTCTACACCTCCACTCTAGAACATGAATTAATTGATACCCATGCTTTTGTTGATGTGTCTGAGAAATTTATTTTTCACTTGATCGAGGATATTGACGCTGGGAATATTTTGGATGATGAACCAGCAGTTTTGGATGAGCTTTTCTTTCCAATTCATCATCCCGAGATATTAAATGTTTCTCCCGAACTTCATATGCGTCTTGATTTTGATAAGAATTGCATGGATAAGCTAAATTTTGAGGAGAGTATTGAGGAAATTATTGAGGATGAAGCAGTTTTACTTGAGGAGTCGGATTTTCCAATTCATTCTATTCCTTTCATTGACTGCGCACACCCTCCTGAATTTTTAACTGATACCCTTCCTCAATCACTTCCTTCCATTCTCGTTCCGACCTTGCAAGAAACTGTTACACTTTCATTTTCAATGTCTGGTTTATCAAGTTCGACGTACCCATGTTTTCTCACGAATCTTGAGAGATTTGACCTCGTTTCTCTGTGGGTTGATAGATTAGCACAATCGTTTTTTACACATCGGTCATTACAAATTGTGCTAATTTATACACTCTATCTCCACTCTCAAGTTCGTATTCAACTTCTTTCTCCCACTTTCTCTAGTTCTTCTTCTAATCTTCCTTTAATGATAGCGAGTGTTAATGAATCATAATCCGATATTTTGAGTTCGATAATTCTAGAAAAACAACTTGATTTAGACTCTTTTGAGAATAAGGTAGATGAGCCTTACGAGTTTCCTACCTCCGTAATTTTTGAAAAATCAAGTGTGTTGAATTCTGGCGCAACACTTATTGACATTGAAACGTTCAATTGGACCATCGATGAATGTTTCGAAAATATTTTCGCCGATGAACTCGCATTCCTAAACGACACGGATTTTGTGATTAATCTACCTCCACCTGAAGAAGTCGAACCACCACCATTTCTTCTTATCTCATACGAGAATATGACCATTCTTCTCATTCCTAATCATCCACATTCTCATTTCCGTTCACCATTTTTGTTTCGTCTCTACAAATCGAGACGTAAACCTTTTCTTTTACACCACTTATCTCTACCTCATTTCTTCCTGGCTCTATACAACATGTTCTTCCACCAACCGGTGCGTTTCACTGATAAATTCTTCGAATGGTTGGTGTTGACTTTTGGTCCTTGCAAAGCTTGGCATTGACCGGTAATTTTGACCCCTCTCTTTAAAAGCTTAACATTATTTAACTTAAGTTTTGGGGGGGGGGGTATAATTTGGCTCTTGAAAATAAATTTTTTTAAACTAAAAGTGGTGAGCCAAAAAAAAAGTTTGGGGGAGATTTTCACGATCATATTTCATGTCCCCGTTAATAAATTTTTCCTCCCAACTTTACAGGTTTATGGGATTTTAAAAAAAAATAGCAACAGTGGAAACACTGTTTTACTTAAGTTTGGAGGGGGGGGGGGTTCTTTTTGTGTATATATATTTTGTTTTCTTTTTTATGTTAATAATAAAAATAAAAAAACGGGGGAGTGCCGACAATTTTGACCCTCTTGGTGTAGCCTGACAGTGAGGGCACTGTCAAATTTAAGTTTAGGGGTGTGCTCGGTAAGCTTTCTTCCTTCGCATTCATATGTATATTTTTGCATTTGCATACTTATTTTAAAACCTATAAAAATTGAAATCAAAAAATTAAAAAAAATTGAAAATTTCAATTTTGGTCATATTTGACTTAAGTTCAACATGACGGTTGAATAGTTAGGAAAAACTAGATCCTAAACTTGGTAAATTAAAAACCCTAAAAATAACCTTTCTTAAAGTTTAACTGTAGAAAATATACGTCCTTGTAGTTTATTTAGAAATAGTCAAATTTTGAGTTCAGTTCTTGGGCTAAATTGAAATAAGGGAAGAGTATTGAAAGCTCTATTTGAAGTATAAGTCTGAAAAATAATTCTGAACTTTAAGTCTAAATTCTGAAAATATATATCCTATTATACGCACTTACACGCATCTTGAAACTTGGGACAGTAGAGGATACCGTGAAATGCTCTTGTCTAAAATCCTCAGTATGAAGGAAAATAAATAAAAGTATAAGTGGTGAATAAAGAGATAAAAAAATAAACACTGATTTTGTAATTATTTAAGGCAGCATAAATAAAAAAAATATAGCGAGGGTGCTTTATCACCTAGTGCCTTAGACCAACTGGTTTGGGAGTCACTGCTAAGTTTTAGGTGTTGCAAGACGAGGAATTACGCCTAAATGCGCAAGTATATTTTGTAATCGGTCGTTTAGTAGCTCAAGAAGTATTAACGGTCGGATGTGTGTGCAATTTCATCTAGAATTCACTAACTAAAAAGTATTTTGGAAGATGGACAAGAGTATGATAGCTTGAATTGAATTTCCAAGTGTAGGGATGATAATTACACTCACGTAGGGGTATATGATTGGAGTTTGGAGGAGAGATAGGAATAAAAGATAGAATTTATATCTTCAGTAGAGATGATAAAAATTCCTGAGTTAAGATTGAGCCTTAGAAGGAAAAATTAGGAGATGCTGAAAACTTTATAAACTGGAAAAATATATATGATCTTAAGTTAAATGAAAAGGAAGTGTGAAAAATACGGGTTGATGATTTCTAAGCTGAAGATGATAGAAATTCTTGCTAGAATACTGATTGAAGAATTAGAGTCAACGACCAAATTGATCGGATTTTGTGGGTAGTATCCGCTGAAAACCCTCAGGAGACAACACTCCTCCTATTAGGGACACTTAGAGGTTTAACGGCTTATTGCACGAGCTCAGTGCAATCGCGTTCCCTGCGAAAGCGAGGTTAGGATTTTTCGAGAATAAAATTGGTTTTGCTCGGGACGAGCAAAAGATAAGTTTGGGGGTATTTGTTCATATCAGATTTTTGTATTTTTATATTGCCCATTCTTAATCACATTCCAACTAAGTAGGTACTTTTGATCCATATCTGCTAAATAGTTGCAGGTTATAGGTTCTCAACTCTTTATAGTGAAATTCATGAAAGTCGCTACAAATGTGAGACTACGGCCAACAACAAATGAATCCGTACGATACTACCTACCAGTTCAAGGAACAAATGGAAAATCATTAGATAGTTAAATGCACAAAGCACAAGGACAACACAAGATTCAAGACTTCAACGCGAAGCTCAAGGCAAAAGTCCACATCATTCTGCACTGTTGGAAATCTGGAAGGAAATAGAAGAGATTCTGAGAAACCAAGTGAAGAAAACAGAAGTTAAAAGCAACATGAAGCAACCCTGAAGAATTGAGCCCAAGATCCCACCAATTGGCCCCGGAACCGCGGCCAAATAGCCCTTTCTACCGCGGAACCGCGGCCGTATGTTGCACGTGTCGGTGCACGTGTCGGTGGGTGTCGGTGCTTTGACCCGATTTTCTTAGGGTAGTTTTGTAAATTCATGTGTGGATCAGAATGTAACCTAGGGTTTTTTCTATCTATAAATAGGAAAGCCAAAAGCCTAATTAGGCATGCCACTCTTTAGTTTTTACTCTTTTTAATTCTTAGATCTAGATTTTTAATTCCATTGTAATGCGTTGTTGAGAGGACATCAATAAAGTAAGTTTTCTTTTTTTTTTATCTCGCATTCTTCTTTGCATATTTTAATTCCTGCAATTTTTTTTATCTGTTCTTTATTTATCTGCAATTTAGTTCGTCTAATACAAAAAATATATAAATGAATTTTATTGCCACCTTCCTAATGAGTGAGTAATTCCTCACTTGTTAGGGGTAGGATAGGGAAGGTTTGAGAGAAGGAAATCTCTCTCACTCCTTTCTTTGCCTAAATAATTTTAAAATAAGGACTCTCTTTAAATCAACCATAATCCGCTCACTACGGCACCATATCCTACATAATAGTGGTGATTCCCTAGTTAGACCGGTTGTGGTTGAATTAACTGGAGGTTAGGGCTAAGAGTTAAGAACGGACGGATAAAGACCAAAAGGAAGAAACTAAGTTTTTTCCTAGTCGTGCTAATCCCCGTTGTTGACTATTACCCTAACACCTATATTCTTAACTAGGGTATTGATAGAAGTGAGAAGAATCCCTTTTTCAAACTAACCTAATCCTAACCATAGCAAACCTTTAAATCAATTTATTCTCATTTTTAGACCGTAAAACAAAACCTACCAAAGATAGGACTTAACTCGTTAGAACTTAAAGAAAAGAACACTATTTCCCTGTGGATCGACTCGTACTCAACCGGCTAGCTACCAAGCGACACCGTCTTGGTTGCGGTATTCTTAAAAATTTAAAACGCATACTAAAACCATCAACAATCACTCCTCCCCCGACTTCCCCCTCGTTCCCATGTTTCCCCCCACGTCTTCCCACTCCCTCGCGCTTTCCCGAGATCACTGCAACCGCCCTCCGATCCCTTCGCCTGCTTTGCCTCCCTCTTTTCTCACAACCGACCCTTTTCTCCTCCTTCCCTTTTCTCTTCTTCTCTCTTCTTTCCTCCCCGAGTTTTCGCCCTCGTCATTCACCTCCCCGGGCCACCCACCACTGACCTCGCCACTCCTCCGACGAGCTCACCTCCCCAGTCCGGCACCTCCACCCTCAACCTAGCATCCGAGTTCCCCATCCTTCGCCGTCACCAACCCAGAGCGCTATCGTCGGCTTACCCTAGCACCTCCCGAGCATCACGCCAACACCACCATCTTTGCACCTCCCCCACAACTCGGCCCTGAGCTCCTCTCAACCGCCGACGAGCTCACCCCCTGTACACTCCTTCCCGATAGCAACACCAACTCCCCGTGTTCTCCACCGACGTCGACGAAGCGCCATTAGCCGAGCTTTCTTCTTTCGCTGTGATGCAGTCGACACTTCCACGCCATCACCTCCTCAATGCTGTCACCGCTACCCGTGCCAAGCTGTGCACAGACCATACCCTTGCACTTTGCCTCCTTGCCGCTGCTACCCTATTACAGCCGCGCCAGCTCCGTGTCACCATGTACCCAGACGTGTCATTGCCCGTGCCACTGGTGCCCCGATCTAGTGCATGCACCGTGCCCATTCCCACATCAGCGTGCGTCCCGTGCCGTGTTGTGCTGTGCCACACCCGCACCATGCCACACCTGCACCATGCACCAAGTCAAGACCATGCCCAGTACTGTGTCACGCTCGCATCATCATCATGTCAACTACCGTATCACGCTCGCATCGCCACCGCGTCCAGTACCGGGTCACTGTGCATCGCACCCGCGTCGTGCACGTGTCCAGCATCGCATCGTCTCTAGTGTCGAGACGGATCCCGTACGTGGTGTCGTTTCTATATCAAGCGATCGAAGGCAAGTGAAATCCCTCACTTGTTTATCATGCTATTTTTAAACGGGATAAGAAGCAATTTTATAATAACTATACACACACACATATACACACATTTAGATCATAACTACCTTTGAAATTGCATAGCGAACGATAGTGCCGTTTTATTTATTGGATTTTGATTAAGGCTTATTACTGTGTCAGTATTACACAGATGCTATATGGATAATATTTAAATTCAATTGGTTAAAGAAAACTAGTGTTTCGATCGTTTACCGGATGCTACCCTAAGTGTTTGATGTGAACTATAAACGATAACTAAATCAAATATGGTGAAAATCATGATATTTAGATCATGATATTATTAAAAAACACTATGTATAAATTTGGTGAAAAATTGATACCGTTTTCACACATAAAGTGACGCTCTAGCGTCTATACCGAAACTCGCGTTTTACCGAACACTTGACATCGTTAAATTTATAATTAATTCCAGAAAAATCCAATCACAGTATGCATGGGTTCATTGCGAAGGGTATTTCATAATATTTAATACGACGTATAGGTTTACTATTAGATATATCCTCTAAAAATCGAAAACAAAGAACTTACCTGACTTTGGATTGCAGTCCAGAGCAGGAACTTATCCCTTGACATGCATTTATACACCTGAAATCTTAATGTTTAATTATGATAGTGCGCAGAGACAATTACCGATGCATATACAATTGTTTTATCTTTCCAATGGCACCTATTTCACTAAATTCTAGTATCTTTTGGTATTTAAATCATATTTTAAACGGATGACATGTACGGCAGATTTCTGTCATTTCAGCTTGCACCCTTCATCAGTAATCTGATCATAACTCCTAACTCAAGATGACTAATATTGATCCGTCTCATGCTATGTAAATTTAACTCATATCCCTACAATTAGTTGAATAGTATCATCGCCTAATTATGCTCCCAACAGGGAGTAAAACATGTTACGAAATGGACTTCTAGTTCTGAAAATGGATTTCCAGCAGTGAACACTTAAAATGAAATGACCATAACTCACAAACCTGAAACCCGATTGACTTGAAACCAATTTTTTTGTACAGATAATTTAATACATTGTTTATGATTTTTATATTGTTTCACCAAAATATGCACTTGTGATTTTATGTGATTTTTCTAATCCAACCGACACCGGTTGCTCACATGTATTCAGTAGTGCATTTACTGTATCCCCATCATGTTGCATGACTGTTATACCCTTCTAATTAGTGTTCATTTGCATCGATATCCTAATGACCAAGTTACATTACCAAGTTCTAAATATTAGTGATTGGATTGTGGCAAGTACGTTAGTGTAAAAGAGTGATTGAATAGTGAAAGTGACCCGTACTTGTACACAATCAGCGCAACCAGTTAGTTATTGCATTATCAACGCCTATAAGACATATATAAGTGTAACTATAACTGGTATGGGACTGGTATGGAACCACTTATATTAGTGACATGGGTAAGATATCGAGCACTGTCCATTTATCTTAGATACCAGTCGAGACATGCTTGATGGAGACCCTGTCTCCAGTTCTCGCGTAGACTTGTCATGGGGTGACTAGTAGTTAGATTCATGGTTGGTGTTTGATGAAGACCATAGGATGTGGGGTAGTTTGAGTGTGAGTTTGATCAACGGAATCTCAGGAGTCCTATAAAGTTTCTGATTCTTACTAATAATGATTCGGGCCCGTATTCCCTTACCCGTGTGGGTTACCCTTGGGTTGGGGATACTTCTGCGGTGGTTGACGTTCACACTTGGACTGACGATAAGTTTAATGACTTGGACATTGAGACTTAGAGACTGATTGCTTTAGTGACATTGACATTACATTGATAACGGATCTGATATACTTTCTTTATCGTTACATGTACCCGTTATTTCATGCTTGCGTCATTGCTCTATATTTACTACTTTTTGTTTATCATCGTTGCATATTATATATGTATATATTGCTATTGTGTCACTCTGACGACCTGAGTATACAAGCTCAGAGTGAGAAGTGGGCTTAGCTCGGATCAGGATCTGTCTTACCTCGAGGATACTGCGGACATCTGGATTAGCGATGTCAGCGCTATTATTTTCTTTGACTCTATCTGGTTAGTCTTACATCTGTTTTGATAGACTTAGTGGCTGCATTTCTCATTCCTTGTGCTATGATTACTGATTACCACGTAATGCTAGAAGCCGAAGTGTGGCTATGGCAGGATATTTCCTTGACCGTAGGAGCTTGGCTGGCCTTGTCACCTCTCGTATTCCGTATTTGGGAAGCAGGGCTTGACACATTCTTAATGGGATAAGTGCATTACCCCCGACAGCAGCTACTCTCGACATCCTATATAGAACATTTAGTATCATCATTTTTCTTAGAAGAAGAATCTAACTCCCTACCTATGAGCATTTACTCTCGGTCCTTGATAATCTTTATAGCTAAATCGTCAATTGAAACTTAAATTAACCAATTTGTCAATTAAATCTAGCACAAACGCTTCGTAGTATCCCGTCTATCGCGTATCTGTCAAGAAATTTTAATCCGATGCGTCTTGTCTATAGGAACCTTGCTTCGGATCGATGACATGGACGAACTTATAAATGCCGCTGAACTTTCTTATGATACGGAAAGCACTGGACTCTCGTTATTGGAGAAGTATAAGGATAATTCTAGGATCCTGCTATATCCAAATTGCAAAGGGTTTTCAAAACTGTCCTTTTTCGTACGTTTCTTCCATATTAAGTGCAAGAATAGATAGAGTGGCCAGTCTTTCACCGATCTCCTAGAACCGCTGAAGGAAACTTTTCCTGACGGAAATGAATTGCACCGAGTTGGTACGAGGTGCAAAAGATAATCACAAATATCGACCTGAAGTTTCATAAGATATATGCCTGTGAGAATGATTGTGTTTTATTCCGGAATGAACACGCCACACTCAGAAACTGCCCCGTGTGCGTGACCAACCAATTCAAGCCTAAGAAAGACCCTCAGTCGAGTGATGTTCCCGTGAAGATTCTTCGTCATTTTCTGTTAATACCGAGACTACAACGATTATTTATATCCGAGGAGACGGCATCCGAAATGCAGTGGCACCAAAAAGTGCTTCATGAAGAGGAAAAATGAGTTATCCCAGAGATTCGAAATCATGAAAAGTTTTAGATGAAAAACATCCTTCATTCAGTGCAGACCCTCATAACATGAGGTTGGGAATTGAGAGCGATGGTTTCAGTCCATTTGGGATGGTTCGCAGCGGGCGTACTCACAGTACTTGACTCGTTGTGGTGACTATATACAACCTGCCGCCATGGAGGGTTATGACGCGGTCTTATTTTACGTTGGCGCTTTTAATCGATGGTCCCTCATCTTCTCGGAAAATTATCGACGTATACTTTCAACCCTTGATCGATGAGTTAAACTTGCTATGGGAACCTGGCATGAGAACCTATGACGCAGATGATAAACAATTTTTTTAGATGTGGGCTGCTTTGTTATGGACTATTAATGATTTTCCTGCCTACGGCATGCTATCAGAATGGACAATTCAAGGTAAGCTTACTTACTCCAATTGTCATATTCATACGAGCGTCGTATGCTTGAAGTTTAGCGGGAAAGTGTCTGTTGAAGTCAAAATTTGCACCCCGGTCGACCGAGTCAAAGTCAAGGTCAACCCCCAAGTTAGGTGGGCCCAAGCCCAGGTCAAGCGGGCCCATGCCCAAGTCGAGCCCGCGACCAGCCTCCCCATGCCAACAACAAAATCATGTAATAAATAATTTTTATGTAATTTTTTTATACATGAATGTATGCAAAATGGGCATAAAGCCAATATTTTGTAAGCCCATGGCTTATGTGCAAAAATGAAATGGCACATGAGCCATAGGATGGGCAAAATGCCATTTTTGCAAAGCCCACGGGGCTATATGTAAATATGTAAGCCTATATAAGGCAAAATGATGGTGAATAAAAGAAGACTTTTTCATTCTCTCAAAAACCTAGGGTTTGTGCTTCTTTCACCTTTCTGAAGGTTCCAAACCTTCTTCTTTCTTTTGAATTTAATCGAGAGTTTTACTCTTCCTTTTCCAAAACTAAATAGTTTTTCACTACAAAACCCACAAAGGGGAACTTGGATCTGTCATTAGATCTAAAAAAAAAGAGATCTTTAAAATCTCACATCTCTTGATCTTCAAGATCCGGCCAACAAAGGAAGAAGAAGGAGACCCATCTCCAGAAACCCCACTTTGGGGAAGAACTAGGGCTCAAGGGGAGAAGCCCTTCACCAGCCCCAAAACATCTTAGGAGTTTAACTCCACTCTGATTTCTCTTTCGAGAATTTCTGGGGATAAAAGCCTCTTTTTCTCGCCAGCGCCCTGCGCTCAAGCGCAAAGCGCCCACGTGCCGACATGTGGTGTGCTTGCGCTTAAGCGCCCAGCGCAAGCATAAAGCGCCCATATGCCGACACGTGGTGCGCTTGCGCTCCAGCGCCCTGCGCTCAAGCGCAAAGCGCCCACGTGCCGACACGTGGCGCGTTTGCGCTCAAGCGCCCAGCGCAAGTGCAAAGCGCCCACGTGCCGACACGTGGCGCTCTTGCGCTCCAGCGCCCTGCGCTCAAGCGTAAAGCACCCACGTGTCGACACGTGGCACACTTGCACTCAAGCGCCCAGCACTCAAGCGCAAAGCGCCCATGTGCTGACACGTGGCGCGCTAGCGCCTAAGCGCACAGCACCTAAGCGCACAGCGCTCAAGGCGCTGACCCCACGCGTCCTTTGGGCGCTTTCCCCCCTTTTTTTTATATATACATAAATATATATACATATGTATACATATGTACACACACACATACTCCACGACACTGCCCCTGTTAGAAAAAAAATTTCTAACGGGGCACTGCCCCGCACCCCGCAAGGGGGCTGCTAGCCCCCTTAACCCCCAGCTCGCTATCTGGATAGCGGGACCCCCGTAAAAACTCTGCGTGGCTCCCGATATATCCAAAACCCCCTTTCAAAACACAACACACGCACACTGCACATTGAGTTCGCATAACCAGTTTAACCCGTCAATTGGAGGTTCCCTCGCTCCAAAGGCGAGGGGTAATTAACGGCAGCTTAGTCCGCAGCTGCCGAAGCTTCGGATCCCCACAATCATTAAACCCCGGCCTACCCTAGGCAGGGGGAATCTGTAGTACGCCTGACCAGTGCACGCGTATTCCCATCTCAACGGGGTGACGAAAAACACCCTACAGATTCTGGCACGCCCGGTGGGATCTATCTCTCCTCCCATATTTCGGGTTAAACGTTCATGAGAACTCAATCAATATACATATCTATATTTATACTAAAATAATACCCTTCCATGCAGAGTTTTCGAGCAATCACCTTTCAACAATGTCTCCAAAGATGAACTCAGCTCCCATCTTCTACACGATAAAGATGGACACCAGGACGGTCCTCCCGGCCAGTCTCGAGAGACAATGGGAGGAGCCGCGCTACCATTCAGCTCCATCCTGTTCGTGTCAGCTAACGCCATCCCAGCTCCTCAAGCTTCGGTAGCAGACAAACCGGTCTCAAAAGGGAAAAGGCTGAATGTCATGGTTGCGAAGGCACTTATGCCCAAGCACAAATCCGTTTCCAAACGACCCTCCATCGCTCCAGCTGGGGGCAAGGCCATCAACGTCAACGAAACAACGGGGCATCTCGGGAAAGCTCCAGCGGTACCCCCAACAACTGCTCGATCAGGTGTCTTCTCTAAGCTCCCCGCTAATCAACTCACAATGGCTTCCCGAAGAGCAGAAGCCTGCCAAGCGCTCAAGGCAGAGAAGCCGAGGCAGAAGCGGCTCAGATACAGAGCCAACAAAAGGGCTAGGGCTCTGGCCATGTAAAAATTTATGAATTTCCAAAGCCCGGACCGCTCTGCGAAACCAGCTGCCAGCAATGAAAGAATGGTTGAGTATGTTATCCACACTATCTACATGGCCGGACATGAAGAAACGAACCCTCCTCTTCTTCTCAGCCATGGTGATGATGTGGTTGACGCTACCCGACATCGGCTCGATCTAAATGATGAAGAGCCTGCTCAGGCCGATAAGCCAGAGGAGCCCATGGTTCCTGCGGAATTGAGCTCAGGAAATAAAGATGACCCGGTTGTCATAGCCGGAACTACAGAACAAGCGTTATTCCGATGGCTTCAGAGGCGGCTTCAGGATAGGGATGAGAAGTTAGCCAAGGTACAGTCCAAGGTCGACTAATTGGCAAACGTCGCGGCAGATCTCGCGACCCAAGTCGCCCGATTGCAATTACAGCAGAATCAAACTTTGGTTCATGAGCCAGGGATTGATACCCGGAGGCAGCCAACTGATACCCCCTTCAACCTAAGAGCGCCTTCATGAAAAACGACCACAACCAGCCTCCAGTCCCTCCGATACATACGCCGGGGGGAATCGCCTCTGAAAGAGAAACTGGAAAAAGCCTATTCCTTCAAAAGGGAAAAAGTCCACAAGATATTCAGGGACGCCCTAAGAAACGGTCTACAACTGCCAGAATCAAAGAGACCGCAGGAAGCGAATATGACCGACGACCCAAAATGTTGCCCCTATCATAGGGTGATAGGTCATGCCATTGAGGACTTCTTCGTCTTCAAAGATTGGGTCGAAAGGCAATACAAGACGGGAGAGATAGAACTGTCTAAAGGCGTGTTGGCAAACAGTCAAGCTACGACCGCCGATTCCATACAAATGGAGACCGAAGCCTTTCGGGAACCCAATCCTCCCAGACATGTGCCACTATCTGAAAAGGGCGAACCAAAGACTGATCGGCCTCAAGAACCAGTATCAGTAAGGGCACCTACTCTAATGGAGAGAAAGAAGAAGGTGTACTCCTTCAGGAGGGATGAGGTCCGCAATATATTCGAGGAAGCCATGAAAAACGGACTGCAATTGCCCATTCCGAAGAGGCAACATGAAATGAATATGACCGGCAATCCCGTATATTTCCCATACCATAGGGTGGTGAGTCATGCCATTGAAGACTGCTGTGTTTTCAAAGATTGGGTAGAGGACCAATACAAGCTTGGAAAAACCTCACAGTCCTCGAATGTATCGGCAAGCCACAGAGCTACGGTCATCAATACAGCTCCGCCAAGATCAAAATTCAAGGAGCTGGGATAAGCCAAGAGGACCACCACGTCGTTAAACTGGGAATGATCGACCACCACGTCATTAAACTGGGAACAATCGACCACCACGTCATTAAACTGGGAACAATCGACCTCTAAGTCGTTAAACTGGGAATGTAAAAAAATATATATATGTAAATAAACAAAAAAATGTGTAAATAAAAGAAAAATAAAGAAAAGTCGAAATGATGGGGCAACTCGCAATAAAAATCAGCGAGTGAAAATAAAAATGAAAATAAAGCCGAAATGATGGGGCAACCGCGAAGAAAAGCCGAAATGATGGGGCAATCGCGATCTTCGCGATAAGAAAAGCTGAAATGATAGAGCAATCTCGGTAAAACAAAAACAAAACCAAAAAAAACAAAAACAACGGCGAATGATGAGTCGCTCCTTGTACTATACTCCAGTGCATCGATGCAGACGCCAACCAAAATCCAGTTTCCCAAAATTCTTGCAGCCCTACGGCCAGTCCCCAAATTGACTACCGTATATTATCCACGGGCTCAAATAATTCTCATCATACCCATATCCTACCGTAATCACCAGTTAAGCGGCTGGTCTCCGCCTTTGGAATTATGCTCCATTGAGAAGATACACTCATGTGTCCTCACGATACATGGGGAGAACAAACCTTTGCGGGATCCTTACGACTAATAAGGAAAAACACACTTGGGGGTCCTCACGACTCCTAAGGAGAAAATGCACCTACGGGATCCTTACGACTCGTAGGGAGAAAATGCTTTTATGGGACCCTTACGGCCCATAAAATTGAAAACCCTTGGGTGATAGGGATCCAAACCTGTCTTTTAAGCCATCGCTCCCCAATCCCCAAGTGGCGAATGATGAGTCGCTCCTGGTACCATATTCCAGTGCAGCGATGCAGACGCCAACCAAATTCTAAATCCCATACCCCAATGGCGAATGATGAGTCGCTCCTGGTACCATATTCCAGTGCAACGATGCAGACGCCAACCAAATTCTAAATCCCATACCCCAATGGCGAATGATGAGTCGCTCCTGGTACCATATTCCAGTGCAGCGATGCAGACGCCAGCCAAAATCCAAACCCCCAAGTGGCGAATGATGAGTCGCTCCTGGTACCATATTCTAGCACAGCGATACAGACGCCAGCCAAATTCTAAATCCCAACGGCGAATGATGAGTCGCCCCTGGTGCCATATTCCAGTGCAGCGGTGCAGACGCCAACAAAGTCCCAAAATGTTTTTGGCCCTACGGTCTGGATCATACATCTTGCAAAACCGTATACAATCCATGGGCGTAAAAACAATCCCAGTCTCTTCCATGTCCTACCGGTAAGACCACATTCAAAGTCCCACCAAAAATAATAAAAAAATGGTATGTCCACAAGCAAAATGGGCACGGATGAAAACCCGAAAGGGCGCCGTGAGTAAAAATAGCAGGACTGCCGGCGAGTTTGTGAAAACCCGAAAGGACGCAAACTTGTAAAAAAAAAGAGATGAAATGCACTCGCAAAGTCCTCTCGACTTTGTGAGGAGAAAATTCCCGCGTGAGATCCTTACGACTCACAAAGGAGCAAGACACTTAGAAGTCCCCATGACTCCTAAGGAGAAAATACACCTACGAGATCCTTTCGACTCGTAGGGAGAAAATGCTTTTGTAGGACCCTTACGGCCCATAAAATTGAAAAGCCTTAGGTGATAGGGATCTAAACTTGTCTCCTAAGCCACCAATTCTTAAATCCTTCCGGGGAAAATGATGAGTTGCTCCTGGCATTATCCCAGTGCAGCAATGCAGATGCCAAACCAAAACCAATCTCCAAATCCTCTCAAAGACAGATGATGATTCACTCCTGGTACCATATTCCAGTGTAGCGATGCTGATGTCAACCCAAATCACAATCAACAAGTCAACTTCCACTCCGACACCGCAGAAAGCGGAGCAATTCAGAATCCAATCTCGACACCGCAAGAAGCGGAGCAAGTCAATTCTACCCCTGACACTGCAAGAAGCAGAGCAAGTCAAATCAAGCGTCGACCGTCCATGTCGCAAAAAGGGCAGTGCAGGCTTCCCACAAATCGGGAATCAAATCGCTCCGGATCAAAGCGTCGACCGTCCATGTCGTAAAAAGGGCAGTGCAGGCTTCCCACAAATCTGGAACCAAATCGCTCTGGATCAGAGCGTCGACCGTCCATGTCGCAAAAAGGGCAGTGCAGGCTTCCCACAAATCAGGAACCAATTCGCTCCGGATCAGAGCGTCGACCGTCCATGTCGCAAAAAGGGCAGTGCAGGCTTCCTACAAAGCAGGAACCAGATCACTCCAGGCCAGGGAAACGTCTACCATGGACACTCCGTCTCGGAGACGTGTCAAGCGTCGACCGTCCATGTCGCAAAAAGGGCAGTGCAGGCTTCCTACAAAGCAGGGAACCAAATCGCTCCGGATCAGAGCGTCGACCGTCCATGTCGCAAAAATGGCAGTGCAGGCTTCCTACAAAGCAGGGAACCAAATCGCTCCGGATCAGAGCGTCGACCGTCCATGTCGCAAAATGGGCAGTGCAGGCTTCCCACAAATCGGGAACCAAATCGCTCCGGATCAGAGCGTCGACCGTCCATGTCGCAAAACGGGCAGTTCAGGCTTCCTACAAAGCAGGAACCAGATCACTCCGGGCCAGGGAAAAGTCTACCACGGACACTCCGTCTCGGAGACGCGTCAAGCGTCGACCGTCCATGTCGTAAAAAGGGCAGTGCATGCTTCCTACAAAGCAGGAACCAGATCACTCCGGGCCAGGAAAAATTCTACCATGGACACTCCGTCTCGGAGACGCGTCAAGCGTCGACCATCCATATCGTAAAAAGGGCAGTGCAGGCTTCTTACAAAGCAGGAACCAGATCGCTCCGGACCAGGGAAAAGTCTACCACGGACACTCTGTCTCGGAGACGCGTCAAGCGTCGACCGTCCATGTCGTAAAAAGGGTAGTGCAGGCTTCCCACAAATCGGGAACCAAATCGCTCCGGATCAGAGCGTCAACCGTCCATGTCGCAAAACGGGCAGTGCCGGCTTCCCACAAATCGGGAACCAAATCGCTCCGGATCAGAGCGTCGACCGTCCATGTCGTAAAAAGGGCAATGCAGGCTTCCTACAAAGCAGGAACCAGATCGCTCCGGGCCAGGGAAAAGTCTACCACGGACACTCCGTCTCGGAGAAGCGTCAAGCGTTGACCGTCCATGCCGTAAAAAGGGCAGTGCAGGCTTCCCACAAATCGGGAACCAAATCGCTCCGGATCAGAGCGTCGACCGTCCAAGTCGCAAAAGAGGCAGTGCAGGCTTCCTACAAAGCAGGAACCAGATCACTCCGGGTCAGGGAAATGTCTACCACGGACACTCCGTCTCGGAGACGCGTCAAGCGTCGACCGTCCAAATCGCAAAAAGGGCAGAATCGACCGTCCACGTCGTAAAAAGGGCAGTGCATCCCAAAAAGTGGGAACCAAAGCAAAACGCCTCCACGTGAAAGAAGATCCATCAATTTCATCCACACGACCCAAATATGTGGTGTGCATTTATTGATGGGGGGCACTTTGTTGAAGTCAAAATTTGCACACCGGTCGACCGAGGCAAAGTCAAGGTCAACCCCCAAGTTAGGTGGGCCCAAGCCCAGGTCAAGCGGGCGCATTCGCAAGTCGAGCCCGCGGCCAGCCTCCCCATGCCAACAACAAAATCATGTAATAAATAATTTTTATGTAATTTTTTTATACATGAATGTATGCAAAATGGGCATAAAGCCAATATTTTGTAAGCGCGTGGCTTATGTGCAAAAATGAAATGGCACATGAGCCATGAGATGGGCAAAATGCCATTTTTGCAAAGCCCAAGGGGCTATATGTAAATATGTAAGCCTATATAAGGCAAAATGATGATGAATAAAAGGAGACTTTTTCATTCTCTCAAAAACCTAGGGTTTGTGCCTTTTTCACCTTTCTGAAGGTTCCAAACCTTCTTCTTTCTTTTGAATTAAATCGAGAGTTTTACTCTTCCTTTTCCAAAACTAAATAGTTTTTCACTACAAAACCCACAAAGGGGAACTTGGATCTGTCATTAGATCTCAAAAAGAAGAGATCTTTAAAATCTCACATCTCTTGATCTTCAAGATTCGGCCAACAAAGGAAGAAGAAGGAGACCCATCTCCAGAAACCCCACTTTGGGGAAGAACTAGGGCTCAAGAGGAGAAGCCCTTCACCAGCCCCAAAACATCTTAGGAGTTTAACTCCACTCTGATTTCTCTTTCGAGAATTTCTGGGGCTAAAAGCCTCTTTTTCTCACCAGCGCCCTGCGCTCAAGCGCAAAGCGCCCACGTGCCGACACGTGGCGCGCTTGCGCTTAAGCGCCCAGCGCAAGCGCAAAGCGTCCACATGCCGACACGTGGCGCGCTTGCGCTCCAGCGCCCTGTGCTCAAGCGCAAAGCGCCCACGTGCCGACACGTGGCGCGCTTGCGCTCAAGCGCCCAGCGCAAGCGCAAAGCGCCCACGTGCCGACACGTGGCGCGCTTGAGCTCCAGCGCCCTCCGCTCAAGCGCAAAGCGCCCATGTGCCGACACGTGGCGCGCTACCGCCTAAGCGCACAGCACCTAAGCGCACAACGCTCAAGGCGCTGACCCCACGCGTTCTTTGGGCGCTTTCCCCCCTTTTTTGTATACATATATATATATACATATGTATAAATATGTACACACACACATACTCCACGACACTGCCCCTGTTAGAAAAAAATTTCTAATGGGGCGCTACCCCGCACCCCGCAAGGGGGCTGCTAGCCCCTTGACCCCTGCCCGCTATCCGGATAGCGGGACTCCCTTAAAAACTCTGTGTGGCTCCTGATACATCCAAAACCCCCTTTCAAAACACAACACACGCACACTGCACATTGAGTTCGCATGACCAGTTTAACCCGTCAATCGGAGGTTCCCTCGCTCCAAAAGCGAGGGGTAATTAACGACAGCTTAGTCCGCGGCTGTCGGAGATTCGGATCCCCACAATCATTAAACCCCGGCCTACCCTAGGCAGGGAGAATCTGTAGTATGCCTGACCAGCGCGCGCGTATTCCCATCTTAATGGGGTGACGAAAAACACCCTACAGTGTCGTTTATGGGTCACGACATTTCTTGCTTATAACTCACAGATTTAGAAAAAATAAAGAATTGTTCAACGGCAAGACAGAGACCAGTAAACCTCCTAAACCATTGTCCGGTAACGACATATTGCAACAATGGATAGGCTGTCAGAATATCACATTCGGAAAGAAACAAAACAAAGATGCATTGCTATGCCCAACCGGTTGGAAGAAACTAAGTGGTTTATTTCAACTTCCGTATTGGTCCGATCTACCACTCCGTCATAATTTAGATATTATGCATATCGAGAAGGGTGTCTTTGAACACGTTGTTGGGGTCAAAAATTACACCCTTGGTTGACCAAGTCAAAGTCAAAGTCAACCCCAAGTAAGCGGGGCTAAGCCCAGGTTAAGTAGGCCCATGCCCAAATCGAGCCCCGCGGCCGGCCTGTCCCATGCCAAAATGAAAATTACGTAATAAATAATTTTGATGTAATTTTTTATGAATAAATGTAAGGAAAATGGACATAAAACCAAATTTTTGTAAAGCCCATGGCTTATGTGCAAAAGAAATAAGCACATGAGGCATGAGATGGGGAAAATGCCATTTTGTAAAGCCCTAAAGGCCATGCGTAAACTTGTAAGCCTATATAAGGCAACATGATAATGAAATGAAGGACAATAATTGATTCTCCTCAAAAATTAGGGTTTTTGTATGTCACGTCCCGAAAGTACGGAACATGACCGGCACTTAAACTACGAAACGTCTCGAGGCGTACGTAATCTAAGTAAACCGAAAACCCAGAAATCCAAACCAAGAAAAGTAGTAGAGTGAAGGAAAACCAATTTAAAATCAAGTAGTTTTAATAGCATAAGCCGAATTATGCGGTTTTAAAAACATCAAATATTTCCTGAAAATTTCGGCAGAGTCTCCCTTGTAAATACTGGCTCCCAAACGGGATACAACATGAATAGTATACGAAATCAATAAAAGGCATCCCCAAGCAGGAGCTAGCTCTTCGTCAATCGACGGTCACAACCACACAAGCAATATAATATACAACGCCAAGGGCGAGGATCAAAACTCAAAAGAAAACTCAAAACCACCAGAAATCCATAGAAATATAACGCGCGACTCTAAGGTCGAAAGAATAACATCACTGGTCTCTATCTCTGAAATAAATACATGTTTGGTTGATGGAACTTCTAGATACAACAGAATAATAATATACAAGGTATAAGGATGGGTACGATACAATAAACCCACCTACTAGCAAGTCACCCGAAAAGAAGCAGTGCCAGCAAGCCGTAATGAAACCTGTACGTCAAACCTGCAAGAAACTGTGGCACAACGGGGGTGAGTTGCCAACTCGTGAATAGAATATATCTACGAACAGGAATCGCATGTATGACGCAATCCTAGGTCATACGATCATAATATATCCTTAATATATATAACATGCAGCCTATAACAATGATTAGGGTAAATATCTAACCCGAGTGAAATCCCATGTGCCCGTGTCAGTGCCTCATGTTGCAATATATCATATGGATGATGTATGGATGTATGAAACAGAATGCAGGTACTGAATAAAACTTCTTTCATAAATCAACGAGATTTCTGTATTTTAAAAATGAGGTACCATAAATGAAATCAGCATAAAACAGTGCCCAGCATTGACACAAAACAAGTGTCCAAATATCTCGATATCTCTGTACCCCAATACCTCAAAATCTCAATGTCTCAATCACAATATCTAAGGCGCCGTCAGTCCAGATCGGCCCCTACCATCCATCTCAAGACCACGATGGTATCCTCCGGATATCCGACGCGTCGGATAAAATCACCGGTCGGTAGTGCTCCCCTGCCAGGCTCAACGTCAACAACACGATCCTCTTGCTCCGGGGTACCGCACCGGGCCCACCATGTACCCGAAACGGTTCCTCCACTCCTCGAATCGGGTCTTGAAATCCATCAGCAAACTCATGGTGGACGACTCATACATCATGGGAAAAACCGCAGTTTTTATTTAAAAAGAGAGGAAGCAGTTTATATAAGTTTTGCGGTTTCCCCCCCTCCCCAAATCCAGAAAATCTCATGAAAATCCGAATCCAAATCCTCAATAGCATGTAAACAGTGAATATAGACATAAAAATCTATGAATGCGACATATCAATGAATAATAACATGCATGAAGTAGCAAGTAATATCATGTCTAAACTATTAGCTAACAACCTATGTCAAATGAAATAGTATTTTCTAAAGTGTACGTGATATGGCAATTACCGATGAAGATGTGTGTGAGCCGGCAAGTAAGTGTACGTGGTATAAACGCATCATCGGTAATGGTGATGGTGTCCTAACAGCATAATATCAATAATGAAATATGAATTACAATAAGTATGCGATGTGGGGCAACAGCAATAATATGCGGGAGCTGAATACTATACACAACGATAACTAAACTGCATTACCCTAATATAAGTCCTACAATAGTGCCTTTTGAAAAAACACGAATCGCGGTGTTTGGAAAATAAAGGCTACAGTGTTTTTAAGAAAAGATACGTTTTTTGAAATATCCGTAGAATCCCTTGACCTGTCTTTTAAAATACCCACGATTCGTTAGTTTTGAAATTGGTAGGAGTCTAATCTAGTCTAACAACTACACTAAACTATACGGCTGAACTAACAAGCTGAACTACAGGTAAGGAAACCGCCTAATATCTGAGTCGATACATATACATACCTGTATATGTATAGTCGGTGATCCCGCCTCAATAATATCATATTCGATACCATATCTATAATCAGACATCCCAAGTCAAGAGTGCGGATCAATCATCAATATATAGCTCGTACGTAAATCCGTCGTACGGCATCCCCAAATCTGGGTACGGGTCAATATCACATTCATCATACTATTCATCTGGTATCCTCTTTATCAAATATCATGATCGGGGTACTGATCTATGTCTAGTACAATACTGATACCATCTATGTAATGCATGCACGTGTGTGAAACACCACGTCAAAGGACCCGCTACAACGTCATGTCGTATCTCAAATACGAACCCTGCCAAATCACCGATCTCACGGCCTTAAATCAAATCCCATCGACTCATCTCAAATCCCAAGTACTATCCTCAAATCCAGTATATGAACACATAGTCCCATACCCATGTGAACACATAAATATATAATCCCCTATACGCACATGTAAAAAAAAGATGTATGCAAGTATGCACGTGCGTGTGTGTATAGGTGCAACCCCTACTCTAGGGTTTCGCAACTACACTAAACCAATTCAAGAACACCAAAAATCCATCTTTATCATCAATCAACTCAAACTACATATAATAAATATATGTGTGTATACGTATTCGTATACATCACCACGAACTGCGGGGGTGCTATACGCTATCCACCCGACTTCTCCCCGTAGATATAAATCTACTCACCTGATCTTCCCTCGCCGGTGTCGACGTCGCCACGCGCTTGCTTGTCGTATCGAAGTCCACATGGGATACCTACATATCATAACACACCGTGTCGCATTAAAACCAAATTCGAAATCAAAACGGCATACGAAAATCAAATCGGCACGCGTATCACGCATAGGTCAAAACCTATCGCCTACGCATGTAAGAATAGCCAAACCAACCCTCGATGTCGATGTGCAAACGTCAAACCATCGAGAAAAAACCAAACACTCTCATTTACGCATTCACAAACACTAAATATAATATAAAATAGGTTAAAATTCACAAAAACCCCAAATTCACCTTAAAAGCCATTTTTCCGAAAATCTAGCAAGCAAAAATTACCCGTTTTAGTACAAAACTCGACGTTTAAACAAATCTAGTGGCCATAATACTTATTAGATATCTTAAATAAGTCATAAAAACAATTTCCATAATTTAATCCCAATAAATTTCATTAACCTCAAAATTCTAGTTTACAATATACCCAAATTTTAACAATTTTATAGCAAAAATGCACAAACAACAATTTAGCTTGGATTTTCATGAACTAAAAGAATTAAACCACTCAATATAATATTTAGAATGACATGTAACCTTAATTAGAATTTTATCTCATCAAAATATAATTATTTCAAAAACCTAGTTTACAATATTATGCAATTTGGACAATTTTAATGTAGCAATTAGCAAGATGCAACAAGATCAAGTTTTACATAACATTAACATGTTAATCTACTCTATAAGACCACAATCTAATGATAACAAGCCTAATTTGATCACAACCTATTCTCTTGAAATTCTCATTTTGAAATTAAGGTAATAAGAATATCTAATTGAAACTAAATTCAAACCTACAATTAACAAGTAACAATTTTGGATGAAGCTTATACCTCATGATCCATGGAACAAACTTGCAATCTAGCCTCTCAAAATGCTCTCCTATCACCACAATCCATGCTATAGTAGCCAAGCAATAAAGGGTAAGGCTTGGATTTTGAATTTGCTTTGATTTTTAAGGATTTTGAGGCAAAATTGTGGATTTTTGAGGCAAAATTGTGTGGGATTTTGGGGTAAGTGCTGCTGTTGCAGTAGGAAGGAGGCTCGACCAAATTGGGGGAGTGGGAGAGAGAGAGAGAGTGAGGGTTGAATGAGTGACACAATTCCAAAGTCAACAAGGTACATACTTCATTCTATAATGTTTTCTTTCTTTTTTTCTTTTCTTTTCTTTTGTGAATGAGGTGAACAAGTCTTGGGCTGCCAAGGGGGGCTCGGCCACACAAATTGGGGATGGGTGTGGGTTTTTATGGTGAGGAAAAATGATAAATACCATATCCCAAGTCAACCTAGAACCATACCACAATTTCTATTTAGCTATTTTTCACAAAATAAGCCTTTTTCTTCAATATTTTCTAAAACCGTTTGGCAACTTCATTTCATTTCAAAAAATAATATGTTAAAATTTTGTTTAATGTGTTATGATGCACAAAATTTGTTTCAACTCAATCCAATTTGTAATTTTCCCTAATTAAATGTATTAGTGACGGCTTAAAATAATATTAAAATAATTAATTTCGGAAAAATTTTCAGAAAATTAGAAATTTTACCAATGGCTCAATAAACACCAAATACTAGTAATTACATAGCTAGAATATGTATATTTAATTTTATATTAAAGATATTTACATTTTGACTTTTTACGGAAAACCCCCTTATTTTACCGATTTTCCGAAATTTCACCGAAACGATTTTCAAAACGTTACACCGTGCCTCCTTATCTTTTCTCAAGGTTTTAAATCTTCTTCTCTTTTCTGAATTAAATTAAGAGTTTAACTCTTTCTTTCCCGAAAAGAAATAGTTTTTCACCATAAAACCCACGAAGGAAAGCTCAGATCTTCCATCAAATCCCTAAAAGGGGAGATTTTTTTAGGTCTCGCCCCCTTTCTCTAAGATCCAGCCAACTGAAAGGAGGAAGAAAGAGACCCATCTCCAAAAATCCCACTTTGGGAAGATCCAAGGCTCAAGAAAAGATCTAGGGCTCAAGGGAGAAGAAAGGGGTCCCCTTTGACCATCTCCGAAGATTTTTGGGAGTTCAACTCCATTTATCAAAATATTTTTTGGAGTTTAACTCCATAAATAAAATCCTTTGGAGTTTAACTCCATAAATAAAATTCTTTTAGGAGTTTAACTCCATTCAAAATCTTTCGGAGTTTAACTCCATAAATAAAATCCTTTTGAGTGGAGTTTAACCCTACTCAAAATACTTTTAGGAGTTTAACTCCATAAAGATAAACATCCATCCATTTTATGGGAGTTTCCAAAGTCCCGCGGGAGTTTAACTCCTAATCTCGGGGCTAAGCCCCTTTTTCTGCAGGTGCCCAGTGCCCACATGCCGGGCGCGTGAGGTGCTGGAGCCCAGCGCCCACTCGTCCGTAGGACGCTACTCACCTCTCTTTTTCTATACACTTCACACTCAAAACACGTCCCCCGTTAAAAAAAATTCTAACGGGGCGCTGCCTGGTACCCCGCAAAGGGACTGCTGGCCCCCTTAACCCCCAGCCCACCATCCGGGTAGCAGGACCCTCGTAAACTCTGCAAGGCTTCCGATGCGTTTAAGTACCCTTCAAAACACAACACACACTGCACATTGAGTTCGCATGACCAGCTTTACCCGTCAATCGGAGGTTCCCTCGCTCCTAAAGCTAGGGGTAATTAACGGCAGTTTAGTCCGTGGCTGCTGGAGATTCGGATCCCCCACAATCAATAAACCCTGGCCTACCCTAGGCAAAGAGAATATGTATACACCTGACAAGCGCGCGCATTCCTATCTCAATGGTGGCAAAAACACCCTACAGATTCTGCCAGGCCCAGTGGGACCTTTTCTCTCCTCCCATATTTCGGGTTAAACATCCATACGAACTCAATCAACATATATATCGATTGCATGTGCTGAAGTCATGCTTCTTTGTGTAGGTTAACAATTTCCAACTGTAATCTTCGAACGCAACAAAATGTCTCCAAGGACAAGCTCAACACTCAACACAGCTCCCATCTCCTACACGTTGAAGATGGACGCCATGACGGTCCTCCTGGCCAGTCTCGAGCGACAGTGGGAGGAGTTGCTGCTATCATTTGGCTCTGTTCTGTTTGTGCCAGCTAACACCATCCTTGCTCCTCAAGCCCCGGTGATAGATAAACCGGCCTTAAAGAGGAAAAGGCCAAATGTCATGGTCACGAAGGCATCTCAACCCAAGCACAAATCCGTTTCCGAACGACTCTCCGTTGCTCCAGCTGGGGGCAAACCCATCAACACCAATAAACCAATAAGGCATCTCGGGCAAGCTCCAGCGGTGCCCCTGACAACCGCTCGATCAGGTATCTTCTCTAATTTCCCTGTCAATCGATTCACGGTGGCTTCCCAGAGAACGGATGCCCGCCAAGCCCTCAAAATCGAGAAGCTAAGACAGAAAAGGCTCAGATACAGAGCCAACAAAAGGGCTAAGGCACCTGCTAGGCTGACCTTCATGAGGATCCAAGAACAGGGTTACCCCGCAACAACAGCTAAATTGGCTGTAAAGCTTGCTAATTCTTTTGAACCGCTAAATTGGTTCAGAAAAATTCCATGACCGTAAGAGTCAAGAAAATTGCGATCCGGACAGCGCCACCCAAGGACCTAGTCAGGCCAACCGTCTTTAGTCGCCTGTTCTTTCCAGAAGAGGAAGGGCTACGACGACGGTATGAAAAATCGGCCGCCAAAGATAAAGAGATAGCTGAATATGTAGTCCACACTGTCTACATGGTGGGCATGCATGGAAAGAGCAAGGACGGGGCTACCACATCTCAAGCCCAATCTGGCTTGATGTGGCTACCACTTCCCAAGATCAGCTTCCTCCGTAGGATAATGAAAACCCTCTCGATGAGGCCGATAAGCAGAAGGACCCCTCTATCTATGAGGAATTAAGCTCGGACAGCGAAAAAGAGCCGACTTTCTATCTCAAGACCGCAGAGAAGCAACTTCTCCATGAGTTCCAGAAGCAGCTCAGAGACAAAGACAAGGTGATGGCCAAGCTCTACTCAAAGATTGACGACTTGACAAATGTCGTCTTACATCCCACGGTCCAAGCTACCTCTCAGCCGTCCAATCAAGCGCAAAGCTCTGCTCATGAACCGGGAAACGGTGTCCTAAGGCAGCCGACGCCCATTCCTTCAAATCCAAAGGTGGGCGAACCGCATGAAACTCGGTCGCATTATCTCGGTAAATGTCTTGAATACCGATGACAGCAACCCGCTAACTCAAGATCAAATCATGGATTTGGTCACCAACAAGGTCAAAACATTGGTAGTTGATGCCGGAGCGCAAAAAGATGTCAACAGTAGCGGGAGACCAAATCTTGCTCGGTATGATCTGTTAGTTATATGTATGCCCTAGAGGCCATTACTGTACATACGATGTATATTGTAGTGGATGCTTGGACATATATATGGAGGACTTTCTTGCTCGACATTGTAGTATGCTATCTGGTTGTTCTTTATCTTCACATGTACGCTGATTGTCTCTATGTTACATGTTGATAAAGCCTTTAGGATGAGTACTTGAGTACCAGGACTATGATGTAGATCATACTAGTGGGGACAGAGTAGTCGTTAAGTACATCCTTCAAATGTTCCTAGTCGTGGGTGTATTGAGATAGGGCATCGATATACCAGAGTAGACTAGCGTATACCTTCTCGACCCATGTAGATGGAAAATGGATAATCCCATATCCATTGGTCTTTGACATCAGAGACAGTATACGGGTGCTCAGTGGAGACTGGGTACACTGAACGGACTCGCCGAGAACTCCCAGATGGTATTATACCTAACGTCAGATGGCAGTTCTCTGGTGACACTGGTACAGGTTAGTCTGTAGACCCGAGATCGTCATAGAGTCTTGTGTGATTCCCACTGTGCTTTGATTTCCACCTTATAACGTTCAAGAGAACATGCAAAACGGTGGCTTTTGGGTACAGTCTCGAGTCACATGGAGGCAATGAGTGATAGGAGGGGTTTCGTCTCTCCCGGTATTGGGAGTTGATGTTGCGTTGTGCTCGATTGGCTATAACAGGAAGTCCTTGGCCAAGGCTGCTTCAGAGATATACTGGTAAGTGTTATCAGTAGTTTCTCGACCCGTTATGAGCCTCATATCGACACGAATTATCGAGTTACTGGGGTCTGACGTTTACCACCCCTAGACGAGATATGCGACATATCAGATGAAGAGACCGGACTGTACGGTAGTATTACTGATTGGATTCGCAGGAGTGTGAGCAGGCTTGCTTGTTGATCTTCTGATTGCTCAATACCCGGATAGCCATTACGTTTAGCAGACCGCTTACGGCTTGTGGGTGTTTGATATGATCATCACTTACTGCCGGTGTATTGACGAGTATTTAGAGTCCTACACAGGGGTTTCCTGGCTTAAGCGAAACGGAGTAGGAACACATATGTGATATGTGCGGGACCGAGATTGATACGATATGAGATACCGTATTCTATTCTCGCGATATAATTATCGGTCGGTTATATATGATATAACCGGGTTATCGGATCAAGTGTTGATTCGATAAGTTGATTCATATGATATTAGTCGGTTATAGGTGATATAGCCGGATTATTAAATCAAGAGTTGAATTGATAATTTAATGTATAATTATATATTTGATATATTACATTACATTAACTAGTATTAGCTTACTTATGATTTCTTTTCTCACTTTGGATACATTGATATATATGTGATATATGTTAAATGTATCATGCTAGGTTACAAATGCAACTAGGGTTTATGAGACTTGAACCATGCTAGGGTTAAGATTAGGGTTTTATATTTATCATTAAGTTATTCAAAATTATGGATTTTATCATGGTTGATATTTGTTGAAAGCTTGTAAAAGCTTGTAAGCATTTTTGACTTTGTCAACTCTTTTGTAGCTTAGGATATTTGTTTAACCCAACCCTTTAACCCATGGCCACGGTTAACTCTCTACAAGGGTTAAGCATGACATGCTTAACCCTTGGATGCATTTCTAACCTCACACACATTTCATATGATGAGTTCATTCTTCTTCTTCTTCTTCCAAAAAGCTTTCTAGCTTCAATGGAGATATGAGTAAAAGTGTGAGAAAATGAAATCTAAAGTGAGCCCACTTCCTACTTCTTCATCCTCTACCACTTGCCATTTAGTATATGGTGTTTTCTTCACTAATTCTATAATTAGTGAGGAGATTGCTTGGGTTAGTGTCTCCTCGATGTAGATCATCTTCGGCCTCAAAGACATCGAAGCAAGCATGTTCATTTCTTCATGGGAGCCTTTCTAGAGTCCGGAGTTCACGATCGCAGCCAAGGAACTACTACACAGAGCTATTGAAGTGAAGGACCGGTCTACAAAGGTTGTATTCCTTGCTCACTTAGAATGTAAAGTGTTTGCATTTGTATTTCCGTCGATTTCTAGTTAACGATTCTTTGTCAGGGTTAGCTAAAACGGAAAAAATTTGAATTTGGCATGGACGATGCCTCCCGAAACCTTGCTGCTGTCTTAGGTAACCCTGCATGATCTAGTAGAGTTTCCTAGTGGTTATGTCATCCCTAAATTCGGAAGATTTGATGGGACGGAATAAGCGAATCAGCACATCGCCTACTTTAAAGCCTTATGTGGGAATACTAAGGGCAATGATGTGCTTCTCCTCCGCCAGCTCGTTAATAGCTTAACCGATATCGTTTTTGACTTGTTCACGAGCATACTGGATGGCTCCGTTACTACTTTCGTCCAAATAGAATCTCTTTTTCGACAAAGGTTCATAAGTGTCAGCGATAAGATCACCATTACCGACCTCATAAGGACCAAGCCAAAGAACAATGAAAGCAGCACAGATTTTTTAACCCGATGGCACAATCTCTAAACGTGAGCTGCCGTTGGAACAAGTCCAATCCGTGAATCTCCTCATTGGAAATCTTGGTACCTGGATGAATCCTTTTCTATGCACCGCAAGTCTCAGAATGTTCCAAGAGCTGACCAGGAAAGTTTAAATGTTGGAGCGCTCAAAGCAGGAATCTTTCTCGGATTCCCAAAATAACAATAAATCCTGGAGAAACCGAAAGGACAATAATCGCAAAGGCAGAAATTCCGACGATGCTGAATTTTTTAACATTTCGGCTGACTAAAATAAGTAAGGGACAAGCAGGCCCAATGTCAACCAACCTCGAAAGCCATTGTTGGGAAGAGGAGGAGAATCGCCTCTGAAAGAGAAACTGAATAGGGTCTATTCATTTAAAAGGGACAAAGTCCACAAAATATTTATGGACGCCCTAAGAAACAGTCTACAATTACCAGAATCAAAGAGACTGCAAGAAGCGAATATGACTGCCAATTTCATACAAATGGAGACCGAAACCTTTTGGGAATCTGCGGCTATCAATCGTTTTCCCTTCTTGGAAAGAAGCGGGCCAAAGCAACAAGCCAAAATCCCAGCGATCAACATTACCAATGAAAAGGCAGCAAATGGGTACACAATCCATACGATCTACATGGTGGAGCCCAGAAGAACAACTCCTCCTACACCTTATACCCATGACGATGACGTGGCTATTGCCATCCAACACCAGCTCGGTCTAGATGATGAAGATCCCGCTCAGGCCATTAAGCCAAAGGAGCCTGTGGTTCCTGCAGAATCAAGCCCATGCAGTAAGGATGACCCGGTTGTCATACTCGGAACTATTGGACAAGCATTATTCTAATGGCTTCAGAAGCAGTTTCAGCACAAGGACGAGAAGTTGGCCAAGATCCATTCCAAAGTCGACGAGCTGGAAAACGTCGTGGCAGATCTCATGACCCAAGTCGCCCAATTGCAATTACAGCAAAATCAAAATTTGTTTCATAAGCCAGGGATTGATATTCTGAAATAGCTAACCAATACTCCCTCCAGCCCAAGAGCGGAACACCTTTGCGAAAAACGACCGTGATTAGCTTCCAGTCCCTCCGATACGTACACTAAACGGAGTAAGCGGACAGCAGGCGAAGCAAAGGCCGATTGGCCTCGAGGACCAGCATTGGTAAAGGCACCGACTCTAATAGAGAGAAAGAAGAAAGGATACTCCTTCAGGGGGGATAAAGTCCGCAAAATATTCAAGAACGCCTTGAACAACGGTCTTCAACTGCCTATTCCAAAGAGGCAACATGAAATGAACATGACCGGTAATCCCATATACTGCCCATATCATAGAATGGTGAGTCATGCTATTGAAGGCTGCTATGTTTTCAAAAATTGGGTGGAGAACCAATACAAGGCAAGGAAAACCTCACAATCCTCGGATGTACCGGCAAGCCACAATGTTACGGTCATCAACACAGCTCCACCAAGATCAAAGTTCGAGGAACGGGGATAAGCAAACACATATGACCTCCACGTCGTTAAACTGGGAATACATGACCTCCATGTCGTTAAACTGGGAACAGATGATCTCCACGTCGTTAAACTAGGAACATATGACCTCTACGTTGTTAAATTAGAAACAGTTGACCACCACGTCATTAAACTGGGAACAGATGACCTCCACGTCATTAAACTGGGAACAATCGATCCCTAAGTCATTAAATTGGGAGTGTAAAAAAATTGTGTAAAAAAAAGAAAAAAAATCCGAAATGATGGGGCAACTCGCAATAAGAATCAACGAGTAAAATAAAAATGAAAATAAACCCGAAATGTTGGGGCAACCGCGAATAAATAACTGAAATGGTAGGGCAATCGCGACCTTCGTGATAAGAAAAGCTGAAATGATAGAGCAATTGTGGTAAAAAAAATGTGTATAAAAATAAATACTTCAGACCCCTCCAAAGGTGAATGATGAGTCGCTCCTGAAACCATACTTCAGTGTTAGCGATGCAGACGCTAACAAAATTTTAAATCCCTGGATATCCTAATGGCGAATGATGAGTCGCTCCTGGTACCATATTCCAGTGCAGCGATGCAGATGCCAACCAACTCCAAATCCCCAAACGGCAAATGATGAGTCTCTCCTGGTACCATATTCCAGTGCAGCGATGCAAACGCCAACCAAAATACAAATTCCCAAAATTCTGCCAGCCCTATGGTTGGTCCCTAATTTGACTACCGTATACAATCACGGGTTTAAATAATTCTCATCACACCCATGCCCCATCGCAATCACTAGTCACACGGCCGGTCTCCGCCATCAGAATTATGCTCCATTTAGAAAGACCCACTCATGTGTCCTCACGATACGTGAGGAGAATAAACCTTACGGGATCTTTTCGGCTTGTAAAAAAACATCTTCGTGGGATCCTTACGACTCACAAAGGAAAAGCACACTTAGGGGTCCTTACGACTTCTAAGGAGAAAATACACCTACGAGATCCTTTCGACTCGTAGGGGAAAATGCTTTTATGGGACCCTTACGGCTCATAAAATTGAAAAGCCTTAGGTAATAGGGATATAAACCTGTCTCCTAAGCCATCGCTCCCCAACAGGCAAAGGCAAATGATGAATTACTTGTTGGGTTACCTAGGACTGCAACAAAGTTTCGGGAGGCATCGTCTATGCCGTTTTTAAATTTTTGTCGTTCTAAAGAACCCTAACCTAGAATCTTTAACTAGAAATTTAAACAAACAAGCAATGTTAACAACTTAATATTTAAGTGAATGAGGAATACAACCTTTGTAGACCGGTCCTTCACTTCAAAAGCTCCATGCAGTAGTCCCTTCAATGCGAGTTGTAATCTCCCGAACTCTAGAAAGGGTTGCCTTGGAGAAATGAACAAGCTTGCTCGAAATCTTCAAGGTCGAAGATGATCTACGTCGAGGAGACTCAACCTCATGCTACCTCTTCACTAAATTAGGGTTTAGTGAAGCAAACACCCTAAACTAAATAGCTAATAGTAGAGGATGATGAAGTAGGAAATAGGCTCTCTTTAGTTTTCTTTTCTCACATTATTTTCTCACCATAGAAAAAGCTAGTAATCTTTTTCCTCTTTTTCTCTCATGAAGAGGAAAAAGAAGAGGTGAGGAGAGAATGAACTCATGAGGTGAGAATAATAACCATGGGTGAGTTAGTATCATACACTAACTCATGTAGAGAATAAACTATGAGTTAACAATAATGGTTGGGTTAATAAATATCTTCAAGTAAAACAAAATGAGTGGACTTGGTCAATGGTTCCACAAGCTTCTACAAGCTTCAACCATGTGACTAATTACCACTAATTTTGTGAATTACCAAGATAAATAAAACCCTCACATTATTATAAGTATGGTGTAAGTCTCATACACCCATGTTGCATGTGGCATCAAGCATGACAAAAAATAATGTACATTAATATATATCACATATATACCAAGTGTACACAAGTGAGAAAAGAAATCTTGAGTGAGTTAATATTAGTTAATGTAAGATAATATATCAAATATATAATTATACATTAAATTATTAAATAAACACTTGATTTAATAATCCGGCTATATCATATACAACCGACTAATATCAAATGTAACAATCCATCGAATCAACACTTGATCCGATAACCCGGCCATATCTCATATAACCGTCCGATATCACATATCGCGAGAACAAAATGCGGTATCACATACGCGCATTAATCTCGGTCCCGCACATATCACATATGTGCTCCTAATTCATTTCGCATGAACCAGGAAACCTCTGTGTAGGTCTCTAAAGACTCGTCAATACGCCGGCAGTAGGTGATGATCATATCAAACACCCACAAGCCGCAAGCGGTCTGCTAAACGTAACGGCCATCCGGGTATTGAGCGATCAGAAAATCAACAAGCAAGCCTGCTCGTACTCTTGCGAATCCAATCAGTAACACTACCGTACAGTCCAGTCTTTTCATTATATATGTCGCATATTATCGCCTGGGGGTGGTAAAACGTCAGACCCCAATAGCCTGATAAGTCATGCCGTGCAAGGTCCATAACGGTTCGAGAAACTACTGATAACACTTACCAGTAAATCTCAACAATCATGGCCAGGGATTTCATGTTATGGCCAGTCGAGTATAGCGCAACATCAACCCCAATACCGGGAGAGACGAATCCCCTCCTATCGCTCATTGCCTCCATGTGACTCGGGACTGTACCCAAAAACCATCTGTTTGCATGACTCAGTAGAGCCATGGTAGAGTGGAAATCAAAGCACAGTGGGAGACACACAAGACTCTATGACACTCTCGGGTCAACAGACTAACCTGTACCAGTATCACCAGAGAACTGCTATCTGACGATAGGTATAATACCATCTAGGAGTTCTCGGCGAGTCCGTTCAGTGTACCCAGTCTCCACTGAGCACCTGTACACCATCTTTGATGTCAAACACCAATGGATGTTGGATCATCCATCGCCCATCATATGGGTCAAGATGCATATATGCTAGTCTACTCTGGAGCATCGATGCCCTGTCGCGATACCCCCTCGACTAGGAACAATTATAGGGTGTACTTGTGGACTACACCTGGTCCCACTAGTATGATCTCCATCATAGTACTGGGTGTCAAGTACTCATCCTAAAGGGCTTTGTCAACATGTGAGAGCAAGACAGCATCACTTATACAAGTCAACATGTTAAGACAAAGTGCAACCAGATAGCATACTATCATGTCGAGTGAGAAAGTCCTCCCTATATATGTCCAAGCATCCACTACAATATACATCCCATGTACAATAATGGCCTCTAGGGCTTACATATAACTAACAATCTCCCACTTGCACTAAAACCATCTGTTGTAGTATCCAATACCCAACAATATAGCAGTGGTTGTAGTATCCCATACTAACCATCCCAAAATCTCTCAAATTGTATTTGGGAAAGCAGGCCTGGGTGAGTGGATCCGCCATGTTGTTCTTCGTGTCAACTCTCCTAACCTCGATCCGTTGGAGATCAACCATCTCACTGATCTGGTGATACTAGCCTCAGAAAATGTCCGGATCGCTGATAGGACCGGTGTTCCTAGGCGAAAGCTACAACTCCATTGTTGTCACAATAACAGTTTTTGGACGCTCAATGGTAGGAACCTTGCTCATCTCATGAACAAGTAATGTCCAAACAAGCTCTTTGGTAGAATCGTTGGTAGCAATGTATTCAGCCTTTATCGTCTAGTATGCCACGGTATCTAGCTTGGAACTCTTCCAATCATACCGTCCCTCCACTGAGGGTAAAGAAAATTCCTGTGACTGACTTTCCGTCGAACTTATCACACTGGAAGCTGGAACCAAGAACTTTCTTTTAGTGCTTCTCAAGTACTTTAGAATGTCCTACACAGCTGTCCAGTTATTCTCCCAAGATCCGATTGATTCCTGATCACTACACCTAGTGAGTCATCTACATCTGGTCTGGTACATAATATCGCATACATGATAGAGCCTACTGCCGAAGCATAGGGTATCCTTTGCACGCGAGTGATCCATGAGTAAGTGGGCGAACCACCATGCTTAAAATCTTCCATATTAAAGCCCTTTAGTATGGTGTTAATGTACCTCGATTTGGGACACTCCCAACATCCACTTAGATCTATTACCATAGATTATAATTCATAAGATGTAGTAGGTATCATTCTAAGCTTCAATTGAGAATCCTTGTGATAAGAGGAGCTTGACCGAATGTAGCATAGGAAACACTTTCCTATCAAGAGTATGTCATCTACGTATAATACGTGGAAGACAACCTCACACTCTACAGCCCTCTTGTATATACAAGGTTCATCTACCCTTTTGATGAAGTCAAACACTTTGACTGTCATATCAAAATAGATGTTCCAACTCCGAGATGCTTGCATTGATCCTGATGGACTTAAGCATAGCTTTGAAAGTTTCAACTTTTCCATTTACACTAAGAATCTTCTCAAGATCCATTTGCTCCGAAGGGTTTTACCCCTTCAGATGCAACATGCAAAGTCATATTTGTTGGTGTACATGAATTCCATCTTTGATCGCATAGCATCCAGCCTTTTCACAGAGTCGCCACTCATGATGGCTTACCTGAACCTAGTTGAGCCATCATCAACCATGATGCAATCCTCGCTCCTACTATCACCGAGAAGACCGTAGTTTCTCTCAAGTGTATGAGGAACCCTACCAGATTCGCGGAGAGGCTGAGGTTCGTTGGAGACTATTGAATCCTTTGGTTTCACCAAATCATCAGCTGTTAGTTTGTATAGCTGGAACTCCTTCCAGTTCTACCTCGTGACCGCTAATTTCTTCACAAGAAATTCATTTTCTAAAAAGGTGGCATGCTGAGAAACAAAACACCTTTTGCTCCTCAGAGTGGTAGAAGATATTCCCTCACAAATGTTTGGGATATCCTAACAAACTTATACAGAACTGACCTTGCCTCGAATTTGTCCGGATTTTGCTTTTCAACATAGGCCGGACAACCCCATATCTCGTTTAAAACATGGTCTCTTCCCATTTCGTATTTTATATGGAGTGGTGGGCACTGATTTGGATGGAACCCCATTCAATAGGTATGCAGCTTCTCAAGTGCATAACCCCAAAAGGAAATAACTCAGCAGTACTCATCATAGAGCGCGCCATATCTCATAGGGTGCGATACCTCCGTCCCGATACACCATTGTGCTGTGGTGTATACGAAGAAGTAAGCTGAGAGAGAATCACATTCTACTTTTAGAAAATCCAGGAACTCCATGCCTAAATATTCTGCTCCTCGATCTCATCGAAGAACTTAATACTTCTACCCGTCTGGTTCTTCAACTTCAAGCTTAAATTCCTTGAATTTCTTAAAAGTTTCAGACTTGTGTTTCAACAGGAACATATGTCCGAATCTTGAGAGATAGTCGATGAATATAATGAAGTACAAAGAACCAATCTTGGCATTTGTAGACATAAGACCGTATACATCATCATGTATGCGTCCCAAGAGTTCAGTAACTCTTTCTCTGTTTCCAGTAAACGGAGTATTGGTCATTTTACCTTTGAGACAAGACTGGCAAGTATCATAAGATGAAAATTTGAATAGATTCTTATATTCATCTTTATGTAACTTATCTGGTCGTATCGCATTGGTATGACCTAGTCTACAATGCCACAAGAAGGATTCGTTCATTTCTTAACTACTCCTCTAGTTTGTGTTCTATACACTTTGAACTGTGGTTTGATTTAGAACGTATATGCTATTATATATCGTGCCTGATTGAATCAACTCTTGATTCAGGAAAATGGTCACAACATTATCCGCTAATACAAAATTATATCCTTCTTTAACTTAATAAAGAAACTGATGTAATGTTGTATATCAGGTTCGATATGTAATAACATTCGTTCATAATCAATGCATTAATACAAGGTGATATTTGCTAACTGATTTGGCTGCAACAATTGCACCATTCTCTAACACTTAGAGACATATCACCCATTCTCGGTTCTCTACCTTTCAGTAGCCCATATAACAGATTACATAGGTGGGATCCTGATCCGGTATCACATACCCAGGACGCAGAGGATACTGAGAAACAGTTCTCGGTAATGAACACACCCGAAGAAGATGCATCAACATGCACTTTCTTCGTTTGGGTAGCATGAGAATCCGGATATTCCCCAATTTCCTGCTCGGACTTATAACAATTATAAGATGGAGCGGAACCAACGTTTCCTAGCACAGTATAATAAGCAGGTTCGATCAATGCATCCATATTATTATCTTGATTAAGGCGTGACATGGTCGCTACCAGGAGAGAGAGAGAAGAAAACACTCTGCGTGCACAATTTGTAAGATTAGATTGGTTATTATTTTATCTAATCAGAATAGCTCCCACTGTTTCTATCAAATTTTCCTTCAAACCATAAAATGTAAGACTAGCCGGGATTAATTACACTCTACAAGTTCGCCAATTTTTTGGCCAGGATAGTGTTGGTATTTTGAGGGAGGTTCCTCGTGCTTTCGCACGGACCTAATTAAAATAAACCTCGTTTTTCCAGGGGCATAACCCCGTTAACACCTTTCTAGACACCTACTTGATCGGTTAATTGTAATGTGTAAAACTCTCCCAGGAGTAACTCTTACTTGCAGTGGGTATCGGGATCCAGCTATCTGATTATTCCAAAAAAATTGTATTTACCGTAATCAGAAACGGCGTCGCTTTGCAGCTAGCCGGTGAATACGGGTCGATCCACAGAGATGTGTAACTTTCTGTTTTTGTGTTATCACGAGTTGATTCCGATGGTGGTTTGGTTTTTGTCAATTGATTTAAAACTAATTAATATGATATTAAAGAACTTGTTAGGGTTAGGTATAAGGTAGGGTTGATAAGATCGATATTGTCACCTCTTTCAATGCCGTTTAATTAAAGCTTTTTAGAAATCATAACAATTATTAGCAAAGGGGATTAGGATGATTTGGGAAGAAACGAAGTTTCTTCCTCTAGATCCTTGTCCTTCCTTTCCTATTAATTGGTACAATCTTCATGGACGTCATGTATGCCCGGCCCTTTATACTACGGTTCACCGTTACCTCGTAAGTAGGGTGCCGTAGGGAGCGGGTCATGCATGCGTGCATGAAGTTCTAGTTATGAGAAAAAGTATCGGCATTGAAGGAGGTGAGAGATATTCATCTCTCACTCCCTTCCTTGTTCCTAACCCTAACAAGCGAGCATTTTACTCGCTCATTAGGGAATTTTCTAAAAACGATATTTTTTGTTGTTATGTTTTAAAGTGTTTTGTTCAAATCTTGAATTATTACTTACTGCAGATTAAAAGGAGCTAGACTAGTTAACTAAGGCAAGTAATAAAATTACTCTACTGCAAGAATGATATTAGATAACTAGGGCAAGAATTAAATTAGAACTAAGGCAGGAATTTCAAAGAAAAACTTACAAAAGTGATGCTCTAGATCTCCCAACAATTTTGATTTTATTGATTGAAAAGAGGCATAGGGTTTTACAATTTTCGATTACAATTTATAAGTAAACAGGAGAATTTAGGGTTACGGGATTCGCACATGTGCAATTACAGATTTGCCCACGAAAAATCCAAACCCCCGCACCGACGCACCGACACCCGAAAAATGCACCGACACGGGCACTAAGCGGCCGCGGAACCGCGGCAAATGTAGGCCTTTGGCCGCGGTTCCGCGGCCCTTTGGTGGGCTTGGCTCACTATCTTTCTGGGCTTTCTTTCCTGCTTCTTGGGCTTGTTATTTCTCTACTTCTTTTCTCTATTTTACATCTGGGTCTTCTCCAGATCTTCAGTGAAAACTTGTGAGGACATTTTGACCGTTTGTCTTGACATTTTGGATCTTGCACTGTTCTTCATCTAGGCTTGACTAGGATCCCTCTACTTGTTGGTCAAAAGTCACTCTTTTGTATCGTTTTCTGTCTTTTTCACTGTATTCGCTCCAAGAACCTGTATTCTGTAATATGCAGCAGACATGCGTCAAAAGCACCTGTTTAATTATAAAACGAATAAGAATTGGGGAATATAAATTGCAATATTATGATATGAACAAATACCCCCAAACTTATCTTTTGCTCGTCCTCGAGCAAACTTATTATTTTATTCACTAAAATCCTAACCGCACTTTCGCAGGGAAACGTGATTGCACCGAGCATGTGCAACAAGCCGTTAAACCTCTAGGTGTCCCTAGTAGGAGGAGTGTTGTCTCCTGAGGGTTTTCAGCAGATTACACCCACAAAATCCTATCAACTCGGCCCATTGACTATTGTTCTCCAATTAGGTTTTCTAACAAGGAATTCTATTATCGTCGACCCGTAAATTATCCACCTATATTCTTCACGCTTCCTCATTATTTAACTTAAGATTATATATGTTAAGTAGACCTACTTAGCTTTCGGCATCTCTTAAGTTTTCCTTCTAGGTTTCCATCTCCACTTAGGAATTTCTATCAACTCTACTAAAGATACAAGTTCTATTCTTCATTCCTTTCTCTCATCTAAACTCCAATCACGTACCCCCACGTGTGTGTATAGATCACCCCTACACTTAGAAATTCAAATCAAGCAATCATGCCCTTGTCCGTTGTCCAAAGTACTTCTTAATAGGTGAATTTTTAATTGAATATTGCTTACACATCCTTCATGCGACTGTTAATACTTCTTGAAGTACCAACAACCGATTACAAGATGCGTTAGCACTTTAAAACGTAATTCCTAGTCTTGCAACACCCAAGGCTTTTAGCAGTGACTCCCAAACCAGTTGGTCTAAGGCACTAGGTGATGAAGCACCCTTGCTAAATATTTTTTTCTATTTTTTACAGCCTTAAGTAATCACAAAAACCAGTGTTCATTTTTTTTTATTCTCTTTATTCACTTTTTTCTTTTATTTTCATTTTCTTCGTACTAAGGACTTTAGACAAGAGTATTTCAAGGTCTCTTCTACTATTCCAAGTTTCAAGGTGCGTGATTGTGCAAATTGTAGGGTATACATTTTCAGAATCTAGACTTAAGCTAGGAACTATTTTTCAAACTTATACTCTAAGAAGATCAATACTCTTCCCTTGTTTCGACTTAGCCTAAGAAGTGAACTTAAAATTTGCCTATTTCTAAATAAACTACAAGGCATATACTTTCTACCGCTAAACTTTAAGGAATGTTATCTTTAGGGTTTTTAATTCACTAAGTCTAAGATCTAGTTGTTCCTAGCCAGTTAACCTATTTATCAAACTCGAGTCAATTAGCCAAAATTGAATACAATAATTTTTATAATTTTTTGAATTTTTCAAATTTTTATGGTTTTTCAAATAAATATGCAAATGCAAAAATATGTACATATGAATGCGAAGGAAGAAGACGTACCGAGCATACCCCCAAACTTGAACTTGACAGTGACCTCACTGTCATGCTAAACCAAGAGGGTCAAAATGCCGGCACTTCCCTGTTTATTTATTTATAAATTTTTTATTGCTAAGAAAAACAAAAAATATATACAAAAAGACCCTCCCCCAAACTTCATTTAAACTATGTTAGACATTACTGCCAAACTTTGTATAGACCAAACGTCAACACCAACCAGTTGAAAAATTTATCAGTAAAGAGTATTGGTTGGTGGAAGAATAAGTTGTAGCGATCCACAAAAAATTGGAGAAGATAGAAGTGGTGGTACGGGAGGTGTGGAGGTGAATATACAGGAGGTGGTGATGAATCAAAACGAGAATGCGAATGATCAGCAATCAGTGGAATGTTGGCATTCTCGTAGCTTCTTAAAAGAAATGGGGGTGGTTCAACTTCCAAAGGAGAAGGTTGACTAACCACAATACCCCCAAAATGTTCCTGTGGGTCCTCTATTGACTTGGTATCATCCATCAATTGCATATGATATTCAATTATAAGGGAACTAATCTCCTCGATGTCCGCCATAGTCCAACCGAAAACTTGCCGCCTATCTTGTAAGACTTTTAAAATAGCGTTCTTTTGCTCGAAGGCTAGAGAGGCTGATATTATAATGGGAAAAGTCTCATTCTCACCTATGTAAGCATATTTAAGGTGAGACGGTAAGGACATGAGTTCGAGTTCCGGAGGCGAAAGAATTTTTACGGAATCTACCTCGAACTCAAAGGACTCCAACACAGGTTCGAAATCACTGCAAACAACCGATTCGGATGGTTCAACTAACTCATCCACAAATTCAAAAGACTCATATTCGGGCTGTGAGTCGTCATCATCCGAAAAAGTGAAACATTCATAATCCATATCGGTTGTGTCAACGGTGGTAGGCTCAAGGAGGGACGCACTAGTGGCGTCAAAACTGTTTTCATCAAACAAGAATCTTTCAAGCTCGCAGTCCTCCTGCGTGATTTCGTGAATAGAGAAAACTTCTCGTGTACTAGTTTTAGGCACGGGGGGGGGGGGGAGGGCAGACTTCCCATCTTATAAATATTGAACTCACTAGACATCTTCCCAAAGGATAGAGTCATGGAGCCATTGCGACAGTTTATTACAGCATTGGAAGTGGCCAAAAATGGTCGACCGAGGATCACCGGAATTTGGTTTCTTGGGTTAGCAACAGGTTGTGTATCCATAACAATAAAATCAACGGGGAATATGAACTCCCCAACTTTGATCAACACATCCTCTAGCTGACCCCTTGGATGGGTGATTGATCGATCAGCCATTTGGAGAGTACAACGAGTGGGTTTCAACTCTCCAACCCCTAATTGTTCGTACACGGAGTAGGGAATCAGGTTAACACTAGACCCAAGATCTAAAAGTGCTCAATTAATTTTCTTATCCCCAATTGTGATTGAAATCGTAGGACAGCCGGGGTCCTTTCGTTTTTGGGGTAAGGTTTGATGGTGGTTAATAGCATTGCTCACTGCACTAGCCACTAGCACTTTTTTGGGTACTTGAGATGCCTGTCTCTTCGAGGTGCATAAGCCTTTTAAGATTTTCGCGTATGAAGGGACTTGTTGGATTGCATCCAAGAGAGGTATATTTATTCTAACCTGCTTAAATATCTCCACAATCTTCTCCACTTGTGCCTTTGGTTTATTAGGACTCAACCTGTTTGGGAATGGAGCATTTTGAAAATTCGTTGAGTCAAATGTCTGTGGAGTAGAATGTGGAGTAGGAACGGATCCCGGTGTAGATGTGTTCATGTTGTGAGAAATGAGTCCGTTCGAGCTAGAAGAAGTAGAGCCGTGTGAAGGGTGGAGAATAGGCTCTAAAGAAAAAGGTGAAGAAGAAAGTGAAGAAAATGAAGACGGGGAAGATGACGATGGAGAAAAAGAAGAAAAAGACGAAGAACCACCGGCGGGGATGTCATCACTAGTATCCACATTATTTTGCAACACTCTTCCGGATCTCAACGTGGTCACCGCATTTACATTGTGATTGTGATATGCGTTTTGTGTATGACCGGGATTTGGCAATGGTTGAGATGAAAGCTTTCTCTTTTCTCTCTCGCTCAACGCAGCAGTTAATTGTGCAATTTGTGCCTCAATAGATTTGATACTTTGATCGTGTGAAGCATTGTTAGTCATCAAAGATTGAACATAATTTTCAAATCTTGCTGCGGATTCAGTAGATTGCTTGAGAAATGCATCTAGACTTTTTCGAGCGAGATAACCTTATCATCATTTGGTTGAATCAAATTGTTCGTTTGATTTGTATAAGGTTGTTGTTGGAAAGGTTGCTGGTTTTGAGTTTGTGAAGGTGCTTGTTGTTGTTGTGGAGGGGGTCTTTGAAAATTGTTATTTCCTTGGACTTGTTGATTTTGGTTACAAGCGAAATTTGGGTGACTCCTCCACCCCTGATTGTATGTCGAAGAGGACGGATCGTTTCGTTGTCGTTGCTGAAATGCAGTATTGACTTGATCTTGTCCTTGAATAGGTACATTATAAGGACACTTTCGGTTAGATGCGATGGATTCGAACAACAAGCACAAACAGTTCGTATGGGTAAAGCAAGGGCAGGAGAAGACGATGAGATTTTGGTCTCAATGGCTTCTAGCTTTTTCATAAGTGCGGCCATCTCGGCCTTCATAGCAATCGACAAATCTACTTGATGTATGCCTGCCCTAGATTGACCAACAGAAGAAGATGATGTGGTCTCGGTACTCTCCCACTGAATTGTTTGCTCACTAAGATCCTCAAGAAACTGCCAAGCTTCGTCGCTAGACTTGGAGAGAAAATGACCTTGACATATGGTTTCTAGCAACTGCTTCGTTGCCGAGGTCAATCCCTCGTATAATGTTTGGCAAAGTTGCCAACTTTCGATCCCATGATGAGGGCATTGAACAAGTAGGTCTTTAAATCACTCGAAGCACTTCCAAAATGGTTCGGAAGGAAGCTGTGAAAATTGTATAATCTCGTTACGGATTCTAGCAGTTTTGTGATGAGGATATAACTTTTTCAGAAAAGCTCTCACAAACTCGTCCCAATTTCTAATGGAATGTGATGCGGTACTATATAGCCACTTCTCGGCTAGGTCACATAAGGTGAAAGGAATGACCCTTAGCCTTATAGCGTCATCACTTAATTGGGTCGTTTTCATCATAGCGCAAACGTTTTGGAATTTATTAATAAAGATATATGCATCTTCGGATTCCAAACCATGAAATTTTGGCAGCATATTGATGAAATATGGTTTTATTTCAAAGTTGTCCCTATTTGCCGGTAGGGGTGAAAGACATGTAGGTAAAGAAGTGTGGACGGGGTAGAAGAGATCCTGGAGCGCAACTCGTGCGGGCGCTACAACAGGCGGAAGATTCGGATTATTCGTACCTAACGGAGGTGGAATCATTCTCGTCGGTAAGGTATTGTTGGGGTCGTGTCCCGACATACCTTCGAAAGAAGAATTTGAAGGTGGAGGTAAAGAAATGGACGGAATGTCGACGAAGGGTTCGTCGAAAGGTTCGTTGGTCGGTACCAACGAAACACGGACTAATCGGGCGTTAGTATCCCTAGTCCAAAGTGACATACACTAAAGGAGTAGTGTAGTCAGAAAAAAAATAGAAAAACAGAATGTGGGGGTAAGATAACGTCAATGGAGGGAAGTGATGGAAGTGAGTTGCAAGGTTTCTTAGCGACAAGTTGCAAGTTTTGAAAAGATTTTTCTCTTTTTTTTCTTTTATTTATGTGAGAGTTTTGCAAAAAGGTCTTTGGAAAGGGACTCATGACACAAATGTATCAACCACACATGCACAATCAGGCCTAGATCTAGGGTCACCTAGGTCTGCTGGACAGCTCCTAACTAGGGCTAGAAATAGGACCTCAAACCGCCTCTTCACCGACAAGTACGGCCAGGTAAGTGGGAAGGAACCACCACTACAGTGGGCCTAATTAATAACCACTAGCCTAGACACCGCAATGTCAGTTAGGATAAACGGTCGATGCCTATACTAGTCCTTTTCCTATTGAGCTCGATGTCCTTAGGTCTGAGTCTAATATTTTTTAATTAATTGTGGTCAATGCACATGCTTTAGGTGTTTTCTGGGGTCCTGGGAAGGGTGATGAAATCCCCACCCAATCTGAGTTTGGTCAATTAGCCCCTTAAAGTCCGATTAAATTATGCAAAACAGTAAAATTCACTTGCAATCAATTTTTAGCGCGACGCAAAGAAACCTGCAGAAAATTCTGTTATTTAGAAGGGGAGAGAAGATTTTTAGCGCAAAGAATTCCTGCTGAAAGTTTTTACAGTGGATATATTATAGGTTACAGAGGGGGGAATGAGAAAACAAACCAGCAAATTTTCAGGAGCTGACGTGGCCAATGCGCGGCGGAACGGCGGTCTGGGGCCCACCTTTGCCGCGGAAACGCGGTCTGTTGGAGTGATCAGGCTCTGAAATTTTTTCTACTCCTCTGTTATGATATTTGCTCTCTGTTCTGATATGATTTATTTTGTTTTGCCCTCTGTGAATTTCCAGATCCGCGATTCTTCGATGTTCCTGCAAGATTCCAAACAATACACCCTTCAAACAGATCAAAATTGATAATTTTTTTATTTCTTTTTTTTTTTATTTTATTTTCAGATTTTTATAATTTTTTTAAAATTTATATCAACCCGAAATCACACAAAAGAAAAATTACGCCATCCCCGGCAACGGCGCCATTTGATTATTCCAAAAAAATTGTATTTACCGTAATCAGAAACGGCGTCGCTTTGCAGCTAGCCGGTGAATACGGGTCGATCCACAGAGATGTGTAACTTTCTGTTTTTGTGTTATCACGAGTTGATTCCGATGGTGGTTTGGTTTTTGTCGATTGATTTAAAACTAATTAATATGATATTAAAGAACTTGTTAGGGTTAGGTATAAGGTAGGGTTGATAAGATCGATATTGTCACCTCTTTCAATGCCGTTTAATTAAAGCTTTTTAGAAATCATAACAATTATTAGCAAAGGGGATTAGGATGATTTGGGAAGAAACGAAGTTTCTTCCTCTAGATCCTTGTCCTTCCTTTCCTATTAATTGGTACAATCTTCATGGACGTCATGTATGCCCGGCCCTTTATACTACGGTTCACCGTTACCTCGTAAGTAGGGTGCCGTAGGGAGCGGGTCATGCATGCGTGCATGAAGTTCTAGTTATGAGAAAAAGTATCGGCATTGAAGGAGGTGAGAGATATTCATCTCTCACTCCCTTCCTTGTTCCTAACCCTAACAAGCGAGCATTTTACTCGCTCATTAGGGAATTTTCTAAAAACGATATTTTTTGTTGTTATGTTTTAAAGTGTTTTGTTCAAATCTTGAATTATTACTTACTGCAGATTAAAAGGAGCTAGACTAGTTAACTAAGGCAAGTAATAAAATTACTCTACTGCAAGAATGATATTAGATAACTAGGGCAAGAATTAAATTAGAACTAAGGCAGGAATTTCAAAGAAAAACTTACAAAAGTGATGCTCTAGATCTCCCAACAATTCTGATTTTATTGATTGAAAAGAGGCATAGGGTTTTACAATTTTCGATTACAATTTATAAGTAAACAGGAGAATTTAGGGTTACGGGATTCGCACATGTGCAATTACAGATTTGCCCACGAAAAATCCAAACCCCCGCACCGACGCACCGACACCCGAAAAATGCACCGACACGGGCACTAAGCGGCCGCGGAACCGCGGCAAATGTAGGCCTCGGGCCGCGGTTCCGCGGCCCTTTGGTGAGCTTGGCTCACCATCTTTCTGGGCTTTCTTTCCTTCTTCTTGGGCTTGTTATTTCTCTACTTCTTTTCTCTATTTTACATCTGGGTCTTCTCCAGATCTTCAGTGAAAACTTGTGAAGACCTTTTGACCGTTTGTCTTGACATTTTGGATCTTGCACTGTTCTTCATCTAGGCTTGACTAGGATCCCTCTACTTGTTGGTCAAAAGTCACTCTTTTGTATCGTTTTCTGTCTTTTTCACTGTATTCGCTCCAAGAACCTGTATCCTGTAATATGCAGCAGACATGCGTCAAAAGCACCTGTTTAATTATAAAACGAATAAGAATTGGGGAATATAAATTGCAATATTATGATATGAACAAATACCCCCAAACTTATCTTTTGCTCGTCCTCGAGCAAACTTATTATTTTATTCACTAAAATCCTAACCGCACTTTCGCAGGGAAACTTTTTTACAGCCTTAAGTAATCACAAAAACCAGTGTTCATTTTTTTTTATTCTCTTTATTCACTTTTTTTCTTTTATTTTCATTTTCTTCGTACTAAGGACTTTAGACAAGAGTATTTCAAGGTCTCTTCTACTATTCCAAGTTTCAAGGTGCGTGATTGTGCAAATTGTAGGGTATACATTTTCAGAATCTAGACTTAAGCTAGGAACTATTTTTCAAACTTATACTCTAAGAACATCAATACTCTTCCCTTGTTTCGACTTAGCCTAAGAAGTGAACTTAAAATTTGCCTATTTCTAAATAAACTACAAGGCATATACTTTCTACCGCTAAACTTTAAGGAATGTTATCTTTAGGGTTTTTAATTCACTAAGTCTAAGATCTAGTTGTTCCTAGCCAGTTAACCTATTTATCAAACTCGAGTCAATTAGCCAAAATTGAATACAATAATTTTTATAATTTTTTTGAATTTTTCAAATTTTTATGGTTTTTCAAATAAATATGCAAATGCAAAAATATGTACATATGAATGCGAAGGAAGAAGACGTACCGAGCATACCCCCAAACTTGAACTTGACAGTGACCTCACTGTCATGCTAAACCAAGAGGGTCAAAATGCCGGCACTTCCCTGTTTATTTATTTATAAATTTTTTATTGCTAAGAAAAACAAAAATATATACAAAAAGGCCCTCCCCCAAACTTCATTTAAACTATGTTAGACATTACTGCCAAACTTTGTATAGACCAAACGTCAACACCAACCAGTTGAAAAATTTATCAGTAAAGAGTATTGGTTGGTGGAAGAATAAGTTGTAGCGATCCACAAAAAATTGGGGAAGATAGAAGTGGTGGTATGGGAGGTGTGGAGGTGAATATACAGGAGGTGGTGATGAATCAAAACGAGAATGCGAATGATCAGCAATCAGTGGAATGTTGGCATTCTCGTAGCTTCTTAAAAGAAATGGGGGTGGTTCAACTTCCAAAGGAGAAGGTTGACTAACCACAATACCCCCAAAATGTTCCTGTGGGTCCTCTATTGACTTGGCATCATCCATCAATTGCATATGATATTCAATTATAAGGGAACTAATCTCCTCGATGTCCGCCATAGTCCAACCGAAAACTTGTCGCTTATCTTGTAAGACTTTTAAAATAGCGTTCTTTTGCTCGAAGGCTAGAGAGGCTGATATTATAATAGGAAAAGTATCATTCTCACCTATGTAAGCATATTTAAGGTGAGACGGTAAGGACATGAGTTCGAGTTCCGGAGGCGAAAGAATTTTTACGGAATCTACCTCGAACTCAAAGGACTCCAACACAGGTTCGAAATCACTGCAAACAACCGATTCGGATGGTTCAACTAACTCATCCACAAATTCAAAAGACTCATATTCGGGCTGTGAGTCGTCATCATCCGAAAAAGTGAAACATTCATAATCCATATCGGTTGTGTCAACGGTGGTAGGCTCAAGGAGGGACGCACTAGTGGCGTCAAAACTGTTTTCATCAAAACAAGAATCTTTTAAGCTCGCAGTCCTCCTGCGTGATTTCGTGAATAGAGAAAACTTCTCGTGTACTAGTTTTAGACACGGGGGGCAGACTTCCCATCTTATAAATATTGAACTCACTAGATATCTTCCCAAAGGATAGAGTCATGGAGCCATTGCGACAGTTTATTACAGCATTGGAAGTGGCCAAAAATGGTCGACCGAGGATCACCGGAATTTGGTTTCTTGGGTTAGCAACAGCTTGTGTATCCATAACAATAAAATCAACGGGGAATATGAACTCCCCAACTTTGATCAACACATCCTCTGGCTGACCCCTTGGATGGGTGATTGATCGATCAGCCATTTGGAGAGTACAACGAGTGGGTTTCAACTTTCCAACCCCTAATTGTTCGTACACGGAGTGGGGAATCAGGTTAACACTAGACCCAAGATCTAAAAGTGCTCGATTAATTTTCTTATCCCCAATTGTGATTGAAATCGTAGGACAACCGGGGTCCTTTCGTTTTTGGGGTAAGGTTTGATGGTGGTTAATAGCATTGCTCACTGCACTAGCCACTAGCACTTTTTTGGGTACTTGAGATGCCTTTCTCTTCGAGGTGCATAAGCCTTTTAAGATTTTCGCGTATGAAGGGACTTGTTGGATTGCATCCAAGAGAGGTATATTTATGCTAACCTGCTTAAATATCTCCACAATCTTCTCCACTTGTGCCTTTGGTTTATTAGGACTCAACCTGTTTGGGAATGGAGCATTTTGAAAATTCGTTGAGTCAAATGTCTGTGGAGTAGAAATTGGAGTAGGAACGGATCCCGGTGTAGATGTGTTCATGTTGTGAGAAATGGGTCCGTTCGAGCAAGAAGAAGTAGAGCCGTGTGAAGGGTGGAGAATAGGCTCTAAAGAAAAAGGTGAAGAAGAAAGTGAAGAAAATGAAGAAGGGGAAGATGACGATGGAGAAAAAGAAGAAGAAGACGAAGAACCACCGGCGGGGATGTCATCACTAGTATCCACATTATTTTGCAACACTCTTCCGGATCTCAACGTGGTCACCGCATTTACATTGTGATTGTGATATGCGTTTTGTGTGTGACCGGGATTTGGCAATGGTTGAGATGGAAGCTTTCTCTTTTCTCTCTCGCTCAACGCAGCAGTTAATTGTGCAATTTGTGCCTCAATAGATTTGATACTTTGATCGTGTGAAGCATTGTTAGTCATCAAAGATTGAACATAATTTTCAAATCTTGCTGCGGATTCAGTAGATTGCTTGAGAAATGCATCTAGACTTTTTTCGAGCGAGATAACCTTATCATCATTTGGTTGAATCAAATTGTTCGTTTGATTTGTATAAGGTTGTTGTTGGAAAGGTTGCTGGTTTTGAGTTTGTAAAGGTACTTGTTGTTGTTGTGAAGGGGGTCTTTGAAAATTGTTATTTCCTTGGACTTGTTGATTTTGGTTCCAAGCGAAATTTGGGTGACTCCTCCACCCCTGATTGTATGTCGAAGAGTACGGATCGTTTCGTTGTCATTGCTGAAATGCAGTATTGACTTGATCTTGTCCTTGAATAGGTGCATTATAAGGACACTTTCGGTTAGATGCGATGGATTCGAACAACAAGCACAAACAGTTCATATGGGTAAAGCAAGGGCAGGAGAAGACAATGAGATTTTGGTCTCAATGGCTTCTAGCTTTTTCATAAGTGCGGCCATCTCGGCCTTCATAGCAATCAACATATCTACTTGATGTATGCCTGCCCTAGATTGACCAACAGAAGAAGATGATGTGGTCTTGGTACTCTCCCACGGAATTGTTTGCTCACTAAGATCCTCAAGAAACTGCCAAGCTTCGTCGCTAGACTTGGAGAGAAAATGACATTGACATATGGTTTCTAGCAACTGCTTCGTTACCGAGTTCAATCCCTCGTATAATGTTTGGCATAGTTGCCAACTTTCGATCCCATGATGAGGGCATTGAACAAGTAGGTCTTTAAATCACTCGAAGCACTTCCAAAATGGTTCGGAAGGAAGCTGTGAAAATTGTATAATCTCGTTACGGATTCTAGCAGTTTTGTGATGAGGATAGAACTTTTTCAGAAAAGCTCTCACAAACTCGTCCCAATTTCTAATGGAATGTGATGCGGTACTATATAGCCACTTCTCGGCTAGGTCACATAAGGTGAAAGGAATGACCCTTGGCCTTATAGCGTCATCACTTAATTGGGTCGTTTTCATCATAGCGCAAACGTTTTGGAATTTATTGATAAAGATATATGCATCTTCGGATTCCAAACCATGAAATTTTGGCAGCATATTGATGAAATGTGGTTTTATTTCAAAGTTGTCCCCATTTGCCGGTGGGGGTGAAAGACATATAGGTAAAGAAGTGCGGACGGGGTAGAAGAGATCCTGGAGCGCAACTCGTGCGGGCGCTACAACAGGCGGAAGATTCGAGTTATTCGTACCTAACGGAGGTGGAATCATTCCCGTCGGTAAGGTATTGTTGGGGTCGTGTCCCGACATACCTTCGAAAGAAGAATTTGAAGGTGGAGGTAAGGAAATGGACGGAATGTCGACGAAGGGTTCGTCGGTCGGTACCAACGAAACACGGACTAATCGGGCGTTAGTATCCCTAGTCCAAAGTGACATACACTAAAGAAGTAGTGTAGTCAGAAAAAAAAATAGAAAAACAGAATGTGGGGGTAAGATAACGTCAATGGAGGGAAGTGATGGAAGTGAGTTGCAAGGTTTCTTAGCGACAAGTTGCAAGTTTTGAAAAGATTTTTCTCTTTTTTTTTCTTTTATTTATGTGAGAGTTTTGCAAAAAGGTCTTTGGAAAGAGACTCGTGACACAAATGTATCAACCACACATGCACAATCAGGCCTAGATCTAGGGTCACCTAGGTCTGCTAGACAGCTCCTAACTAGGGCTAGAAATAGGACCTCAAACCGCCTCTTCACCGACAAGTACGGCCAGGTAAGTGGGAAGGAACCACCACTACAGTGGGCCTAATTAATAACCACTAGCCTAGACACCGCAATGTCAGTTAGGATAAACGGTCGATGCCTATACTAGTCCTTTTCCTATTGAGCTCGATGTCCTTAGGTCTGAGTCTAATATTTTTTAATTAATTGTGGTCAATGCACATGCTTTAGGTGTTTTCTGGGGTCCTGGGAAGGGTGATGAAATCCCCACCCAATCTGAGTTTGGTCAATTAGCCCCTTAAAGTCCGATTAAATTATGCAAAACAGTAAAATTCACTTGCAATCAATTTTTAGCGCGGCGCAAAGAAACCTGCAGAAAATTCTGTTATTTAGAAGGGGAGAGAAGATTTTTAGCGCAAAGAATTCCTGCAGAAAGTTTTTACAGTGGATATATTGTAGGTTACAGAGGGGGGAATAAGAAAACAAACCAGCAAATTTTCAGGAGCTGACGTGGCCAATGCGCGGCGGAACCGCGGTCTGGGGCCCACCTTTGCCGCGGAAACGCGGTCTGTTGGAGTGATCAGGCTCTGAAAAATTTTCTACTCCTCTGTTATGATATTTGCTCTCTGTTCTGATATGATTTATTTTGTTTTGCCCTCTGTGAATTTCCAGATCCGCGATTCTTCGATGTTCCTGCAAGATTCCAAACAATACACCCTTCAAACAGATCAAAATTGATAATTTTTTTATTTCTTTTTTTTTATTTTATTTTCAGATTTTTATAATTTTTTTAAAATTTATATCAACCCGAAATCACACAAAAGAAAAATTACGCCATCCCCGCCAACGGCGCCATTTGATTATTCCAAAAAAATTGTATTTACCGTAATTAGAAACGGCGTCGCTTTGCAGCTAGCCGGTGAATACGGGTCGATCCACAGAGATGTGTAACTTTCTGTTTTTGTGTTATCACGAGTTGATTCCGATGGTGGTTTGGTTTTTTTCGATTGATTTAAAACTAATTAATATGATATTAAAGAACTTGTTAGGGTTAGGTATAAGGTAGGGTTGATAAGATCGATATTGTCACCTCTTTCAATGCCGTTTAATTAAAGCTTTTTAGAAATCATAACAATTATTAGCAAAGGGGATTAGGATGATTTGGGAAGAAACGAAGTTTCTTCCTCTAGATCCTTGTCCTTCCTTTCCTATTAATTGGTACAATCTTCATGGACGTCATGTATGCCCGGCCCTTTATACTACGGTTCACCGTTACCTCGTAAGTAGGGTGCCGTAGGGAGCGGGTCATGCATGCGTGCATGAAGTTCTAGTTATGAGAAAAAGTATCGGCATTGAAGGAGGTGAGAGATATTCATCACTCACTCCCTTCCTTGTTCCTAACCCTAACAAGTGAGGATTTTACTCGCTCATTAGGGAATTTTCTAAAAACGATATTTTTTGTTGTTATGTTTTAAAGTGTTTTGTTCAAATCTTGAATTATTACTTACTGCAGATTAAAAGGAGCTAGACTAGTTAAAAGGAGCTAGACTAGTTAACTAAGGCAAGTAATAAAATTACTCTACTGCAAGAATGATATTAGATAACTAGGGCAAGAATTAAATTAGAACTAAGGCAGGAATTTCAAAGAAAAACTTATAAAAGTGATGCTCTAGATCTCCCAACAATTCTGATTTTATTGATTGAAAAGCGGCATAGGGTTTTACAATTTTCGATTACAATTTATAAGTAAACAGGAGAATTTAGGGTTACGGGATTCGCACATGTGCAATTACAGATTTGCCCACGAAAAATCCAAACCCCCGCACCGACGCACCGACACCCGAAAAATGCACCGACAAGGGCACTAAGCGGCCGCGGAACCGCGGCAAATGTAGGCCTCGGGCCGCGGTTCCGCGGCCCTTTGGTGGGCTTGGCTCACTATCTTTCTGGGCTTTCTTTCCTGCTTCTTGGGCTTGTTATTTCTCTACTTCTTTTCTCTATTTTACATCTGGGTCTTCTCCAGATCTTCAGTGAAAACTTGTGAGGACCTTTGGACCGTTTGTCTTGACATTTTGGACCTTGCACTGTTCTTCATCTAGGCTTGACTAGGATCCCTCTACTTGTTGGTCAAAAGTCACTCTTTTGTATCGTTTTCTGTCTTTTTCACTGTATTCACTCCAAGAACCTGTATCCTGTAATATGCAGCAGACATGCGTCAAAAGCACCTGTTTAGTAATAAAACGAATAAGAATTGGGGAATATAAATTGCAATATTATGATATGAACACTATCTCATAAAAGGTATGCAATCTCATTGCAAATTTCAACACTTGAAATTCTCGATAATATTTTTGCCCCTAGCGTCCTTTGACCTTGACGAAAGCCAACAAACCATAGTCCGCTAGTCATGTTCAACCCATACATTTCATGATTGAATTAAACCCACCCGCATGACCCTTGACAAAAGCCAACAAAGCCGTACGACTACCCTAATCCAATCGCATCATATGCTTATGCAGATAAGCATAAATAGCTACCGCACACTACGCTTTGACGAAAGCCAACAAACGTAGGACGAATACTAAATACTACTTAACTGAAATGTCGGAGGGCTACACAGGTTTATAAGAAAACCATGAGCGTAATGAACTAGATATCGCTGTAGAATCGAGTGATTTTGAAAAAGGAGTGTTTTTGAGGTTTTTACTAGTTTTGCTAAAGAGGTCACTCCCGATGGAGGGATCTCGGCTCTTTCCTTATCGAGTAAGGTGCAGGATATTTCACAAATACCACTATGCAAAGCAAAAACTATAATAGCAATCAAAAAACAAACTGAGTTTGTAGCATCTGCTAGTTTCGCTAAAGAGGTCACTCCCGGTGAAAGGATCTCGGCTTTTTCCTTATCGAATAAGGTGCTGGATATTCTATAAGGAATACCACTATGCAAAGCAAGAACGAGAGCTACCAGTTTTTAAAATAAGTTTCTACAACATCTTTAGGTTTCTTTTTCTTTCATTAATCTCATTAATGAAGTCCCAATAATTTTGCTTCCCAAGCATCACATATAAAACGAAAGCATCAATATATAATATATATCATATATATATAATATAAGCATTCGTCTCGGAATAAGCAGTGATCACATCACAGATATCAGCAGCAGAAGAACATATATGAAATATTGGATATACTAGGAATTCCGTGTTTTAATTTAAGCTCGTATAAAACACGGATTCCACGATCGCGATGAATAGCCAAACCCACATCCCTAGACCCCTACGAGAGCGGCAAGCAACCCTACCAATTCTAGAGTTAAGAGACCCGGTCTTGACTCCTCGAGATGGTCTCCCACTGGACCCTAGAACCCGGTTACTTGTACTCCCCGCCTTGGGTCTATCCTAATACGGAAAAGTAAATAATATACATCAATGGTGACATCATCCTCAACTCGGAAGTGCCCCAATAAAAGAATATTACATACAAACTTTTACATGAATGAAAATGAAAAACTCTCATCTCATATAAAAACCCCCGGCTATTCAAAACACGACGATCCAATATATCATATCACAGCAACACATAACATCACATGTCATCAACGTAAGTAAATATGCGTATCCCAGTTGTCGTTGACATATAGCACCGAAACGGGCGATACACCACATATTAATCTTACGGTTGCAAAAAAGAAAGTAAAAACTACAACAATTGGAATCCACAACCACTTTAGACATCATAAACCCAATGTATCACATACTTTGGATTTTATGCCCAACAAATGAATTCCTTAGACATCACATGCCTAACAATTATAAACCCCGCATTTTAGTCTCGATATTGAAAACACTTTTCAATAACCTGTCGGGTAATTTAACAAGATTCCCAATAAACTGATCGAATGCTCATCGGAAACTTTAGTAGATGGCCGCATCCCCGATGCCGTCGACGAAGTGAACTAAGGCGGAACACCGCTGCCGCGAGCACCCGAACGGATGCTTTTGGTGATGGGGTTCTCCTACAGTCACTTGGTCGGGGCCATGGGGCATGGCTATCTAATAAGGTTACCCGGCGAGTATCCGCGTACACTACGTAATTGCGACGGACTTTTGATCATATCAAAATCCTGTGGCAACTGATCAAATGAGACTAAATTGCTAGATTTATAAAATTCAAACTAGTTATCTCATAACTAATTATGGATTCCAAATATTGTATCATAATCACAGATAGCTAGAAGAAGTTAAACTTTTCGATCGAATAAATAAGAACCCAAAATTTCCCAATAAACTCAACACTTGAGCGGAATTCAAAAAGTACCCAGAAACTGCCACAGCTCCTATGAACCAGCCGTAGAAGGGTCAACCAATGCCTCATATGTGGCACCGCTGAACTACCACCGCCACCAAACCCTAGGGTTTGGTGGCGGTGGTGACGGTCACATAATCGAGTTAAGGTTTCGTTCTTCTAGAGGGTCCACAGAATCGCTTGCAAGATTTTCTGAAAATTTTAAACTTGGAAAAAGTCCAACACTTGGGAAAATTTCCAGTGGGGAAAAACTGGATTATTGATATCCGTTCAAACTTTTTAAGATCGTCAAAATAACCCGAATCATGACTCCGAGTTGCTTTTGCAGAAATTTAACATCACATGCAAATTTATCAAAAAAAACAACACCTGAAATATCAAAACCCAGAGACTGGAACACAGGCAAAATTCCAAGGGGGGCTCGGTTCTGGGCCGAGATTGGGGTATGTGTGGCCGGCCACTTTCTCACAGAAATGCCTCAAATATTGCCAGTGTTTCATGTTATATCACATACAACACTCTGTACTGTTGAAGTCGAAAATTGCACCCCGGTTGACCAAGTCAAAGTCAAGGTCAACCCCAAGCCAGGTGGGCCTAAGCCCAGATCAAGTAGGCCCATGCCCGAGTCGAGCCGGAACATGAAGCGGCCGGCCTCCCCATGCAAATCATGTAAAAAATAATTTTGATGTAATTTTTATGGGCATAAAGCCAAATTTTTTTAAGCCCATGGCTTATGTGCAAAAAGAAATGACACATGAGCCATGGGATGGGCAAAATGCCATTTTGTAAAGTTTAAGGGGCTATATGTAAATATGTAAGCCTATATAAAGCAACATGATGATGAATAAAAGATACACTTTTCATTCTCCCAAAAAAAAAACTAAGGTTTGTGCCTCCACTCTCTTTTTCAAGTTCTTCCTCTTCCTTTTCATTTTCCAAATAAATCAAGAGCTTAGATCTTTTTTAAAAAAAAAACTAAATAAAGTTTTACCATAAACCCATCTCCCAAAACTCCATCAAGAGAAGAAAAAGGGTCTCTTTTTTTTATCATCCAAGATCTGGATCTTGGAGTTTCAAGAGAACCCATTTTGGGTTTCTTCTCAAAGGAGAAAGGAGAAAATCTTTTGGAGTTCAACTCCACAAATAAAATTCTCTTGAAGTTTAACTCCACTACAGAAAATCTTTTGGAGTTCAACTCCATAAATAAAATTCTTTTGGAGTTTAACTCCACAGTAAAAATCCTTTTTTGGGGGAGTTTAACTTCACATTATATTTTTTCAGCCATATAAAATTCTTTTGGAGTTGAACTCCACGTTAAAAAAAAGAAGTTACGGGTCACATGCAAAGCATGTGACGGGTCACATGTGACGGGTCACATGCTAAGCATGTGACGGCCCCCTCACATGCTGAGCAAGTGACGGGTCACATGCTAAGCATGTGACGGCCTTCTCACATGTTGAGCATGTGACAGGTCACATGCTGAGCATGTGATGGCCCCCTTTTTTTTCTCTTTCTTCTTTTCGTTATTTTAAGCTTTTTATTAAAAAACAATAAAATAAATAAATATTAAATAAATAAAAATAAATTATAAATAATATTTAAAAATAAAAAAAATAATTCTTTTCTTTTCTTCTTTCCTTCCTTCTTTTCTTTATTTAATCCTTTTTTTATTTAAGAAAAAATATTAAATAAATATTAAATAAATAAAAATAAATTATAAATAATATTTTAAAATTAAAAAAAATAATAATAAATTTAAAAAAAAATCTCTAAATATTTATTTACTTATTTATTTTTGTTTTTATATATAGAAAATATATATATGTATATATATCTTTTTTTTTTAAAAGTGGAACAAAACAAAAAAATACACACACACCAACGCACCGCATATTGAGTTCGCATGACCAGTTTAACCCGTCAATCGGAGGTTCCTTCGCTCCGAATGCGAAGGGCAATTAACGGCAGCTTAGTCCGCGGCTGCCGGAGATTCGGATCCCCACAATCAATAAACCCCAGCCTACCCTAGGCAGGGGGAATCTGTACTGCGCCCGACAAGTGCACACATATTCCCATCTCAATGGGGTGACGAAAAACACCCTACAGATTCTGGCACGCCCGGTGGGACCAATCTCTCCTCCCATATTTCGGGTTAAACGTTCATGCGAACTCAATCAGTATACATATCTATATTTATACTAAAATAATGCTCTTTCATGCAGGGTCTTCAAGCAATCACTTTTCAACAATGTCTCTAAGGACGATTTCTGCTCTCAGCACGGCTCCCATCTCCTACACGATGAAGATGGACGCCAGGACGGTCCTCCCGGAAAGTCTCGGACGACAGTGGGAAGAGCCGCCGCTACCATTCGGCTCTATCCTATTCGTGTCAGCCAACTCCATCCCAGCTCCTCAAGCCCAGGCGACAGACAAACTGCCTTCGAAAGGCAAGAGGCCAAATGTGGTGGTATCGAAGGAGCCCCAACCCAAACGCAAATCGGTGTCTGAACGGCTTTCCATGACCCCAGCAGGGGGCAAAGACGTCAGAACAAAAGAGGTTGCCAGACGTCACGGGCAAGCCCAGGCGATGCCTTCGACGAACACGCGGGCGGATGTCTTCTCAAGCCTCCCCATCGCTCGGCCTATAGCGGCTTCCCGAAGAGCAGAAGCTTGCCAAGCGCTCAAGGCAGAGAAGCTGAGGCAGAAGCTGCTCAGATACAGAGCCAACAAAAGGGCTAGGGCTCCTGCCATGTTAAAATTTATGAATTTCCAAAGCCCGGACCGCTCCGCGAAATCAGCCGCCAAAGATAAAGAGATGGCTGGGTTTGTGGTTCGCACTGTCTATATGGTCGGACACAAAGAAACGAATCCTCCTCTTCTTCACAGCCACTGTGATGATATGATTGACGCTACCCAGCATCGGCTCGATCTAAGTGATGAAGAGCCCGCTCAGGCCGATAAGCCAGAGAAGCCCGTGGTTCCTGCGGAATCGAGCTCAGGCAATAAAGATGACCCGGTTGTCATAACCGGAACTACGGGACAAGCATTATTCCGATGGCTTCAGAGGCAGCTTCAGGACAGGGATGAGAAGTTAGCCAAGGTACAATCCAAGGTCGATGAATTGGCAAACGTCGCGGCAGATCTCGCGACCCAAGTCGCCCGATTGCAATTACAACAGAATCAAATTTTGGTTCATGAGCCAGGGATTGATACCCGGGGGCAGCCAACTGATACCCCCTTCAACCTAAGAGCGGAGCGCCTTCGCGAAAAACGGCCACGAGCAGTCTCCAGTCCCTCCGATAGATACACCGGAGGAGAATCTCCACTGAAAGAAAAGCTGGATAAGGTCTATTCCTTCAGAAGGGACAAAATCCGTAAAATATTCAAAGACGCCCTGAGAAACGGTCTACAACTGCCAGAATCAAAAAGACAGCAGGAAGCGAATATGACCGACGATCCCAAATATTGCCCCTATCACAGAGTGATAGGTCATGCCATTGAGGACTGCTTCGTCTTCAAATATTGGGTCGAAAAGCAGTACAAGGCAGGAGAGATAGAACTGTCTAAAGGCGTGTTAGTAAACAGTCAAGCTGCGACCGCCAATTTCATACAAACGGAGACCGAAGTTCTTCATGAAACTAATTCTCTCAGATGTCTGCCTTTCTCTGAAAACAGTCGACCACCACGTCATTAAACTGGGAACAATCGACCTCTAAGTCGTTAAACTGGGAATGTAAAAAAATGTGTAAATAAACAAAAAAAATGTGTAAATAAATAAATAACAAGAAAAGCCGAAATGATGGGGCAACTCGCAATAAAAATCAGCGAGTAAAAATAAAAATGAAAATAAAGCCGAAATGATGGGGCAACCGCGAATAAAAAGCCGAAATGATAGGGCAATCGCGATCTTCGCGATAAGAAAAGCTGAAATGATAGAGCAATCGCGGTAAAACAAAAAAAAAACAAAAACAAAAACAAAACGAAATAAAAAAAATGGCGAATGATGAGTCGCTCCTGGTACCATATTCCAGCACAGCGATGCAGACGCCAACCAAAATCTAGTTTCCCAAAATTCTTCCAGCCCTACGGCCAGTCCCCAAATTGACTACCGTATACAATCCACGGGCTCAAATAATTCTCATCATACTCATACCCCACCGTAATCACCAGTTACGCGGCCGGTCTCCGCCTTTGGAATTATGCTCCATTGAGAAGACCCACTCATGTATCCTCACGATACATGAGGAGAACAAACTTTTGTGGGATCCTTATGACTCATAAAGGAAAAACACACTTAGGAGTCCTCATGACTCCTAAGGAGAAATACACCTGCGGGATCCTTATGACTCGTAAGGAGAAAATGCTTTTATGGGACCTAAACCTGTCTCCTAAGCCATCGCTCCCCAATCCCCAAGTGGCGAATGATGAGTTGCTCCTGGTACCATATTCCAGTGCAGCGATGCAGACGCCAACCAAATTCCAAATCCCATGCCCCAAGTGGCGAATGATGAGTCGCTCCTGGTACCATATTCCAGTGCAGCGATGCAGACGCCAACCAAATTCCAAACCCCATGCCCCAAGTGGCGAATGATGAGTCGCACCTGGTACCATATTCCAGTGCAGCGATGTAGACGCCAACTAAATTCCCGAAATTTTTCCGGCCATACGGTCTGGATCATACATCCTGCAAAACCGTATACGAACCACGAGCGTAAAACAATCTCAATCTCTCCCAAGTCCTACCGATGAAACCATATTCAAAGTCCCACCAAAAATTTAAAAAATAAAAGAAAATAAAAAAATAAAAAAAGGTATGTCTACAAGCAAAACGGGCACGGATGAAAACCCGAAAGGGTTCCGTGAGTAAAAACAGCAGGACTGCCGACGAGTTTGTGAAAACCCGAAAGGGCGCAAACTCGTAAAAAGAAAAAAAAGGAAGAAAAAAAAGAGATGAAATGCACTCGCAAAGTCCTCTCGACTTTGTGAGGAGAAAATTCCCGCGTGAGATCCTTACGACTCGCAAAGGAGAAACACACTTAGGAGTCCCCATGACTCCTAAGGAGAAAATACACCTACGGGATCCTTACGACCCGTAGGAAGAAAATGCTTCGTGAGACCCTTACGGCTCACAAAATTGAAAAGTCTTAGACGATAGGGACCTAAAACCTGTCTCCTAAGCCATCGCTTCCTGATAAGCAAGCGCAAATGATAATTCGCTCCTGGTACCATATTCCAGTGTAGCGATACTGATGCCAGACAACAAAAAAAAACCAATTCCTAAGTCCTCCCGGGGCAAATGATGAGTTACTCTTGGAATTATTCCAGTGCAGCAATGCAGATGCCAAACCAAAACCGAAATCCTCAAATCCACTCATGGCAAATGATGATTCGCTTCTGGTACCATATTCCAGTATAGCGATGCTGATGTCAACTATAAATCAAATCAAACTAACAACCTCTGCGGCGGAGTCATGCTCCGTCCCAGAATTTGCCCCGTATCGAAATCATGCTTCGCCTCGGGATATTTACCTTCCCTGTCGGAATTATGCTCCGCCTCGGAATCAAATCAACCAGCAAGCTCTGCGTCGGAATCATGCTTCGTCTCAGAATGTGCACCCCGTGTCGAAATCAAGCTTCGCCTCGGTGTATCTGTCTTCCCTGTCAGAAATTATGCTCAGCTCGGAATCAACCAGCAACCTCCTCGTCGGAATTAAGCTCCACCTTGGGATCGAAGCGTCGACCGTCCATGTCGCAAAAATGGCAGTGCAGGCTTCCTACAAAGCAGGGAACCAAATCGCTCCGGATCAGAGCGTCGACCGTCGACCGTCCATGTCGCAAAAATGGCGGTGCAGGCTTCCTACAAAGAAGGGAACCAAATCGATCCGGATCAGAGCGTCGACCGTCCATGTCGCAAAAAGGGCAGTGCAGGCTTCCCACAAATCGGGAACCAAATCGCTCCGGATCAGAGGGTCGACCGTCCATGTCGCAAAAATGGCAGTGCAGGCTTCCTACAAAGCAGGGAACCAAATCACTCCGGATCAGAGCGTCGACCGTCTATGTCGGAAAAAGGGCAGTGCAGGCTTCCCACAAATCGGGAACCAAATCGCCATCGACCGTCCATGTCGTAAAAAGGGCAGTGCAAGCTTCCCACAAATCGGGAACCAAATCGCTCCGGCTCAGAGCGTCGACCGTCCATGTTGCAAAAATGGCAGTGCAGGCTTCCTACAAAGCAGGGAACCAAATCGCACCGGATCAGAGCGTCGACCGTCCATGTCGCAAAAATGGCAGTGCAGGCTCCGGATCAGAGCGTCGACCGTTCATGTCGCAAAAATGGCAGTGCAGGCTTCCTACAAAGCAGGGAACCAAATCGCTCCGGATCAGAGCGTCGACCATCCATGTCGCAAAAAGGGCAGTACAGGATTCCTACAAAGCAGGAACCAGATTACTCCGGGCCAGGGAAAAGTCTACCACAGACGCTCCGTCTCGGAGACGCGTCAAGCGTCGACCGTCCATGTCGTAAAAAGGGCAGTGCATCCCAAAAAGCGGGAACCAAAGCAAGCCGCCTCCACGCGAAAGAAGATCCATCAATTTCATGCACACATCCCACATGTGGTGTGCATTTATTGATGGGGGCACTTTGTTGAAGTCGAAAATTGCACCCCGGTTGACCAAGTCAAAGTCAAGATCAACCCCAAGCCAGGTGGGCCCAAGCCCAGATAAAGTGGGCCCATGCCCGAGTCAAGCCGGAACATGAAGCGGCCGGCCTCCCCATGCAAATCATGTAAAAAATAATTTTGATGTAATTTTTATGGGCATAAAACCAAATTTTTGTAAGCCCATGGCTTATGTGCAAAAAAAAATGGCACATGAGCCATGGGATGGGCAAAATGCCATTTTGTAAAGCCTAAGAGGGTATATGTAAATATGTAAGCCTATATAAGGCAACAAGATGATGAATAAAAGATACACTTTTCATTCTCCGAAAAAAAACTAGGGTTTGTGCCTCCACTCTCTTTTTCAAGTTCTTCCTCTTCCTTTTCATTTTCCAAATAAATCAAGAGCTTAGATCTTTTTTTTTTAAAAAAAAACTAAATAAAGCTTTACCATAAACCTATCTCCCAAAACTCCATCAAGAGAAGAAAAAGAGTTTCTTTTTTTTATCATCCAAGATCTAGATCTTGGAGTTTCAAGAGAACCCATTTTGGGTTTCTTCTTAAAGGAGAAAGGAGAAAATCTTTTAGAGTTCAACTTCACAAATAAAATTCTCTTGGAGTTTAACTCCACTACAGAAAATTCTTCTGGAGTTCAACTCCACAAATAAAATTCTTCTGGAGTTCAACTCCACAAATAAAATCCTTTTGGAGTTTAACTCCACAGTAAAAATCCTTTTTTGGGGAGTTTAATTCCACATTATATTTTTTCAGCCATATAAAATTCTTTTGGAGTTGAACTCCACGTTAAAAAAAAAGTTGAACTCCACGTTAAAAAAAAAAAAGTTTACGGGTCACATGCTAAGCATGTGACGGCCCCCTCACATGCTGCCGTCACATGCTGAGCATGTGATTGCCCCCTTTTTTTCTCTCTCGCTTTCTTCTTTTCGTCATTTTAAGCTTTTTTATTAAAAAAATAATAAAATAAATAAAAATAAATTATAAATAATATTTAAAAATAAAAAAAATAATAATTCTTTTCTTTTCTTCTTTCCTTCTTTTCTTTATTTAATCCTTTTTTTATTTAAGAAAAAATATTAAATAAATAAAAATAAATTATAAATAATATTTTAAAATTAAAAAATAATAATAAATTTAAAATAAATTCTCTAAATATTTATTTACTTATTTATTTTTGTTTTTATATATAGAATATATATATATATATATGTATATATATCTTTTTTTTTACAAGTGGAACAAAAAAAAATACACACACTAACGCACTGCAAATTTAGTTCGCATGACCAGTTTAACCTGTCAATCGGAGGTTCCTTCGCTCCAAATGCGAGGGGTAATTAACGGCAGCTTAGTCCGCGGCTGCCGGAGATTCGGATCCCCACAATCAATAAACCCCAGTCTACCCTAGGCAGGGGGAATCTGTACTGCACCCGACAAGCGCGCGCGTATTCCCATCTCAATGGGGTGACGAAAAACACCATACATGTACTTATTTAGAAATTTTTTTGACAACAATAAAAATCGACAGAAACTGCAGTTTTTTAGTTTCAAGTTTCGGAGCAGTTTCGGTTTCGTAATCTAACAAACATCGTTTAAATTTCTAGCTTGGCTCTGATACCACTGTAGGTTACCTAGGACTGCAGCAAGGTTTCGGGAGGCATCGTCCATACCTTTTTTAAATTTTTGCCGTTCTAAAGAACCCTAATCTAGAATCTTTAACTAGAAGCTCCATATCTAACAACTTAATATCTAAGTGAATGAGGAATACAACCTTTGTAGACCGGTCCTTCACTTCAAAAGCTCCGTGCAGTAGTCCCTTCGCTGTGAGTTGTAATCTCCCGAACTCTAGAAAGGGTTGCCTGGGAGAAATAAACAAGCTTGCTCGAAGTCTTCGAGGCCGAAGATGATCTACGTCGAGAAGACTCAAGCTCATGCTACCTATTCACTAAATTAGGGTTTAGTGAAGCAAATACCATAAACTAAATGGCTAATAGTAGAGAATGATGAAGTAGGAAATAGGCTCTCTTTAGTTTTCTTTTTCTCACATTATTTTCTCACCATAGAAAAAGCTAGTAAGCTTTTTCTCTCATGAAGAGAAAGAAGAAGAAGTGAGGAGAGAATGAACTCATGAGGTGAGAATAACAACCATGGGTGAGTTAGTGGCATACACTAACTCATGTAGAGAATAAACTATGGGTTAACAATAATGGTTGGGTTAATAAATATCTTCAAGTAAAACAAAATGAGTGGACTTGGACAATGGTTCCACAAGCTTTTACAAGCTTCATCCATGTGACTAATTACCACTAATTTTGTGAATTACCAAGATAAATAAAACCCTCACATTATTATAAGTATGGTGTAAGTCTCATACACCCATGTTGCATGTGGCATCAAGCATGACAAAAAATAATGTACATTAATATATATCACATATATACCAAGTGTACACAAGTGAGAAAAAAATCTTGAGTGAGCTAATATTAGTTAATGTAAGATAATATATCAAATATATAATTATACATTAAATTATTAAATAAATACTTGATTTAATAATCCGGCTATATCATATACAACCGACTACTATCAAATGTAACAATCTATCGAATCAACACTTGATCCGACAACCCGGCTATATCTCATATAACCGTCCGATATCACATATCGCGAGAACAGAATGCGGTATCACATACGCGCATTAATATCGGTCCCGCACATATCACCTATGTGTTCCTACTTCATTTCGCATGAACCAGGAAACCTCTGTTTAGGACTCTAAAGACTCGTCAATACGCCGGCAGTAGGTGATGATCATATCAAACACCCACAAGCCGCAAGCGGTCTGCTAAACGTAACGACCATCCGGGTATTGAGCGATTAGAAAATCAACAAGCAAGCCTGCTCGTACTCCTGCGAATCCAATCAGTAACACTACCGTACAATCCGGTCTTTTCGTCATATATGTCGTATATTATCACCTGGGATGGTAAAACGTCAGACCCCAATAGCCTGATAAGTCATGCCGATGCAAGGTCCATAATGGTTCGAGAAACTACTGATAACACTTACCAGTAAATCTCAACAACCCTGGCCAGAGATTTCATGTTATGGCCAGTCGAGCATAGCGCAACAATACCGGGAGAGACGAATCCCCTCCTATCGCTCATTGCCTCCATATGACTCGGGACTGTACCCAAAAACCACCTGTTTGCACGACTCAGTAGAGCCATGGTAGAGTGGAAATCAAAGCACAGCGGGAGACACATAAGTCTCTATGACACTCTCGGGTCAACAGACTAATCTGTACCAGTATCACCAGAGAACTGCTATCTGACGATAGGTATAATACCATCCAGGAGTTCTCGGTGAGTCCGTTCAGTGTACCCAGTCTCCACTGAGCACCCGTACACCATCTTTGATGTCAAACACCAATGGATGTGGGATCATCCATCGCCCATCATATGGGTCAAGATGCGTATATGCTAGTCTACTCTGGAGCATCGATGCCCTGTCCCGATACTCCCTCGACTAGGAACAATTATAGGGTGTACTTGTGGACTACACCTGGCCCCACTAGTATGATCTTCATCATAGTCCTGGGTGTCAAGTACACATCCTAAAGGGCTTTGTCAACATGTGAGAGTAAGACAGCATCACTTATACAAGTCAACATGTTAAGACAAAGTGCAACCAGATAGCATACTATCATGTCGAGCGAGAAAGTCCTTCCTATATATGTCCAAGCATCCACTACAATATACATCCCATGTACAGTAATGGCCTCTAGGGCATACATATAACTAACAATCTCCCACTTGCACTAAGGCCATCTGTTGTAGTATCCAATACCCAACAATATAGTAGTGGTTGTAGTATCCCATACTAAACCATCCCAAAATCTCTCAAATTTTATTTGGGAAAGCAGGCCTTGGTGAGTGAATCCGCCGTGTTGTTCTTCGTGTCAACTCTCCTAACCTCGATCTGTTGGAGATCAACCATCTCCCTGATCAGGTGATACTAGCCTCAGAAAATGTCTAGATCGCTGATGGGACCGGTGTTTCTAGGCGAAATCCACAACTCCATTGTTGTCACAATAACAGTTTTTGGACATTCAATGGTTGGAACCTTGCTCATCTCATGAACAAGTAATGTCCAGACAACCTCTTTGGTAGAATCGTTGGTAGTAATGTATTCAGCCTTTATCGTCTAGTATGCCACGGTATCAAACTTGGAACTCTTCCAATCATACCGTCCCTCCACGGTATCTAGCAAGAAATAGTTTTTCATCATAAAACCCACGAAGGGGAGCTCAGATCTTCCATCAAATCCCTAAAAGGGGAGATTTTTTTAGGCCTAACCCTCTTTCTCCAAGATCCAGCCAACTGAAAGGAGGAAGAAGGAGACCCGTCTCTAAAAATCCAACTTTGGGAAGATCCAGGGCTCAAGAGAAGATCCAGGGCTCAAGGGAGAAGAAAGGGGTCCCCTTTGATCATCTCCGAAGAATTTGGGGAATTCAGCTCCATTTATCAAAATCTTTTTTGGAGTTTAACTCCATAAATAAAATCCTTTTAGGAGTTTAACTCCATTCAAAATCTTTCAGAATTTAACTCCAAAAATAAAATCATTTTGAGTGGAGTTTAACCCCACTCAAAATCCTTTTGGGAGTTTAACTCCATAAAGGTAAACATCCTTCCATTTTCTGGGAGTTTCCAAAGTCCCGCGGGAGTTTAACTCCTAATTTAAAGGATAAACCCCTTTTTCTACAGGTGCCCAGCACCCACTTGTCGGACGCATGAGGCGCTGGCATCAAGCGTCCATGTGTCCTTAGGACGCTACTCACCCCTATTTTTCCACACTTCACACTCAAAACACGACCCCCGTAAATTCTGTAAGGCTCCCGATACGTCTAAGTCTCCTTCAAAACACAACACACACTGCATATTGTGTTCGCATGACCAGTTTTACTTGTCAATCGGAGGTTCCCTCGCTCCCAAAGCGAGAGGTAATTAACGGTAGCTTAGTCTGCGGCTGCCGGAGATTCGGATCCCCCAAATCAATAAATCCCGGACTACCCTGTAGGGTGTTTTTCGTCACCCTATTGAGATGGGAATGCGCGCGCTTTCCAGGCATGTACAGATTTTCCCTGCCTGGGGCAGGCTGGGATTTATTTATTGTGGGGATCCAAATCTCCGGCAGTCGCGCACTAAACTGCCGTTAATTATCCCTCGCTTTTGGAGCAAGAGAACCTCTGACTGATGGGTCAAACTGGTCATACGAAATCAATGCGATATGTTGGTGTTTTTTTAAACAATAGGGACATATTCAATTTTTTTATTTATTCTATTTATAACAAATGATTTTTTTAAAAATTATTCAAAGAAATATTTTTTTTTAAAATATTTTATTTTATTAATTTTTTAAAAAAATAAAAAATAAAAAAAGCGAGGGGGAAACCCCCTCTCACTAAGGTGAAAGGGAGGAAGAGGGGCTCCCACTAAGTTGGAGCCTCCCCCTCACGTGAGGGGGAGCAGGGGCCCCCACTTAGTGGGAGCCTCCCCCTCACATCATGAGAGGGGGAAAGGTCCCACTTAGTGGGAGAGCAGGGGCCCCTATGTTTTGGGAGCCTCTCCTTCACGTTAGAGGGGGGAAAGCTCCCACTTAGTTGGAGCTCTCTCTCCCTCACAAGAAAGGGAGCAGGGGCTACCACTCAGTGAGAGCCTCACCCTCACGTGAGAGTGGGAAAAGCTCCCACTCCCCTCAGTGGGCTCCAAAAGACTTTTTTAAATATTTTTTTTAATGGAGTTCAATTTCAAAAGATTTTATTTGGAGTTAAACTCCCAAAACAATTTTATTTGGAGTTAAACTCTCAAAAAAATTTATATGGAGGTAAACTCCAAAAGATTTTTATTATGGAGTTAAACTCCAAAAAAATTCCTCCTTTCTCTTTTGAGAAGAAACCCAAATGGGTTCTCTTGAAACTCCAAGATTAAGATCTTGGGTGATGAAAAGAGACCTTTTTCTTCTCTTGATGGAGCCTTGGGAGGTGGGTTTCCCTTCTTCTCTTTTTTTATTGGATATGAGAGTTAAACTCTCCTTCAATGGGTTTATGGTAAAAGTTTATTTAGTTTTGAGAAAAAGAAAGCTAAACTCTTGATTTAATTGAACTGAAGAGGAAGAGGGGGATCTTAAGAAAGTGAGGATGAAGGCACAAACCCTAATTTTTGAAAGAATGAAAAAGTTGTTGATTTTTTCATCATGATTGCCTTTATACGCTACACACTTTACATATAGCCCCTTGAGATTTGCCGAATGGCACTTTTGCCACCCTATGTCTTTTGTGCTTATCTCTTTTATGCACATAAGCCATGGGATTTACAAAATTTTTGTTTTTCCTTATTTTACATACATTTATTTCTTAAAAAAAGAATTACATTAAACTAATTTATGGCTTCATTCTTTTTATCATGGGGCCGGTCCCTTCTTTGCTCGGTCTTAACCTGGGCTTGGGCCTACTTGGCTTTGGGTTGACTTTGACTTGGTCAAGTAAAAACTAATAGTCATTATGGCCTCAGCCCGGTCCCCAGAACCAGGATTGAGTCGTGTGATGAATCGGGGGTGTAATTTTTGACCCCAACAAAATGCCCCCACCAATAAATGCACACCACGTGTGTGGGTTGTGTACATGAAATTGATGGATTTTGTTCTATATGGAGCTTGATTTGGTTGGGTTCCCTTTTGACGACGTGGAGGGTATGCTGCCATTTTAGTGACGTGGATAGTCGATACTGCTATTTTAGCGACGCGGACGGTTGGCGCTTCCATTTTTTCGACTTGGACAGTTGGTGCTGGCAATTTTGCAACTTGGACGGTCGGTGCTGCCATTTTTACGATTTAGACGGTCAGTGCTGCTATTTTAGCGACGTGGACGGTTGGTGCTGCCATTTATGCGACTTGGACGGTCGATGCTGCCATTTTTGTGACTTGGACAGTCGATGCGGCCATTTTTGCGACTTGGACGGTCGGTGCTGCCATTTTTGTGACTTGGACGGTCGATGACTTGCTCCACTTCTTGCGATGTCAAGATTTGATTTGACTTGCTCCACTTTCTGCGGTGTTGAGATTTGATTTGACTTACTCCGCTTTCAGCGGTGTCGGGGTTGAAGTTGATTTACTCCGCTTCTTGCGGCGTCGGGATTGATTTGTTTGATTTGATTTGTTTTGGAAGTTTCCTACATGTCCAGCGTGACTTTCGAGCTTAGAAGTGTTGCCGGGTGGGACTTTGATTTGATCTGTTTGATTTCTTCCTTATTTGGAGGGACTTTGAATTCAAGAGGAACTTAGAATTTGGATTTTGTTTGGCATCAGTATCGCTGCATTGGAATAATCCCAGAAGCAACTCATCATTTGCCCCGGAAGGACTTAGAATTTGGTTTTTGGGTCGGCATCAGCACCGCTAACACTGAAGAGTAGTGCCAGGAGCGACTCATCATTTTCCTTTGGGAAGACTTAGGATTTGGGTTTTCGGTCGGCATCAGCACCGCTAACACGAAGCGTAGTGTCAAGAGGACTCATCATTTGCCGTTGGGAAAACTTGGGATTTAGGTTTTGGGTCGGCATCAGCACCGCTAACACTGAAGTATAATGCCAGGAGCGACTTATCATTTGCCGTTGGGAAAATTTAGGATGTAGGTTTTGGGTCGGCATCAGCACCGCTAACTCTGAAGCGTAATGCCAGGAGTGACTCATCATTTGTCATCGCCTGTTGGGGAATGATAGCTTAGGAGACAGGTTTAGATCCCTATCACCTAAGGCTTTTCAATTTTATGAGTCGTAAGGGTCTCATAAAAGCATTTTCTCCCCATAAGTCGAGAGGATCTTCCAGGTGTATTCTCTCCTTAAGAATCGTAGGGATTCCTAAGTGTGTTGCTCCTTTGTGAGTCATAAGAATCTCGCGCGGGGATTTTCTCCTCACAAGGTCGATAGGACTTTGCGAGTGTATTTCATCTCTTTTCATGAGTTTGTGCCCTTTCGGGTTTTCACAAACTCTCCAGTAGTCCTGTTATTTTACTCACAGTGCCCTTTCGGGTTTTCATCCGTGCCCGTTTTGCTTGTGGACATACCGTTTTTTTTTTACATTGGTGGAGCTTCATCACCGGTGGGATTTTTAAATGTAGTCTCGCCGGTAGGACTTGGGTGAGATAGAGCTCATTTGCGCCTGTGGATTGTATACGGTTTTACAGGATATATGATCAGACCGTAGGTCCGGTGTGCTCAATTCGCCTGTGACTTGGAGCATTCACGCGAAGTATTTCTTGAGATATCGGCCATTGATGGATGGCATGGCCTTTCTCCCTCGGCACTTATAAGTTGGTAGATTCCTCCGTCGAACACTTTCTCGATGACGTATGGCCCTTCCCAATTTGGCTCGAATTTTCTCTTGGCATGTCGATTAGGGATGATCGGTCTTTTGAGGACCAACACCAATTCGCCCTTCTTGAAAGCATGTAGACGGATGGTCTTATCATAGACCCATGACATTTGGGCTCTGTACAGTTCCAGATTTTGCTGTACTACGGGCCTCTTTTCTTCGTGTTGGATATAGTACCCTCAGAGTCAATTATTGGATCACAGGCACGCGATTGCAATGATTGAGGGAGGACCTATGCCGGTAGGACAGTCTTACTCAAGATGATAGTATGCTATCAGGTTTATCTTTATCATCGTGTACAGCTTTAGGTGACCTTAGAGGTCGCTATTGCACGCTGATAGAGCCCTTAGGATTCTTGCTTGACGACCAGAAGTATGATGGCGATCATATACGTAGGAACTGGGGTCTATAAGCACATCCTTAAAAGGTCCCTAGTCGTGGGAGTTTCGAGACTGGGCATCGATACTCCATTAGTAGACTAGTGTATACAGTCGAGACCCCGACGAGGGGCGGTGGCCGGTCTCACAAGCCATTGGTGTCAGTTGGTTGACCTAAGATGTATACAGGTGCTCATTGGGTTATGAGTACACTGGACAGGACTCGCCGGGAATATGCTAGTTGGTATTATACCTGACGTCAGATAGCAGTTCCCTGGTGACATGTGTACAGGTTAGTTTATCGACCTGAGATCGTCATTTGTCTCGTGTGAGTTCCCACTGTGCTTTGATTACTACCCTACCACGGCTCAAAGAAGTCGTGCAAACAGGTTTTAGTTGGGTACAGTCCCGAGCCACATGGAAGCAGTGAGCGGATCGGCAGGGGTTCGTCTCTCCCGGAATTGGAAGTGAGGTCGCGCTGTGTCTAGGAGAGCCATTACACAAAGCCCTCGGCCGAGGCAGGAGATTTACTGGTAGGTATTCCAGTAGTATCTCAGGGTGTTCTGGGCTACACTCCGACACGACTTGTTCCTCTTTTGGGGGTCTGACTTTTACCAACCCCCTAGGCCCGCCATGCGATACTCATAGACGAACGGACCGGACTGTACGGATATTATCACTGACAGGCTCAGTAGGGTGTCAGGATGAGTTCGCTCATCGACCTCCCTTTTGGTCAATACCTGGTAGCTCGTTATGTATGGCTAATACCTATGACGTGCTAGTGGTTAAATCCATAGCCAAAGTATTGACGAGTCTTTAGAGTCCCCCACAGACAGTTTCTCAAGTTTCGGGTGAAACGTTGTAGAGGCCGTATGATATATGGCAGGGTTCGATCATATACGTGCGGTATTGCACGGATCATGATCGGACGGATCATACTAGTGGGATTTGGTTTAAGCCGAATTCTAGTATTAGATTTGTTGGATTACTTTATTCTCATCACATTCGCATTCAGTCGGAATGCGGATGTAGGTATGTATATACAGGTGAGGGGTATCCTTGTAATCCGTCACGAGATTACTTTAGATGTTGCCGGATCTTTTTGTTGGACCAAACATTTGGATTAATGTTTGGATAATGGAATTAGTGAGCTAGAAATCATCATTAGATGCATTAATGTGACATAGACATTTACTATGAGTCATGGTCTCTTTTTTAGCAAATGTGTCACATTAATGGATTGATTTGAGTCATGAAATGAGAAGGAGAGAGAGAGGGGCTGCCTTAGGTAGTGACCTCTCATATTCTTCCACACTCTCTCACTCTCATTATTCATAACATCACAAAAGAAAAAGAAAAGAAAAGCTCTCTTCTTCTTCTTCTTCCTTTAGCTCTTTATTTCCATTAATGGCAACACCTTCAAGCTCCATCCAAGCAATGGATGCAAGAGGCAAAGTGATCACAAACATTCTCTACAACGTCTTGGACACGTCGGCTAGCACACTTCGTGCTCGAGTTGCTTCGGATGAAGCGGGAGCCCATAAAAAGACTTCTTGATGTGGTGCCCTTTCCGACGAGGAGATCAAGACCGGAGATGCCGCAAGAAGCTTGGGATGGTGGTCGAAGACCGAAGGACACGGATCGATCGGTATAGCTTTCCAACCTTCTCTTTAGATAGCTAGTTGTAGATTAATGGTTCGATCCGGATTTTAAGCATACGATAGCGCCGGTTTTCAAGTTAAGCAAAATTTTCGTTTCCGCATTTTGGCCTCGGAAAGACGGCGGGGGCGCTATCGTAGTCTTACATGGTATCAGAGCCACGCCATTAACCTTTACTAGCTTGCTCTAGCATGTTTAGAATTTCGATCGGACGAAATTTTCAAAAACCGCATTTTCAAGTCATAGTTTCTGTCGAAATTTTTCTGTTGTCAAAAAATTATTTGGTGTATTGCAGAAAATCAGGCAGGGTTTTTTAAGAAATCTGAGAAAATTTGGTGGGCTGATATTACTGTAGCGCGGCGGATCCGCGGCCGTACCCACGTTTTGGCCGCGTATCCGCAGTCGTACTGTAGCCACGGTGCACCAAATTTCTTCAGTAGGTTTCTGACTTGGAAAGGGGGTTTCTGGTAATTTTATTTTGGGCCCAGATTTTTTTGAGTACTGGGTATTGTGCTTGGGGCCCACTTCAGGAAATTTTGTCGATCGATAATTTTAAACATGTTAGTTCACAGTATTTACATTATATCTGCGACCGTGAATGTCATTTGATCGGTAAATCCTGTCTAATTGTTATAGTTCCTTTAGACGGATTTGCGAACGTGACATTCACGTTGACGTTCTGTGCTGTGGTGTGATATTGCGGATTTGTCGTGGTGGATAGCCTGGATGAAATGTTAGTACATTTTGGTTGTATTTATACATTTGATATTGCGGGGCGAGCGTCCGACATGTGGACTGCCATCACTGCCTGTTTATATATTATTCTTTTTGGGTCACGACTGGGCTGAGGTCGATATACCCGTTGTATATATTTTTACTTTCTGTACTAGGATTACCCCGCGGAGGGGTGCACGGGTAGCCGGGTTCTAGAGGGCAACGGGCCCGCATCTCATGGCTTTGAGACGGAGGGAGCTTTACTCTAGAATTGGCAGGCTATTCGCCGCACTCGTAGGGGGTACAGGTTGACCCAAGGAGGGGTGCTCAAGTGTAACGTTTTAGAAATTGTTTTGCGAATTTTTCCGTTTTAAGGCAAAATTGTCGGTTTTTCCCGTTTTAACCCGATTTCGATCAAACGTCAGTATAAGCTTACCGGCACCTTTTCTAGCTAAAATAAAACTTGTGCGCGAACTTTAGGGGTATTTGGGAGGTTTTGGTTCAGATAGATTTTTTTTCAAAAAAAATATTATTTTAAGCGGTATTTTGTGCACGTAAATCGGAAAAAAATTCTCTTGTGAATAAATTTATTTTTTTGTAACTAAAATTATTTTAGAAGCTTCTTTTCAAATATATAGATTTTTCTTTGTGCAAAAGGATTTGGATTAAAAAAGAAAAGAAAAGAGTGAAAGGTGGCAAAATTGCTTTAATTAGCATTTATTACTCTTTTTCCTAACAATTTCTTCACAAAAAAATCACAAAAATACCCCCTCATCCCCTTGGCCGGCCCTTCCCTTCCCCTTGCTGCCCCTTATCATTTCCACCCATTTTCAACTCATTTTGCATCAAATAAATCATGAGAAATCCAAATAAAATCACAAAAACTCAAATATATTCATTTTCCTTCATTCTTCTTCACAAAAGTAGCTTGGATCTTCATTCAAAACATCATTTTGGAGGAAAAGATGACGAGTTTGGTTTCTTGGTTTTGATCTTTTGTGGAGGTATAAAACCTTAACCCTAATCCTTTTTGTTGATTCTAAATTTCTAATTAGTATATTAATTGTTTATTTAAGCTTTTAATTTCATGTTTGAAATTCAAGACTTGATTTTTATGATAATCTAGTTAGGGTAAAACTTGATTTATGTGTTTAATATTTATTTGAAATGTTAATTTGTGTTTTGGAGAAGATTAACCTAGTAGAAAATGTTAATTTTTGCTAATGAACACTTTCTTTAATTATGCAATTAGCTTACTAGGTTTTTGCTAAAACATAATTAGCGAGTGTTAAAAATATAGGAATGCTTTAGATAGCTTAGTTAAGCTATTTTAAGGTGTTTGTAATCGCTAGATATGCATTAGCTTGAAACTAGTGCGAAATCGTGCGATAGGTTGCTTACTAGATTTCGGGGTTTTTCCGACGAGGGTTCGATTGGTCGTTGCGAGATTATATCTATTTTATTCCTCGTAATTTTTGTGTTGTGTTGCGCGATCGGGACGATCGGGGTCTAGACTTAGTGTTTTGTAGTTTAGCGACCCCAATTAGGGTTTTTGGCCGATGTCGTCCGCGATAGATGCGCTAGGCGCGCAGTGTAATTTTCCGGGCGTTTTCTTCGCGTTTCGTTGTCTTTTCGTCATTGTAGGATTTTTCTTATGTGATGTGTTTGTGAAATTTTAGGTTCGCAAGCGGGGACTTCGGACGCTACGACAAGGGGAAAACAGGTGGTAGGCTTCACCTAGCTTGGAGCGTTGGTGAGTAGATTTAACATCTACAGGGGAATCGCCCGTATGGCGTTATGCGTCTGGGCTAGAGATGTTATTTCTGTCGCATATTCTATGTCATATTTAGAATTGCGCATTTACCCTATTACTTAGATATTGTTGTGCTTGGACTAGTATCCTTAGGACACTGTACATATTATTGACGATTCATGTTGCACGAGCACTGATTGTATGCTACACGCACCGTCAATAATTGCCATGTCACGCACAACCCACTTATAGATATGATATTGCTTGGTTAAGGGCATTGAGACTTTGATTCATATTTCTTTACGCATTGACTTATAACATACCTGTATACCTACATGCTTACACATATGTTCTGACATACTTACATGCTAGTTACCTGTATACCTATAGAGTATTGTACCATTAGTGATAGGTACATGCACACTTTTTGACATAACTATAGGTAAATCTTGCACACCTATTTCACTTATACCCAGGGGGTATACTACATCATTACTTATAGGTAGATACATATATCTTGCTATACCTTTATGTTGCACATATATCTGGTTATAGCTACATGTTTACCATTACTTGATGTTATTTTAGAATTGGAGAGATTAGGAACCGCATGATATTATATTAACTTATTACAGTTAATTGTTGATTTTCCTATATATGCTCGCATTTCAGATTTATGATGCGTATACTTTATTCATGGATTTTCGCATTGAGATATGGATTTTTCATGATGTTTTCTAGATTTGGGAACCGTGGTAGTTCATGAAATTATGCATTATTTGAAAAACCCGGTTTCCCTTGATATGATATTTCAGCAGCCACCATAAGATTTGTCGTTTACGATGTGTATACCCTACGCGAGGAAAGGAGGGGTCCGTATGCGGGTACATGGTGGGGCCCGGAGGTACCCCGAAGCAAGAACGATGTCGTGGTGTCAGGCGATGAGGCTTAGAAGAACCATACTATCCGGTGACAGGACTAATGACTCAGCGGCTATCATGTGGATACCGACGGGAGTCATGTACATATGGATACGTCGAGAGGCGGGGGTCAGAGCTAGGCACTCGAGCTTTCGGGATAGCGTATGATACGTACCTATCAGGATGTTAGTCTGGGAGACGGCATATGATAGATCAGTATTTCTGTGTCGATACTTGGCACATTAGTTTCATGATATTTCTGATTACTCCTTGTATATATAACAGGGGATTTATCCGCTGTTATATATACCCTTACACCAATATTAGTGGAATGGGACGCTAATATATGTGTATTGACCTCATCATATTTATTTATGTCATTATATTTAGGATGTTAGAATTTTGCTGGAGATTTGATTCGGGATATAAGAGATTCATTTGAGATTGGATACTGGATAGGTATGTGAGATCCACTTGATGATTGTACATTCGATTATGTGAGATATACTTGATATTGTACATTCAAGATATAGGAGATCTACTTGCTGTTGTACATTCGAGATATGTGAGATATACTTGATATTGTACATACGAGATATGTGAGATCCACTTGATTTTGTACATTCGATATATACGAGATATACTTGATGATTGTACATTCGATATATGTGAGATATACTTGAGGTTGTACATTCGGGATATATGAGATATACTTGATATTGTGCAATTGAAGAGATGTGATACTTAGATAATATGAGAGCCAATTTGGGGGTTAATTTGAGGAATTGGGATTTAAATTGTCTTGCTGGATTGTGATCCTACCACGATGTCAGGATTCCGTGGAAATGACATACTTCACTCCATACCTCACCTTATCTGTTTGTGCACTGCTTCATGTACTAGTAGTACCTGTTAGTGTACCTTTCATGATTGTTGCACATTTACATTCTCATATCCTTATCGCATGATTATTGCATACTGTTCTCATATCATTATTGCTTTATATATATTGGTTGTACCTGCTAGTGTACTTTCCATTATTCTGCATTCATATGACCTGTTACTACTGTTAATTGCATATCTTAGATTCACGCTTTACGTGCATACTGGCGATTACCTGCATATGTTATTTACTATTCACGTGTTGGCAACTCACCCCCGTTGTGCCACAGTGTTTGCAGGTGTTCCTCAGGATAGTCAGAGGCAGGCTATTATCACACATCTTATCATCTTTTGCTACGGATACCGCATCAGCTCACAGTGTGCAGTTTGCTTAGGTGGGTTTTGTGGTTATTCGTTGTATTGTATATTCGTTGTATCCCTGTACTCTCCATCTACTATTTTCATATTGACTTAGAGACTTGGTGAGGACGATGTTGTATATTATGTTGGATTTGTTGTCTTTTATACAGTTTCCTTTCTATCGTCTTCTATTTCTTCGCTACGGCGTCGTATATTTGTGGTGGTGGTTGTTTTCCGCCTTTGGGCATGGATTTGCTCCCGTTGGGGATGCTTTACTTTATATTTATGTTGTACCCATTTTTGGGGTTGGTTTTTATAAAGGAGGTGCTGCCGAAATTTAAAGGAAATAAAGTTGGACTTTTAAAGAATTTGGGTTGTGATTTCAAAAACTTTTAAACAATGTTTCTTATCTTTTCTGGTATTTTAATGGTTTAGATTTCTGGGTTTTGGCTTTCTTTTACTGCGTTACGCCTGTAGACGTTGCGTAGTATTAGGGCCGTCACGTGCCAATTTCGGGTCGTGACAAAGTTGGTATCAGAGCACTAGGTTTTTACCTTACGGAGTGTAGGATGACCTTGATATGATAGAGTAGGTAGCTTAAGCAGAGTAACGTAGTGTGTGTATGTCTGCAGCATACTCACGATGCAGTACTCCGTCTAAAGTGACCTAAGTACAATTACTTTAAATTCCTTCCTTGATGATTCATATCCTTGTGATTCGATTTCCGTGTTCATATCGAATCCTATCCCTATTTATAGCCTTTGCCACCGACGACTATGGGGACTCAGTGAGGTGCAGCGAGGGCCGAGGTCAGAGTTGACTCGGGTGGGTCAAGGACTGACCAGGATGGCACGCTCGTTGCACAGGTGTAGACGGATCCACCTTCGACAAATTGTATCGCTAGGCTTGTAGCAGAGATGCAGGACATGCGCCAGACGATGAGTTCATTGGTTGAGGCCATTCGAGCACAGCGACAGGAGGTTTTCAACCCTGCTACCCAGTTGTTCCTTGCGATCAGCACACAGTATTCCGTCACCTACATAGCACCAGTGGATGCAGCCCCAGTTTACAAGACACGTATTCCAGAGACTTTGAGAGTTCCGGAACAGTGGAGGACTCGTACCGGTGTACCAACCCAGAGACAGGGGACTAGTCGTCGAGATAGGTTTCGTGACCGTTGCGGGAGTAGCAGAGGTTTGGGATGAGGGGATTCGTGTTAGCTAGATCAGTCGTTTGTTGTGTTAACTTCTATCAGCGATTCTTTTGTTGCGTGACACGTATTTCAGTCGTATGCCAATCGGTTAGGAGATTCATCCGTCACTTGATCCTTCTAGAGATGTTGGATTTGACATTCTCCTGGGCATGGACTGGTTAGTTACATGCTAGGCGTCTGTGGACTACCGCGAGAAAACAGTCAGGTTTGTTTTTCCGGCAAGTCAGTTCTTGTTGTGCAGGGGGACGGTGGTGCCGCCTCTCACAGCTCGAATTCAGCCTTTTTCGCTAGTCGGCTTTTGACGAGAGGATGTCGAGGATTCTTGGCGTTCATTCGTGATACCGGAGCCACAGTGGGTTTGTTGGACCGGGTTCTTATCGTGTGGGAGTTTTCCGACGTTGTTCTAGATGAGCCGGCGAAGCTTAGGGAGCTTAAGGATCAGCTGCAGAGTTGTTGTTGGGAGGTTTGTGCGTCTGAGTGTTTCGCCTTGAGGAGCTCCTATTGCTTCGTGGTATTCAGCTGGAATATCCTGCACCTCATTCTACGGGGAAAGAGCCGAGATCCCTTTACCGGGAGTGACCTCTTTAGCAAAGGTTTTTGCCACTATATTTTTATAAAAAGTTATCCGGTTCCTTCAACGATATCAAGTTCATTACGTTAAAGGTTTTTCGCCAAAAACCTGCCGTAGCCCTCCGTCATTTCAGATTAGTATTGCTTAGTATTCGTGCTACGTATGTCGTGCATTGCCGAGGCGTAGTCTTTGGTAGCTATGTAATGCTTTTCTGTCGCATGGATAAGTGGATTGGATAGGACAGTCGTACGGTTATGTTGGCATTGTCAAGGACTCGTACGGGTGGGTTTAACGCAATCAAGATAATGACGGGTTGAACTTGACTAGGACTCTTTGATATATTGGCATTGTCAAGGTCACTTAGGTCCTAGGGGTAAAAATCACATCGGGAGTTTCTAAAGAAACTGAAACTTGCCAGGCATGCGCATACCTTCTGGAGTGTGATAACATGAGTGGATTCCGTCACGTTATCATGTGATGATAGTTGGATCCCGATTCCCACTGATGAGCTGGTTTACTCCTCGGGTGATCCTGACTAATTCTTCTTTCAGGTTTGGAGGAGAATTTGATGTTACAGTGGGAGGTTTCCTGATTAGATAAAGTGATAACCATTCTGATCTAGGTTAGTGTGCACGCTGAGTGTTTCTTTTCTCTCTCTCTTTGGCAGCGACCATGACCCGACCCTTGACTATGACTCAGTGACCAAGTTAACCGAACCTTCTTAAAACACTGACTTTTGGATTGTCAGAGTTGCATACCTCATTGCCACTCCTACTTTTACCCTTTTCTCCAGAACACCCCGTATTACTACGAACATCCATTTCCATTGGATAAAACCATCGTATGATTATATACGAACTCGAAGGAACTTGTTCCAGATTCGAGAATGGTTTCCGGTTCTGAAGAAAATGAATAGGACTATTCAGTTGTCTTTTCCTTTTACCTTCTCTCAGGTTGCGAGTGCTCCTTGGATTAGGACGGTACACCTATTACGCTTATTGGATAGTCTTCTTCCAAACCATAGGCAGGTGCCGAACGGTAGGGAATGAAGAAAACTAATTAGCCTAACGAAGATGTACAGAAGGTATTAAGTTAAGATAAATAAAGGGATTAGTAAGAAGGCAAAGTAAATTGCGACTGCTATTCACGACCAAACCAAATATTTCTTCGCCAATCCTATATCACCTTTGTATTTCTCCAGAACACTCCGTATCACTATGAAGATCCACAGTTATTTGGATACTCCATCGTATGGTTATATACGAACTCGAGGGAACTTGTTCCAGTTCGGGGATGGATTCTGGTTCAGGAGAAATAGGAATAAGGTTTATTCAGTTGTCATTAATCTTTACCTTCTCTCGCGTTGCGAGTGCTCCTGGGATTAAGACAGTACACCTATTACGCTTATTGGATAATCTTCTTCCAAACCATAGGCTGGTGCTGAACGGTAGGGAAGGAAGAAAACCATTTAGCCTAACGATGGTGTACAGAAGGTAACGACTAAAGACATATAATGGGATTTGGAGAGATGGAAAAGAAATATACGGTTATAGTTATGAATCTAGATAATGGAAGAGGCATTACTGGGAATACCCGGATACCCCTACGAAACATTTCAATGTTTCAGTTTCACTGTGTACTGTTAAAAGAAAACTGATTTCCCAATTAGCTCTTGCTCCAGGGTATGTATTTACCAGGTATGATTCTCACATCTGTATGGTTTTACAGATGATGAGTGGGAGTAAATTATTGGGAATTAGGTGATTATCCTCATTATATCGGAATTCGTTGTAATTGGTGATATTTGAGGAAATCACCTGGGTAGTTTGCCGGACGGCAAATATTTGGTTTTGAATATCCGCTGTTATGCACAAATTTCAAATTGATATATCTGTACGTCTATTTTTATAGAGTGAGATATACCTTTTTAAAATTATGTCCATGACATTTACCTATATCAGTGGATGGTTAGGTAAGGAGCATTAAATAGCGGTGTAATTCTTCTTAACCATAAGTACAGTTTTCAACCTACGACACACAGGGAATGAGTTATTAGACTCAAGGGACTTATACAGAGTATTATATATTGTCCAGTGTCTATGAGGACAGAGGGGTTGGTCCTCGTACTATATTCGGTTTACTTGTGACTTCTCTAGTTCTTAGACATGTGTTTCGTACAAATGCAAGGTCCAAGTTTTGAGAAGTTATAGGTATATGAATAAAGTAGAGAACCAAGTATTGCAAGTATCAGGATTCTTCAAGGTGATCGAAGATGTAGATACTTGTGTATGGTATTCAGTTAATAGTAATGATTAAGAGAACTTGCTTCTCTTTCAGGTTACTCATATCTGGATGTATTCCTAAGTTGAGTAATGCTGATCGGCCTCTCTCCATTTAGTTGACATGCACTGGAGACAGCTGCATGATTTGAATCTGGTTCCAATTAAATCAGTGCCTCTGTTTCTATATTGGATATAGAATAGTTCATATCTTAACAATGATAAGGTACGGGGAGTTGTCCGGCTTATGCTTAAAACCAGACTCTGGATAACTCAAGGCACATTTCTGTAATGGCTGTTTGTGGGTTGACCCGGGATATGACGAGGGTTGACTTTCTACCATCTGGAAGATCAATAGTGATATTGTTCATGACTCGCCACAGTTTTAATAAAAATGGATTTTTTCAGAAAACAGTAGTGGGAGTATGGTAGAACTGGAAGTGATTCCAGAACCGCAAACGATTACTGAAAATTTGATAAGGACCAAAAGATTCAATCTGGATTGATATTCCATTGGCTACTCCGCAGATATGGTGGGTAACCTCAGGCACCCGAGAGGTACTCCGGTAGCCTCAAGGACGGTGATAGGGAGGTTCTTGTTTACCCAGACTTGACACTACTGTTGTTCCAGGCTATGAGACCCGGCAGGAGGATGAGTATCGCGTCGTTCTGAACTGGCTTTAGAAGTGCACGTGCATATTATTCTGCCAGAGGGCTGTCTTAGTCAGTGGGAGCAGCGGAAGCATAGTGGACAAGTCGCTTATGTCTATTTATAGACTAAAGCAGAATATAGCGGAGATAGATCATCTATTTCTGATGTGACAGTCATAGGTTTGACTTCATCAGAATAGGGGATGGATCTGTTAAGAAGGAAGTAGGGTGTGATGTCCTGGTATTTGGATGACATACACAGAGTAGGAAGTGAAATTCCTATATTACGATCGGTTATACTTTGGTTGTCACACAGTGGTTTCTCCACATAGGATATGGATATTATATCAGATGTTCTGGTTACTAGATCTATGGTTTTAGATCTAGATTTGGGTAGTTTCCCAATCAGGGTACTTAGACAGCATTCTAAAGGTATTTAGAATGGACGACTCCAGGCATGGTAGTGTACCAGCAGGTGATGGAGTCACCCTCTCTAAAGGTATCTTACAGACTAAAGGGGAGAGAGATGTGCATGATTGGCAGATCACTTGCTTAGGCAATTGAGTCAATCGTGAGAAGTCAAGTACCACACCAGATGTTGTTTTTGCAGTAGATGCAATAAGACATTTATCCAATCCTAGAGAAACATTCGGAAGCAGTTTTAGAACATTAGTGGATGTTCTAGAGAAATGATAACGGCAACCTCCTTCGGGAGACAGTTATCATTCCAGGCTTCCAAAGTAACCTGGATGACAGAGTGGCTGTCAGAGTTATAGTTTTCTGTCTGACGAGGGGCGGTATTTTGGACAGGTGGTCCAAGCGGATACTGAGGGCGGCATGGCGCAGGATACTGATTGGTTTCAGTTGAAGATACAGTCTAAGAAGTTTGGATTTGGAGTTCATTTATGAGCTAGGTCCCAACAGATATCCAGACATATTCTAAGACAGGTATTGCTCATTTCGGGAGATGGCTTTCTCCGCGAACTTAAGATAAAGAAAGACATAGAAAGAAACATCAGGGCGGATCCACTCACTGAGGCTATTCCTCGAACGCAATTGTTTCGCAAACGGGCTTTGTGAGACTGAGTAGTAGAGGAGTTAGGTGTTCGGTATCACACGGTCTATGAGTATGCGACATCGCAATAATTAGCCTTGAGTGCAAGTGGGAGATTGTTGGATATAGTGACCTCAGAGTCAATTATTGGATCACAGGCACATGATTGCAATGATTGAGGGAGGACCTATACCGGTAGGACAGTCTTACTCAAGATGATAGTATGCTATCTGGTTTATCTTTATCATAGTGTACAGCTTTAGGTGACCGTAGAGGTCGCTATTGCACGCTGATAGAGCCCTTAGGATTCTTGCTTGACGATCAGCAGTATGATGGCGATCATATACGTGGGAATTGGGGTCTATAAGCACATCCTTAAAAGGTCCCTAGTCGTGGGAGTTTCGAGACTGGGCATCGATACTCCATTAGTAGACTAGTGTATACAGTCGAGACTCCGACGAGGGGCGGTGGCCGGTCTCACAAGCCATTGGTGTCAGTTGGTTCACCTAAGATGTATACATATGCTCATTGGGTTATGAGTACACCGGACAGGACTCGCCGGGAACATGCTAGTTGGTATTATACCTGACGTCAGATAGCAGTTCCCTAGTGACATGTGTATAGGTTAGTTCATCGACCTGAGATTGTCATTTGTCTCGTGTGAGTTCCCACTGTGCTTTGATTACTACCCTACCACGGCTCAAAGGAGTCGTGCAAACAGGTTTTAGTTGGGTACAGTCCCGAGCCACATGGAGGCAGTGAGCGGATCAGCAGGGGTTCGTCTCTCCCGGTATTGGGGGTGAGGTCGCGCTGTGTCTAGGAAAGCCATTACACAAAGCCCTCGACCGAGGCAGGAGATTTACTGGTAGGTATTCCAGTAGTATCTCAGGGTGTTCTGGGCTACACTCCGACACGACTTGTACCGCTTTTGGGGGTCTGACTTTTACCAACCCCCTAGGCCCGCCATGCGATACTCATAGATGAACGGACCGGACTGTACGGATATTGTCACTGACAGGCTCAGTAGGGTGTCAGGATGAGTTCGCTCATCGACCTCCCTTTTGGTCAATACCTGGTAGCTTGTTACGTACGGCTAATACCTCTGATGTGCTAATGGTTAAATCCACAGCCAAAATATTAACGAGTCTTTAGAGTCCCCCACAGACAGTTTCTCAAGTTTCGGGCGAAACGTTGTAGAGGCCGTATGATATATGGCAGGGTTCGATCATATACGTGCGGTATTGTACGAATCATGATCGGACGGATCATACTGGTGGGCTTTGGTTTAAGCCGGATCCTAGTATTAGATTTGTTGGATTACTTTAGTCTCATTGCATTCTCATTCAGTCGGAATGCGGATGCAAGTATGTATATACAGGTGAGGGGTATCCTTGTGATCCGTCACGAGTTTACTTTAGATGTTGCCGGATCTTTTTGTTGGACCAAATATTTGGATTAATGTTTGGATAATGGAATTAGTGAGCGAGAAATCATCATTAGATGTATTAATGTGACATAGACATTTACTATGAGTCATGGTCTCTTTTTTAGCAAATGTGTTACATTAATGGATTGATTTGAGTCATGAAATGAGAAGGAGAGAGAAAGGGGCTGCCTTAGGTAGTGAGCTCTCATATTCTTCCACACTCTCTCACTCTCATTATTCATAACATCACAAAAGAAAAAGAAAAGAAAAGCTCTCTTCTTCTTCTTCTTCCTCTAGCTCTTTATTTCCATTAATGGCAACACCTTCAACCTCCATCCAAACAATGGATGCAAGAGGCAAAGTGATCACAAATATTCTCTACAACACCTTGGACACGTCGGCTAGCACACTTCGTGCCCGAGTTGCTTCGGATGAAGCGGGAGCCCGTAAAAAGACTTCTCGATGTGGTGCTCTTTCCGACGAGGAGATCAAGACCGGAGATGCCGCGAGGAGCTTGGGATGGTGGCCGAAGACCGAAGGACACGGATCGATCGGTATAGCTTTTCAACCCTCTCTCTAGATAGCTAATTGTAGGTTAATGGTTCGATCCGGGTTTTAAGCATACGATAGCGCCAGTTTTCAAGTTAAGCAAAATTTTCGTTTCCGCATTTTAGCCTCAGAAAGACGGCCGGGACGCTTCCGTAGTCTTACACTTCGAGGGCGTCAAGTTCTTCGAGCCGGAGGAGAACGTTTTCCTCCTCTGTCAAATTATGCTGGACGGCCATCCTGAGGCTTGGAACTTCGATTTCGAGGGGGGACTGCCTCTACTCCGAAGAGTAATGAGTATGGAGTGGACTGAGTTGGAGTGCGGTGCGTGGTACGATATGCCCACAACGCCTCGTGAAGTTTAAGATTCTAGTCTCTCTTGTTGGCTGAAGCATTTTTCTTCTGGATCTTGCATAGAGTTTTTTTTACGGTTTCGGCTAGCCTGTTGGCCCTTGGATTATAGATGGAGGAATATCTCCAGTTTATCTTGTACTGAGTTGCAAACCTTGAGACTTTGAAGCTCTTGAAAGAAGGCTCGTTGTCAGAAATGATTCTTCTAGGTGTACCAAAGCGGTATAAAATATTATGCCGGAAGAATGTCAGAATATCTTCTTTCTTGACTTCTTTTAGCGGGACAGCTTCAACCCATCTGGAGAAGTAGTCAGTTGCGGCCAATATGAACCAGTGGCCTTTAGACGACGGAGGATCAATTGGACCAACTATGTCAGTGCCCAAAACTTCGAAGGGCCTTGACGCCACCGTAGGATGCAACGGATTGGGATGCTTGTGAATGAAGTCACCATGAATTTGGCAGAGATGACATTTCTTCGCATGCTCTTCACAATCTCTTATCATGGTAGAACAGTAATACCCAAGCCGTTTGATTTGAAGCCGCATTTTGGGGCAAGATTGGTGAGCTCCGCAGACCCCTGAGTGAACTTCTTTCATGACTTTTTGGGCTTCGGCCGATGACAGACACCTGAGCCAGAGTTGGTCATATGATCTACGATATAGCGTATTATTTACAAACACATATCGGAGGGCCCTTTCAACTGAACCCTTGCAGATTTTTCTTCGGGCGGCTTGTTGTATCAGAGGTACTCTATGAAGGGTTCTCTCCAATCGAGCTCGTTTTAAATGATCAGAGCTTCTTCGGCAGGATTGCACTTTTGTTCTGCGCTTTTCTCTTCTCGTAAGGAGACTAGGTGCAGAATTTGCTGGCTCCTGAGTGTGATAAGAATTTCATCCATGTTGAGATCATCCAGCTCTTTAGCTAGGCGAGCGAGTACGTCGGCTTTTCCGTTCAACACCCTAGGGACTCTCATTAGTTCAATGTGAGTGAACTATTTCATGAGTTCTACCACCCGGCTTCTGTATCGAGCTTATTCGAGCTTATATCTTGTAGTCGCCGCTCACCTGGTTGACGACAAGGTAGGAGTCACCGTAAACCCGTAGCCAAAGGATTTTCATTTTTATGGTGAGCTCCAGACCAGCCATCAGAGCTTCGTACTCAGCCTCGTTATTTGTGCGAGGCTCGGTAAGAGCAAAGTAACATCATAGGGTTCCTTCTAATGGCGTGACGAACACCAATCCTATCCCTGCTTTTATCTTCGGGACACTTGATTTGTTGGAGGTCTTTATTGATGAGGCTCCATCGAAGTAGAGCTCCCAACATGGCTCGTCATTCTCGAGGTGCAACACTTATTTGTCGGGTAACTCGTGTTCCCTCAAAATTTAAACAATATTGTTGGATATAGTGCCCTCAAAGTCAATTATTAGATCGCAGGTACGTGATTGCAATGATTGAGGAGGACCTATACCGGTAGCACAGTCTTACTCGAGATAATAGTATGCTATCTGGTTTACCTTTATCAGTCGTATACAGGTTCGGTGACTGATCACATGTTACACGTTGATAGAGCCCTCAGGATCTTGCTTGACTACCAACAGTTTGATGGCGATCATATACGTGAGAGTTGGGTGGTCTATAAGCATATCCTTAAAAGTGGTCCCTAGTCATGGGAGTTTCGAGACAGGGCATCGATACTCCGGAAGAATTGCTCAGATACCCGTGAGCGAGGCTGACTAGTGTATACAGTCAAGACCCCGACGAGGGGCGGTGGCCGATCTCACAAGCCACTGGTGTCAGTTGGATCACCTAAGATGTATACAGGTGCTCATTGGGTTATGAGTACACCGGACAGGACTCGCCGGGAACCTGCTAGTTGGTATTATACCTATCGTCAGATAGCAGTTCCCTGGTGACATGTGTACAGATTAGTTCATCGACCTGAGGTCGTCATTTGTCTCGTGTGAGTTCCCACTGTGCTTTGATTTCTACCCTACCACGGCTCAAAGGAATCGTGCAAACAGGTAGTTTTTGGGTACAGTCCTGAGCCACATGGAGGCACGTGAGCGGATCGCCAGGGGATTCGTCTCTCCCGGTATTGGGGGTGATATCGCGCTGTGTCTAGGGAAGCCATTACACCAAGTCCTTGGCCAAGGCAGGTGAGAATTACTGGTAGGTACTCCGGTAGTTTCTCAGGGTGTTCAGGGCTTGTCTCCGACACGACTTATACCGCTATTGGGGGTCTGACGTTACCAGCGCCCTAGGAAGGATATGCAATACTCATAGACGAACGGACCGGACTGTATATAAATTGTCACTGTTAGGCTCAGTAGGGTTTCCGGATGAGTTCGCTCATCGGCCTCCCTTGAGGTCAGTCCATGGGCAGCCGTTACGCACAGCTAGTGCCGCTGACGGCTTGTGGTTAAACCCACTGCCATGGTACTGACGAGTCATTAGAGTCCCCCACAGATAGTTTCCCAAGTTCGGGCGAAACGTTGTAGAGGTCGTATGGTTTTATGGCAGGGTTCAGAAAATGCACGTGCGTTTACGCACGTGTCATATTTCGGACAGATAATACTGGTGGGCTTTGGTTTAAGCAGGATCCGAGTATTATACTGTGTACATATAATATCTTTACCTCAGTTGCATTTGTATTCGGTCGTAATACAAATGCGGGTATGTTTATACTGTTACGGGGTTATCCTGAAATTCGTTTCAGGATCGCTTTTGGAAGTTGCCAGTTTCCAGTTTTCTATCACCCGTATTTAACATTCGGTTAAATACGGATTTATCTTTTCTTGAGGTGAGTCATGAGTGTGGAAGGTTCTAGAAGAGGTGACTAGGTTAGTGACTCATTAGGTTGCACTAATTGTTTTGCAAGGTGTTAAGTGAGTCATTCATTTTGCATTAAATGTTTTGTGTGAGTCATTCTTTCCATTATTGAAGTGATAAGTATTCTTGCCTATGGTTACCCCCTCCTTTCTCCTACACTCACCCCTCCTCTCAATATATTGGTCGGCCCCCTCATTAGGAAATGATGATTGATTCATTGGAAAAAGATTATGATAGTTTTGGTTCATAGAAATTTGATATGTTCATTTCTCATTTCATTCAATCCAAAAAGGCAACTTCATTAACCGTTCGTCCATGGCTTTGGACGAAGTGAGACAAAGTGTTCTACTCATTCTCTATATCAATCTTGGTCATCTCTTTTAGCAAACTTGATGACCGAGTTGCCTCGGGTCAGAGGCGGGAGCCCGTTTAAAGATCCGTTGACGTGGTGCCACCTGGACGAGGAGATCGGAGATCGACGAGATCGGAGCAGCCGCAACGGAGCGTGGGATGATGGTTAAAGAACGAAAGACTCGGAACGTTCAGTATAACTTTTCTACCCTCTTTGTAGTTTGTTAGTTTAGCGTTAATGGCAGATCCGGGTTATAGTATGCGATAGCGCCAGTTATAAAAGTTTTTGTTCCGCATTTGGCGTCAGATTGACGGCCGGGACGCTACCGTAGACTTATAAATATAAAAAGAGCTAAGCACTGTTGAATTTTAATGACACAGCGCCTTACGTGCTCTTCACGAAGGCGCCAACGCCAATCTTGTAGGATTAAATCCTTTGATGGCGCCACACGTGCTCCTCACATGGACGCCAATGTGCAAAGCATAGAAACGCCTATCATAAATAAGAATTTAATTTTTAAGTGGCGCCCACGTGCACAACACGTGAGCGCCGGCACCCGAGTTTATACCAGTGGAATTAAATTCTATATTTTCCGAACAAAAAGTTGGGATATTCTCTGTTAAACAGAGCCGTTGGATTAATGATTCAATGGTGATGATAAATTATCGAACAATAAAATAAAATTCTATTCTGAGGAATATTTGTCCTCAATCTTTACAAACAAAGAAGATTGTTCTGTGTAAAACAGAGAACCCTTGGTTCAAAAATCCAATGGTGATTAAAAATCACCGCTTGACAGAATAAAATTCTGTATATGGGAAAATATTTGCACAATCTTGTTAAAAACAAGAAAATATATTCTGTAAAATAGAAATACTTGGATCAAAGATCCAGCGGTAGGTAAAATGCCCCAAACCAATTTTGAGACCAATTAAATCAATTGGAATCTCTCAATAAGAGATTTTCTCAAAATTAATTAACAAACTTGCCTCCACTATATAAAGACCTGAGACTTCAAGTCTCATATAGAGGGAACCACCCATAAGCTTCTAAAAAATACAGAAAGCTTCCAAAACAAAAGATAATTCAATTCTCAAGAAAAGAAGAAGACTTTCCTCCTCAAAACCCTAGGTAAAGAAAACACAGAGATCAAAATATCTCTTTTTTACCTATCTAAGGGTTTAACCATTCTCAAAGAACTTAGTTCTTCCTCTGGATAAGAGATCCACAATACAGGTCTCCTACAAGTTGAGAGAATCAAAAATTCAGAAAAGAACCAGGTTAAAAAGAAAGAAAAAGGAAAAGAACATGTATCCTGGGAATTTAATTCCTACAAAATTAGGGTTTAACCCTACATAAAGAACTTAGTTCTTATAAAAAGAAAAGGACTTAGTTCTCCAATATAGAAAAAACGATCCAAGGTCCTCAAAATAGAGGTTTTGATGATTATTAATGGCCAAAATGGCATTAACAGAGATTTAATCTCTAAAAGAAAAAAAGAAAAAAGATTAGCGCCTCACGTGTTCCTTAAGTGGAGGTCATACAAAAGTTCTTAGCGCTTCATATACAGCAAAAACGTCTGAGTGCTCAGCACTAATTGGGCAGCGCCAAGCACCTCACGTGCTCCTCACGTGGGTGCCATACAAAAAGTGCTTAGCACTTTATATATAGCCAAAACGGCCAAGTGCTAAGCACTGATTGGACAGTGCCCAGCGCCGCGAGTGCTCTTCACATGGACGCTACATAAAAAAAAGTATTTAACACTATATATATAACTGAGTGCTTAGCACTAATTGGGCAGCGCCCATAACTGAAGGCTTCATATGATACCCATGTGAGCGTCAGAGCATCAAACAATTACTTAGCACTTTTACATAAAAAGGCGGCTAAACAAACCGAGCCCAAATAAGTTCTTAGCATTTTTGAACAAAAGAAAGGACTGAGCAGACTAAGCCCAAATTGGCTAAGTCTCTCTGAAAAGTTTTTTACAGCCGAGCCTAAATGCTCTGTTGTTGGATCTTAAATAAAAATGATTATTAAAATATTGCTAAGTTGATCTTAGTCTCAAATATGGCTAACGTATCCTTAGTTAAAATTGAGCCCAAATGCTCATATATTTAAATTGATCTTAATCTCAAATTAGATTAACAAACTTTAAATAAAACAAAATATTTTTGAACTAAAGGAATATATAACCTAAGTTCAAAACCCAAACCCAGATCTAAAAATATATGGATTTGGACTAACCCGTGCCCTACTAGCGACGACATAAACCAGTCTCTGTAACAATCCACGGGCAACCAAAATAAACAAAAATACACACGAAACGAAGAGAACTGCAGGAGAAGGAGAAAGTGGTTATCGCAATGCAGTAACGTAATTAACTGCATGGGCTTGTGCCTGCAGGGAAGTGCGCCCTCACAAATGAGGATGAATCTGATAAAGTCTGCTATATTGGTCGTATCTATCCAAACCTCTGATATACGGTGCCATAAATTAACTTTGTATTTTCGGAGAGGTGAATGGATAAGTCCAAATAGCATCTGCCCCCAAATTCAGGCCAGACGTCCCAACGTCTCGGTCCCTATTTTTCGGCGGTGAACAGATTCTGGCACGCCCGGTGGGACCTTGTAACACCTTAAAATGCGATTAGTGTTAATTAAGCATTATAATGCGGGTTTTTAATAAAATTTAACCAATAATTATTTTAACATATATTTTTTTAATTATTTTTATAATTGCACACACATGTGCATGTTAATTTAGGGTTAAGGAGGTGTTAATCATGCTTTACTAGCCATGACACACTTAACCATTTTCATGTCATGTTACATTTACACATGTATATCTATTTTAGTTAAGTAAAAAGGGTTTTAAATTGTTTTTTGGAAAATAGAAGAGAAGAGAAGAGTTGAATTATTGGAGGGAGACTTTGGAGGCATAAGAGGTAATTAATGAAGAGAGAGAAGAGGGCATGGCTTACTCTCACTCTCCTAATTCTTCACCTCACTCTATCATTCTCTTGTTCTTCTTCTCCTTCACCAAGTTCTTCACTTGAAAGATTTTTCCCACTATCCTTAGGCCTAAACCTTCATCAAACCTCACTAAACCCTTCTTAACTCATGCTAAAGATTATTGCGATGACTTGGAGCTTGGAAAGCTAGGGATTTTCCCAAGTTTTAGTGAGGTAGTGATCTTTAACTCTTTATTAGGCTCTAAGGGAGTTTGTGTGCTTATTAGTTTCAGTTTTAAACACTAAAGTTTTAGTTTTTGTACAAATATCGTATTTTTTTGTGTAAGTTTTGTGTCTCTGTGATCTGTTATCACTACGTTGGTCCACTGTAAAATCTAACAATACAGTAGATTGATACAAGATCCTTGAGTGTGCACCTGAAACTCGGATCCCACCCCTCACTAATGGCACGACAACATTCCTCAAATGTCCAGCGCGGCCGGTTTTTGAAGGGAGTTAGAAGTTGGGTTTTTGTGGGTAGCTATCTGTAGGTTATTCTTGATGTTTGGTACTGTTTGATTTTCTTATATTGTCTATAGGCAAAATCTGGAACCACTTAGCTTGTTTCTAGTGTTTCAACAACGCGTGATACAGATATCCGACATGGTTTAAATGCTTCGTGTAGGTTGCAGCCTTGGGTTTGGTTTAGGGTGTCACTACACGCGTTAGCCCACTAAGCTAACACTTGATAGCTTGTGGGAGTCGATGCGTTAGTTTAAGCGTTGTTTGCGTGTGTTATCGAATGGTTTCCAATTACACTTGTTATGTTTTTGTGTGATATTAGGATCGATTGCGGGGACTTCGGACGCTATAAGAAAAGGGAAAGAGGTGATCGGGTTTACCTAGCTCGAGATCGTTCGTGAGTAGATTTAACATCTATGGGGAAATTGCCCGTATGGCGTTATGCGTCGAGGGTTAGATTCAGTGATATGACTATATGCTTATATGTATATATATCAATTGTGCATGAGTACCATTGTTGCACATCCCATTACCTGTGATATATGGACATAGTATTAATTAAACATAATACTTGTACTAACGGTTCATGTTGCACGAGCACCAAATTGTATTCCACATGCACATCGTTAGTAATTTCCATGACACGCACACTATAGAAATTACCATGGATAATATATTGCACCGCTTCTTTATTGTTAACAGTAAGATATTAATTCTTGTTCTATTGCGCATATGAATAGCATCATACGTACATACATACATGCATACATACATACATTGCTATAGAAATTACCATGGACTATATGCTTATATGTATATATATCGAGGAAGAGAAGAACTGCGAGAATATTCAGCTGCGTAATCGCACGCTGCCTGAGAAGAACCTGAGACCTACAAACAAAAGTTCGAATAAAAAACAAAAGGAGCATGTTAAGATAAAGGAAACCAGATAGCATACTATCATGTTGAGCAAGAAAGTCCTATATATATATGTCCAAGCATCCACTATATCATACAGTAATGGCCTCTAGGGCATACATATCACTAACAATCTCCAACTTGTACTAAGACCAGTTGTTGTAGTATCTCATACCCAACATCCCAGAAAGTCTCTCGATTAGCATCCGGCACTACTACAAATAAGGGTTGCCCCTACAGATTTATCGGTAGGGGCAACCCACTGCCCCTACGGATATATACGTAGGGGCGAAAAAAGACCCCGTAGGTGCAAAGGCCGCAGGTGCAAGTTGAGGCCCTGAACGTGCCCCTACGGACAAATTTAAGCCCCTACGGATATCTCGGTAGGTGTTATAGCCCCTACGGAGTACCCCGTAGGGGTAATAAAATCATATATGTAATTTTTTTTTTTGAATATATTGTATATACCTACGGATATACCCGTAGGTCCCTATTAGATCCCTACGGCTATATCCGTAGGGGATATAAAGTAGTTCCTACGGTTAAGTCCGTAGGGGCTACTCCCAACACCATGGACTGATATCAGGTGGGAAAATATCAGGAAACCTGATATTTTCCCCTACGGATAAATTCGTAGGGGATAAACACTGGCCCCTACGGACATATCCGTAGGGACAACCCCAACACCCTGCACTGATATCAGGTGGGAAAATATCAGGTTTCCTGATAGTTTGCCCCTACGGATATACCCGTAGGGTTAGTGTATGTACCTGCGGCTTAATCCGTAGGTACATATTGTCTGTATTTTTTTAAAAAAAATGGGCAGCTAGATTTTTTGCCGCCCTGTGCACAATACTATATACATCAATCAAATCATATATTGCAGTATTCATAATCACATCTCACGCATATATATAATATACAAAAGAAACCCAAAAACTGAATATGATATAAATACAAACCAATATCAATATCGTTTCAAAATGTAGTACAATGTGATATAAATAAATACATGTTTCAAAAAATAAGAACCAAAAAGCTACCCTAGTTCGGTCCAGCTCCACCTCCGAATAACGTTCGAATAACGCGCGCCTGCTCCTCGGTAAATACACTCTCCAATGCTACATATAAGGGAGTCTGAGCGGCATGTGGAGCTGGCGATGTGGTCTGTGCAGCCGCCGTCGAGGTAGTCGCTTGCGGAGCCGCGGCTGCGGGAGTCTGAGTGGGCGGTGGAGCTACAGGAGCTGTCTGCGGAACCGCAGCCGATGTAGTGGCTTGCGGAGCCGCAGCCGAAGGAGATGCATGTGGAGGCTCGGCCGATCTACCCTGTCGCGTCTGGACATAACGTGTGTAAGAAGCGTGTAAGAACTGTGTATTATTCGAATTCGTTTCATTATTAAGTTATTTCGAAACCCTGTTTGGATATCTAGTTTGGAAAAGCGTTGTTTATTTTAATTACATATGTATGTATGATTAATCAGACTTAAGTCTAAAACCAAATAAGCTCAACCTACGTACTAATTATGGATATGTTGATATGTATATAATATGAAATGATATTTTACTATAAAGTAGTATACATACCAGCATCTCCTTCAACTCCTGAACGGTGGCCCTCAAGCTATCCAGTTCCTGATGGACATGCCGGCCACTGGAGACGGAGGAAGTAACCGCCGGGGTGGAGTCCAACCTCATATGGGCCCTGCTAGGGCCCAATCCCCGGCCTCTCTCCCAACCTCCGTGGTGCCCTCCGTGTGCGGCGTCCAGAACTGGGGTCAGCAGCCTCGGATCGTTCTGTCCGGTAAAATCGATCCCCGAGGCCTGGGCCTGCTCAACCACCCGCTCCTACACCCACATTAAGCAGTAAAGTATAAGTATAAAATTTAAACTTGAACCTTCCAAAACTAAAATTTCAAATTTGGGTAGAAAAAATATTAACACTTACGCAGTACTCCTGGGTAGCGACGTCGGGACATCGAAGCTCGCCCGTGGCGGGATCTGTCGAGGTGCCGTGGACGGCAAGATATGCGGACAGCACGCTCGGTGTACCACCTGACGCCACGGTCCGAGATGTCTGCAATATTAGAAAGTAACTCTTAATATTAGAAATATTAGAGAATAACTCTTAATATTGCAGAATATTAGAGAATAACTCTTAATTTACCGATAACTCCATGGCTCGAGTAATGTTCCTCGAGCCACCTGTGTAAGTGGGGCGACCCCTCTTCGCCGACTTCCTGTTCTCCGTATTCTGAGCGGCCTGTTTCTGCACAACGCATTAACATTTAGTTTTCTAATTAAGAAACACAAAGAAATAAATTATATCATAAATAATGAATTAAATTTAAAATACATACTTGTTTGCGTTCGGAGTCGAAATAAGCGCACAATAGAGGCCATGTCTCTACGTCGACTCTCGCAAACGCCGGAGTAGATAGGAGGGCCGCTCTCTCTGCCTCGGGGGTCGCTATCCACAGGGAGTAGCAGTCGGCCTTCAGCTCATTCCTGTTGTATCGGACCTTGGCCTGCATGTTCTTCATCAGGCCATTGTACAGAGCATGAAGGTCGAGCACCCTCCCCGAGTGATCAGGGTCGGCTACAGGCTGAAAATCGTAATCCAACTGAAAATACAAAAAAAAACATTGTTATTAGATTGCAAGTGTTAATAATAAATATATTGGATAGATCAAATGAAAATATATATTAATACATACCCGAGCCTGTTCAAAGAAGAGGGCGAATGAGCGCTGGTGCTGCTCGCCCCACTCAACGTGAAGTGGATAGTTCTTCACGATCCGGCTCTCGTCCCCCAAATACCGGCCGAACCTCTCGGCATGAGGACCGGTATAGCGATAGTCAAGGGTAAAAAATAGGGGGAATGCTGCCTCCCCCCTAGCTCTATTAGGCCTCAGCCTATGGGACTGATTCGGGCCTCGAGTCCCCCTCTGGGGATGGAGAGGCCCTGCGTCTGCACGAAATATCAAGACAACCAATAATAAGACAAAGTTGTATTAAGAAATCAAGGTTAAACAAAAATTCAAGTGTGATATATACCTCCGGTGAATAACGCACGAGCCTGGGCCCGAGCAGCAGCACGAGCGGGACGATAGTTCCTCCGGTGAGGAACAACCGGGGTCCCGGACCCGGACGCATCCCCTCCAACTATAAAATAAACATCGACGCTAAATCTCCATGAAGTTCATATTTATTCTATAGAGCATATGTAAAATAAATAAATATTTTAAATTTATTCATACTAACCTGCAGACGATGCGGAGGGTACGGAAGCGGCAGGAGTGGCCCCTGTGGAAGGTGTGGACGCACCACCTATAATTAGACAATTAAAAATAGATTTTATAAGTAATTGCAAAAAGAATGTGTAGATCAATAATATAACGTTCTAAATCAATATGCATGAACTATAGGACATATAAACATACCCGCAGGTGCGGTGGTTTCACCACCTACAGCTAGACAATAATAAAAATTGCTAAGTAAGAGCAAAAGGAATGTGTATATTTATGATATAGCATTCTAAATCAATATACATACACTATATGATATATAAACATACCTGGAGGAGCGGGGGTGGCCTCTGTCCCAGATGTGGACGCAGGACCAACAACTAGACAATTAAAAATAGATTTGATAAGTAATTGCAAAAAGAATGTGTAGATCAATAATATAACGTTCTAAATCAATATGCATGCACTATAGGACATATAAACATACCCGCAGGTGCGGTGGTGTCACCACCTACAGCTAGACAATAATAAAAATTGCTAAGTAAGAGCAAAAGGAATGTGTATATTTATGATATAGCATTCTAAATCAATATACATACACTATATGATATATAAACATACCTGGAGGAGCGGGGGTGGCCTCTGTCCCAGATGTGGACGCAGGACCAACAACTAGACAATCAAACATTGACAATATAAGTAATTTTGACATAAACAGGCATGAATATCTGTAATATTAAATTGAAAATGGATATGCGTGCAGTATACCTGGAGGTGTGGCAAAATCCACACGGAAGGAGGCATCCGAAGGGGTCTCCGATCTGGGTGCAAGACCGGCCCTCTGAAGCTCCCTACGGAGCTCTCCGGGCGGCAGAACCGCTCTGCCTCTGCCTCTGCCTCTGCCGCGGCTGGAGCTCCTGCCGCCCCTCGCTGCTCCCGACATCGTCATCCAATCTAGATAAACGGTTCGTGGACGCATTAGACAATCATTAAAAGTATTGACTATATATGATCTAGAGCGTAAAATGTGAAGTAATAATATAACATTACTGATAACCTTTTTCGTTTCGTGGGCGCATCATACATATCTACTTGGATTTCATCGTCGATGTCATTTCTAACCCACGTAACTTCATGATCGGTCGAAGACAACCCGTCCTTCGAAACAGACGGTCGGAGCACTTTAAGCCTTCTCTCTTCTTCGTCCTCATCGCTGTCCTCGAATTCTGGGACATCGTAGACATCTCTAGGTTTCCATCGGCATACAACACTCCACCCCGGATGCTTCAAACGCTGTGAATAGTATACTTGGAACGCTTGGTTCGGAAAGATAAACGGATCGTCTTGACCGTAAAATCGAAGTGTGTTCACACTGGTCAATCCATATTCATCTTTCCAAGTCCCAAGACTGCTTCTCCACCTGTCTGTATCGGTTCGCGGATCGTACCAAGTACAGTGGAATATATAAAAGGGTTCTGATCGTCCGGGATAGTGGATGCCGAGTATACAATTTAAGTACCCATAGTAAATCACACCGTCCGATCCTACCGTCGCAATACCACTATTCTGAGTGATTCTAGATGTTTCTATGTCCTTAACTTCGAATTTGTATCCAAGAACACCAAATCCTTTGTAATGTGCAACCTCCATACTAGGAAATTGAGCTAAACATCTTGAATCACTCTCAAATGATGCAGACAAGTTCGGATCGTGGATCTAAAAAAACAAATTTTACGATAAATATATAACGATACAAGTTTAGATTAAAACTGATAGCAATAAAATGTAATTCGAATAACTTACATGCTCTGTGACCCAATCACAAAAATTATCCTGATGGTATTTTTCCAAACGCTCTTCGTTCCAATCAGGATGCCCCTCACGTACCTCGTTAAAATGAGTTCTGTTTTCGACAAATAATTGTGACATTAATATTATGTCATTTCATACACACACAAACACAGATATAACAATTAATCCAAAAGAACTTACTCTCTAATTTGTTCAAGACATTCGCTATTAAGCAAGATAAACCGGTATATCTTGTTGATAAACATAGTGTCTACCCTCTTATACTCGGCTTTACCATATGGCCCGTCTTGAATTCTTCGTGGTCGGTTAAGCCTTGTCTCAATGTTCTCGTCCAGATAGCGGGAACAAAATGTGGTTGCTTCATCAAGAAGATAACCTTGCATGATAGAACCCTCTGGTCGATTTTTATTGCGTATATACTTCTTAAGAGTGTAAAGGTACCTAATGAGAATATGTTGAATAAATAAACACGGGCATACATGACAAAAATAAATTTATAAATTGCGCGAAACGAAAAATTACACGTACCTCTCGACGGGATACATCCATCGATATTGTACCGGTCCGGCTAACTTCGCCTCAGTTGCAAGATGAACCGTCAAGTGTATTATGATATCGAAGAATGACGGTGGGAAAATACGCTCAAACTTGCAAAGTATCAACGCAATAGAATTTTCTAGTTTATCCAGCGTCGCAACCTCCAGCGTTTTAGCACACAACTCCCTGAAAAAACAACATAGGTCGTTGATTACTAAACCAACCGAGTCGGGGAGAGAAGTCCTGAGGGCTAATGGAAGAAGGTGCTCCACGATAACATGGTGGTCATGACTTTTCAGCCCATCGATCTTGCCCTTCACAATTTTTATTTTCTTGCTGAATGATCCTGAGAAACCTGTGGGGACTTTCAAATCATGCAACACCTGCAGGAATCTTTTCTTCTCCGGTTGTGACATATGATAAGCGGCATTGGGAAGTACAAACTTGCCCGGTTTACCCGCTACCGGTTTAGGGTGCAGTTCACTTCTTATTCCCCACTCTTGTAGATCCATCCGGGCATTCATGTTGTCTTTCGATTTCCTGTCTTTACACAGAAGCAAGTTAAGTATGTGCTCTGATACTCCCTTCTCTATATGCATGACGTCCAGACAATGACGCACTGAATTTGTAGACCAGTACGGAAGCTCGAAGAAAATGCTTAACTTGTTCCAATATTGTGGTTTGACCTGTCTCGTCGGATCCATCCCGAAGGTCACGTTATTGTAACCATCCCATTTAGCAGTCACATCCTCTCCGGACAATGGGGATGGAGGCCCAAGAAGCTCCTGATGACCATCAAAGTGAACCGTGTCTAACCTGTAGGGGTGGTCTGGAGGCAGAAAACGTCGATGGCCGCAATAACAAACCTTCCTGCTAAAATTCAAAAATTTTGATGTTGTGTGTTCATGGCAATGAGGACATGCTTTGTGACCATGTACGGACCAACCTGAAAGCATTCCATATGCAGGAAAGTCATTAATTGTCCACATTAAAGCCGCACGCAGTATGAAGGTTGTATTTGTGTTTGAATCATATGTCTCTACACCATCAATAAACAAAGTTTTCAGCTCCTCAATCAGAGGTCGGAGATAGACGTCGATATTGTTCCCCGGTGAGTTTGGTCCGTCGATAAGAAGAGGCATCATAAAGTATGATTGGTCCATAGCCAACCAAGGCGACAGATTATAAATTATCATTACAACGGGCCATGTACTGTGACTTCCAGCCATATAGTTGAATGGGCAGAAGCCATCGGCAGCCAGTCCGAGCCGGACATTGCGGGGATCTCTACTGAATATTGCGTGCCTCCTATCGAAATCCTTCCATGCCGGTGAATCTCTTGGATGGCTCATTTTTCCATTTTCGCTTGGAGGAGCACGATGATGCCAAATCATTGCCTCGGCTGTTTTCTTGCACCTGAATAGCCTCTGTAGCCTCTGTGTTATGGGAAAATATCGTGCTATCTTCAAAGGTATATCAGGCTTCTTATCAGAATCTTTCGGCTTATACCTGGCCTCTCCGCATGTTGGACACTCTTTCAAATCTGAATTCTCTTTCCGGTACAACACGCAATTTTTAGGACATGCTTGAATCTTCTCGCACTTTAGACCCAAATCAGACATCATTTTCTGGGCTTCGTACCAGCTTTCGGGCACATTATTTCCCGGAGGCATAGAATCTTTCAAGAACGAAAGAAGCATTGTGAATGACTTGTTGCTCCATCCATTTAGGCACTTAATTTGGAAAAGTTGGACGAACCATGAGAGGGTGGAATACTTCGCATTCTCATAAATTGGTTTCCTAGCATCATTCATGAAATTTTCATATTTATCCGCACGCGGTCCTTGACCGGAAGGAATGTCATCTTCGGTACGAATAGATTCACCTAGGGCAGCCTCTACCATATCCTCCATTTCTTCTGATGGAAATAAATTTCCGTATCCTGCCGTATTACCGAATTCTTCTTCTTCTCCTGCCGCATTATCGTGTTCTTCTTCTTCTACCGCAGTACTGCATTCTTCTCCTTCCCCGTGATATTTCCAAATTGAATAAAGTCTAGTAAACCCATGTTTTACAATATGAAGCTCTGCTAATTCTACCTTCTGCCAGTACTTATTGCCACATCTATCGCACGGACAGAGAATCTTCTCTATTATGATCTTATTATGTGCTCGTGCAAATTCAAGGAAAGCAGCAACCCCTGCGACAAACTTAGGTTGCATACGTTGTTTCCAATCCACATACATCCAGTCCTTAACTCTGACGTACTCATGGGCCATGTTAGACTGAATAACATATAAATTGTAGGTTATGCTGACTATATTGAGAAATATAAGAACGGGATAGTTACTGACAAAGGAGAAAATCCATGTATATGCTTTGTGTGTGCGTTTGTCGTTGAAAAGAATAAATTATCGCACGTTATGTTGACCGATAGACGGGGACTAAGTGGCGCTTTTAATTAGTTTCATATATGGGTATCGATGGGAATATGAAGGTTTCATATTATCATATATTGGTTTTAACCCGAACATCTCGAGTCGCTCTCTGATTATGCGTTTGTATGTATGTGTTCCGGCTGTCGGGGGTAGGCTTCTATCCCATTAAGAATGTATAGAGCGAACGCCCATCACTTGTGCTTTCAACCGTTTCGAGTAAATTTCGGCAGCACCTCCCCGCTGTTCTCCGAGTACACTGTAATAGAATAGATAATCATTTCAAAGCTGTGAAACAACGTTGAAATGAACATCTAATCTATCTTTGTACACGGAGAACCAGCGGAAAGGTACCGACGAAATATCTCGAAACGGATGAAAACACAAGTGAATGAAGGCGTTTGCTTTATACATTCTTAACTTGTCCACACGGGACAAATCTATGGGTTACCATACGATTGAATTTTCTCGTCGCGCAGACTATACGACGGTTGTTAGTATCGAGCTATACTGTCCGATATTTAACAACCTTCGTATAGTTCTAGGTCACGACGAGCATCGCACGTATGTTAACCGATAGACGGGGACTAAGTGGCGCTTTAGTTTCATATACGGGTATCGATGGGAATATGAAGGTTTCATATCATCATCGAGTATCATATATTGGTTTTAACCCGAACATCTCGAGTCGCTCTCTGATTATGCGTTTGTATGTATGTGTTCCGGCTGTCGGGGGTAGGCTTCTATCCCATTAAGAATGTATAGAGCGAACGCCCATCACTTGTGCTTTCAACCGTTTCGAGTAAATTTCGGCAGCACCTCCCCGCTGTTCTCCGAGTACACTGTAATAGAATAGATAATCATTTCAAAGCTGTGAAACAACGTTGAAATGAACATCTAATCTATCTTTGTACACGGAGAACCAGCGGAAAGGTACCGACGAAATATCTCGAAACGGATGAAAACACAAGTGAATGAAGGCGTTTGCTTTATACATTCTTAACTTGTCCACACGGGACAAATCTATGGGTTACCATACGATTGAATTTTCTCGTCGCGCAGACTATACGACGGTTGTTAGTATCGAGCTATACTGTCCGATATTTAACAACCTTCGTATAGTTCTAGGTCACGACGAGCATCGCACGTATGTTAACCGATAGACGGGGACTAAGTGGCGCTTTAGTTTCATATACGGGTATCGATGGGAATATGAAGGTTTCATATCATCATCGAGTATCATATATTGGTTTTAACCCGAACATCTCGAGTCGCTCTCTAATTATGCGTTTGTATGTATGTGTTCCGGCTGTCGGGGGTAGGATTCTATCCCATTAAGAAAAAATGGAGTGTATTTCGCTGTGAGAGACTCTTCAAAGAAATGGAGGAAGAAGCACTAAAGAAAAAAGAGAGAAAAATAAGAATATAAAGTTGAAACTAAACTTGAGCTATCCGCTGAAATCATAAAGCATAGGAAAGTTGATTGAGTCTTAATCTATTGCTCTTTCTTTGCATTATCTCGTATGTCCATTTATAGATTTTAATGCCACATGAGATGTAATCAGTCAGCTCCCTATGGTTGTATTAATGTCAGCTCTTACACAATATGGGTATCTGCCTTACCATTAAGACAACTATGGAATATGTTAATTTAAAATGTAAGGCTAGCTTTCTATGTATTCTGAGGGACTGCTTGCATAGAACTTAGCTTGATCCTCTCAATTATTACACATAAATATGCTGACATGCCTCTCATAACCCTAACCCCAGCCCCACAGTAACCCTAACCCTAGCCCCAACCCTAACCCCAGCCCACCGTAACCCTACCCCAGCCCCACAGTAACCCTAACCCTAGCCCCAACCCCAACCCCAGCCCACCGTAACCCTACCCCAGCCCCACAGTAACCCTAACCCTAGCCCCAACCCTAACCCCAGCCCATCGTAACCCTACCCCAGCCCCACAGTAACCCTAACCCCAGCCCCACCGTAACCCTAACCCCAGCCCCACCCCAGCAGCAGCCGAACCCCAACCCTAACCCTACCCCGACCCCGACCCCGACCCCGACCGCCACCGCGCCCCTGCCCAAACCCAACTCTCGCGCGCACAACCCAGACCCAGCCATGAATAATCCAAAAATGCTTTAATTTACCTCGAGATTTATACCTGAACGGGTGCGCTGGTTACTTGGAGCGACGACGGCGTCGAATTGGCGAAGAAACCGGCGGTGGCGACGACGGTGGCGACGAAACCGGCGGTGGCGACGAGGGTGGCGATGAAATCGGCGGTGGCGACGACGGTGGCGACTCTGCCCAACGACGGTGGCGACGCGACGGTGGCGATTTTGGGTTTTTCGCGCGCGTTTGAGGGAGAGAGAGAAAATGAGCGTAGGCTTTTCGATCTGGTTTTGTTTTAAATCGATATTTACTTGCCCCTACGGATATATCCGTAGGTCCTTTGTTTGCGCCACCGTAGGGGCAAACACCAAATTAAGAATTAATTTTTTTATTCTTGAACGTCAGTGCCCGTAGGGGCAACCCTTTAGCCCTACGGAGTAATCCGTAGGGCCAAGTAAAATCTGCCCCAACGGATAATTCCATCCGTAGGGGCAACCCCCTATTTTACTAGTGTGGGGAAGGGCTGTGGTGAGTGGACCCGCTGTGTTATCCACAATGTCAACTCTCCTGACCTCGATCTCCCAGAGATCTACTGTCTCCCTGATCAGGTGATACCGACTAAGAATATGTCTGGATCGCTGATGGGACCGAAGTTCCTAGGCCAAATCCACAGCTCCATTGTTATCACAATACATAGGTATTGGATGCTCAATGGTAGGAACCAAACCAGGTTCGGTTATGAACTTGTTCATCCAGACAGCCTCTTTGGCAGCATCATTGGTAGCGATATATTCAGCCTCCATCAACGAGTCTGCTACGGTATATAGCTTGGAACTCTTCCAACATACCGTCCCTCCACTGAGGGTGAAGACAAAACTCGAGACAGACTTACTGTCGTCCTTATCACTCTGGAAGCTCGAATCGATAAAGGACTCCACCTGGAGTTCACTGTTACCATACACCAAGAACATTCCTTTAGGCCTTCTCAAGTACTTAAGAATGTTCTTCACAGCTATCCAGTGTTTCTCCCCATGATCTAAATGATACCTATTCACTACATCTAGTGAGTAAGCTATATCTGGTCTGGTACACAACATCGCATATATGATTGACCCGACTGCCGAATCATAGGGTATCCCTTGCATGCGAGCCCTCTCCAAATCAATCTTGGGAGACTCTCTTTGGAGAGAGTGATTCTTGAACAAGCGGGTATATTACCACGCTTAGAATATTCCATACTAAACCACTTTAGTATGGTGTCTATGTACCTGGATTGGGACAATCCCAACATCCGTCTAGATCTATATCACCAGGATGTAGGAGGCATCACTTAGATCTTTCATGAAGAACTTTTGTGATAAGAAGAGCTTGACTGAGTGTAGCATAGAAATATCATTTCCTATCAAGAGTATGTCATCCACGTACAATACCAGGAAGACAACCTTACTCTCTACTACCTTCTTACATATACATGGTTCATCTATATTTTTGATGAAGTCAAACTCTTTGATACCTTCACAAAAACAGATGTTCCAGCTCCGCGATACCTACTTTAATCCATAGATTGATTTAAGCAGCTTGCACACGCTTCCACTGCTCCCACTGTCTACGAAGCCCTCTGGCTGTGTCATGTACACGCTCTCTTCTAATTCACCATTTAGAAAAGTGGTCTAGACGTGCAACTGCCAGATTTCGTAGTCATGGTATGCAGTAATAGCAAGTAGGATCCTGATGGACTTATGCATAGCCACTGGAGAAAAGGTTTCATCATAATTGGCACCCGGTCATTGACAAAAACCTTTTGCTATAAGTCTAGCTTTGAAAGTCTCAACTTTTCCATATACACCAATTATCTTCTCAAGATCCACTTGTTCCCGATGGGTTTTACCCCTTCAGGAGCAACTTCTAAAGTCCATACTTTGTTGGTGTATATGGATTCTATCTCTGATCGCATAGCATCCAGCCATTTCACAGAGTCTCCACTTATGATGGCCTGCTCGAAACTAGTTGGGCCATCATCTTCCATGATGCAATTCTCGCTCCCACCGTCTATGAGAAAACTATAGTATCTCTCAGGTGGATGAGGTATCCTACTAGATCTGCGGAGTGGCTGAGATTCGTTGGGGACTATTGAATCCTCTGGTTCCACCAAATCGTTAGTTATAGTTTGTGTTGCTGGAACTTCTTCCAGTTCTACCTCATTACTACTAATCCCTTTGACAAGAAATTACTTTTCTAAAAGGGTGGCTTGTCGAGAAACAAACACCTTTTTTCCTCGGTGTGGTAGAAGATATTCCCTCGTGAATGTTTGGGATATCCTACAAACTTGCACAGAACTGACATTGCCTTAAGTTTGTCCAGATTTTGCTTTTTAACATAGGCCGGACAACCCCATATCTTAACTCGTTTAAGAAATGGTCTCTTCCCATTCCATATCTCATATGGAGTGGTAAGCACGGATTTGTTCGGAACTCTATTTAATAGGTATGCAGCTATCTCAAGTGCAGTACCCCAAAAGGAAATAGACAACTCAGTATTACTCATCATAGAGTGCACCATATCTAATAGGGTGCGATTCCCCCGCTTCGAAACTTCATTATGCTGTGGTGTTTACGGAGGAGTAAGCTGAGAGAGAATCTCATTCTCTTTTAAGTAGTCTTTGAATTCCGTGCTCAAGTATTCTCCTTCCCGATCATATCGAAGGATTTTAATACTTTTACCCGTCTGGTTCTCAATTTCGCACTTTTATTTCTTGAATTTCTCAAAAGATTCAGATTTGTGTTTCAATAAGAACACATGTCCGAATCTAGAGAGATCGTCAGTGAATGTAATAAAGTACGAGGAACCATTCTTGGCATGTGTAGACATAGGACCACATACATCGCTATGTATCTGTCCAAGAGTTCAGTAGCTCTTTCTTCGTGTCCAGTAAATGGAGATTCGGTCATCTAGCCTTTGAGACATAACTGGCAAGTTTCATAAGATATAAATTTGAACGGATTCAAATATACATCCTTATGCAACTCAGCTAGTCTTTTCGCATTGATATGACCTAGTCAACAATGTCATAAGAAGTCTTCGTTCATTTCTGAACCGTTCTTCTTGTGTGTGTTTCGTATACTTAGAACTATATTGTGATTTAGAACGTATGTACCATTATACAACATACCATACCCCCATCAATTCTTGATTTAAGGAAACATTCACAATATTTTTGATACGAAATAACAGTTGCTCAGAATCATTGTATTACCAGTTGGTAACACTAAGTGATATTCGCCAACTGCCTTGGCTGCAACAATTACTCCATTCCCTACTCCTATAGACATATCACTCTTTCCCAATTCTCTACCTATCTTTAGCCCATGTAACAAATTACATATGTGAGATCCTGATCTGGTATCAAATACTCAGGACGTAGAGTTAACTGAGAAACAGTTCTTGGTAACGAACACACCCGAAGACGATACATCAACATGCTTTTTCTTCTTTTGGGTGGCATGGGAATCCGGATATTCCCCTATTCCTTACTCAGACTTATGACAATCATATGATAGAGCATAACCTTGCCCAGTATAATAAGCGGGTTCGGTCAATACATCCATATTATTATCTTGATTAAGGCGTGTCATTGTTCACTACCAGGAGAGAGAAGGATAATCACTTTGCGTGCGCTCTTTGCAAGATTAGATTGGTTATTATTTTATCTAATCGGGATGCCTCATATTATTTTTATCAAATCTTCTTTCAAACCTTAAAAGGGAAGATTAGCCGGGATTAATTACACCCTACAAGTTCACCAATCGTTCGGCCAGACAGGTATTGGTACTCCGAGAGAGTCTCTCCATGTTTTCCCATGGAACTAATTAAATAACCTCGTTTCCAAAGGGGCATCACTCCGTTAACACCTTTCTTAGACACCTAATGGATCAATTAATTGTAAAGTGCAAAACTCTCTCAGGAGTAACTCTTACTTGCAGTGTGTATTGGGATCCAACTATCATATAGAAGGTATGCATTCTCATTGCAAATTTCAACTCTTGAAATTCCCAATATTGTTTTTACCCCTAGCTTCATATGACCTTGACGGAGGTCAACAAACCATAGGCCGCTAGTCAAATTCAACCCGTTCATTTCTTGATTGAATTAAACCCACCCGCACGACCCTTGACGGAGGTCAACAAGGCCGTACGACTACCATAATCCAATCGCATCACATGTAGCAAATAAGCACTAATCAGCTACCGCACACTACGCCAACAAACGCAGCACGAATACTAAATAGTACTTATCTAAAATGACGAAGGGCTACGGCTGGGTTTTAAGAGAACCTTTAACATAATAAACTTGATATCGTTGTGGAATCTAGTGATTTGAAAAGGAGTGTTTTTGTAAATTTTGTTAGTTTCGCTAAAGAGGTCACTCCCTGTGAAAGGATCTCGGCTCTTTCCTCATTGAATGAAGTGCCGGATATTCATCAAGGAATACCACTATGCAAAGTAAGAACTAGAGAAGCTATAAAAACAAAACCGAGTGGGTTGTAGCATTTACTAGTTTTTCTAAAGAGGTCACACCCGATGAAGGGATCTCGGCTCTTTCCTCATCGAATGAGGTGCTGGATATTCATCAAGGAATACCACTATGCAAAGCAAGAACTGGAGCTACCTGTTTATAAACTTTTGATTCTACAACATCTTTACGCTTCTTTTCTTTTCATTAATCTCATTAATGAAGTCCCATCATTTAATGTTTCCCTAAACATCACAGAAAATGAAATGAAAATATAGCGTACGCTTATGCCATTCGCATTCGCCACAGGGCCCCGTCATGCACCGTTAGGTTACTTAACTAATGGCAGAGCAGGAGATGGACTAGCGCGGGTGCAAAATATAAGCAATGTTTATTATATATTATATATATAATATAGCGTTCGTCTCACGTAGTTATATGATCACATCATAGAACCAAGCAGCAGAAGTCAATACATGAAATATTGGATATACTAGGAGGTCCGTGTTTTAAATTAAGCCAATAATGAAAAACACGGATTCCACAGTCGTGATGAATAGCCAAACCCACATCCCTAGACCCCTACGAGAGCGGCAATCAACCTTTCCAATTCTAGAGTTATGAGACCCAGTCTTTACTCCTCGAGATGGGCTCCCACTGGACTCCAGAACCCGGTTACTTGTGCTCTCCACCTTGGGACTTTCCTAATGCGGAAAAGTAAATAATATACATCAGTGGTGACATCATCCTCAACCCGGAAGTACCCCAATTAAAGAATATTACATACAAATTTTACATGAATGAAAATTGTAAAACTCTCATCTCACATAAAATCCCTGGCTATTCACCCAAGACGATCCAATATAACATAACACAGTAACATATAACATCAACGTAAGTAAATACGCGTATACCAAATTCCATTGACATATATCAACGAGATCGGGATACCCCACATATTACACTTACAATCGCAGAAAAGAAATAAAAAACTACAATAATTAGAATCCGCATATTCTTAGACATTATAAACCCGGAATATCTCATATTCCGGATTTCATGCCTAACTTATAAACCTTGCATTTTAGTCTCAAATTGAAAACTCTTTTCAATAAGCTGTCGGATAATTCAACAAGATTCCCGACTAAGTGATCGTGTACTATACGCAATTGCGATGGAGTTTTGATCCGAATCAAAACTCTGTGGCAATCGATCAAATAAGACTAAATGGCTAGATTTACAATATACTAACTAGTTTTCACAAAACTAATTATTCCGGATTCTAACAATTGTATCACATATCATCAAAATCTAAACAACATTAAACATTTTGATTGATTTAACAAACAGCCGCAAAATCCAGAGACCTCAACAACTTGAGAATCATTAAAAACATCCAGAAAGTGCCAAATTTACAAATGGAGCAGCACAGAAAAATTCAACCCTTGACTCCACAAAAGTGCGGCGGAACCGCGGCCAAACTAGGGTTTGGGCCGCGGTTCCGCGGCTCTTTGAAGGGGTTAGGGGTTCGAATTTTCTGGGGTTCCATAAAAAAAAGCCAGCACGATTTTCTAAATATTTTTAATCACGAAAATTTCAGTATTTGAAAAATTCGACAGAAACTACACAAGTTTGCGGTTTCGAAAACCGATCGAATACTTTAATGTCGTAAAGACCTACCCAAATGTTCTAGCTTGGCTCTAATACCATGAAAGTGTACGCTAGCATCGCGACGGGGTTTAAACGGGCATCACACATGCAATTTTAAAATTTTCGGGTGCTAAAGAACACTAACCAAGATCATAACTAGAATATTAGGGTTTTACAATGTGAGAAATGAAAACTAAGAGAAGGGAAGGAGGCTACAACCTTTGTAGACCATGTCCTTCTCTTCAAATGCTCCAGGTAGTAGTCCACGTGACTCCACTAGGCTCCACTTGAACAATGAACAAGGTTCCTCCGATGATCTTCGTGCCGATGATGATCCACCCAAAGTCCGCCAATCAAAGCTACCTCATCACTAAACTCTTTAGTGAAGGAAACACACTACACTAGAGTGTTAATGAAGTGTAGGATGGTGAAGTAGGGGTTTTATATGCTCAATAGGGTTTCAAGCTCAGTGGTTCACATCACATGTGAGGGATTTAGAGCTTGAAGTATGAGGTGAAGAAAATGGAGAGTGCTAGAACTCATCTCAGGAGTTCAAGAAGGAGCTAAAAAAAAATAACTCAAGTAAATAATCAAGTGTAGAATGGCAACCCCCTTGACCTCACTTATTCAAGCATGGAATAAATTGCAATAAGAAATTGCAACTATGATTGAATAGTAAGTCAAGGGTAATAAACAAATGATAAAGCCCATGCCTACCCATTCTATAAATATCTCCATATATTACACCTCATTTTCTATTTTCTAAAAAAATAGAAAATCCATGTCATGCTTCATATAATATATATATATATATATATATATATATATATATATATATAATGAAGAATAATTAGTGAACTAATAATATTAGTTAATATATAATTATATCAAATATAATATATATCAAATTATTAAATCAACACTTGATTTAATAATCCGGTAATATCATATATAACCGACTAATATCATTTATCTGTATATCACATTATCAAATCAACACTTGATTCAATAATCTAGTTATATCACATATAACCTAACTGATAACAAATAACTGCCAGATTAGAATATGGTATCACATACTTGTATTTAATCAGGCCCCCGTATATATCAACATATGTGCCCTATTTCGTTTCGCTTGAACCGGAAAACTTCTGTGTGGGACTTTAAAAACTCGTCAATATGCCAACAGTAGGTGATAATCACATCAGTCACCCACAAGCCGTCAGAGGTACTAGCTGGACGTAACAGCTACCCAGGTATTGAGTGTTTAGAAGATCAACAAGCAAGCTTATCCAAACTCCCTTCAAGCTTATAAGTAACACTTACCGTATAATCCGGTCTCTTCGTCTGATATGTCACATATCGAGTCTAGGGGTGGTATCGTCAGACCTCAATAACTTGATAAGTCATGCCGATGTAAGGCCTATAACGGTATGAGAAACTACTGATAACACTTACCGGTAAATCTCATCAACAGCCCTGACTAGGAACTTACAGTTATAGCCAATCGAGCATAGCGCAACATCAACCCCCAATACCGGGAGAGACGAAACCCCTCCTATCGGTCATTGCCTCTATGTGACTCGGGACTGTACCCAAAATCCACCTGTTTGCATGACTCCTTTGAGTCGTGGTAGGGAGGAAATCAAAGCATAATGGGAGCCACACAAGAATCTATGAAGATCTCGGGTCTACAGACTAATCTGTACCAGTGTCACCAGAGAACTGCTATAGACGATAGGTATAATACCAACCAGGAGTTCTCGGCGAGTCATGTTCGGTGTATCCATTCTCTAATGAGCACATGTGTACAATCTTTGATGTCAAACACCAATGGATATAGGATCAACCATCGCCCCCATACAGGTTCAAGAAATGTACACACTAGTCTACTCTAGTGTATCGATGCCTTGTCTCGATATACCCTTGACTAGGAACAATTGAAGGATGTGTTTGTGGACTACCTAGGTCCCAGTAGTATGATCTGCATCATAGTTCTGGTAGTCAAACCAACATCTTAAAGGCTTTATCAACATGTATATGAGAGACGGTACAATAATACCAGTGAACATGTTAAGATAAATGAAACCGGATAGCATACTATCATGTCGAGCAAGAAAGTCCTCCATATATATGTCCAAACATCCACTATATCATACAATAATGGCCTCTAGGGAATACGTATCACTAACATCCGTGAGGCGCGGCCCGAAGATACTCGTTTGTCTGAGATTTTGGAGCTTGTTCGGAAGGGTGGAGACTCGGAGTTCATGATTGATGACCAGGGTGTGCTACATTTTGGGACTCATTTATGTGTACCAGATTCTGAGGGGCTGAGATACGAGATCATAGAGCAGGCACATCAGTCAGCTTACAGTGTTCATCTAGGTTCCACCAAGATGTATCATGACTTGAGAGATGTCTATTGGTGGGAAGGGATGAAGAGCGATGTTTTGGACTTCGTTTCGAGGTGCCTGACCTGTCAGCAAGTCAAGGCTGACCATCAGAGACCGGCAGGAGAGTTGCAGCCTTTACCCGTTCCGAAGTGGAAATGGGAGCAGATCTCCATGAATTTCGTTGTGGTTCTACCCAGATCCATTCGAGGGTATGAATCCATTTGTGTGATTGTTGACCAGATGACGAAAGCGGCTCACTTCCTTCCAGTGAAGACAACTTTCGGATATGCTCAATATACTCAGTTGTACATTGATGAGATTGTGTGTTTGCATAGCGTTCCTTCATGCATTGTATTCGACAGAGGCACCCAGTTTACTAGCCGTTTTTGGCAGAAACTTTAGGAAGCTTTGGGTACCCGATTGAGTTTTAGCACCGCTTTCCATCCGCAGACCGATGGTCAGTCAGAGCGGACTATACAGACTCTCGAGGATATGCTTCGTGCGTGCATGCTTGATTTTGGTGGCAGTTGAGATCATCACTTATCATTGATAGAGTTCTCCTACAATAACAATTTCCAGGAGACGATTCGGATGGCACCTTTTGAAGCCCTGTATGGTAGAAAGTGTCGATCGACAGTCTGTTGGACCAAACTCAGCGAGAGCAGAATTTTGGGACCACAGCTAGTCCAGGAGACTACGGAGAAGATCCAGTTGATTCAGGATAGGACGAGAGCAGCCCAGTGCAGGCAGAAGTCTTATGCCGACTGTCATCGTCGCAGACTTGAGTTCGCAGTGGGTGATCATGTATTCCTATAGATTTCTCCGATGAAAGGTGTGATGAGATTTAGGAAGAAAGGGAAGCTTAGTCCCAGATTTGTAGGTACTTTTGAGATCCTTGAGCGAGTTGGTACTGTTGCCTATCGTTTGGCACTTCCGCCCAGTTTTCCGGATATTCACCCCATATTTCATGTATCGATACTTCATAAGTACCTTCATGACCCTTCTCATATGATTTAGCATCAGACCATCCAGCTGGAGCGTGATCTTTCGTTCACAGAGCAGCTGGTGGTTATATTGGATCGGCAGGTGAAGAAATTTCTGTCAAAGGTCTTGCCATCAGTGAAGGTTTGATGGCGTGGTCCGAACAGCGAAGAGGTCACATGGGAAACTGAGAGCGAGATGCGAAAGAAATTCCTTCATCTCTTCGAAGGTACGCATAGTAAGATTTTTAAATTTGGGGACCAAATTTCTTTAAGGGGGAAGATTGTAACACCTTAGAATGCGATTAATGTTAATTAAGCGTTATAATACAGGTTTTTAATAAAATTTAACCAATAATTATTAACATATTTTATTTAATTATTTTTATACTTGCACACGCATGTACATGTTAATTTAGGGTTAAGGAGGTGTTAACCATGCTTTACTAGCCATGACACACTTAACCATTTTCATGTCATGTTACATTTACACATGTATATCTATTTTAGTTAAGTAAAAAGGGTTTTAAATTGTTTTTGGAAAATAGAAGAGAAGAGAAGAGTTGAATTATTGGAGGGAGACTTTGGAGGCATGGGAGGTAATTAATGAAGAAAGAGAAGAGGGCATGGCTTGACCTCACTCTCTCATTCTTCACCTCACTGTCCCAATTCTTCACCTCACTCTTTCATTCTCTTGTTCTTCTTCTCCTTCTCCAAGTTCTTCACTTGAAAGATTTTTCCCACTAACCTTAAGCCTAAAGTTTATTGTGATGACTTGGAGCTTGAAAAGCTAGGGTTTTCCCTAAGTTTTAGTGAGGTAGTGATCTTTAACTCTTTATTATGCTTTAAGGGAGTTTGTGTGCTTATTAGTTTCAGTTTTAAACACTAAAGTTTTAGTTTTTATGCAAATATCATATTTTTTGTGTAAGTTTTGTGTCTCTGTGATCTTCTATCACTATGTTGGTCCACTGTAAAATCTAACAATACAATAGATTGATACAAGATCACTGAGTGTGCACCTGAAACCCGAACCCCACCCCTCACTAATGGCCTGGCGACATTCCTTAAATGTCCGGCGCCGCCGATTTTTGAAAGGAGTTAGAAGTTGGGTTTTTATGGGTAGCTGTCTGTAGGTTATTCTTGGTGTTTGGTACTGTTTGATTTTCCTATATTGTCTGTAGGAAAAATCTGGAACCACTTAGCTAGTTTCTAGTGTTTCGGCAACGCGCGATACGGATATCCGACATAGTTTAAGTGCTTCGTGTAGCTTGCAGCCTTGGGTTTGGTTTAGGGTGTCGCTACACGCGTTAGCCCACTAAGCTAACACTTGATAGCTTGTAGGATTCGATGCGTTGGTTTAAGTGTTGTTTGCGTATGTTATCGGAAGGTTTCTAATTACACTTGTTATGTTTTTTTGTGATATTAGGATCGATTGCGGGGACTTTAGATGCTACAAGGAAAGGGAAAGAGGTGATCGGATTCACCTAGCTCGAGATTGTTGGTGGGTAGATTTAACATCTACGGGGAAATCGCCCGTATGGCGTTATGCGTCGAGGGTTAGATTCAGTGATATGACTATATGCTTATATGTATATATATCGATTATGCATGAGTACCATTGATGCACATCCCATTACCTGTTGTATATGGACATAATATTAATTAGACACAGCATTATTACTAATGGTTCATGTTGCACGAGCACAAAATTGTATACCACACACACACCGTTAGTAATTTCCATGACACGCACACTATAAAAATTACCATGGATAATATATTGCACCGCTTCTTTATTATTAGCAGTTAGATATTAATTCATTTTCTATTGCATATATGAATTGCATCATACGTACATACATACATGCATACATACATACATTGCTATAGTCACCTATTTACTCTCACAAGATGTCGAATTTCGATTTCGTGGGAAATCGCAAGATACCTTTGAAACTTGATATATTTAAAAAGAGCGGTTTTCCCTTGATATGCTCACATTACTGTTCCATGTTTGCATACATCATATTTTATGGATATATGCATTGATATACTGATTTCATGCTATTTCTGGATTTGAGAACTGCGAATATATTTCAAAGGAAATTATAAATCGTTTTAAAAAACGCGGTTTCTCATGATGTGATTTCGAGGCATCCATCATGAGTTTTCTCGGTTCTGAGCTATGTGATACCCGATTCGAAGAGCTGGATGAGCCGTCTACGGGTACATGGTGGACCCAGTATGGTACCTCGGGGAAAGAAAGGTATGTTGTACAGTAGACGATGAGCCTAGCAGAGAGAGTACTACCTACCGGTGATGTATGGAAACTCGACGGATATTCGGAGGATACCATTCTGAGTTATGAGATGAGAAAGATATGAAGGACGATCTGAGTATGCGGCGCCTGAGATAAGATAGATATGAGGGCTAATCTGAGTATGCGGCGCCTGAGATATGGGTATCTACATGTCGATGCTGGACATAGGTTTCATGATGTTTCGAGTGTCGATATTGGACACTCAGGTTTCATGATGTGACGAATATGAAGGACAATCAAAGTGACGGCGCCTGAGATATTGGGATTTGGGGTGTCGTTGATGGACACCGGTTTTCCATGATGATATTTCATTGATGAGGTTTATGTTTTATCCCATGCTCAGGATTTATTGACATGCACTATTTCATGTAGTTGTTGTACCCTGGTAGTGTACCTTGATTATGATTTGTTGCATATCCGTACTGTTATACTTATGCCACCAGATTGCATATTTCAGATTATCGCTTTTCGTGCATACCTTGATCATGATGTGACATTTTCCTCTTTCCACTCCACATTTCGTGTGTCGTGTTTCGCGAACAAAATCGCGGCTCGCTATGGTCGCCCGTGGATTCGAGGTACTAAAACTTGGTGTCTTGCCCCTGTGCAGAAAATCAATGGCTCTCAACTGCACTTCATGCAACAGCAACTCCCGCTCCATCCCAACTGAAGGAGTGACCTACGGGCCCAACGCGGCCACTATTTTCTCAATGCCGGTGGGACTGGTCACACAAGCCACTACTGGACCGTTCTTCCGAACCATGCTCCCACCTACAAGTTTTGGTGCCTCAGCGCTGTAAGGAGAAGCTCCTAAAAGGTCGGTCTTCGATCGATTGGCAACGACAAAGGCCCCCCTAAACGAGCTATCCAAATCTGGCGTCTCAGTCTTCAACAGGCTGAGCAAGAACCCAAACGGACCTACAAAGAGGCGCGTGATACCTGAAGGGGCTACCCCAAAACGGATATCCCTTCCAACTCCTGCTACAAGTGAAGCCGTCAAAAGAACTTCCTCCATTAGACGGTCGGTCTTCGAAAGACTATCCGGCTCTCCGCAAACTCAACCAAGGACGCCGGTCTTCAATAGGCTGACGCCGACTGAAGCCCCTCAGCAAAGCCAGGGGCATGAAGAAGCCGCTTCCAAAACTGAGGCGGTCCCTTCTGCAAGGCATGCTCGACGCCGCCACTGGCGCCGAGTGAGAAAAGCTGGAGGCAACTCCCTTTCTGGACTTACCCCACCAACTCCAATGGTGGAAGTTGACGCTGCTATTCCAACCGGGAACAGTTTTGATCTACTCAGAAGGGTGCGCAAGAATTCCCCAATGGTGGTGTTAAAGAAATCACCCCCACCTGCGGAAGTCCCTGTACATGCAAAACCGGAGCGGCCCCATCAGCGGCTCTCCTCTCAAATTCATAAAGTCTGGCGGAAGTCCAAAACTCCGTAATTGATGAAAATCACTCTCGTCACCCAAAAAAATTGAATGCTCGGCAAGAGAAAGATCACTCCTCTGCCATACAACGGGGGACTCCTTCTACACAGGTGCCTGTTACAGCGGCCCCTTTAACTTCAACCTCTTATAAAAGAATGAGGCTAGAAAAAATCCCACCGCCTGCGGCAAATTCCAAAGGTGATGGACCCAGACGCCCCAAGTCTGTGGACATGATCATATATACGATCTACATGGCTTCAGGAAAAGAAGAAAGCCATGCCTCCGTGAGTCACCGACCGCAAACTCGGTCGCTAACAAAGGTTCAGGAGCAACAACAGAAGCTCCACGAAATGCTGACCAAAATGGCAGCGCTTACCGGACAGAAAGAAAGTTCGGATAAAGAAGCTGAACAGCGCTAAGTGTAGGAGACCGATATAGAGTTTCTGCGAAGGGTGCTCGAGAGAAAGGACAAGGAAGTTGCTGAGCAAGCTGCTAAAATAAAGCAGATGGCTATCTTGTTCCAAGACATAGTTGGAATGATGATCTAGCCAGAACCCCCGGCTGAAAATCCGCCGATAATCGTCGAGGATGACAGGGGGGAAACATCAAACCCTCATCCCGCCTTATCAACAGCCAAGGAGGAAACGATCTCCAAGGCTGCTCTTGATGATTATATTGCTCAACAAATAAGAGCTCATCAAGCTAATGAAGTTGCTGGCCAAGTAGTCAGAACCGGGCAATCGTATCCAGGCCGGTATGACCAAATCAAGTACCCGCCGAAGTATACGATCCTCAAGTTCCATGTATACAAAGGGACAGGCAACCCTCACTGGCACGTCACGCAATTCAGAGCTCTGTGCGGCAACACTGGAGGCGATGACAAACTATTGCATCGCCAGTTCGTTGGCAGCCTATCAGAAACAACATTCGAATGGTACTCGGAGCTCCCAAATGACTCCGTGAAAACATTCACAGAGATGGAACTGCTGTTCACACAGCGTTTCGCCAGCGCGAGCGAGCGCACTCCAATTACGGCATTAATCAATGCCAGGGTAAAGCCGGGAGAAACCTGGGTCCAATACGCGATCTGGTGGCGGAACCTATGGTCTAAGTGCGAACAGCGCATTGAAGAATCTCCTGCAGTGGGCATGTTCATCGGGACCATTGATCCTCAAATGACTGTGTCCCAGTTCTTGACATTCTTTAAACCAACAACCTTCCAGGTTATGATAGATAAACTGGCTCAAATGGACTAGATGGGCCACAGGCCTTCCACCTCAAATAAGGACCCTCAAAATAACAAGGGTAAAGGGAAAGCGGCCTTTGTAGCCAATACTCAACAACAGCTGAGTGGCCCAAAACCGGCTGCTCGCCAAAACAACGCATGTCCGCGCCTATCTTTGGAGGAAAAATTAGGTCGCGCTTACTCGTTTCCCTATGACAAGACGAGGAGACTGTTTGAATTGGCAACGCGTAATAAACTCATCACATTGCCAGACCTATGGCATCCACCGCAACCCGGCGACGTCAACAACCCTAACTACTGCTCCTATCACAGAATGGTGAGCCACCCAATTGAGGATTGTTACGTCTTCAAGAACTGGGTCGAAGACTAGTATCAATAGGGAAAATTCACGATGTCTTATAACTGGAGGGTAAACCTACCCCAAAAGCACACTTCTAAAAAGGTGGATGTGCAGGAGGTATCATGCTCACTCGTGAAAGAAACTCTATAGGAAGTCGTCCTTTCAGCAAAAACCAAAAGAATACTAAAGGATCTACAGGCATGTCCGGAGGTTAAGTGGAAAAGCCCACTTGAACCTGAAATAATCGAAGGGATGCTGAAATCTCGTCCCGCACCGAAAATTGTCAACAAAGGGCAAAACCCCCAAGTCGAGCCTTCAAAGTCTTCAAAGAAAAAGAAGAAGACCAAGAAACCTGTGCAGCCTGCCGAGTATGACGACAAGCACACCGATCTACAAAAATATATTGACGTGCTGTAGGAGTACAACCAGAAGGCACATACACCGATCACGCTCGAAGAGTTCCTCAAGCATATTCTTGAGAGTGAAGACAGTGACAATGATGAGGAAAATGACTCATCAAAAGAAACCCAAGACTATGTAGCAAGTTGCCACATGGTCTCTCATTCGTCGTCATATGACGAAGAAGCTCCTTCAACATCAAAAAACAACGCGGAGAAATTAGGGGCAGAGCCGGCGCTAAAATTCTCGGAATTGCTAGAAGACCCAATCGATAGGCTGCTAAACGAAGCCTTTCAAAAAGCAAAGTTGACTGAGAACGCGAGACAGTTATATATGAAAAGCTAAGCATCGGCATCAGGGAAAAGAAGATGCGGCGAAGACGAGTTGTAAAGTACTCCCACCAAACCAAAGCACATCTGCTACAAATAAAAGCAAGATCAAAACAGAGAAGCAGTTCGCCAAAGCCCTGTCAATGGGGATGAATCTGCCACCTCTCGTAAGTAACACTCCCGGGGTCATATGCCTCGATGGAGAAGATTCACATCCAAACTACTGTCTATATCATCGGAGGGTCACCCACCCCACCAAAGAATGCAGTGCCTTTAAGAAGTGGTGGCAAGGATACGTTGCCCATCAAAAATACTTTAAGAGGATGAAACGCGAAGCTCGTGCTCGTTGACGGCAAAATAGTACGACAAACGCACATGAAGAAATGACTGGAAACTTTCATATGGTTGGTACCCGTTCGGAAGGGAAAAAAAACCCCAAGTTCTTACCTTCAGGAGCGATTCTGAGGACGAAACATCTCTCGGCCCTTTCTTCAAAGAATCCACTTCTGAAAAAGAAGAGGAAGAGAAGAACTGCGAGAATATTCAGCTGCGTAACCGCACGCTGCCTGAGAAAAACCTCGGACCTACAAACAAAGGTTCGAATAAAAAAGACAAAGGGAAGGGGAAATCCCCGAGGAAATCGCCCTTGATGGAACAACAGTCAAAAAGCTCACCGCAAAGGACCCGCCTAAGAAACATAAGGTAGATTATAATGTCCTAGCATATCTGAGGAAAATACCCTCACAACTGAGCATATTGGATGCTCTCCTCCTGTCCAAAGTGACACGAGATTCTCTGATCAAGGCATTACAAGAGCCCGATCAGTTCCAAGCTTTCTTTGCGGAAGAGAAGATGAAAGATGAACTGGAAGAGATCCGCACGGCTGACATTACAAGTAGCGATGAAGATCTCCTCCTCGGTACGTGCGAACATAATCTCCCGTTATACGTCACCGGGTATTGCCATGACACCAAGATAAGGAAAATCCTTGTTGACAATGGATCCTCCGTCAACCTTCTCAACATGAGGGTACTGAAGAAAATTTGCATGGACATTCAACACCTTGCCTGAGACAAAATTACCATTTCCGGGTTTAACTCACAGTCATCACGGACACTTAGATCCATAATACTGACGTTACGCTTCGGGCTGATCGCTACTGACATCAAATTTCATGTCATTGACGCCAAGACTTGCTATAATGCTTTGCTCGGCAGGCCTTGGTTACATGAGCACAACGTCATCCCTTCTACTGAAGTATTTCAAGGATGGTTTGGAATACACCGTCATAGGGGAGCTAAATCCGTTCTCCATAAATAAGGTCCGAAAATATGAAGACACAAAGTACTTTCTTCCAGACTTTGAAGATACGGAAAGGTGTCATAAGCCGGAGAATGAACAGAAATCCGTTGCCACTATTCCGATATTTGGGAACGATACCGATAAAGATGAAGAAATAGTCTACTCGGGACAACCGCAGAAAGAAAATAACAAGCCCGGACCATCTACTCCTATTTTGGTCTTTGGCATCGACTCTAAGGACGATGCCAACACAGTGTTCTCCATCCATCCATCAATGTAAACTTTTTTCCGGAGAAGATCAAGGTTTGCAAATCACAATGGCTCTGCCTCGACACTACAAGGAACTTTATGCGCTCCATACATACAGCGTACAAGAACTGCAAACTTTCTACGTGCCTCCTAGGCCTAGGGGTGAACAGGCGATCCTCTTCTACCAATCTACAGAGACCAAAGTAGAAAAAGAAGTTTGGCATGGTGATGATTTTGCACTCGACAAACTTCAACCAATCCGTCTTCCCAGATATTACGTGGAGGGATTAAAGAGGCTGTTAAGATGCCAATGTGTACCCCTCGAACAAACTGTTCGACAAGCACAATTCTACAAAAAGATCTGGGATATTCCCAGGGCTCAACGAAAGATGCCCAACGGGAAGATGGAGACAACCGGACTCGGATACGTTCGGTCTAAGAAACGGGAGCAGTTCCACATTTGCCACGTTGTAAACAGCTTAAGTGAAGCGGAAGACGCTTCTCCAAATAGCCGTGACGTCAAATCGGAGCCAGATCCCGCTCAAAAAACGTTAAGTCCGTCGCTGTAAGAGCAAATTGACAGGTTAATAAAAGAAGCTAGTCAAAAGAGCCGGGACAATCACAGCTGCGAAATGGTCATTTATGAAAAGGCTAGGACGCAGCGTCTCAATCAGCAATCTGCGGAGAAGGAAGACTATAATGATCTTCATCCCTGGCCCACTGTATGTTCTCGCAAAAGGGGAAAATCCCAAAATAGAGGCAAAAATAGGGCAAAGAACGCAAACAACGTTCGAAAACAACAAAGTAGATCCAAGACGCCATGCAATCAAGAAAAACTCGATTGGAGTCCGTCCTTTTATAAAGAAGATGGGTCGGGAATACTCTTACCCCAAAACAAGACAAGGAAAATATTCAACCTTGTCATGAAGTATCAAATGATGACGCTCCCGGAGTCGCGGCACCCCGAACAAATAAACGGTGTCCATCATCCGGATTATTGCTCTTACCACCGAGCAATAGGTCATCCTCTTGAAGGTTGCTTTACTTTCAAAGACTGGGTAGAAGACCAATATCGACAAGGCAGGTTTATCTTATCTGATAGTTGGAGGGTAGCCCCACCACAAAAACATGAGCCAAAGAGGACCTATACCGTGAGGATAGGACCGGCTCAACATCAAGAATGGAAGCGAACTCGTACTTGCTATATGATAACAGTCTCAAAAGAGGGAGAGCACGAGATTATGGATGACCTCCACATGTGCTTCGCAAATGAAGACAGGGAAGGGGTGATCTCAGAGTTTCCACCATCACCAAAAGAGCTGGAAGATGGGATACATACCACGGCGGACAACCTAAGAAAAATTGACTTAGGGACGGAAAATGATCTGAGACCAACGTCCGTCGGTGAGCTACTATCTGAAAAATAGATAGCCATGTTAAAAGAAGTGCTTATGCAATATAAAGACTGCTTCACCTGGAACTATTCTGAAATGCCGGGTTTAGATCCAAAAGTAGCGGTACATAAACTGGCCATATCGCCGGACATAAAGCCAATCGAGCAGGCGCCGAGAAAGATGCGACTCGAACTTGAGATGAGAATCAACGCTGAAGTCAAGAAACTAATCAACTCCGGTTTCATCCAAGAAATTCAATATCTCGACTGGATCGCTAACATCGTTCCAGTGATGAAGAAAAATGGGATGGTACACATCTGCGTGGACTTTCTGGATCTCAACAAAGCTTGCCCAAAGGATGATTTCCCAGTACCTGTTACCGAGCTGATGATCGATAACACGTCTACCCATGAGGTCTTCTCCTTCATATATGGATCTTCAGGATACAACCAAATGCATCCTGAAGACCAAAAGCATACTGCCTTTTGGACCCCGCTTGGCATATTCTGCTATAAGGTGATACCCTTCGGTTTAAAGAACGCTGGCGCTACCTACTAGAGGGCCATGATAAAGATCGTCGATGACCTCATCCATGAGATTGTCAAATGCTACATCGACGACCTTGTAGTGAAGAGAAAATCTCACGAGGAACATTGGGAATGTCTAAACATAGTGTTCCGACGTCTTCGGAAGTATAATCTGAAGACGAATCCTCTAAAATGTGAATTTGGAGTCTCCTCAGGAAAATTCCTAGGATTCATCATACGTCACCGAGGTATCAAAGTTGACCCCTCAAAGATCAAGGCGATTATGGAAATGCGCACGCCAAGAACCCTCAAACAGTTGTGATCTCTTCAAGCAAAGTTCGCGTATATCCGGCGGTTCATAGCCAACCTCTCCGGAAAATGCCGTCCTCTACAGTCATTTGATGAAGAAAGGGACCCCGTTCGTCTAGGATCAAAAATGCCAAAACGCACTGGACGAAATCAAGCAATACCTGCAAAATCCGCCAGTATTGACTGCTCGGGTTAAGGGAAAACCCCTTATCCTATACACAACGGCCCATGAGGGTTCTCTAGGTGTGCTATGGGCACAAGAGAACGATCAGGGAAAGGAGAGAGCTCTGTACTATTTGAGTCGAGTTCTTCTGGGGGCAGAAAACAACTACTCCCCCATTGAAAAGCATTACCTGGCACTGATCTTCGCAATAACGAAACTCAGACATTATGCCTTGGCACATGAGGTCCATCTCATATCAAAGGTGGATCCTCTCAAGTATCTAATGTCAAGGGCCATATTAACAGGAAGGCTTGCCAAACGGGCCCTCCTCCTGATGGAGTTCTCAATAACGTATCGTCCTCTCAAAGCAGTGAAAGGGCAGGCCATTGTCGACTTTCTTGCGGAGCATCCGACACCAGCTGACTCCCCCTTAAATTACGAGTTGCCAGACAAACATGTATTTGATACAATTGAAGAAGAAAATGATTCCCAATGGAAACTATACTTCGATGGAGCATCTTCCATAAAGCAGCGAAAGCAAAATACCCCCATAATCAATGCTAGGGTGGGCCTTATCTTCGTGATTCCACAAGGAGGGATATTGCGTTATGCCCTCTCCTTAACAGAGCCAAAGACTAATAACGAAGCTGAATATGAAGTTTTAATAGCAGGTCTAGAGATCGCTATCAACATGGGAATCAAAGACCTCTTCATATATAGAGATTCCCAGCTGATCGTTAGCCAGGTAAATTGTGACTATCAGACATGCAAGCCAAAACCGATAAAGTATGGCGAAAGAGTGCAGCAACTGCTGACACAAATCCCCTCCTACATCTTGGAGAGTATACCGCGTGTAGAAAATAGTAAGGCAGATGCATTGGCCAAATTGGCTAAGGAACTGGCCGATAAAGACCTCGATGACGTAAGGATCATTGTGCAAAACCGTAGAGTTCTCGCGCCAATAGATATATCTTCAGAAGATTTAATAGAGCCATCTGAAAGAAAAAAAACGACCGAACAAGTAGCTCTTCAAATAAAGGGCGAAGAAAAGGTTAAGGATTGGAGGGAAGTCTTCATAGACTACTTCAAATCCCAACGAACGCCCGAAAATGCGTCATATAGACATCAGCTCATGAAACGAGCTCTGTCTTTCACCTTCGTCAATGATACCCTATATAAGAGATTGTTCGACTGTCTGTGGCTAAGATGCATAGGATCAGAGGAAGTGAAGAAAGTCGTCCAAGAAACTCACGACGGACTCTGCGGTTCTCATCAAGCTGGGCTAAAGATGAAGCTGAAGATAAAAAGAATGGGCTACTATTGGCACACAATGATACAGTACTGCCTCGAATATGTGAAGCAGTGTCATTCGTACTAAATTCACGGGGACTTCATCCATCAACAAACAAATCCTCTAAACCCGACAGTGGCCTGTTGGCCGTTCGAGATGTGGGGAACAGATATAATTGGCCCTGTTGAACCGGCGTCCTCCAAAGGACATCGTTTCATACTGGCAACGACCGACGACTTCTCTAAGTGGACAGATGTAGTACCACTAAGAGAAGTGAAGACGGAGAATATCCTCCATTTTTTCAAAACCCATGTCATCTATCGGTTCGGCACTCTATGATGGATAATCTCGGATAATGGGTCAACTTATAAAAGTCATAAAATCAGCCGCTTCGCACAACAGCATAAAATAGATTGGAGATACTCTTCAATCTATAATCCTCGGGCCAACGGTCTAGCTGAAACTTTCAACAAGACCTTGATAAAGATTGTAAAGAAAACAGTTTCCAGAAACAAAAAAGACTGGCACGAAAGGCTGCACGAAGCTCTCTGGGCATACAGAACAATGTTCAAAACGGCCACGAATACAACACCATATGTGTTGGTATTTGGTGCGGAAGCAGTGCTCCCACTGAAAGTCGAACTCTCTTCTCTACAAGTAGCAGTCCGATACGAATTAACAGATGAAGAAAATGCTCATCTTAAGCTTGAGGAGATCGATGCCCTCGACGAAACCCGCCTTATAGCACAGCAAAGTCTGGAGGCTTATAAGGAAAGGATGACACGGCCATACGAAAAACTGACCAGACCGAGAACATTCCGCCAAGGCGAACTCGTGCTAGTCATCAAAAGACCAATGATCCCCAATCATGCAAAACGGGTGAAGTTCGAGCCGAACTATGAAGGCCCATATATTATAGACAAAGTCTACCAAGGTGGTGCCTACCTGCTCATGGATACGCTTGGCGAAAGACCCTTCCGGCTAATAAACGGTCGATTCCTCAAAAAATACTAAGCTTGAAGAGTCATGATTTAGGCCAATGATAGATGATGACGCTTGTGTCCGCTCGCTATCTCCCTGAGTTAGAACTCTAAGAGTAGTATCCAAAAAGCTCCGTCACCTCAAAAACGGCGACAACGGACCGAGATGTCCCTAAACTAAAACTTCCCCTCAAACATGGTGACAACGGACTGAGATGTCCCTGAACTAACAACGGACCGAGATGTCCTTAAACCAGCAATGGACTAAAACGTCCTTAAACTAACAACGGACCGAGATGTCCCTAAACTAACAACGGACCGAGATGTCCTTACACTAACATTCGTCCCCAAGATGGGAATATTGGACCGAAAAGTTCTTAAACTAAAAATTCGCCTCAAACATAGCGATAATGGACCGAAACGTCCCTAAACTAGCGCATCGCCCCAAATACGGCGATACACTCCCTTGAGATCTATATTGCAAATCAAAATCCTAGCGGCAAAGATTGCAACTCAAGTCTCACAGGCTGCACAGTTACTCCAGCAATAAAGCTACCCCCAAGTCCCACCGGCAAACAGAAGGGTCACCCGTGACGAAGCCATTCTCGAGAGTTTCATCTCATCAAAAAAATGATATGTCCACCAGCAAAATGGGCACGGATGAAAACCCGAAAGGACGCCATGAGTAAAAACAGCAGGACTGCCGGCGAGTTTGTGAAAACCCGAAAAAGGCACAAACTCGTAAAATAAAAAATTCGTGCGCACTTGCAAGGCCCTCTCAACCTTGTAAAGAGAAAATACTTGCGTGAGATCCTTACGACGCATAAAGGAGCATCACACCTAGAAATCCACATGGTTTCTAAGAAGAAAATACACTTATGAGATCCTCATGACTCGTAAGGAGAATTCCCTCTTTGAGACCCTCAGGCTCATAGGATTCAAAAGCCTTAAGCTACAGGGATCTGAACTTGTTCTTAAGCCCTCATATTCCCCTAATGTTGCCCTACAGGCGGTCCTATATTGACCCTTATATACAATCCACGGGCATAAATAAATATATCTCGCGCTAAGTTCCACCAATAGCGAGAAATGTCCCCATATGGTGAGCGACACTTGTAAGTCCTCTCGACTTACAAGGAGAAAACACTCTTGTAAGATCCTTATAATTTATAAGAGAAAACACACTAAGGAATCCTCATGACTCCTAAGGAGAAAATACACCTACGAGATCCTTTCGACTTGTAGCGAGAAATACCTTTATGAGACCCTTACGGCTCATAAAGTCAAAAATCCTTAGTCGACAGGATCCTAACCCCGTTTGCTGAGCCATCTTTGTTCAAATCGACAAAGGCAAATGATAATTCGCTCCTGGCAATGTCCCAGTTGTAGCGATGTTGATGCCTAAATAGGTATCAAATTTCAAGTCCTCTCACGGCAAATGATGATTCTCTCCTGGCAATATCCCAGTGGTAGCGATGTTGATACCAAAATTGGTATCAGATTTCAAATCTCTAACTCAAAAAAAAATCCAAAATGGTAGGGTAACTCATAATAAAGAGCAGCGAGTAAAAATAAAAAAATAGCCGAAATGATTGGGCACCACGGATAAAAAGCCGAAATGATTGGGCAATTGTGACTTTCGCAATAAAAAAATCTGAAAAGATAGAGTATTGCGGAAATAAAAAATAAAATAAAATAAAATTTCCTCTGCCCTGCAGGTAGGTCCACACCGATCCCTGTATACAATCCATGGGCACAAATGAAAGAAAGGGAACCATATTTTCCCACCAGGCTCCGTCAAAGGGAGAGCCAGATCTCGACGGCAACATCTACAGCCTAGAAATCAGCTCAACGTTCTTTTCATTCCAACAGTGTGCAGACGTGACGTTAACAAACCTCCAAGGAGCCAAATCAAAATGGAGTAATGACAAAATCCTTTCTCCAATTTGACGGCCTTCTTATTCCAACAAAATGCAGATGCGATGTCTACAAGGACCCAAGGGTCAAATAAAAGTGGAGTAATGTCATATTCCTAGCTCCAAATCTCGATGGCAACATTACAGCCTAGAGATCGACTCAACGTGCTTCTCATTCCAGCAGGATGCAGATGCAACGTCATCATTAAAAAAGAAAGACCCAAGGGTCAAAGCAAAAAAAAGGGAGTAATGGCAAAATCCTAGCTCCAAGTCTTGACGGTACATATACAACCTAAAGACTATCCCGGCATTCCCCCTCATTTCAGCAGGATACGAACGCAGCTATCAAATGACACTGGAGCAATAGCATATTCCTAGCTCTAGATCTCAATGGAAAGATTGCAGCCTAGAGATCGACTTGACGTGCTTCTCATTCCAGCAGGATGCATACGCAACGTCATCATCAAAAAAGAAAGACCCAAGGTTCAAAGCAAAAAAAAGGAGTAATGGCAAAATCCTACCTCCAAGTCATGACTGTATATATGCAACCTAGAGACTATTCCGGCATTTCTTCTCATTCCAGCAGGATGCAGACGCAGCGTCATCATCAAGAAAGAAAGACCCAAGGGTCTAAGAAAAAAGGAGTAATGGCAAAATCCTAGCTCCAAGTCTTGACGGTACATATACAATCTAGAGACTATCTCGGCGTTCCCCCTCATTTCAGCAGGATGCAAACGCAGCTATCAAATGAAACTAGAGCAATAGCATATTCCAAGCTCTAGACTTCAATTGTAATACACACAGCATAGAGGTCCTACAGACGTCTACCTTATTTCAGCAAAGAATCGGCACGGCATCGTCAAAGCAAAAAACGAAGTGACGGTATATTCCCAGCTTCGGATCTTGACGACAACTCATATAAAGCCTAAAAGACCATTGGAGATCATACGACCCCAGAAAGGTGCGGTTATGGCTCATCCGGGCTCCAAATTGAGCCAAACCTCGGGTTAAAAAGCGTCATGGCAAATTCCTAACGCTTGCTCTTCCGACGATAATATGACCAAAGGAGATTACTTAAAAACGTCTTGTCCAGCCCCCGAAGAGATTAGAGACACGACAGTCACGGGGCTACTCGCACAGTGGCTTAAAGACTGCATATCGAGAAATACATCAGCTAACGCGACGGTACCACGGACTAAAACCCTAATACCACAAACCTAACGGACCTCTTTCGTAAAAAGAATGAGGGTTATCTACATAAAATGTTAGGACAAGTTTGCCTGTAAACCCAAGGGAGGTAAACTAAAGAGACTCCGAAATGAGTGAATAAACCACAAACTCCGAGAAGAGTACATAAACTAGAGACTCCGAAATGAGTGAATAAACTACAAACTTCGATATGAGTACATAAACTAGAGACTCCAAAACGAGTGGATAAACTAGAAACTCCGAGATGAGTACATAAACTAGAGACTCCGAAACGAGTGAATAAACCAAAGACTCCGAAATGAGTGAATAAACTAATTAACGCTAAATTAAGATATTAAACACAGAGGAGTGCATGCAAAAAAAATGAATATTTTATTCATGAATCAAAGTGTTTGAAAGATACAATTTATATAAAAAAAGGGGGAATACAATTCTAGCCTTTAAGAAAGTGGGGCTTTCAATAAAATAGCAACCCATTTGCACTCTTGCCCTAGCTTCTCCTCACGCGCCACTATTGCAGCTAGCATCGCTTCGACTTTAGCCCGTTATTGCAAGCATGATAAAAGCTTCTCAGCAATTTCCTGCTTAGCAACTTCGCAATCTCGCATTCCCTGCTCAGTAAAGTCGAGGTTCTGCCTCAGTGCTATTCCTTTAGAAATGCATTGTTGAAGATTTTCAAAAATTATTTGCAGCTACGCGGCATTCGCTTCGACCTGGGCACGCAATTGGCTGATTTGTCAGAAGCCGTCTCATGTTCCTTTTGCTTCAGGACCAACTTCTGCTCGAAGTATTGAATGGAAGTGGCACTTTGCTCGATCCATGCGGTCAGTTGAGCCTTCGAGGATAATGCCTCAGGCGCAAGATGCTTGTGCTCGATCTCATGGAGACAAGCCTCAATTCGCTTACAGTAGTCAACCAAAATGCCAAAAAAATCTTCATTGTGGAAAGTCACAAGCGTCGCCAGCATAGGGTTGACCTCGTCCGCAAAGTCCGCAGCAGAAGTGAGAGCTTCAACATTGAGGTCTTCAATAAATTCTCTTAGCATCCGCCTGCTATTTGTCACACCCCTGGAAGACTGACGCGTAGCGAAGGGCCCGCGGGCTTAGAAATGCGAGACTCAAGAGGAGCCAAAGCCTGTGTAGCCGCTGCAGAATAAAGCACACACAAAGAAGGGTCGGATTTCAACCTAAAAATGAAAAAGGAAGATGATGAATGAGATTTAACATACTAGTAGTCAAAAATGGCAAATCAGGAGGCATAGGAGGCTCGGCTATTCTTTCGTTCTCTCCTTCGAGCCGTAAGACTGTGGTCAATACGAGAAAAAGCTTATCAATAAAAAGATTACTCATAGAAAGATGAAATAAGAGAAGAAGAATATACCAACCAACGCCCGAACGAGGAATAAATTCCGATTGGAAGGCGAAGTGCGAGCTTAACATTTGGTATAAGCGGTCAAAAAGCACTCCTACAAGATCGCAATAATATATGGTAAAGAAATTCATCCAAGAAATAATATCTATACTGAAACAAGGAAATAAAAAATATTTACCTTCTGTAATTAAATCCGAGAGAACTCGGGGGAGGGGGTACAAAAGAGATAAGAGGAGCAACGACAGTCATGGCAACGGCTGACGGTGATTCTTCAATCAGCACAGCACCGGGGTTTACAGCACCTATATTCAGAATAAATGAGATATCAGTGAATATGTACAACAGAATTGAGAACCCAAAAGAAATAACACGAGGAATACCTGATGGGGCAGAAACCATAGCGGTGTCTGGAGCGCCACTAACCATGACAGCTTCCTTGATTTCCACCATCACCGGGAAGATGGATTCAATGTCGACACCTTCGTCCCCCAAATCAATAAGAGTCGTTGTCATGCTCGCATCACCCGCTGATGCTGGGGATCCACAGGGGGAGGAAGCGGCAGTTGGAACAGTCCCTGATTCGACATGAAGGCCTGACGCCCCAGACTCGTCAAATGCTGGCACTTCGCTCGCCATGTTAATACCTAAACTCGGCCCTGTCGTGTCATTCAAGGACAAATGTATTATAATTCAAGAAAAATTGTTGTGGAAAGAAACCTGGAAAAGTAAATAAGTCCTACTAGGTTTCAATAAGGAATTGTGCGCTGTTTTACCTTGAAGTAACCACTCAGCCTTTTCACGTGCCGCACGCGCAATCTGCCTGTGAGCGGTGGACAAGGAAGAAGGAGTGTCCTCCATGGGAACGTCAGAGGGTCATACATCACTCGAACCCGCGCCTGTGACTAAGTTAACCTGACGCTCTCTTACTGAGAGCTTTCTGCGCTTCCTCTCAGCTTTAGTTGTACGAAGAAATATCCTCAAAACCTCCGACAAAGGAACGTCTTTGTCTAAATCAGGCTCGGCCTCCGGATCGGCTGCAATATCCATCATCGGCTGCTTTAGCGACGCTTCCCGTGACGGCCCTGGGACAACCTCTACTGTAGCCGATAGTTCTGAAGGCTCCTCCGCACCACCATCTAAGGATGGCATTGCACTCGGAATAAAACAAGTTGCGGTGGTTCCTGTAATAAAAAGGAGAAGGGAGTCAGGGTGTGAACGAAATGAGTTAAAAATGTATATTCAAAAGCATCACAAAACGAATCATACTGAGACCCATAGAAGCGTGAAGCCTCTCCTCTTTCTCAAACGACTTGAGGGCCACCAAAAGAGCCTCTTCGGTGGAGATTCCTATTAAAGAAAAGAGCGTTAATAAAGCATAATAAATTCAAAAAAAATAAAAAAAATATAATAATATGCAGAAGAATGTAAATGAAATATACCGGAAGCTACAAGAAAAGCAAGCGCTGCTTGCTTGCGGGCTAATCTCTCAGAAGCCTCAATAGCGGCTTGAAAATCAGTAGCGGCATTCTCATCAGTAGAAGCCCTGAACAGATTATTGTTGATGCCATATTCAGACAAGCCCTCGCTGTAGGGAGCATGCGGCTCCTGACCGAAGACAACATCAGCCGAAAATAGAGATTTCTTCTTTTTCTGCGATCTGGCAATAACACCCGACGACAAAAGTTTTCGCTTAACGGGCTTCTTGGGATGGCAAGTCCCAATCTCTGAGCCAATACCTGACTCAGGGGATGCCGCAGCCACCACAGTCATAGGAGCACTTACATCCGGTCGTAGCTTAGCCAGAAAGGCTCGCGGAACTACAGCCGCAACGCTCTCTCTTAAAGAAGGACAGATAATTGCCCGTCGCTTCAGCAGGACCGCGAGATTACTGGCCGGGACAGAATCCTTATGGTCAAGAAGTATCCACCTTTTCTCCTTGATGACGACACCCGTTGCATGCTGATACCAAGCAATGAAAGCATTCAAGGCCTTCGGGATATGGCCCGGCTCACTGATCAGGAAATGAGACCCCGTATTTAGCCGCATAAAATGATGCGCCGCATTACGAACACTCTCTTCTGTAGCAACCGAATCAATCAGAAACGCTTCAAGGGGAACGTCATGGTTGTAACCAAATTGCTGGGCAAAACGATCCGGGTTATATCTTATAAACTACACCGAGGCGTTCTATCTGAATACAAAGAAACCCAGCCTGATAGAATACAAATGAATAATCTCCCGGGCCCTCAAAGCAGAAGCTCCATCCTTGAAGATATCGTGGAGCGGCTGGATTACTTTGGAGGGTTCCTTACCAATGGTCAGGACCATGTCGGCGAAGGTCATGCTGTGCCCAACCATGCGCGGGCGAAGAAATAATCGCTGAGCCTCTCACTGTATTAGGTCTGGAGAAAAACCATCGACCAATTGCATGACCCAAGGAAAGTTGTATCCTTCATAAAATCTAGGCTATTTATGCACGCCAAAGGCACCCAACACGTGCAACTCGATCCACGAGGTGAAGTAGAGCAATGGAAGATTTACGGGCTTCATCTCGGATGAGCGGTGTCGGTGGCTATATTCAGACCGTGATACAAATGCGCTAATCCTGCAACCCCAATAGCCATACGTATCCTCGCGGCAATACGATGAACCGGATAAAAGACAGACGGTCTCATATAACGAGGGTGCATTAGAAGCGCAAACCAGCTCAGCCACAATCCAATAAACCCCATAAAGAACGTCTCCTCATCAATGTCCGGAGCAGCAATCTTTGCAAAAGGGACGATTGGGGTATCCGGAATAAAGAATTACTTTAAATCCGCCTCCGCAGTCGGCAGTTTGTCCAAGCCAAATCCGAACGGATCATCGAGCTTGGTAAACTTCGCAGCTTTCTTCAATAAAGCCTTCGGACGAAGGAAACGGGCAACAAAGTCTGTAAAGCTAACTCCATGCTGTAGGGTTCCTAGGCACACTATAGAGGTCACACAAGGCATCAACCATGCCAATTTAAAATTTTATGGGTGCCGAGAAACCCTAATACGGATCGTTGGCTAGAATTCTAGGCGATAAACAAATCTAGTTAACAACTTAACTAAAAGAAGAGAGCTACAACCTTTGTAGATCCGGTTATCCACTTCCTTAGCTCCATGTAGGCATCCTCTCGCTGTCCATCTCGAATCCCGAACTCAAACGTCGGCTTCATCGGAGATTTGGGCGGACTAGGTCGTCGGCTTCGTGCCGAAGATGATTTACGTCGAGGCATCACAAGTTCAAGCTCCGACTTCACAAATTTGTGAAACTTGGGAATGAAAACACCCAAAACAACTTGGCAAGAGGTAGAAGGTGAAGAAATAGGAGGTGGGTTCACTTTAGAATTGGATTTCTCACATTAGAACTCAAGATGCCATTGATGGCATCAAGCTTTCTCTCTTTAAGATGAAGAAGAAGATGAAGCTAGAAATATGATAAGTCTTTTGATAAATGAAAAATAAATCAATACTTATCATTCACTAACTAAGGTTAAGTGTAGAGAATAGACCATGGTTACTTGAGAGGGTTAGGGTTAAGCATGATGACAAGAATGGTTACAAAAGTCAAAGCTTCATGAAGCTTCAACTTAAAACAAAGAAAGCCACCATTCTCATCATAATCCTTTTCAAATAAATAAATAAATGAATATGCAAAACCCTAATCAACACTTAACCATGGTTTTAATTCTTTACACTTAACAAAGTGATCAAGTATCATCAAACATGATACAAATATGTGCACAAAAGTATATCACATATACTTCTTGCACATCAAGTGAGAAAATCCATATAAAGTGAACCAATACTAGTTAATGCAATGTAATATATCAAATATATAATTATACATTAAATCATTAAATCAACACTTGATTTAACGATCCGGTCATATCGCATATAACCGACTAGTATTCTATGTATCGGCTTATCGAATCAATCCTTGATTCGATATCTAGGTTACATCGAATATAACCAATCGATACATCCATCGCGAGAATGAAATACGGTATCCCATACACGCATTATTCTCGGTCCTGCACATATCTCATATGCGCTCCTATTTCGTTTCGCTTGAGCCAGGAAACCTCTGTTTAGGACTCTAAAGACTCGTCAATACGCCGGTAGCAGATGATGATCATATCAAGCACCCACAAGCCGCAAGCGGTCTGCTAAACGTAACGGCCATCCGGGTATTGAGCGATCAGAAGATCGACGAGCTAGCCCGCTCACACTCCTGTGAATCCAACCAGTAACACTTACCGTACAGTCCGGTCTGTTCGTCTGATATGTCGCATATGAAGTCTAGGGGTGGTAAACGTCAGACCCCAATAACCGATAAGTCGTGCCGATGTGAGGCTCATAACGGGTCGAGAAACTACTGGTAACATTTACCAGCAAATCTCTGATCAGCCCTGGCCAGGGACTTCCCTGTTACGGCCAATCGAGCACAGCGCAACATCAACCCCCAATACCGGAAGAGACGAAACCCCTCCTATCGCTCATTGCCTCCATGTGACTCGGGACTGTACCCAAAGACCACCGTTTTGCACGCCCTCATGGACGTGGTAAGGTGGAGATCAAAGCACAGTGGGAATCACACAAGACTCTATGACGATCTCGGGTCTACAGACTAACCTGTACAAGTGTCACCTGAGAACTGCCATCTGACGTGAGGTATAATACCATCTGGGAGTTCTCGGCGAGTCCGTCCAGTGTACCCAGTCTCCACTGAGCACCCGTATACCATCTCTGATGTCAAACACCAATGGATATGGGATCATCCATCGCCCATCTCATGGGTCGAGAAGCGTATACGCTAGTCTACACTGGTATATCGATGCCCTGTCTCGATACACCCACGACTAGGGACCTTGAAGGATGTACTTATGGACTACCATGTCCCCACTAGTATGATCTTCATCATAGTCCAGGTAGTCAAGTACACATCCTAAGGGCTTTATCAACATGTAACTATAAGACAGTTTAAAGAGACTAGTGTACATGTTAAGATAAAGAGTAACCAGATAGCATACTATCATATCGAGCAAGAAAGTCATCTCTATATATGTCCAAGCATCCAATATAATATACAACATCTGTACAATACTGGCCTCTAGGGCATACATACAACTAACAATCTCCCACTTGCACTAGGGCCAGCTGCTGTAGTATCGCATACCGAGCATCCAGAAGAGTCTCTCAAACTGTATCTGGGGAATGGCCTTCGTGAGTGGATCCACCGTGTTGTTCTTCGTGTCAACCCTCCTGACCTCGATCTCCCGGCGATCAACTATCTCCCGGATCAGGTGATACCGCCTCAGAATATGCCTGGATCGCTGATGGGACCTGGGTTCCTTGGCCAAAGCCACCGCTCCATTGTTATCGCAATACAAAGGTATTGGATGTTCAATGGATGGAACCACTCCAAGTTCAGTAATGAACTTCTTGATCCAGAAGCCTCTTTGGCAGCATCGTTGGCAGCGATGTATTCAGCCTCCATCGTCGAGTCTGCCACGGTTTCCTGCTTGGAACTCTTCCAGCTAACCGCCCCTCCGTACAGGGTAAAGACAAATCCCGACTGCGACTTAGAGTCGTCCTTATCACTCTGGAAGCTCGAATCGGTAAAGGACTCCACTTGGAGTTCTCCGTTACCATACACCAAGAGCATCTCTTTAGTCCTTCATAAGTACTTGAGAATGCTCTTCACAGCTGTCCAGTGACTCTCTCCAGGATCAGCTTGATACCTGCTCACTACACTTAGTGAGTATGCAACATCGGGTCTGGTACATAGCATCGCATACATGATAGAGCCTACAGCTGAAGCATAGGGTATCCCTTGCATGCGAGCTCTCTCCAAATCAGTCTTGGGAGACATCTCTTTGGAGAGAGTGACTCCAGAGATCGTGGGCAAGTTCCCACGCTTGGATTCTTCCATACTAAACCTCTTTAGTATGGTGTCAATGTACCTGGATTGGGACAATCCCAATATCCGTTTGGATCTATCTCTATAGATCCTGATTCCCAATATGCAGGAGGCATCACCAAGATCTTTCATTGAGAATCTTTGTGATAAGAAGAGCTTGACCGATTGCAGCATAGGAATATCATTTCCTATCAAGAGTATGTCGTCCACGTACAATACGAGGAAGACAACCTTACTCCCTGCCACCTTCTTGTAAATACAAGGTTCATCTGGGTTTTTGACGAAATCAAACTCTTTGATAACGACATCAAAGCAGATGTTCCAACTCCGCGATGCTTGCTTTAATCCATAAATGGATTTAAGCAGCTTGCACACCTTGCCGCTGCTCCCACTGTTTATGAAGCCCTCTGGCTGAGTCATGTACACGCACTCTTCTAAATCACCATTTAGAAAGGCGGTCTTAACATCCATTTGCCAGATTTCGTAATCATGATATGCAGCGATGGCAAGCATGATCCGGATGGATTTAAGCATAGCCACTGGAGAAAAGGTCTCGTCATAGTCCACACCTGGTCTTTGACGAAAACCCTTTGCTACAAGTCTAGCTTTGAAAGTCTCCACTTTCCCATCTACACCAAGTTTCTTCTTGAAGATCCATTTGCTCCCGATGGGTTTTACCCCTTCAGGAGCAACTTCCAAAGTCCATACTTTGTTGGTGTACATGGATTCCATCTCGGATCGCATAGCATCCAGCCATTTCACTGAGTCCTTACTCGTGATGGCCTGCTCGAAGCTAGTTGGGTCATCATCCTCCATGATGCAATCCTCGCTCCCACCATCCATGAGAAAACCGTAGTATCTCTCAGGTGAGCGAAGAACCCTACTAGATCGGCGGAGAGGCTGAGGTTCATTGGGAACTACTGAATCCTCTGGTTCAACCAAATCTTCTGTTGTAGTCTGTATTGCTGGAACCTCTTCCAGTTCTACCTCCTTGCCACTAATCTCTTTTTCAAGAAATTCCTTTTCTAAAAAGGTGGCATGTCGAGAAACAAACACCTTTTGTTCCTCGGTGTGGTAGAAGATATACCCGCGCGAATGTTTGGGATATCCAATAAACTTACACAGAATGGACCTTGCCGCGAGTTTGTCCGGATTTTGCGTTTTTACATATGCCGGACAACCCCATATCTTAACATAATTAAGACATGGTCTCTTTCCTTTCCATATCTCATATGGAGTGGTTGGCACGGTTTTGGTGGGAACCATATTCAATAGATCTGCAGCTGTTTCCAGTACATATCCCCAGAAGAAAATAGGTAACTCAGCTGTGCTCATCATAGAGCGCACCATATCCAATAGGGTGCGGTTCCTCCGTTCTGATACACCGTTGTGCTGTGGTGTATATGGAGGAGTCAGCTGAGAAAGAATCCCATTCTCTTTTAGGAAGTCCAGGAATTCATTGCTTAAGTATTCTCCTCCTCGATCAGATCGAAGGATTTTAATACTTTTTCCAGTTTGGTTCTCGACTTCTTGTTTATATTCTCTAAATTTCTCAAAAGCTTCTGATTTGTGTTTCATCAGGAACACATATCCGAATCTAGAGAGATCGTCAGTGAATGTAATGAAGTACGAAAAACCATCCCTGGCATGTGTAGACATGGGACCGCATACATCACTATGTATCAGTCCCAAGAGTTCGGTAACTCTTTCTCCGTGTCCCGTAAACGGAGCTTTGGTCATCTTGCCTTTGAGACATGACTGGCAAGTGTCATAGGATGAAAATTCAAACGGATTCAAATATCCATCCTTATGCAACTTAGCCGGTCGTGTCGCATTGATGTGACCCAGTCTACAATGCCACAAGAAGGATTCGTTCAGTTCAGAACTCTTCCTCTTGTGTGTGTTAGTTATGCTCAGAACTGTTGATTGATTTAGAACATAAATGCCATTGCACAACGTGCCTGATCCAACCAACTTTTGGTTACGGAAAATGTTCATAACATTGTCCTGTAATACAAAATTATATCCCTCTTTACTTAATAAAGAAACTGATATAATGTTGCATATCAGGTTCGGCATGTAATAGCATTCGTTCAGAACCAATGTATTACCAGTTGGTAATTCAAGGTGATATTCCCCGACAGTCTTAGCTGCAACAATTGCACCATTTCCAACTCTAATGTCTTTATCACCTTCTCCAAGTTCTCTACCTTTCCTAAGCCCATGTAACTGATTACATATATGGGATCCTGATCCGGTATCTAATACCCAGGACGTAGGGCAAATGGAGAAACAGTTCTCTGTAACGAACACACCCGAAGAAAATGCATCAACATGTACTTTCTTCATTCAGGTGGCATGGGAATCCTGGTATTCCCCTATATCCTGTTCAGTCCTATAACTCTTATAGGAAAGAATGGAACCAACGTTCCCCAGCATAGTATAACATGCGGGTTCGGTCAATGCATCCATATTATTATCTTTATTAGGGCATGAAATGGTCGTTACCTGGAGAGAGAGAGAAGAAAACACTTTAGCGTAAGCTCGTGCAAGATCAGATTGGTTATTATCTTATCTAATCAGGATGGCTCCCACTGTTTTTATCAAATCTTCCTTCAAACCCTAAAAGGAAAGACTAGCCGGGATTAATTACACACTACAAGTTCGCCAATCTTTCAGCCAGGCCAGTGTCGGTACTTTGAGGGAGGTCCCCCGTGCTTTTGCACGAACCTAATTAATGTAAACCTCGTTTTCCCAGAGGCGTAACCTCGTTAACACCTTTCTAGACACCTACTTGATCGGCTAATTGTAATGTGTAAAACTCTCCCAGGAGTAACTCTTACTCGCAGTGGGTATCGGGATCCAACTATCTCATAGAAGGTATGCAATCTCATTGCAAATTTCAACACTTGAAATTCCCTATAATATTTTGCCCCTAGCGTCCTATGACCTTGACGCAGGCCAACAAATCACAGCGCGCTAGTCAAGTTCAACCCGTCATTTCCTGATTGAATTAAACCCACCCGCACGACCCTTGATGCAGGCCAACAAAGTCGTACGACTACCCTAATCCAATCTGCATCATATGCATAAGCAGATAAATACTAGTTAGCTACCTCACACTACGCCTTGACGCAGGCCAACAAACGTAGCACGAATACTAACTACTACTTATCTGAAATGACGGAGGGCTACGACAGGTTTTTCTGAAAACCTATTGCGTAATGAACTTGATACGTTGTAGAATCAAATGAAGTTTTGAAATGGAGTGATTTTGAGGCTTTTCTAGTTTTGCTAAAGGGGTCACTCCTGGTGAAGGGATCGTCGGCCCTTTCCTCGTCGAATAAGGTGCAGGATATATCATATATATCACTGTGCAAAGCAAAACTCAAAAACAATCAAAAGAAAACCGAGTGTGTAGCATCTGCTAGTTATTGCTAAAGGAGTCACTCCCGGTGAAGGGATCTCGGTCCTTTCCTCATCGAATAAGGTGCAGGGTATATCATATATACCGCTATGCAAAGCAAGAACTGTAGCTACCTGTTTTGTTTAAAATTTGATTCTATAACATCTTAGGTTTCTTTTCTTTCATTAATCACATTAATGAAGTCCCATCATTTAAATACCTAAACTTCACAGATAAATACGACGGACACTTATGCCATCCGCATTCGCCTCGATGTCCCCTCATGCACCGTTAGGTTAGGTAACTAACGACAGAGCAGGGCAGGGCTAGTGCGGGTGCAAAACATAAGTAACGTCTATATAATATATCATATATACTATATACTGTATCTATCACAGAACATCACATGATCACATCACAGATATCGCAGCAGAAAAAAACATATGAAATATTGGATATACTAGGACGTCCGTGTTTTCAATACGAGCCAGTATAAAACACGGATTCCACGGTCGTGATGAATAGCCAATCCCACACCCCTAGACCCCTACGAGAGCGGCAAGCAACCCTGCCAATTCTAGGTTTAGGAGACCCGGACTCGACTCCTCGAGTTGGTCTCCCACTGGACCCCAGAACCCGGTTACTTGTGCTCCCCTCCTTGGGTCTATCCTAATGCGGAAAAGTAAATAATATACAAAAGGTGACAACTTCCGCTACCTGGAAGTGTCCCAAATAAAAGAATATTACATACAAGTTTTTACATGAATGAAAATGAAAAACACTCATCTCACATAAAAAACCCCGGCTATTCAAACACGACGATCCAATATAACATATCCAGCAACACATAACATCATATGTCATCAACGTAAGTAAGTATGCATACCCCAATTGTCGTTGACATATAGCAACGAAACCGGCGATATAAACATACTACACTTACGGTCACAGAAAAGAAAGTGTAAAACTACAACAGTTGGAATCCGCAACCTCTTTAGACATCACATGCCTAATCAAATGAAATACTTAGACATCACATGCCTAACAGTTATAAATCCCGCATTTTAGTCTCATTATCGAAAACTCTTTTCAATATCATGTGGGACTAAAGTGCTAGATTTATAACATTCATTCAGTTATCTCATAACTGTTTGTGAATTCCAATTATTGTATCACATTCCAGATAAACAGAAAATGTTAAACTTTCCGATCGAACAGTCGAATACCCAAGTTTTCCCGATACAGCTCAACACATGAAACAAGTCTAAAAACATTCAGTTCGTACCTCAGTACCAACGGTCCAGCCGTAGAAGGGTCAAGCCAACGCCTCACATGTGGCACGCCGTACTGCCCCAAACCCGAAGGTTCAAAGGGCAGTTCAAGACGGTCACATAATCGAGTTAAGGTTTGTTGTCTTCTAGAGGGTCCATCGCGTTACTTGCACTACTTAGAACGTCGTTAAACTACGGAAAAATCCAACACTTGGAAATTTCCCGCAGGGGAAAAGTTGGGTATTTATATCCGGTCGAACCTTTTAACATATTCTAAAGTCATCCGGAAATACACAAAGACGAAATTTGATAATCCGGTCGAAACATCAAAGCTCCAAAACACCCCAGAAAATTAAACTCTGGAATAAATATTAAAAATACCCATAAAACTCAGCTTCTGAAATAATTAATTACTGCGCAAAGTAGGAGTGATGACGTCATCATACTGCCGCGGAACCGCCGCCTAAGGAGGCTTATGCCGCGGTTCCGCCGCAGGTTGCACTGTTCATGACTTGAATTTTGTGCCGTAATTCTTAGAATTTCTTGCTGAGTTTTCTGCATATTTTTAATTTGGAAAAAACCCAGTTTTTAAAAAATGTACAGAGAGCCGTTTTCGGGTTAGGGTTTTGGTTCGATCAGACTTCAAATGTCGTCTGGACTTCGCCTAAGGCTCTAGCTAGGCTCTGATACCACTGTAGGGTTCCTAGGCACACTATAGAGGTCACACAAGGCATCAACCATGCCAATTTAAAATTTTATGGGTGCCGAGAAACCCTAATACGGATCGTCGGCTAGAATTCTAGGCGATAAACAAATCTAGTTAACAACTTAACTAAAAGAAGAGAGCTACAACCTTTGTAGATCCGGTTATCCACTTCCTTAGCTCCATGTAGGCATCCTCTCGCTGTCCATCTCGAATCCCGAACTCAAACGTCGGCTTCATCGGAGATTTGGGCGGACTAGGTCGTCGGCTTCGTGCCGAAGATGATCTACGTCGAGGCATCACAAGTTCAAGCTCCGACTTCACAAATTTGTGAAACTTGTGAATGAAAACACCCAAAACAACTTGGCAAGAGGTAGAGGGTGAAGAAATAGGAGGTAGGTTCACTTTAGAATTGGATTTCTCATATTAGAACTCAAGATGCCATTGATGGCATCAAGCTTTCTCTCTTTAAGATGAAGAAGAAGATGAAGCTAGAAATATGATAAGTCTTTTGATAAATGAAAAATAAATCAATACTTATCATTCACTAACTAAGGTTAAGTGTAGAGAATAGACCATGGTTACTTGAGAGGGTTAGGGTTAAGCATGATGACAAGAATGGTTACAAAAGTCAAAGCTTCATGAAGCTTCAACTTAAAACAAAGAAAGCCACCATTCTCATCATAATCCTTTTCAAATAAATAAATAAATGAATATGCAAAACCCTAATCAACACTTAACCATGGTTTTAATTCTTTACACTTAACAAAGTGATCAAGTATCATCAAACATGATACAAATATGTGCACAAAAGTATATCACATATACTTCTTGCACATCAAGTGAGAAAATCCATATAAAGTGAACCAATACTAGTTAATGCAATGTAATATATCAAATATATAATTATACATTAAATCATTAAATCAACACTTGATTTAACGATCCGGTCATATCGCATATAACCGACTAGTATTCTATGTATCGGCTTATCGAATCAATCCTTGATTCGATATCTAGGTTACATCGAATATAACCAATCGATACATCCATCGCGAGAATGAAATACGGTATCCCATACACGCATTATTCTCGGTCCTGCACATATCTCATATGCGCTCCTATTTCGTTTCGCTTGAGCCAGGAAACCTCTGTTTAGGACTCTAAAGACTCGTCAATACGCCGGTAGCAGATGATGATCATATCAAGCACCCACAAGCCGCAAGCGGTCTGCTAAACGTAACGGCCATCCGGGTATTGAGCGATCAGAAGATCGACGAGCTAGCCCGCTCACACTCCTGTGAATCCAACCAGTAACACTTACCGTACAGTCCGGTCTGTTCGTCTGATATGTCGCATATGAAGTCTAGGGGTGGTAAACGTCAGACCCCAATAACCGATAAGTCGTGCCGATGTGAGGCTCATAACGGGTCGAGAAACTACTGGTAACATTTACCAGCAAATCTCTGATCAGCCCTGGCCAGGGACTTCCCTGTTACGGCCAATCGAGCACAGCGCAACATCAACCCCCAATACCGGAAGAGACGAAACCCCTCCTATCGCTCATTGCCTCCATGTGACTCGGGACTGTACCCAAAGACCACCGTTTTGCACGCCCTCATGGACGTGGTAAGGTGGAGATCAAAGCACAGTGGGAATCACACAAGACTCTATGACGATCTCGGGTCTACAGACTAACCTGTACAAGTGTCACCTGAGAACTGCCATCTGACGTGAGGTATAATACCATCTGGGAGTTCTCGGCGAGTCCATCCAGTGTACCCAGTCTCCACTGAGCACCCGTATACCATCTCTGATGTCAAACACCAATGGATATAGGATCATCCATCGCCCATCTCATGGGTCGAGAAGCGTATACGCTAGTCTACACTGGTATATCGATGCCCTGTCTCGATACACCCACGACTAGGGACCTTGAAGGATGTACTTATGTACTACCATGTCCCCACTAGTATGATCTGCATCATAGTCCAGGTAGTCAAGTACACATCCTAAGGGCTTTATCAACATGTAACTATAAGACAGTTTAAAGAGACTAGTGTACATGTTAAGATAAAGAGTAACCAGATAGCATACTATCATATCGAGCAAGAAAGTCATCTCTATATATGTCCAAGCATCCAATATAATATACAACATCTGTACAATACTGGCCTCTAGGGCATACATACAACTAACACATGCCCCCCCGGACTCCAAGAACAATCTCTCATATATGTTCAACAGTTTGATCAAGCTCGGAAACTTGTGTTGAACAGTATTTTCTGGGGTAAGACCCATAACCATCTATTCAGTAGCGAAGACATACTCATCAGGAAGAAGTATCTCCTCATAGTGCTCTCCTCTGATGGATAACCCGGATTTTCCGTGAATTCCTCCAGCGAAATTGATACCTCCCTGTTAGTGTATATGCCCTAGAGGCCATTACTGTATCATACTAGCTTGTATATTACTTAATCGAAGCTTGGGATATTCACAGTTGTATAGACAATCTTGCTCAAAATGGTAGTATGCTACTTGGTTTGTCACTACTTCAATATGTGCATGTGTTTCTTTTAGTATATCGCTTATACATATTAGTAGAGCCCTTAGGATCTTTGCTTAATTACCAGCGTTGTGATGGCAGTCACACTCGTGGGGGCTGGGTAATCCATAAGCACATCCTTATACAGGTCCCTAGTCGTAGGACTATCGAGACAGGGCATCGATACTCCGGAGTAGACTAGCGTATGTGCTTCTCATCCCAGCAGGGGAGATGGTCTGTCCCACAGCCATCAGTACATCGTACTGGAGATAGTATGCGGGTGCTCGTTAGGTTACGAGTACAATGGACAGGACTCGTCGGGGACTGTTGGTTGGTACTATACCTATCGTCAGTTATCAGTTCCCAGGTGACATGAGTACAGCTTAGTCCGCTGACTTAACACTGTCACTTCGCCTCGAGTGTGTTCCCACTGTACTTAGATTACTACCCTACCACGGCTCAAAGAAGTCATGCAAACAGGTAGTAGTTGGGTGCAGTCCCGAAGCACTTGGAGGCAGTGACGGTTAGACATGATTCATCTCTCCCGGTATTGGGGATTGATATCGCGCTGTGTCTAGGAGAGCCATTACACATGTAGTCCCTGGCCAGGGCAAGCGAGATATACTGGTAGGTTTCCAGTGTTATCTCAGGGTGTTCTGGGCTACACTCCGACACGACTTGTATTAGGGGACTGACGTTTACCACCCCCTAGGCCCGCCATGCGATATTCTCAGACGAACGGACCGGACTGTACGGAGATTGTCACATACAGGCTCAGTAGGAGTTCGGATGGGTTTACCTCTTCGGCCTTCTTATCGACATCTACCAGGGGACCGTTACGTACAGCTAGTGCCGCTTGCGGTCTATGGTTAAACCCACTGCCAACATAGTGTCGAGTCTTTAGAGTCCCACACAGAGAGTTTCCCTGCACTGAGCGAAACGTGTAGAGGCCGTATGGTTTTACGGCAGGGCTACGATCACTTACGTGCACTTGTGTGCGTATGCTGTTCGGGCAGGCAATACTAGTGGGCTTTGGTTTAAGCCGGATCCTAGTATTGCACGGATGGATTTGTTTTTTCTTCTGTGCATTCGCATTCTACGGAATGCGGATGCGGGTGTGTATGCACAGTTTTGAGGAGCGATGAAGGAGGAGGTGCCTCATTAGGGTTTTGGCAGTTGATTCGGCCAAAACCGTTATGTGGCAAGCTCGTTGGGGTTTTGACAATTCGTTCGGTCAAAACCATTATGAGCCGGGGACATTATTTACTAATCTTTTTAGTGATAATTAAGTGATGGCTAATTACTTTGACCATTTGACCACACTTGACTTTGTTGACCGTTTGACCAAAGTTGACTTTGACCTTCATGAGAGGTCTAGAGTTTTCTTTGGATTTCTTTTTCTTTTTGGATTATGAAAATGGTCAAGTCATTTGTAGCCATCAACTTTATCATGAAAGGATTGGTAATAATGGTGTTTATGCATTATTGAACCATGGTGCCCTTTTTCTTTAGTTGATAATTCATTTCTCATTTCTCATTTTTCTCTCTCTTGTGAGAAGAAAAAGAAAAGAGCTCCATGGTTGCAAGTTCTCCTTCATCTTCCTCCTCTTGAAAAATCTTTTGATCTTATGTGTTGAGAGAAAAAGAATCCACATAGACAAACACTTCCATCAACCTCTTCTACACAACCTAGGACATCAAGACTAGCGATCTTGTTGCCCTAGTTGCCTCGGCTCGAGGTGGAGCTCGGTGTACAACTCTCGGGTAGATCGTCTTCGACTCAAGGAGGCCACGGAGGTGACCAAGATCCGGATCGATCCTCGGAGCGTAGACGGACGAGTAGGACAGCGGAATGAAGACCCGAAGGACCGGTATCGTAAGGTATAATCTTTATGGCATAGTAGATAGCACCTCAAGTAGTTTGCTAGTTTCTAGTTTAGCAAAGATTCTTCTTTAGTCCATGTTGCCTTTGCGCCAAAAATTATTTTTCGCCGTTTCCGCCTCCCCATAAGAACCGGGGTGAGCAACGTGGACTTACAGTGGCATCAGAGCCTAGCTAAACATAAACTAGCAAGTTAGCAAAGTATTTAAAATATCGATCGAAAAAAAATCACAAAACACGTCCGGGAAAAATCAACTTTCTGTCGATTTTTTATACTGCTCAAAAAATTATTTGACATACATGAAAAATCGGCTCAGGGTTTTCTAAAGACACCCACCAAAAAAGATCCACTGAACCGGTCAAAGCGCCGCGGTTCCGCGGCAAGAACATGCTTATTGCCGCGGATCCGCGGCCGAGTTTGGTGCAGTGTACTTAGTTGGAGGTTTTTGGATTTTTAATATAGTTTGTTTCTACCCAGATTTTCCAGAGAACAAATTTATTTTTGGGGTGGTTACAAATCCGTATTTTGATCGATATTCCGTAGAGTTTGGCTAATGGATATTATCTGTGATGTGATATATGTATTGAACGTCTACTAATCGCTATACGTCGATTAGTGGGGGTTATACATATTTGTGATCTGTAATATTGATGGTTTGTGTATATGAACTCGTTGGATTGTCGCGGATGAATAGCCAGGTGGATGTGAGATGAGAGTTTCTTTTTCTTTCATTCATGTAAAATTTGTAAATTGATGTAATATTATTTGTTTGGTCGCACATCCGGGATGAGGTTGTAGCCGCCATTGTATAATTTCTTTTTACTGTTTTTGCTCCTAGGATAGACCCAAGGTGGGGTGCACAAACTACCGGGTATCTCGAAGTGCCAAGTGGCCTACTCACGTCGTTGAGGGAGGTTGCTTCGCTTCGAGTACTTGGCGGGTAGTTTGCCGCACCCGTAGGGGTCTTGGGTGGGGTTTTGGCTATTCACCGCGACCGTGTAATCCGCTTTTTGTTACAGGCTCGTACGGAATGCGGATTCCTAGTATATCCAAAGTGTTCATCTGTGATCTGGAATGGCTATCATTGCATGTGACGAATGTATATATCTATATATGATATCTATTTAGGCATTGCTTATGTTTTGCATCCGCGCTAGTCCAGCCCCCGCTCTGTCGTTAGTTAAATAACCTAACGGGTGATGACGGGACCCCGTGGCAAATGCGGATGGCATAAGCGTACGTCATATTTTCGTTGTTTTCTGCAATGGTAGGATTAAATGATGGGACGCATTAAAATTAATGCAAGAAAATAAACCAAGTAAAAGTCGTTGGAACACTTTTAAAACAACTCGGTTCTTTTTAAAAAAAACCAACTTTTAAACGCGGAGCTTGAACCACTCCTTTTAAAAGCTATCTCGTTCCATCGATTATATCAAGTTCACTACGTTCACGGTTTCGCCAAAACCATTCGTAGCCCTCCATCATTTCATATGGATAGTCAATAGTATTAAAGTTGTGTTTGTTGACCAAAGTCAAGGCACAGTGTTTGGTAGCTATTGGGTATTCATATGCAGCATAGATAGATGCGTTGGTTTGGGACAGTCGTACTGCCTTGTTAGCCAAAGTCAAGGGTAGGTACGGATGGGTTCAAATTAACCTGAAGAATGACGGGTAGAACTTGACATGTGACTTATGATTTGTTGGCCAAAATCAAGATCATAAGAGTATGGGGCAAAAATCCACATCGGGGGTTTCTAAAGAAACTGAAACTTGCTAGCGCTGCATACCATTTGGAGTGTGATGATTCTGGTAGGATTCCTTCAGTTTTGTCACGCGATGATATTTGGATCCCGATCCTACTATGAGTATATGCTACTCCTCAGAAACTTTCTCACTTAACGATCAATGCTATAAACCAAGTAGGTGTCTAGAAAGGTGTTAGCGGGGCTACGCCCACAGGGAAAAGAGCTTATTTAATTAAGAAACTTCGCGAAAGCGTTGGAAAACCTCTCTCGAAGTACCGACACTGGCCTGGCTGAACGGTTAAGCAAGTATTGTACGGTGAGATTGATCCCGACTAATTCTTCCTTTATGGTTTGAGGAGGGATTCGAGAGACAGTGGGAGCCATCCTGTTTAGATAAATTAAAAACCAATCTAAACTTGCAAGAGCATCATGCTGAGTGTTTTCTTCTCTCTCTCTTAATTGCAGCGACCCAGTGACCACACCTAGGTTACATCTAGATAATAAAATGACTGAATCTGACTGTTCTGACTGGCAAAGGTCTGTCCAGATGTCCATTGCCCATGACAAGCTGGGACACCTCTTAACTAATCCATCCCCTGCCGTCTCAGGACCAGTTTCCCCTGTCATGGATATTGATATCCGAAGGACATCGGAAAAAGACTGTGCGAAAGCCAAGTGCCTCATGTTAGCCTCAGTTGATGGTACATACCAGAGGCAGCACGAGAAGATGGACTTAGTTTCTATCTTCCTCCATAACAAAGATTTATATGGAGAGCAATCTCGTATCGCAAGATATGAGACCTCGAACGAATTACTTCCAGCGAGGTTGGCTATCGGGTCATCTGTAGGGGGCAACGTCCTTACAGAGACCAGCTATTTTGAGCTCATGGACTTGAAGACCACGTTGAAGAACGGGTCAGATGCTGACTTGATTCTACAGTCTCTACCTTCTACCCTGAAGGAAACCAGGAAAGTAGAAGGAAAGGGAAGGGCAAAAGTTTCGGGACTGGATGTAGTAAAAGAGGGACGTTCCTATTGTTACAGGAATGAACATTGGCAGAAGGATTGCAGGGCTAGCAAAGCCAGTAGCCAGAATTCGAAGCATGTTGTGGCTTCGGCTTCGGGTGTGTTTGTAATTGAGAACTGTATGTCAGTTAACCATACTTCCTGGGTATTGGATACCGGATCAGGATCTCACATCTGTAATTCGTTACAGGCTCTGAGAAACCGTAGGGTTATCAAGATAGGTGATATGACTCTCAAGGTTGCTAACGGAATGAGCATGTACGCTGAATCTGTATGGGAATATCATTTTGGACTGACAACTGGGCAGATATTGATTCTGTGTAACTATTTTTATGTACCAGGTGCGACTTGTAATATCATATCTGTATCCTTACTTTCTAAGGAAGGATATTATTTTACTTTTGTAAGCGATGTGGTTAACATCCTCCTAAATCAAGTTCTGATTGGGTCAGGTACATTAAAAAACGGGATATACGTATTGAATCAAGCTCAGATTTTCAGTGTCCAGAACACACTTAAAAGAAAGTCTCCGGAATTAAATCAGGCTTTCTTATGGCATTGTAGACTGGGTCACATTAATGAGACACGGTTAACAAAGTTACATAAAGAAGGATACTTGGATCCGTTCGAGTACCAGTCTTATGCCACTTGTGAATCTTGTCTCATGGAAAAGATGACAAAGACTCCGTTCACTGGACACGGAGAAAGAGCAAGCGAGCTCTTGGGACTCATACACAGTGACGTGTGTGGTCCAATGTCTACACATGCGCGAAGTGGTTATTCATACTTCATTACTTTCACAGATGATTTCTCTAGGTATGGACATGTCTTCCTGATGAAGCATAAATCCGAGGCCTTTGAGAAATTTCAGGAATACAAGAATGAAGTTGAAAAACAAACAGGCAAAAGTATCAAGACACTGAGATCTGATCGAGGTGGTGAATACTGGAGTGCCGAGTTTCTGGACTACTTAAAAAAGAATGGAATTCTCTCTCAACTTACTCCTCCATACACACCACAGCACAACGGTGTATCGGAAAGGCGGAATCGAACCCTATTGGATATGGTTAGTTCCATGATGAGTAAGGCTGAGTTACCGCAATCTTTCTGGAGTTATGCGCTAAAATCAGCTGCATACCTTTTGAACCGAGTTCCAACTAAGACTGTGCCTACTACACCATATCAGATGTGGTGTGGGAAGAAACCCTATTTTAAGCACATTAAGACATGGGGATGTCCAGTTTTTGTTAAAAAGCAGCATGCGGACAAGCTCGAGGCACGTTCAGTACAGTGTAAGTTTGTGGGATACCAAAAGAACTCCAAGGGGTATCTTTTCTATTACGCAGAGGAACAAAAAGTTTTTGTTTCTCGTCATGCCCGCTTCTTGGAAACTGAGTTTTTGGAAAATCAGATAAGCGGGAGCGCAATAGAACTGGAAGAAATTCCAGAACCACGAGCTATTACTGAAGGCTTAGTAGAACCAGAGGGTTCAAAAGAACCGGACATCCCAACGCCACTCCGCAGGAGTAGTAGGCAGTCTCATCCGCCCGAGAGATACTACGGTTTTCTCATAGACGGGGATAGAGAGGATTGCACCATTGACTATGGTGAGCCTACTAGCTTCCAGCAAGCCATTCAGAGCGGTGACTCAGTAAAATGGCTGGATGCAATGCGGACCGAGATGGAGTCCATGTACACCAACAAAGTTTGGACTTTGGACTTTGCTCCAGAAGGGATAAAACCCGTAGGCTGCAAATGGATCTTCAGAAAGAAGATTGGTGTAGATGGGCAGGTTGAAACCTATAAAGCTAGACTTGTTGCAAAGGGCTTTCGTCAAAGACCTGGTTTGGACTATGACGAGACCTTTTCTCCAGTGGCTATGCTCAAATCCATTCGGATCCTTCTTGCCATTGCTGCCTTCCACGATTATGAAATCTGGCAGATGGACATAAAGACGGCTTTCCTAAATGGAAGTTTAGAAGAGTGCGTCTATATGGATCAGCCGGAGGGATTCATTCAGAGTGGGAGCAGCGGTAAAATGTGCAAGTTGCTCAAGTCCATCTATGGACTAAAGCAGGCATCACGGAGTTGGAACATCTGCTTTGATGATACTGTCAAGGAATTCGACTTTATCAAAAACCCAGATGAACCATGCATTTACAGTAAGATTGTAGGGAGAACTGTGGTATTCCTCGTCTTGTACGTGGATGACATTCTCCTAATAGGAAATGATATTCCTATGCTACAGTCAGTCAAAGGATTCTTGTCACAGAGATTCTCCATGAAGGACCTGGGCGATGCCAACTACATTCTGGGGATCCAGATCTATCGTGATAGATCTAACAGGATGTTGGGACTTTCGCAGTCCAGGTACATCGACACCATACTGAAACGCTTCAGTATGGAAGATTCCAAGCGCGGTAATCTACCGGCTTGTCACGGAATCACCCTCTCCAAAGAGATGTCTCCCAAGACTGATTTGGAAAGGGCTCGCATGTCATCTATACCCTACGCATCTGTGGTAGGCTCTATAATGTATGCGATGTTATGTACCAGACCAGATGTAGCATACGCATTGAGCGTTGTAAGCCGGTATCAGTCGAACCCAGGGGAGAAACACTGGATAGCGGTAAACAACATTCTCAAGTACCTGAGAAGGACTAAGGAGATGTTCTTGGTGTATGGTGGCAAAGACCTCCAGATCGAGGCCTTTGCTGACTCCAGCTTCCAGAGTGACAAGGATGACTCCAAGTCCATGTCGGGTTATGTCTTTACCCTCAATGGAGGGGCGGTTTGCTGGAAGAATTCCAAGCAGGATACCGATGCTGACTCAACAATGGAAGCGGAGTACATAGCTGCTTGCGATGCCGCAAAGGAAGCTGTCTGGATGAAGAAGTTCCTCACAGAGCTTCAGGTGGTTCCTACCATTGTTGATCTAATACCGTTGTATTGCGACAACAACGGCGCTATAGCTTTAACGAAGGAACCCAGGTCCCATCAGAAGTCCAGGCACATTTTGAGGCGGTACCACCTGATCAGGGAGATCGTAGATCGCCGGGAGATCGAGGTGAAGAGAGTAGATTCGGAGAATAATACTGCAGATCCACTCACAAAGGCCCTACCCCAGACTCAGTTCGAGCGGCTGATCGAGATGATAGGTCTTCGATACGCCAGTACATAGCCTTAGTGCAAGTGGGAGATTGTTAGTGTATATGCCCTAGAGGCCATTACTGTATCATACTAGCTTGTATATTACTTAATGGAAACTTGGGATATTCACAGTTGTATAGACAATCTTGCTCAAAATGGTAGTATGCTACTTGGTTTGTCTCTACTTTAATATGTGCATGTGTTTCTTTTAGCATATCGCTTATACATATTAGTAGAGCCCTTAGGATCTTTGCTTGATTACCAGCGTTGTGATGGCAGTCACACTCGTGGGGGCTGGGAATCCATAAGCACATCCTTATACAGGTCCCTAGTCGTAGGACAATCGAGACAGGGCATCGATACTCCGGAGTAGACTAGCGTATGCGCTTCTCATCCCAGCACGGGAGATGGTCTGTCCCACAGCCATCAGTACGTCGTACTGGAGATAGTATGCGGGTGCTCGTTAGGTTACGAGTACACAGGACAGGACTCGTCGGGAACTGTTGGTTGGTATTATACCTATCGTCAGTTATCAGTTCCCAGGTGACATGAGTACAGCTTAGTCTGCTGACTTGACACTGTCACTTCGCCTCGAGTGTGTTTCCACTGTACTTAGATTACTACCCTACCATGGCTCAAAAGAGTCGTGCAAACAGGTAGTAGTTGGGTGCAGTCCCGAAGCACTTGGAGGAAGTGACGGTTAGACATGATTCGTCTCTCCCGGTATTGGGGGTTGATATCGCGCTGTGTCTAGGAGAGCCATTACACATGTAGTCCCTGGCCAGGGCAAGCGAGATATACTGGTAGGTTTCCAGTGTTATCTCAGGGTGTTCTGGGCTACACTCCGACACGACTTGTACCGCTATTAGGGGACTGACGTTTACCATCCCCTAGGCCCGCCATGCGATATTCTCAGACGAACGGACCGGACTGTACGGAGATTGTCACATACAGGCTCAGTAGGAGTTCGGATGGGTTTACCTCTTCGGCCTTCTTATCGACATCTACCTGGGGACCGTTATGTACAGCTAGTGCCGCTTGCGGTCTGTGGTTAAACCCACTGCCAGTGTAGTGTCGAGTCTTTAGAGTCCCACACAGAGAGTTTCCCTACACTGAGCGAAACGTGTAGAGGCCATATGGTTTTACGGCAGGGCTACGATCACTTACGTGCACTTGTGTGCGTATGCTGTTCGGGCAGGCAATACTAGTGGGCTTTGGTTTAAGCCGGATCCTAGTATTGCACGGATGGATTTGTTTTTTCTTCTGTGCATTCGCATTCTACGGAATGCGGATGCGGGTGTGTATGCACAGTTTTGAGGAGCGATGAAGGAGGAGGTGCCTCGTTAGGGTTTTGGCAGTTGATTCGGCCAAAACCGTTATGTGGCAGGCTCGTTAGGGTTTTGACAATTCGTTCGGTCAAAACCATTATGAGACGGGGACATTATTTACTAATCTTTTTAGTAATAATTAAGTGATGGCTAATTACTTTGACCATTTGACCACACTTGACTTTGTTGACCGTTTGACCAATGTTGACTTTGACCTTCATGAGAGGTCTAGAGTTTTCTTTGGATTTCTTTTTCTTTTTGGATTATGAAAATGGTCAAGTCATTTATAGCCATCAACTTTATCATGAAAGGATTGGTTATGATGGTGTTTATGCATTATTGAACCATGGTGCCCTTTTTCTTTAGTTGATAATTCATTTCTCATTTCTCATTTTTCTCTCTCTTGTGAGAAGAAAAAGAAAAGAGCTCCATGGTTGCAAGTTCTCCTTCATCTTCCTCCTCTTGAAAAATCTTTTGATCTCATGTGTTTAGAGAAAAAGAATCCACATAGACAAACACTTCCATCAACCTCTTCTACATAACCTAGGACATCAAGACTAGCGATCTTGTTGTCTTAGTTGCCTCGGCTCGAGGTGGAGCTCGGTGTACAACTCTCGGGTGGATCGTCTTCGACTCAAGGAGGCCGCGGAGGTGACCAAGATCCGGATCGATCTTCGGAGCGTGGACGGACGAGTAGGACAGCGGAATGAAAATCCGAAGGACCGGTATCGTGAGGTATAATCTCTATGGCATAGTAGATAGCACCTTAAGTAGTTTGCTAGTTTCTAGTTTAGCAAAGATCCTTCTTTAGTCCATGTTGCCTTTGCACCAAAAAAAAAATTTCGCCGTTTCCGCCTCCCCGTAAGAACCGTGGTGAGCAACGTGGACTTACACTCCCGATCCGATAAAGGAAATGTGTGGATCGGAATATTCCACTGCTCCAGGAAGGATTTAACCCTCCACACATGAGGAGTGTGGTAATAAAAGAGAGACGTGTAGATCGCTGGGTATAACCTGGTCTTCAGCAACAGCGACTTCTTGGCCGACAAAATGTAACGGGCCTACTGCAGATAACTAGCTGAATGTCGGGGGTCCACTCTTATCGTATAAACCTGACCCTAAGGTCGCGCTTCTCCTTGACATATGCAGTGCCCAGAATTTCTGGGTCCATCGGCAGCTGGAATGGTATCGACGCCATGGAAGGTTGGAGACAACCTTCCGAGATCCAGTTGACCTCTCCCACTGCATAAGCGACCCGCGGAGGGTCAGCATAATGAATCGACGGAATAGGTTCTGATGGCACCACACAAGTAAAGCCGTGCCGACCCCGGATAATATAACTGTACCACGATCCCCACAGATGAAGAGACTTCTGCTCTGGGTCGTAGTCCCGGATTAGCGCAAAGACTTCCCGATCTGTAGGTGCATCGGCAAAAGCACTCTCCGAACGAACGTAAGGGAAAAAGGAATCGGAAGCCATAGTACCTGAAAAGAAAAACCCGTAGAGAGTTAGTTATTGGCACAATATAATTAACTACAACTAAGGGCCTTAGCATTTTCAGTAGACCCAAAGTTGTACTCCATTATGGCATATTAAAATCACTACAGTCCAAGAAAAAAAGGAAGATAATGGGCCCCACAAAATCAAGGCGATGCCTCATCAATGATGAGACATGCACCCATTGTGAGAATCCAAAAGGATTCTCATTAAATGAATGATCTCACTGAGCAGTGGAGTTCAAAACTCCCAATGTTCTCGAAAAACGTGTTCTGCAACAGATCCAAATTTGTAAGAAGAGTGGTAGAACCCTAAATATATATATATATATATAAGAAAGAGGAATAAAATTCCCAAAAATTTTCAAAATTTCTCAGAGCTAAGCTCTGTTATACAAACTGGAATTAAATTCCATCGATGATGGGATTAAATCCCAGAAATCCCCATGGGAAATAAAATGGAATTAAATTCCAGAGAACCCTCAAAGATCACCTAAGATCTCTAAGACTCACAGTCTACCCAAATAAAAAGTTTTTTAAGATCTCTAAGAGATCATTTCAAGAAAAGAGCTACGCTCTGTTAACAGGTTAAAAATCCAAAACAAAAAAGGAGATCCTTTTAAGAGTTAAATTTTAGTCATAATCCTTACCAATTTTTTTAACAGAGTTCAACTCTAAGAGGTTCTATGGGCAGAGATCTAAGCTCTGAGAAGAGAATTGAATTCTCAAGGAAAAAAAGAAGATAATGAAACGGCAGTCATCTCAAGGGCTAAAGACCCTACTTATAGGATGTGAAGGGACGGTTCAACTCTCTAGGAGATCAAACGGTAGAAAAAGTGACATCGTTGCACCCACGTGTGAGCCGCGTGAGAACAACGGTGGGGGCATTTGTTCCCCCAAAATTTAAACGATATAAAAAGAGCTATGCTCTATTGAATCTTAATAAGGTAGCGCCTCACTTGGTCTTCACGAGGGCGTCGGCGCCAATCTTGTAGGAATAAATCCTATGATGGCGCCGCACGTGCTCCTCATGTGGGCGCCAATGTGCAAAGCACAGGAGCGCTTATTATATAAGAATTAAATTCTTATATGGCGCCGCACGTGCTCCTCACGTGGGCGCTTATGTGCAAAACACAGAAACTCCTATTATAAATAAGAATTTAATTCTTAAGTGGCGCCCACATGCACAACACGTGAGCGCCGGTGTCCGAGTTTAAACCAATAGAATTAAATTCTATATTTCCCTAACAAAAATTGGGATATTCTCTGTTAAACAGAGCCGTTGGATCAAAGTTCCAATGGTAATAATAAATCATCAAACAATAGAATTAAATTCTATTCTGAGGAATATTTGTCCTCAATATTTACAAACAAAAAAGATTGCTCTCTGTAAAACAGAGAACCCTTGAATCAAAAATCCAATGGTGATTAAAAATCACCGCTTGACAGAATAAAATTCTGTCTATGAGAAAATATTTCCCTAATTTTGTTAAAAACAAGAAAATATATTCTGTAAAACATAAATACTTGGATCAAAGATCCAACAGTGGGTAAAATGCCCCAAACCAATTTTGAGACCAATTAAATCAAATGGAATCTCTCAATAAGAGATTTTCTCAAAATTAATTAACAAACTTGCCTCCACTATATAAAGGACCCGAGACTTCAAATCTCATATAGAGGGAACCCCCCCCCTCCATAAGCTTCTTAAAAATACAGAAAGCTTCCAAAACAACAGAGAATTTAATTCTCAAGAAAAGAAGAAGATTTTCCTCCTCAAAATCCTAGGTAAAGAAAATACAAAGATCAAAATATCTCTTGTTTTAACTATCTAAGAGTTTAACCCTTCTCAAAGAACTTAGTTCTTCCTCTGGATCAGAGATCCACAAAACAGGTCTCCCACAAGTTGAGAATTTAATTCTCATCGGAAAGATCTTGTTCTTGAGAATCAAAGATTCAGAGAAGAACTAGGTTAAAAAGAAAGAAAAAGGAAAAGAACATGTATCCTAGGAATTTAATTCCTCCAAAATTAGAGTTTAACCCTACATAAAGAACTTAGTTCTTATAAAAAGAAAAGAAGAACTTAGTTTTCCAATGAACAAAAAACGATCCAAGGTCCTCAAAATAGAGATCTTGATGATCATTAATGGCCAAAATGGCATTAACAGAGATTTAATCTCTAAAAAAAGAAGAAGAAAGATTAGCGCCTCACGTGGACGCCATACAAAAGTGCGTAGCACTTCATATACAGCCAAAACGGCTGAGTGTTCAGCACTGATTGGGCAGCGCCCAGCACCTCACATGCTCCACATGTGGGGGCCATACAAAAAGTGCTTATCACTTCATATATAGCAAAAACGTCCAAGTGCTAAGCACTGATTGGGCAGTGCCCAGCGTCGCGCGTGCTCTTCATGTGGACGCCACATAAAAAAAGTGTTTAACACTATATATATAACTGAGTGCTTAGCACTAATTGGGCAACGCCCATAATTGAAGGCTTCATATGATACCCATGTAAGCGTCAGAGCGTCAAATAAGTGCTTAGCACTTTTGCATAAAAATGGGGCTAAACAAACAGAGCCTAAATAAGTGCTCAGCACTTTTGAACAAAAAAAGGACTGAGCAGACTAAGCCTAAATTGGCTAAGTCTCTCTAAAAAGTTTTTTACAGCCGAGCCCAAATTCTCTGTTATTGGATCTTAAATAAAAATGATCCTTAAAATATTGCTAAATTGATCTTAGTCTCAAATATGGCTAACGTATCCTTAGTTAAAATTGAGCCTAAATACTCATATATTTACGTTGATCTTAATCTCAAACTAGATTAACGATCCTTAAATAAAAAAAATATTTTTGAACTAAAAGAATATATAATCTAAGTTCAAAACCCAAACCCAGATCTAAAAATATACGGATTTGGACTAACCCGAGCCCTACGGGCGACGATATAAACTAGTCTCCGTATACAATCCACGGGCAACCAAAATAAACAAAAATACATACGATACGAAGTGAACTGCTGGAGAAAAAGAAAGTGGTTATCGCAATGCGGTAACGTAATTAATTGCAGGGGCTTGCGCCTGCAGGGAAGAGCGTCCCCACAATTAAAAAACCCTCACAAATGAGGGAGAATCTGATAAAGTCTGCTACATCGGTCGCATCAATCCAAACCTCCGATATATGGTGCCATAAATCAACTTGGTATTTTCGGAGAGATTGATGGATAAGTCAAAATAGCATATGCCCCCAAATTCAAGCCAGACGTCCTAACATCTCGGTCCGGTCTTTCGACGGTGAACAACTCGCAATTGAGCAGTGACCCTTCTGGTATGGGATGGGCAATAAGGAAGTCGGCAAGGGCTTGCCCTTTTACCAATGTCAACTTCGACCCCCCCAATGTTGGACTATGAAGCCTAAGAATTTTCCCGACGACACGCCAAAAGCGCACTTCGGAGGATTCATCTTCAGATCGTGTTCCCTCAGTCGGGTGAAAACGGTCCTGAGATCTCGGATGTGATCGGCCTTGGATTTTGTCTTGACGACCAAATCATCAACATAACATTAGACGGCCTTATGGATTGAGTCATCAAAGATTTTGGTCATTGCCCTTTGATATGTGGCGCTCACATTCTTCAGTCCGAACGACATCACCTTGTAGCAGTATATCCCGATCGGGATTCGAAACGCTATGTGTTTCTTATCCTCGGGCGACATCTTGATCTGATTATATCCAAACGAGCTATCAATGAAGGTGAACAGCTCATAATTTGAGGTATCGTCGACCATCATTTCCATGACCGGTAGCGGGAAATCATGTTTAGGGCATGCCTTGTTAAGATCTCTGAAATCGACGCAGACTCGTATCTGCCCAATCTTCTTTTTCATTGGGACGATCCATGCGATCCAGTCCGCATATTTCTCTTCTCTGATGAAACCGGCATCGATGAGTTTCTTGGTTTCCTCGATGGCCTTTTCTTCCGGTTCTCTTCTCATTCTTCGAGGAGCTTGTTTGACTGGATTGGCATTAGGAGATATATCCAGCTTATGCACGGCCACTTCAGGGGAGAGGCCAGGCATTTATTTGTACGTCCACGCGAAGCAGTCGGTGAACTCATGCAGCAGGGCAATTATCTACTCTTTTATTTCCTCTGACAAGAGTGAGCTGATGTAGGTCGGCCTTGGATTATCGGGCGTTCCCAAATCAACCTCGGTTAGCTCGTCGAAGGTTGCTTGTCCGCCATCTTCGAACTCTTGAGGGGCTTCTTCTGACTTGGCTAGCTCATCTTCATCATTTGACTCATTCGCTGGCTTCACCAATATGGATCATGTAGCATGCCTTGACGTCGGGTTGAATGAAACCTAGGCCCCGTCTATCTGGGATTCTCTATCGATGAGTGCTCGGACCTGAGGTGGGTGCCACAGCCCTTTATAAAACTTCGCTTCGGAGTCCGTTTGATATAACCGACATCCGCACTTTTTAAAATATTCCCGCATCTCTGGCGCATAATATCTGGGGTTTAGGATGGCTCTTATGCCTCTTTCATTGGGAAGGCACGTGACAGACAAATCGTCCGGGTGCACGACAGGATTTGACCCATAAAACAGGATGCTCTTCTGTCCATTCTTTCTTTCGGGAACGTAAAAGGTCTTTAGCTGGTCCACGGTGGAGACTGATAATGCATCGAGCTTTTTGCACATCTGCTCCGGCACCCTTGTAACGGCTAGGGACCCTTCTGTAACTTCGAAGGTCTCTCTTAGCTTCATTTTTCGCACGAGACCCCGATTTGCACAGCTGTTGCAAGACAGATTCTCTTCTTCTGATTATTCAGTGTCACTACCTAAACGGGGATGAATTTTGCTGCCGGATGAGCCTTCAATATCATAATCGTCCGTATCGCTACCGAAATGAGGGCGAGTTTTACGGAAGGACGGACTTCCAGCGTCGGACTCATCAGTGTCAATGCCGAAACGCGGACGCACATGGGGGTTTTGCTTTTGAAAGTGTCAGCCGGCTCAGATTTACTTTTGAGTTTCGGGGCCGTTCTGTCTTTGGTCAGCTGTGGCTCAGCACTTTGGAGGTTCATAAAGTACCGAGAATCTTCGTATCAGACTTCATGCACACCGAACGGCTGGATGTCCCCGTCAATGCGTCTTTCTTCGCCAATTTTTGTATACTTCATGCACTGATGAAGAGTTGACGGAACAATGCCATAATCGTGAAGCCACGGTCGTCCCAGGAAGATCTTATAGGACGTGTCGGCGTCGATCACGTATATTTTATCTTCGGTTTGTAGGGGCCCAAACCTGATCGGCAAAGTTATGGATCCCAGAACTTGCTGCAGTTTTGATTGAAGCCCTGGATGACAATCCTCTCCCTTGACAGGTGTCGGACGTCCATTGATAAACTCTTTAGAGTCCGTAAATTCATGATGTTCACTGAGGATCCCGGATCAATCAATATGCGATTAATCTGATCTCCGTCACTGTACCCTGTCACGTAAACCGGTCGGTTATGCTCAGCTGTTCCCAGTAACAGGTCTTCATGCTTAAATGTGACCGCGGCAGTATATAGAGTGTACTAAGCCTCTTTCAAATTAATTTCCGCAAAGTTATCCTGGTACCGCTTGGGGTTTTGTAGAGCATGAATGAGAATATCTCTGAGATCCTTAGATAGGACAAGAGCATCATAGATGCTTGAGAAAGACAGAAGCTTCCGAAGATGAGCCAAGACATTATAGTCCACTGAGAAAGGACTCGAGTCTTCATGAGTAAGCTCTCTGCCATCTTCTTCATTAACGACTTTTTTTCCTTCTCTTTTGGGGCGTTACCTTGATTTGGCGGTAGAGCTTGCCGCTTCTGAGATTGATTTGGTTGGCCTTCGTGGCGAGCTCCTCGTCCTCTTCAGGAAAACAAAGTTCTTCTCAGAGTCGCTACCGAGGTGGACGACATAGCAGGTCACTATAGGGATCTCGTCATCGAAGTCTTCTTCTAACTCCTCCAGAATCTCATCCGCTTCTACGGGAAAGAACTCCTTCAATTGAACTAGAGTTTTTTCCTTTTGTTCATAATCTTCAAGCGAATCGATATATTTTTGGATGGTCAATCTCCCTGCAGACACTTTTTCGCGTCGAGCTGCACTTTTCTTCTTCTTGAACTTTTTAGATTTTGAGCCTAATTGAGCCAAAGTGGTAGTTGGAACGGTGGGCTCCTTCTGCCTCCCTCCCTATTCTGTTTTGGGCTCTTTCTGAAGTAGCTCTAGCATCTTCTTCGTCTTTTTGGACATGTGCATCCTCCATGGAGGTTGCGGCGAGTCGGATTCATTTCTCGGGGCGACAGATTCAGCTGTCTGCTCCCAAAAGGCTTCAGGTTATGTCTATATAAAGTTGGTGGTTACAGCTTGGTTGTTCACCAACACACTCTTGGATAGCTCGATCTCTCTAGTCTTGTATTGCTTTTCGACCCAGTATTTGAAAATGTAGCAATTCTCGATCGCATGGCTCACTACTCTGTAGTACGGGAAATATAGCGGATTGTCGGTCATTTTTGCTTCGTGAGGTCTCTTCGACTCCGGCAATTGTAGACCGTTGTTCAGGGCATTCTTGAATATCTTGCGGACCTTGTCCTTCCTGAAAAAGTAGACTTTGTTCTTTTTCTCCTCTAGGGAAGGGCCTTCTCCTCTTAGCACTGGCTTTCGGGCCCGGTCTGTTTTTGACCCGTCCATCTTTCTCTTAACCTCACTGTCAGACGCATTGAAGGCGTTAGTCTTATTAGAGCTCCCACTTTTACGGTTGTCGTCTTTTCTGCTCTTCCAAGACTTGTCATCCCGAGAGTCCGGGATAGACTCTTGATTTGAGTGTTCCAACATTTGTACTCTCTTGGTCAGCTCTTGAAACATCTTGAGGCCAGCTATACATAAGAATAGGATCATCCAATTGCTGAGGTTCCCAATGAGGAGGCTGACGGACAGGTCCTACTCTAGCGGCGGTTCGCACTTGACAGTGAGGTTGCGCCATCGGGCAATCAAGTCCGTGTTGCTTTCATTTTTCCCCAGATTGGTTTTCACGAGGTCGGCAATGGAGATTTTGTCACTAACACTCACGAATCTTTGCCAAAATAGAGACTCCATTTAGGCGAAAGTAGTGAAGGACCCGTATGATATACTTGTGTACCAGTCGAAAGCGACACCTGTCAGGCTGTTGAAAAACTGACAAAGAAGGAGCGCATCATTACCCCCTGTATTTCCGCACGACGCTTTAATGTAGGCGACATGCTTATTTCATTTCTCGTCCCGTCAAATCTTCCGAACTTAGGAATTACGTAGCCGCTTGGGAATTCGATCAGATCGTACTGTGAAGGATATGGCCGCCCACTACTGCCAATTTCTTTTTGAGCTTTGGCTTCAGCCACCAATGTTTTAACCTTGCTAGAGACCAAATCCATTATCCGATCTTGTGTTAACGGGATGGTGCTATCTGGGGCCAGGGCATCCCCAGAAGCGGAATGTGGTCGGCTCTCATGCAGCTCGCCTAATCTTGGATCTAAAGGGACAGGCATCGGTTGCTTCAGGTTGTCATCACCCGGCTCATGATTAGAGACTTGTGCTTGATTGGGAGGCACCCGAGCAATTTGAGCCATGAGATGTAGGGTCTCGGCAGCGCCCCGGCCGTCGAAACGCGGCCAAAATGCGGAATTAAAATTTTCTAAACCGGCGCTACCGCTACCCGATTTACGGATCGACCTTAAACCCTATTCTAGCGAGCTAACTAAGAATTAGAATCGTTATACCGAGTTGATCCGTGTCCTTCGGTCTTCATTCCAAGCTCCTAGTGATCCTTTGATGATGTTTGGTTGCCGGTCTTCCTCCATCTCCGATGATCCACCCGAGGGAAACGGCGCAAGCTCCAACCTCGTCGAACAAGGTAACCGACTTTCCAACGTCGCTAGCGATGGAGAGTCGAGGTGTATGGAAGTGTCACTACATTTTTCTCTCTTTCCTTTTTGCTCATTGAGCAAGCATAGAAGATGAGTGAGGAAAAAGCTTTGGCATGAACCAAGAATGGCTAAGGCTTTTGTGAACTTTTAAGTGAATGAGAGAGGAGGCTAGTGTAATGTTTCATATCAAAAAACCCAAATGAAATTCACCCTGCAAATTGTGGCCGGACCCCTTTCTTTTCATCCACACAAAAAAAATGTCATTTGTTTAATTTCATTAAACAAATCCAAACCATGCCATACACCATGCTTTGACCCATGCCTTGACTTAGTCACCTTTTCCACCTCATTTCCTAATTAATTTTCTAAAGAAAAATCAATAATGAGGTGGCATCTTCTTCTAGAAGCTATTCCGTACAAAATACGGAATACTTCCCGGTACATGTACCGAAATACATATATGCGTATTCGTACCAAAATACGAATAGCCGAGAAAGAAAACGAATAGTGAACAATAATACTAGAATACGTATATATACAAATACATATATAAATTATTAAATCAAAACCTGATTTAATAAACTGGCTTAATCCTAAGCCGCCAGTATTATCAACCGTCCAATTAAAGTCTGCGCAGCAAGTGCATATATTTAATCGGACATCTGTATGTATCAACATACCTCATGTACACCATATTGCCTGAACCGTGAAAACCCTCTGTGTGGGACTCTAAAGACTCGTCAATACGCTAGCAGTGGGTTTAACCACAAGCACGTCAGCGGCACTAGCTGTACGTAACGGCTACCCAGGTATTGAGCGAAAGGGAGGCCGACGAGCAAACTCATCCTGAACCCCTACTGAGCCTGACAGTGACAATATCCTCACAGTCCGGTCTGCTCGTCTAAGAGTATCGCATATCGAGTCTAAGGGGTGGATAAAGTCAGACCCCTAACAACGCGGTATTTAGTGTCGGTATGAAACCCATCACCACCTGAGAAACTATCGATCCTGGATCAATAATTCTCGTCCACCGTGGCTACGGATTTATGGTGATGGCCATCCATACACAACGCGACATCAACCCCCAATACCGGGAGAGACGAATCCCCGACGATCCGATCACTGCCTCCATGTGGCTCGGGACTGTACCCAACTAAAACCTGTTTGCACGACTCCTTTGAGCCGTGGTAAGGTAGTAATCAAAGCACAGTGGGAACTCACACGAGACAAATGACGATCTCGGGTCGACAGACTAACCTGTACACATGTCACCTGGGAACTGCTATCTGACAATAGGTATAATACCAATTAGCAGGTTCCCGGCGACTCCGTCCAGTGTACTCATAACCCAATGAGCACCTGTATACTATCTTAGGTGAACAAACTAACACCAATGGCTTGTGAGACCTGGCCACCGCTCCTCGTCGGGGTCTCGATCAGTATACACTAGTCTACATTGGAGTATCGATGCCCGGTCTCGATACTCCTACGACTAGGGACATTTAAGGATGTGCTTATAGACCCCAGCTCCTACATATATGATCGCCATCATAATGCCGGCAGTCAAGCAAGAATCCTAAGGGCTCTATCAACATATACATGATGATAAAGATAAACCAGATAGCATACTATCATCTTGAGTAAGACTGTTTTATCGGTATAGGTCCTCACTCAATCATCATAATCACAAGTCCACGACTATGATAATTACCTTGAGGGCACTATAACCAATATGAGATGCATCACAACGTTCGTTGGGTCATCAATTTTTTAATAGAGCTTAGCCATATCTTTATCTTTACTCCTGAGCTATTTTCGAAGCTCTTGAAGCAGCTCTTGCTCTGTAATTCTGGAGCGAAAAGCCGGCTCTTCCTCGCTTTCCGAGCTTAACTCCACATAGACTGAGTGGTCTTTCTGCCGATCGGCCTCATCGAGAGGATTTTCATCATCCAGCGGAGACGGCTGATCTTGGGAAGTGGTAACCACATTCAAGCCAGATTGGGCTTGGGATGTGGTGGCCCCATCCTTACTTTTGCTACGCAAGTTGTCGCTAGGATGCGTGCGCGCCATATAGACCATATGGATTCTATATCCAGCCATTTTTTCATTATTGGCAGCTGATTTCACGAATCGCTGTCATGGCCCTCCTGTTTCGGTAACGGGCAATCGACTGAAGGCGGCTGGCCTGACCGGGTTCTTGAATAGTGCTGGAGCTTCCTTTTTGGCTTTGCTCCGCTGTTTTCGCACGGCACAGAGCGCCTGATAGACTCTTGAAGAGACGGTGTCATGCTTTCTCTGTTGGGGCTGGGACACATCTCTTTGTAGTATCGTTCGGACTGCGTCTTCTTGATTCGGCGGTCATGGCGTTTTTCTGAACCCACTTTAGGGGTTCGAAGGAGTTGCTGACTTTTACGGCCGACTCATCTGTCGATGCGGGGTAACCCTGCTCTTCGAACCTCACAAGGTTCAACTTGGCCGGAGCCCTGACCATTTTGTTGGCTCTATATCTAAGCCGCTTCTGTCTCAATTTTTCCGTTTTGAGCACTTGGCAAGTTTTAGCCTTTTAGGAAGATGCCGCAGACCGATTAACAGAGAGTCCAGAAAATACGCCCGCTCGTGCGATTGTCAAGGGCACCGTCTGAGCGTACTGGAGATGGTTTGTGGCTCCATTGGTGTTGATGGTCTTGCCTCCAGTCGGAACAGTGGAGAGCCGTTCGATTACGGGTTTGCATTTGGGGTAGGATGCTTTGGCGACCACAACATTTGGCCTCCTGCCCTTTGAGGTCAATTTGGCCGCTTGGTTTGCCGGGGCCTCCGCCAAATGAGCTCTTCTGGCAGGCTAGATAATGACGGAACCAAACTGATGGGGTGGTTCCTCTCATTGCCGGCTGAGACTTACAGGGAGAACCACGCGGGCATTGATCTTGACCATGTAGGGAATCGGAGTGGCATCAAAAACGAACCTCGTCTTGAGAGACATGATTGATGAGTTTGAGATTGTGACTAAAAGCTGTTAACCTGTACAAAAAAATGACTTCAGTATAGGCAATCAATATATATGTTGATTGAGTTCGCATGAACATTTAACCCGAAATATAGGAGGAGAGAAAATGTCCTACCATACGTGTCAGAATGTGTAGGGTGTTTTTCGTCACCCCATTGAAATGGAATGCGCACGCTTGTCAGTCATGTACAGATTTTTCCTGCCTGGAACTGGCTGGGATTTTATTGAATGTGGAGATCCAAATCTCCAGCAGCCGTGGACTAAACTTCCGTTAATTATTCCTCGCTTTTGGAGCGAGAGAACCTCCGACTGACGGGTCAAACATGTCATGCGAAATCAATACGATGTGTTGGTGTGTTTTTTAAACAATAGGGATGTATTCATTTTTTTATTTATTCTATTTGTGACAAATGATTTTTTCTAAATTATTCAAAGAAACATTTTTTTAAAAAAATTATTTTATTTTATTATTTTTAAAACAAATAAAAAATGGAGGGGGGAAGCCCCCTCTCACTCATGTGAGAGGGAGGAGGGGGCTCCCACTAAGTGGGAGCATCCACCTGAGAGCCCCCCCTTTACGTAAGAGGAGGGGACAGCTCCTACTTAGTGGGAGCACGCTCTCCCTCACGTGAGAAGGAGCAGGGGCTCCCATCCTCCCCCTCACGTGAGAAGGGAGGAAAGCTCCCACTTAGTGGTAGCTCCCTCTCCCTCACGTGAGAGGGAGCAGGGGCTCCCACTTAGTCGGAGTCTCCTCCTCATGTAAGAGGGGGAAAAGCTCCCACTCTTCCCAATGGGCTTCGAAAGACTTTTTTTTAATGGAGTTAAACTCCAAAAAAATTTATTTGGAGTTAAAATCGCAAAACAAGTTAAACTCCCAAAAGTTTTTATATGGAATTAAACTCCAAAAGATTTTTATTATGGAGTTAAACTCTAAAGAATTTTTATTATGGAGTTAAACTCCAAAAGATTTTTAAATAGAGTTAAATTTCTAAAAGGATTTTTATTGTGGAATTCAACTCCATAAGAATTTTTAATATGGAGTTAAACTCCAAAAGATTTTAAATGGAGTTGAACTCCCAAAAAAATTTATTGTGGAGTTACACTCCAAAGAATTTTTATTATGGAGTTAAACTCCAAAAAATTTCTCTTTTTTCTTTCGAGAAGAAACCCAAATGGGTTCTCTTGAAACTCCAATATTTAGATCTTGGGTGATGAAAAAAGACCCCTTTTCTTCTCTTGATGCAGCCTTGGGAGGTGGGTTTCCCTTTTATCTTTTTTTTTGTTGGATATGAGAGTTAAACTCTCCTTCAATGGGTTTATGGTAAAATTTTATTTAGTTTTAAGAAAAAGAGAGCTAAGCTCTTGATTTAATTGAAAAATGAAGAGAAAGAGGGAGAACTTGAGAGAATGAGGATGGAGGCACAAACCCTAATTTTGAGAGAATGAAAAGGTGGTTGTTGATTTTTTTCATCATGTTTGCCTTTATAGGCTACACACTTTACATATAGCCCCTTAAGATTTGCCAAATGGCACTTGTGCCATCCTAATATTTGCTTATCTCTTTTTTGCACATAAACCATGGGGTTTACAAAATTTTGGCTTTTTCCCCATTTTACATACATTTATTTCTAAAAAAGAATTATATTAAACTAATTTATGGCTTCATTCTTTTTGTCATGGGGCCGGTCCCTTCCATTCTCAGCCCTGACCTGGGCTTGGACCCACTTGGTTTGGGGTTGATTTTGATTTTGATTTTGATTTGGTCAACCGGAATGTAATTTTTGACCCCAACATACCCTAGGCAGGGGAAATCTGTATACGTCTGACAAGCGCGCGCATTCCCATCTCAATGAGATGACGAAAAATGCCCTACACACGTCATCAATCTTCTGCTTTTTAAGGATGGAAAAACGAAGGATAATCTCAACGTCCGCCATGATTTAACGGATTTGGATGGTTTGTCCATTAAAGAAGAAATGCATCCTCAACCTATGGCTGGTAAACCATATTATTACGAGATCCTACCGGCAATCTACAATCTGAACAAAGAAGAGAAGCGGTGGTTCCTGCAAGTGCTGAAAGAATTAAAAGTCCCCGATGGTTTCTCATCAAACATTTCCAAACAGGTATAAGTAGAAAATGGAAAAATCGTACGACTTAAGAGCTATGAATACTACATATTGATGCAACATTTTCTTTCTTTATGCCTGAGAGCATCAGTAAAATCCGAAATTGGTCTTGTTCTTAACGATTTTTTCACGTATTTTCGCCAAATGTGGACTTCAATGAGATAGCAGAGCTTGAAAAAGATATTCTTATGATTCTCTGCAAGCTCGAAACTATCTTTCCACCTTCATTTTTCGACATTATTGTTCACATGTCCCTCCATTTAGTAACCGAGGTCAAGATTGACGGTCCGGTGCATTACCGTTGGATGTATCCCATCGAGAGAGATGAAAATATTTATTATTAATCATTTAAATTGCAAAAGATTATCATGGATTATTAATATCTATTATTTTCAACAGATATCTATTAATTTTAAAAAATCTATATCCGCAATAAGTATCGTCCTGAAGGTTCGATTGCAGAAGATTATCTCTTGGAAGAAGTGACGTTTTTCTGTGCTCCTTTCTTGAACGACAATATCAGGTCGAAGATGAACAAACCGCCGCGTGTTCCTGACGGTCCAATTGGAGCAGGAAGGCTAAAAAATATGTCTTACGATCTCATTGGCGGTTTATATGCGTTCATCTTGCTAAACAGCAAATGTTTTGCTAAATATGCAGAGTAAGATTTTCTAATTTTATCCATTTAAACCGCTTGAAATATAGTATAATTTAACTAATATAACTATAAATTAACGAACTGAGCGCACAAAACTATACCCAAGAGATCAAATCTTAGGACGTGGTCGGATGACAGAATCGAAGAAGAATAAAGACGCACTTTCATCGCTTGGTGCAGAGAAGAAGTCGATGGACAAATGAATCGTGGTGAGCAGATTGATAGAGAAGTCCAGGACCTTTTAATCGGTCCATCGATTGCAACTACGTTTTATAACGGGCATGAGGTTTCCGATTACAAATTTGAGATCGAAAGGACAAAACGCATTAGAGCTACACAAAATAGCGGCGTCGCAACCTCCGAAGACAGAGGAAATCCTTACTACGGTGTTCTTGAGCAAACTATAGCGGTCTCATACATTCATAAGGCTACCCCTTATTTATATTTCAATGCAGATGGTACGATACCAAGTCTGAACGGGGTATGAAGGTCGATGAATACAAACTCACTTTGGTAAACACCAAACGGATAGCCTGCGAATACGATAACTTTATCTTTCCATCGATAGTAACACAAATATATTATTCTCGGGACTTGAAAAAGGCTGACTGGAGTGTTGTTTATCGTTGGAAACCAAGAGATTATTATAATGTGCCAACATTGAGTGACTCTGAAGATGAGAGTGACGAGGAAGAGGCGATAACACGTCTCGGTCCTTCTATTGAATATACCAACGATACAAACCATTATGCTCCGTCTATCAATACGTTAATAAGACGTGACATCGGCCAAGTGATTGTCACAGATCAAGATTTCGATAATTCACCCAACGAATTTTCAGCTAATGCATCGAACAAACGTGCTAGGTAATGAAATTGAACTAAATATTTTAAATTGTATAATAATTATAAGTAAATTTTTAATATTTGAATAAACATGTAGGGTCTGATGGGAGGCTGTAGATCCGGCTCTAAACGTCATAGGAAATGACGTCTAGACAAGATTGGTGGGACAGCGACGGCGGCGCCTACCCCTACCCGTGCCCCATGTACTAGCGCCCCACCTACCGGCGACCCTTCTACCATGGCCCCTCTTACCGTCCCTTCTACAGGACCCCCACCATCCCCAGCAGCCGCAACGCCACATGACCAGCTGCCTGCCCCTATTGGAGGTAGCAAATCCTCCTACCCCAGTCACTCCTCATGCACATGGTATATAGTTATTTATTCATTTTTTTAGTTTTCTATTAAAATAATTCTATCGAATCATTTAACAGTTTACTACTTGCAGTCATGCATGGTGCTGACGGGACGGGGTCTGGCGTCGGTTCTAACGCCACGTCGGGAACGTCAGTTATAATCATTATTGCTTAAATCTTTTAAATAACGATTGTAATTTAAATTTGTCAAATGCTATATTACATACTCTGAATATTATAATATTGTGTCCGTATATCTATCTTTTTTCAGGCTCTACCAGTGTTAGGACGAAGGGTCCTACAGAGCCCTCCTCCTCCAGACTAGCCCCAGGCGCTGCTCCATAAACGTCAGAGTGGACCGCGTCAGATATGCCCGTTGGTGAGTACTCGACCAAGTGGGGGGATTATATGGGAGCGGAGATTCGTACCTACTATAGGTCCCGCTTCATATTAGGTGGAGCCCACGCCAGACCGATTATATTCGGCAGTTTTTTGCAGCGGCCATAGTATCGCATACCCTTTTATACATTTAGATTTAATTGTCCTTATACACACGCTTATTTATTTAAATTTTTGTAATTTCAGACTCAGAGACATTACAGATTCATCGGCGTCATCGGCAAAGATGGCGTTCCTACGCCGTTCAATACACATCGGGCCATAAACTGGGTCATATCCGAGTGCTAGGTTATCAAGAGAAGACGCCGATATGAAGTAAGGAAGAATCATTACATTCCCTGCGTCGTGGAGACTGAGGAGGAGCGGGAGGCAACGATGGAGGCTATTTTTCGGGATGTCCTAAGAGAGGATTGGCCGCTGCTGGTCGCGTATAACGAGCGTGATGATGTTCAGGTATAAATTTAATTTTTAAGATTATAATAATATAACATGGAATCATATTTTGTGATATATAATATTATATTTTTTATATTAGCAAGGCGGCGTCGATTCGCAACAGAGAGAACCGGAGCAACGGCATCAGAGAATGCGCTATCCTGATCCAAAGAAAGCGGTCGCAGGCTAACGCACATCACCAGCTCATGAGTATTTCGACGTTTAAGAATATATGTTTTGTTTGTCGCAAATTACTTATTGCAATAAATCCTAATTGTTTCCCCCAATCAGAGCAAAGCTCTGTTCAAAATTCAAATTTTGAAATGAAGCAATGCTTCAGATGCAGCGCCAAGTGCGCTGCGCCCTAAACGGCGCACTACGTGCAAAGCACGTGGGCGGTAGCGCTGGGTGCGCTGCTCTCTAAGCAGCATACCACGTGTGCAGCGCACTACGTGTCAAGCACAGGTGCGCTAGCGCAATGTGCACTGCCCTTTAAGCAGCGCACCACGTGCAAAGCACGGGTGCACTAGCGCTGTAACTAAAAGCTCCCCACCGTTAGATCAAAGATCTAATAATGATAAATCATTAATTAATCAGAACTAAGTTCTGTTAAGAAAAGATTCCTCAAAATCTTTCCAAATAACAAAATTGTGCTCAGTAAATCAGAGCGCCGTTGGATCAATGATCCAATGGTAATTAAAAATTACCAAATGACAGAATAAATTCCGTATGGAAAGATTTATCAATCTTGTTAAAAACAAGAAGATTTCCTTCTGTAAATCAGAAGCCCTTAGATCAAAGATCCAACAATGGGAAATTCCCCAAATCAATTGGAGAAAAGATCTTCTTAACTGATTGAACAAACCATCTTGCCCTATAAAAAGGCCCCTAAACTTCAGATCTCATATACAGAAAGAGAGAGAAAAACCTCCCCAAAAAACTTAGAGAAATTCAAAAGAGCAAGCTCTTGTAAGAAGATTTTTCTTCAAAGGAAGAATGAATGATGATGAATACAGAGATGAAATCATCTCATGATTAAGAAAGAAGAATTCATTTCTTTAAAAAGATCATAGATCTACAAAGACAAAAAGTCTTTCACAAAGAGATCAAAAGATCTCATCATAAAATAAAAGAAGAACTTACTTCTCACAGATCATAGATCTATAAGACTAAAGTCTTTCTCAAACAGATCATGAACATCTCATTATAAAAAGGAGAGGAGAATAATTCAATTCTCTTAAGGATCATAGATCCATAAAGGCAAAACCTTTCATCAATATAAGAGATTGAAACAAAATAAGAACGGTTGTTCTTAGATCCTGAGACAAAATCTCTTTTAAAAGAACATAAATTGTTTCTCAGATCATAAAATTGATCAGATGCGCTTTACGCTCTTGAACTGCGCTTCTGCGCTCTCTGGACTGGCGCTCAGCGCCAAATGTGTCGCGTGTCAATCGCGCATGTACTACTTAACAACTAGCGCCTTGCGCTTCTGAAATAGCGCACTGCGCTCATGGGCTGGCGCTCAGCGCCAAGAGCACTACGTGTCACTCACGTGTGCGCCACTAAACTGAAAGCGCAATGCGCTCATGAACTAGCGCTCTGCGCTCATAAATTGGCATCATGCACACATCATCTGGCACCTAGCGCCGAGCGCGATACGTGTCCCTTACATATGCGCTACTTGGCAGAAGCGCACTGCGCTCTTTGATTGGCGCAAAGCGCCAAGCGCACCATGTGTTGCGCTGACAGAACATAAATTGTTCTCTAATAAATCCCAGAGCTATAATGAATGCTCAGCATTCAATAAAAGACAAAATATTATCAGAATGCAATTCAATACTCAGCATTGTTAAAAGGGCCAAGCCCAAATAAAGGCTCCAACAGCCCAAAATAAATGTTAAAACATTTTTAACTCGATTGGACTTAGTCCAAGATTGGTCATAAGTGCTCAATTCAGATTAACTGAGCCCACATGCTCATAAATCTTTTAACAGATCTTAGTTCCAAATTGGACTATAGATCCACAAACCAAAATTGGTTTAAGGGTACATCTCTGAACCCCTCTGATATATGTCATTGTAATCCTTCAACGTCTTCAGAGAGGCGATGGGTCCCGACAACCATACATTTTATGGACTATGATGTCCTTAACCTCGGACTGTGGGGTCCTTCAAAACCCATGGACTATGATATCCTTAACCTTTGATCGAGATGTCCTTAAACTAACATTGGACCGTAATGTCCCTAAACTAATCGACCGCAATGTCCCTAAACTAAACGATAGAGTCCAAATGCTCTCTTGTTGGATCTAAACGATCCCGTTAAGTAGATCTTAGTCTAAAATTAGACTAACGTATCATTAACTAACGTTTAAGTTGATCTTAGTCTCAAATGAGACTAACGTATCCTTAAACCCAAACCAAAATCCAAATCTAAGAAAATACGGATTTGGACTAATCCACGCCCTACGGGCGACAACATAAATTAGTCTCCGTATACAATCCACGGGCAACCAAAAACAAAACAAACACCCATGACACAAAGTGACCATCTGGAAAAGGAGAAAGTTGTTACCGTGATGCGGTAGCGTAATTAACTGCAGGGGCTTGTGCCTGCAGGGAAGAGCGTCTCCACAATCAAAAACCCCTCAAATGAGGGGGAATCTGATGACTTCTGCTACATCGGCCGCATCCGTTTAAACCTCCGATATACGGTGCCATAAATCAACTTGGTATCTTCGAAAAGGTGGACAGATAGCACCAATTAGCATCTGCCCTCGAAATTCAGGCGAGACGGACCGTCCCGGTCTCGTCTCCGTGTTTCGGCGGGGAACAGATTCTGGCACGCTCGGCGGGACCTCTTCCTCTTTCCACTCCACACTTCGTGTGTCGTGTTTGCGAACGTATCGCGGTTTGATAATGGTTGCCCTTAGGTTCGAGGTACTAAGATTTGGTTTTGCTCTCATGCAGAAAACAAAAAGAAATGGCCTCTAACTGCTCCAGCTGCAACTGCAACCCCCGTTCCGCCTCATCTGGAAGTGTAACCTACGGGCCCCAAGCGGCCTCCTTGTTCACGATACCGGTAGACCAAGTAACTCAGGCCACCACTGGGCTGTTCTTTGGGACTATGATCCCTCCCATGAGCATCAATGCCCCGATGTTGTCGCAAGAAGCCCTAAAGAAGTCGGTCTTTAATCGACTTACCACTACTGCGACCCCTCTCAACAGGTCTTCCAGCTCCAACGCCTCAGTCTTTGACAGACTGGGCCAAAGCTCATTTGGGCCCATGAAGAAGCCCGTGATACCGGAAAGAGTTATCCCTAAGCGGATAGCCATTCCTGCTCATGAAGTCGTCAAGGCGGCTTCTCCTGCCAAAGGGTCGGTCTTCACAAGACTGACTGTCCCGGCTCCTGTTCCAGGCCAAATCGTCAAGATTGCCTCCCCTACTCGGAAATCTGCCTTCGATAGGTTGGCCATCCCCACTCAGCGGACATCAGTCTTCAATAGGCTGACAACGACAACTTCTGACCAACACAGGGGGCATGAGGAAGTCACCCCTACAACTGAAACAATCCCAACGGCTCGACACGCTCGACATCACCACTGGAGCCGAGTAAGGAAGGCTGGGGGCAACTCCCCTTTGTTGGGGTAAAAATTTACACCCCGGTTGACCAAGTCAAAATCAAAGTCAACCCCGAGCCAAGTGGGCCCAAGCCAAGATCCAGTAGGCCCATGCCCGGGACGAGCCCGAACATGAAGCGGCCGGCCTCCCCCCATGCCAAGATAAAAATTTTGTAATAAATAATTTTGTTGTATTTCTTTTGTTTTGTTTTATGGATAAATGTAAGAAAAATAGGCATAAAGCCAAATTTTTGTAAAGCCCATGGCTTATGTGCAAAAAGAAATGGCACATGAGCCATGGGATAGGCAAAATGCCATTTTGTGAAGCCCAAGGGGCTATGTGCAAAGTGTATAGCCTATAAAGGCAAAAGATAATGAAAATATCTCATAAATTTTTCTCTCTCCAAAAAAGTTTCAGAGCTGAGCTCTTTCCTGCTTCTTCTCCAAGGTTCTAAAACCTTCTCATTTCTTTTGAATTAAATCAAGAGTTTTACTCTTTCTTTTCCAAAACTAAGTGGTTTTCCACCACAAAACCCACAAAGGGGAACTCAGATCTCCCATCAGATCTCAAAAATGAGTGATTTTTAAAATCTCCTACTTCTTGATCTTCAAGATCCGGCCAAACAACAGGAGGAAGAAGAAGAACCCCCTTTATCAGCTTCAAAACATCATAGGAGTTTAACTCCATACATATATACATAATAAATATTTCATTTCTGAAGCACAGCTTCTGTTCTTAGGCTAAAAGCCTCTTGTGCCTCTCCGGCGCGCAGCGCAAGTGCGCAAAGCGCCAGCGTGCCGACACGTGGCGCGCGCGCTTGCGCACCTGCGCGCGCGCTTGCGCAAGGCGCCCGCGTGCCGACACGTGGCGCGCGCGCTTGCGCACCTGCGCAAGTGCGCAAGGCGCCCGCGTGCCAACACGTGGCGTGCGCGCTTGCGCACCTGCGCACAGCACCCAAGGTGCTGCCCCACGCATCCCTTGGATGCCTTTTCCCCATCTTTTTATGTATATACACATATATATACATTTGTATACAAATGTACACATACACATACTCTGCAACATTCTCCCCCTCCAAAAAATTTTCGGGCCGGGGCGCTGCCCCGAACCCCGCAAGGGGGCTGCTAGCCCCCTTGACCCCCAGCCCGCTATCCGGGTAGCGGGACCCCCGTAAAAACTCTGCGTGGCTCCCAATATACCCAAAACCCCCCTTTCAGAACAGAACACACGTACACTGCACATTGAATTCGCATGACCAGTTTAACCCGTTAATCGGAGGTTCCCTCGCCCCAAAGGCGAGGGGTAATTAACGGCAGCTTAGTCCGCGGCTGCCGGAGATTCGGATCCCCACAATCATTAAACCCCGGCCTACCCTAGGCAGGAGGAATCTGTAGTACGCCTGACAAGCGTGCGCGTATTCCCATCTCAATGGGGTGACGAAAAAACACCCTACAGATTCTGGCACGCCCGGTGGGACCAATCTCTCCTTCCATATTTCGGGTTAAACGTTCATACGAACTCAATCAATATACATATCGATTGCCTATACTGAAATGATGTTTTTTTTTCGTGCAGCAATCAACCTTCAACGACAATGTCTTCCCAGACGAATTCAACTTCCAAAGCGACCCCGATTCCATACGTGGTCAAGATCAACGCTCGTGTGGTTCTCCCCGCAAGCCTCAGTCGACAATGGGAGGAACCGCCCCGCCAGTTTGGCTCTGTCATCATCTACCCTGCCGGAAGCGCTCATCTGGCAGAGATCCCAGCGGAACAGGTGGCCAAGCCGGTCTCAAGGGGTAAGAGGCCGAATGTCGTGATCGCCAAGGCACCACAACCGAAACTTAAGATGGTGTCTGAACGAGTCCCTGGCGCTCTAGCTGGGGGCAAGACTTCCGATGTGAAGGGCAACATTAAAAGTTGCGGACGAGCTCAGGCGATGACTCCAACAAATGCACAATCGGGCGTATCTCCAAGGCCCTCCATCAACCGGTATGCGGCGTCTTCCCAAAAAGCCGAAGTCTGCAAGGTGCTTAGAACAGAAAAGTTAAGGCAGAAGCGGCTCAGGTATCGAGCCAACAAAAGGGCCAAGGCTTCGGCCAAATGGAATCGTGTGAAGTTCCAAGTGCAGAGTTTCCCCGCGACGATGGCTGAGTCGGACGTAAGAATCAGCAATTCCTTCGAGCCTCTAAAGTGGGTTCAGAACAATGCCATGACCGCCAGAATCAAGAAGACAGCAATCCGAACAGTGCCGCAAAGAGACGTGTCCCGGCCCCAACAGAAAAAGTATGACACTGTCTCATCAAGAGTCTATGAAGCACTCTGTGCCGCACGAAAGCAGCGGGGAAAACCCAGAAAAGAAGCGCCAGCACCATTCAAGAAACTGGTTAAGCCAGACGCCTTCAATCGACTACCAGCTACCGAAACAAGGGGGTCAAGACAGCGATCCACGAAATCAACTGCCAATGATAGAAAGACGGCCGGATATATCATCCATACGGTCTATATGGCGGGAGGACGCCCCAGCGACAACCTTCGCAGCAAAAGCAAGGAGGGGGCCACCACATCCCAAGCTCAATCTAGCCCGAATGTGGTTGCCGCTGCCCAAGAACAGCCGCCCCTGCTGGATGAAGAAAACCCTCTCGATGAGGATGATAGGCAGAAAGACCCCTCGGTCCATGCAGAGTCAAGCTCGGACAGCGAGGAAGAGCCGACTTTCCGCCCTAGGACTGCGGAGCAAGAGCTGCTTCAAGAACTTCGAAAACAGCTCAGGAGCAAAGATAAAGAGATGGCCAAGCTCTATTCGAAGATTGACGACTTAACGAACGTGGTGATGCAGCTTACGGCTCAAATTGCTCGAGCGCCTCCTAATCAAGCACAAGCCGCTACTAATCAGCCGGGTGATGACAATCCGAGGCAGCCAATGCCTGTTCCTTTGGGACCAAGACTGGTCGAGCCAAATGAAAGCCGGCTACATTCCGCTTCTGGGGACGCCTTGGCCCCAGATAGCACCATCCCGCTAACACAGGATCGGATAATGGATTTGGTCACCAGCAAGGTTAAAACATTGGTGGCCGAAGCTGAAGCTCAGAAAGAAATCGGCAGTAGTGGGCGGCCATATCCCGCGCAGTACGATCTGATTGAGTTCCCAAGCGGCTACGTCATTCCTAAGTTCGGAAGATTTGATGGAACGGGGAATGCAAACCAGCACGTCGCCCACTTCAAAGCATCGTGCGGAAATACAGGGGGCAATGACGCGCTCCTTCTTCGTCAGTTTGTCAACAGCCTGACCGGCGTCGCCTTCGACTGGTATGCGAGTATACCGGACGGGTCCGTCATTACCTTTGCCCAAATGGAGTCCCTGTTTCGGCAAAGGTTCATGAGTGTCAGTGATAAAATCTCCATTGCCGACCTTGTGAGGACTAAGCCGGGGAAGAATGAAAGCAACACCGACTTTATCGCCCGATGGCGTAATCTCACAGTCAAATGCGAACCGCCGCTGGAGCAGGACCAGTCCGTCAGCCTTCTCATTGGGAACCTCAGCAATTGGATGGTCCCATTCTTGTGTACAGCGGGCCTCAAGACATTTCAGGAGCTAACCAAGAAAGTCCAAATGCTGGAACGCTCAAAGCAAGAGTCCCCGCCGGACACTCAGAGAGACAAAACCTGGAAAAGCAAGCGGGACGACAACCGTAGAAGCGGGAGTTCCAGCAGTACCAATGTCTTCAATGCCTCCGACAATGAAGAAAAGTGAAGGGCGGGCGAATCCAAAACCAACCGGTCTCGAAAGCCATTGCTGGGAGGAGATGGGCCTTCCCTAGAGGAGAAGAAGAACAAGGTTTACTCTTTCAGAAGGGACAAGGTCCGTAAGATATTTAAAGATGCCTTGAACAACGGCTTACAATTGCCGGAGTCGAAAAGACCCCAAGAAGCAAAAATGACCAACAATCCTCTGTATTGCCCGTACCACCGAGTAGTGAGCCATGCGATCGAGGATTGCTATATCTTCAAAGACTGGGTCGAGAAGCAGTACAAGGCTGGAGAGATCGAGCTATCCAAAAGCGTGTTGGTGAACAATCAAGTTGCAACCGCCAACTTTATACAGACAGAAGCCGAAGCCTTCTGGGAGCAGACAGCCGAACCCGCGGCCCTAAGAAATGAAACTGACTCATCGCGGCCTCCATGGAGTACGCACATATCTAATAAGACGAAGAAGATGCTAAAGCTACTTCAGAAAGAGCCCAGGATGGAATGGGAAGAACAGAAGAAGCCTACCAGTCCAGCTGCCTATGCGGCTCCATCAGGCTCAAAATCCAAGAAGCTCAAGAAGAAGAAAAGTGCAGCTCGGCACGAAAAAGAGTCTGCAGGGAGATCGACCATTCAAAAATATATCGATTCCCTCGAAGAATATGAACAAAAGGAAAGAACATTGATTCAATTGAAGGAGTTCTTCCCTGTACAAGCGGCTGAAATTCTGGAGGAGTTAGAAGAAGACTCCAATGAAGAGATCCCAGTAGTGACCTGCTATGCCATCCATCTTGGCAGCGACTCCGAGGATGATCTCTGTTTTCCCGAAGAGGACGAGGAGCTCACCACAAAGGCCAATCAAATCCAGCTCAGAAGCGGCAGGGCTCTACCGCAAAATCAGGGCAACGCCCCAAAAGGGAAGGAAAAACATGTCGCTAATGAAGAAGATGGCAGAGAACCGGCCGATGAAAACATAAGTCCTTCCTCGGTGGACTATAATGTCTTGGCACATCTCCGGAAGCTTCCATCTCTCCTGAGCATCTACGACGCCTTGGTCCTATCTAAGGAGCTTAGAGACGTTCTCATCCATGCTCTACAAAACCCCGAGCGGTATCAGGCTCACTTTGCGGAAATTAATATGAAAGAAGCCCAGCACGCTTTGCATGCTGCCGCAGTCACATTTAAGGATGAAGACTTGCTCTGGGAACGGCTGAGCATAATCGGCCGCTTTACGTGACCGGGTACAGCGACGGAGATCGAATTAATCGTATATTGATTGATCCGGGGTCCTCAGTGAACATCATGAACTTGCGAACTCTGAAGAGTTTGTCAATGGACGTCCGACACCTGTCGAGGGAAAGGATTGTCATTCAAGGGTTCAACCAAAATTGCCAGCAAGTTCTAGGGTCTATAGCTTTGCCAATCAAATTTGGGGATCTGCAAACTGAAGCTAAGATATACGTGATCGACGCCGACACATCTTATAAGATTCTCTTGGGGCGGCCGTGGATCCATGATTACGGCATCATTCCGTCGACTCTCCATCAATGCATGAAGTATACTAAAAATGGCGAAGAAAGACGTATTGACGGAGACATCCAGCCGTTCGGTGTGCATGAAGTCCGATACGAAGATTCTCGGTACTTTACGAACCACCAAAATGCTAAGCCACAACTGACTGAGGATAGAACGGCCCCAAGACTCAAAAGCAAATCTGCGCCGGCTATCACTTTCAAAAGCAAAAATACCCAAGTACGCCCACATTTCGGCAGCGACACTGATGAGTCCGACGCTGGAAGCCCGTCCTTCCGCCAAACTCGCCCTCATTTCGGCAGCGATACGGACGAATCTGTTACTGAAGGCCCATCTAGCAGCAAAGTCCGCCCTCATCTTGGCAGTGACACTGAAGAGTCAGAAGAAGAGGACCTGCCGTGCGACAGCTGTGCAGATCGACCCCCCATGCAGCAAGCGAAACTACGAGAGACCTTCGAAGTCGCAGAAGGGTCCCTGGCTATCACAAGGGTGCCGGAACGGATGAGCAAAGAGCTCGACGCATTGTCAGTCTCTACCGTGGACCAGCTGAAAACTTTCTACGTTCCCGGGAGGAAAAATGGACAAAAGGGCATCCTGTTTTATGGGTCAAACCCCGTTGTGCACCCGGGCGATCTGTCTGTCGCGTGCCTTCCATATGAGAGAGGCATAAGAGCCGTTCTCAATCCCAGATACTATGCGCCCGAGATGCGGGAATACTTTAAAAAGTGCGGATGCCGGTTATATCAAACGGAGTCCGAAGCAAAGTTTTACGAAGGGCTATGGCATCCGCCCCAGGTCCGAGCACTCATCGATGGACGAATTCCAGATAGACGGGGCATAGGCTACATTCAACCTGATTCCAAAGCGTGCTACATGATCCATGTTGGTGAGGCCAGCGAAAGATCAAAAGATGACGACGAGATAGCCGAGCCAGAAGAAGCTCCTCAAGAGCTCAAAGATGGCGGACAAGCAACCTTTGACGAGCTAACCGAGATTGACTTAGGAACGCCCGATAATCCAAGGCCGACCTACATCAGCTCACTCTTGTCAGAGGAAATGAAAGAGCAGATAATTGCCCTGTTGCGTGAGTTCGTTGACTGCTTCGCGTGGACCTACAAAGAAATGCCTGGCCTTTCCCCTGAAGTGGCCGTACATAAGTTGGCTATATCTCCTGATGCTAAGCCAGTCAAACAAGCTCCTCGAAGAATGAGAAGGGAACTAGAAGAAAAGGTCATCGAGGAAACTAAGAAGCTCATCGATGCCGGCTTCATCAGGGAAGAGAAATACGCGGACTGGATCGCATGCATAGTCCCAGTGAAGAAGAAAAATGGGCAGATCCGAGTTTGTGTCGATTTCAGGGATCTCAACAAGGCATGTCCTAAAGACGACTTTCCGCTGCCGGTCATGGAAATGATGGTCGATGACACCTCAAATTACGAACTGTTCACCTTTATGGACGGCTCGTCTGGATATAATCAGATCAAGATGTCACCTGAGGATGAGAAGCACACAGCATTTCGAACCCCGATCGGAATATATTGCTACAAGGTAATGCCATTCGGACTGAAGAACGCAGGTGCTACATATCAAAGGGCGATGACTAATATCTTCGATGACCTAATTCATAAAGTCGTCGAATGTTATGTTGATGATCTGGTCGTTAAGACTGAAACCAAGGCCGATCATATCCAGGATCTTAGGACCGTTCTCACCAGACTGAGGGAATTTGATCTGAAGATGAATCCTCTGAAATGCGCTTTTGGCGTGTCATCGGGAAAATTCCTGGGCTTCATAGTTCGACATCGAGGGATCGAAGTTGACCCATCAAAGATAAAGGCCATCATGGAGATGCCTCCTCCGAAGAGTCTGACGCAGCTAAGATCTTTTCAAGGCAAGCTTGCTTATATACGGAGGTTTATCTCAAATTTATCGGGGAGATGTAGGCCCTTCTCAAAGCTCATGAAGAAAGGAGCTCCTTTTATCTGGGATGCCGAATGTCAAGCAGCGTTCGAAAGCATCAAACAATACTTGTTGCACCCTCCAGTGCTGGCTGCTCCCATTCCAAATAAACCGTTGATTCTCTACACTGCCGCGCTAGATGAGTCACTCGGTGCGCTCCTCGCCCAGAATAACGAGGAGGGAAAGGAAAATGCCCTCTACTACCTCAGTCGAACTCTAGTCGGGGCGGAACACAACTATTCCCCAATCGAAAAGCAATGCCTGGCTCTGATATTTGCTGTGAAGAAGCTGAGGCACTATCTGCTGGCTCATCGGGTTATGCTGATCTCCAAGGTCGACCCGCTCAAACACTTGATGACCAAAGCAAGCCTAGCCGGCAGGATGGCAAGATGGGCTGTCATGCTACTTGAGTTTGACATAGTTTATACCCCTCAGAAAGCAGTAAAAGGGCAAGCTATTGCAGACTTTCTCGCCGCTCATCCCGTACCAGAAGGGTCGCCGCTAAATTGTGAGTTACCCGATGAACAAGTGCTGCACCTCGAGGAAGATGAGCCATGTTGGGAGCTCTACTTCGATGGAGCCTCGTCAATAAGGACCTCCAGTAAATCAAGCGTCCCGGAGATAAAAGCAGGGATAGGATTGGTGTTCATCACACCATCAATGGGAACCCTACGACGTTCTTTTGCTCTCACCGAGCCTCGAACGAACAATGAAGCTGAGTATGAAGCTCTGATAGCTGGTTTGGAACTCGCCATAGAAATGGAAATCCTTCGGCTACGAGTTTACGGTGACTCCCAGCTTGTCGTCAACCAAGTAAGCGGCGACTATAAGATATACAAACCCGAGTTAGCTCGGTACAGAGGTAGGGTGGTGGAACTCATGAAACGGTTCACTCATATCAAACTAACGAGAGTCCCTAGAGCGTTGAAAGGAAAGGCTGATGTACTCGCTCGCTTGGCCAAGGAACTGGCTGATCCTGAAATGGACGAAATTCTGATCACAGTCAGGAGCCGGCAAATTCTACCCCCAGTCTCTCTACGAGAAGAGGAAAGCGCGGAACAGAAGAGCAGTCCTGCGGAAGAAGCTTCGATCATCCAAGACGAGCCCAATTGGAGAGAACCCTTCATAGAGTACCTCCGATACGACAAGCTGCCCGAAGAAAAATCTGCGAGGATTCAGCTGAAGAAAAGAGCTCTCCGATACGTGTTTGTAAATGACACGTTATACCGCAGGTCATATGACCAACTCTGGCTCAGGTGTCTGTCATTGGCCGAAGCCCAAAAGGTCATGAAAGATGTCCACTCGGGCGTGTGCGGTGCTCACCAATCTGGCCCCAAGATGCGACTTCAAATCAAACGGCTTGGGTATTACTGGCCCACCATGATACGGGATTGCGGAGAGCATGCAAAGAAATGTTATATCTGCCAAATTCACGGTGATTTTATTCACAAGCATCCCAACCCATTGCATCCTACAGTGGCGTCGTGGCCCTTCGAAGTTTGGGGCACCGACATTGTTGGCCCAATTGATCCTCCGTCATCTAAAGGCCACCGGTTCATACTGGCCGCGACAGACTACTTCTCCAGATGGGCTGAAGCTGTCCCGCTAAAAGAAGTCAAGACAAAAGATATTCTGACATTCTTCCAGCATAATATTCTATACCGCTTTGGTACACCAAGAAGAATCATTTCTGACAACGGGCCTTCTTTCAAGAGCTTCAATGTCTCAAGGTTCGCTACTCAGCACAAGATAGACTGGAGATATTCCTCCATCTATAATCCAAGAGCCAACGGGCTAGCCGAAGCCTTCAATAAGACTCTATGCAAGCTCCTGAGGAAAAATGCTTCAGCCAACAAGAGAGACTGGAATCTCAAACTTCACGAGGCGTTGTGGGCATATCGTACCACGCACCGTACTCCAACACAGTTCACTCCATACTCATTGCTCTTCGGAGTGGAGGCGGTCCTCCCCCTCGAAGTCGAAGTCCCAAGCTTAAGAATGGCCGTCCAACATGAGTTGACGGAGGAAGAAAACGTGCTCCTTCGACTTGAAGAACTCGATGCCCTCGAAGAAAAGAGGCTCGCGGTGCAGCAAAATCTGGAGCTATACCGAGCCCAAATGTCACGGGCCTATGACAAGATAACTCGTCTCCGCGCTTTCAAGAAAGGTGAATTGGTGTTGGTCCTCAAAAGACCGATCATCCCCAATCGACATGCCAAGGGAAAATTCGAGCCGAACTGGGAGGGACCATACGTCATCGAGAAAGTGTTCGACGGAGGATCCTACCAACTAATAAGTGCCGAGGGAGAAAGGCCCATGCCACCCATCAATGGCCGATATCTCAAGAAATACTACACATGAATGCTCCAAGTCGCAGGCGAATTGAGCACATCGGCCCTACGGTCTGGATCAGACATCCTGCAAAACCGTATACAATCCACGGGCGTAAATGACCCCTATTTCTCCCAAATCCTGCCGGTGAGACTACTTTTAAAGTCCCACCAGCGGCAAAAGAAAAACAAACAAAAAAAAACGGTATGTCCACAAGCAAAACGGGCACGGATGAAAACCCGAAAGGGCTCCGTGAGTAAAAACAGCAGGACAACCGGCGAGTCTGTGAAAACCCGAAAGGGCGCAAACTCGTGAAAAGAGATGAAATACACTCGCAAAGCCCTCTCGACCTTGCGAGGAGAAAACCCCTGCGTGAGATCCTTACGACTCACAAAGGAGCAACACACTTAGGAATCCTCACGATTCCTAAGGAGAAAATACACCTGCGGGATCCTTACGACTCGTAGGGAGAAAATGCTTTTATGGGACCCTCACGGCCCATAAAATTGAAAAGCCTTGGGTGGTAGGGACCCAAACCTATCTCCTAAGCCATCGTTCCCCAACGGGCAACGGCAAATGATGAGTCGCTCCTGGCATTTCGCTTCAGTGTTAGCGGTGCTGATGCCGACCAAAAACCCAAATCCCGAGTCCTCCCAAGGCAAATGATGAGTTGCTCCTGGCATTATTCCAGTGCAGCAATGCTGATGCCAAACAAGATCCAAATTCCAAGTCCCCAAATGGCGAATGATGAGTCGCTCCTGGTACCAAATTCCAGTGCAGCGATGCAGACGCCAACCAAATTCCAAATCCCATACCCCAACGGCGAATGATGAGTCGTTCCTGGTACCATATTCCAGTGAAGCGATGCAGACGCCGACAAAGTCCCGAAATTTTTCCGGCCCTACGGTCTGGATCATACATCCTGCAAAACCGTATACAATCCACGGGCGTAAAACAACCCCAATCTCTCCTAAGTCTTACCGGTGAGACCACATTCAAAGTCCCACTAAAATAATAAAATAAAAAAATAAAAAAAAAAGAGAAAAAAAAAAGAAAGAAAAAAAAGGGTATGTCCACAAGCAAAATGGGCACGGAGGAAAACCCGAAAGGGCTCCGTGAGTAAAAACAGCAGGACTGCCGACGAGTTTGTGAAAACCTTAAAGGGCGCAAACTCGTGAAAAGAAGATGAAATGCACTCTCAAAGTCCTCTCGACTTTGAGAGGAGAAAATTCCCGCGTGAGAGCCTTGCGACTCACAAAGGAGCAACACACTTAAGAGTCCCCACGACTCCTATGGAGAAAATACGCCTACGAGATCCTTTCGACTCGTAGGGAGAAAATGCTTTTATGGGACCCTCACGGCCCATAAAATTGAAAAGTCTTAGGTGATAGGGATCTAAACCTGCCTCCTAAGCCATCAATTCTCAAATTCTCTCGGGGCAAATGATGAGTTGCTCCTGGCATTATTCTAGTGCAGCAATGCAGATGCCAAACAAAAACCAAAATTCCAAAGTCCTCTCCATGACAGATGATGGTTCGCTCCTGGTACCATATTCCAGTATAGCGATGCTGATGTCAACCCAAATCAAAATCAACAAGTCAACTTCCACTCGACGCCGTAAGAAGCGGAGCAAGTCAAGTCTACCCCTGACACTGCAAGAAGCAGAGCAAGTCAAATCAAGCATCGACCGTCCACGTCGCTAAAATGGCAGCACCGACCGTCCACGTCGCTAAAAGGGCAGCATCGACCGTCCACGTCGCTAAAATGGCAGCACCGACCGTCCACGTCGCTAAAAGGGCAGCACCGACCGTCCATGTCGCAAAAAGGGCAGAATCGACCGTCCATGTCGCAAAAAGGGCAGAACCGACCGTCCACGTCGCTAAAAGGGCAGCACCGACCGTCCATGTCGCAAAAAGGGCAGAACCGACCGTCCACGTCGCTAAAAGGGCAGCACCGACCGTCCATGTCGCAAAAAGGGCAGAACCGACCGTCCACGTCGCTAAAAGGGCAGCATCGACCGTCCACGTCGCTAAAATGGCAGCACTGACCGTCCACGTCGCTAAAAGGGCAGCACCGACCGTCCAAGTCGCAAAAAGGGCAGAACCGACCGTCCACGTCGCTAAAAGGGCAGCACCGACCGTCCAAGACGCAAAAAGGGCAGAACCGACCGTCCATGTCGTAAAAAGGGCAGTGCCAGCTTCCCAAAAGGTGGGAACCAAATCAAGCCGCCTCCACGTGAAAGAAGATCCATCAATTTCATGCACACGACCTACATATGTGGTGTGCATTTATTGATGGGGGGCAATTTGTTGGGGTAAAAATTTACACCCCGGTTGACCAAGTCAAAATCAAAGTCAACCCCGAGCCAAGTGGGCCCAAGCCAAGATCCAGTAGGCCCATGCCCGGGTCGAGCCCGAACATGAAGCGGCCGGCCTCCCCCCATGCCAAGATAAAAATTTTGTAATAAATAATTTTGTTGTATTTCTTTTGTTTTGTTTTATGGATAAATGTAAGAAAAATAGGCATAAAGCCAAATTTTTGTAAAGCCCATGGCTTATGTGCAAAAAGAAATGGCACATGAGCCATGGGATAGGCAAAATGCCATTTTGTGAAGCCCAAGGGGCTATGTGCAAAGTGTATAGCCTATAAAGGCAAAAGATAATGAAAATATCTCATAACTTTTTCTCTCTCCAAAAAAGTTTCAGAGCTGAGCTCTTTCCTGCTTCTTCTCCAAGGTTCTAAAACCTTCTCATTTCTTTTGAATTAAATCAAGAGTTTTACTCTTTCTTTTCCAAAACTAAGTGGTTTTCCACCACAAAACCCACAAAGGGGAACTCAGATCTCCCATCAGATCTCAAAAATGAGTGATTTTTAAAATCTCCTACTTCTTGATCTTCAAGATCCGGCCAAACAACAGGAGGAAGAAGAAGAACCCCCTTTATCAGCTTCAAAACATCATAGGAGTTTAACTCCATACATATATACATAATAAATATTTCATTTCTGAAGCACAGCTTCTGTTCTTAGGCTAAAAGCCTCTTGTGCCTCTCCGGCGCGCAGCGCAAGTGCGCAAGGCGCCAGCGTGCCGACACGTGGCGCGCGCGCTTGCGCTTGCGCAAGTGTGCAAGGCGCCCGCGTGCCGACACGTGGCGCGCGCGCTTGCGCACCTGCGCACAGCACCCAAGGTGCTGCCCCACGCATCCCTTGGATGCCTTTTCCCCATCTTTTTATGTATATACACATATATATACATTTGTATACAAATGTACACATACACATACTCTGCAACATTCTCCCCCTCCAAAAAAATTTCGGGCCGGGGCGCTGCCCCGAACCCCACAAGGGGGCTGCTAGCCCCCTTGACCCCCAGCCCGCTATCCGGGTAGCGGGACCCCCGTAAAAACTCTGCGTGGCTCCCAATATATCCAAAACCCCCCTTTCAGAACAGAACACACGTACACTGCACATTGAATTCGCATGACCAGTTTAACCCGTTAATCGGAGGTTCCCTCGCCCCAAAGGCGAGGGGTAATTAACGGCAGCTTAGTCCGCGGCTGCCGGAGATTCGGATCCCCACAATCATTAAACCCCGGCCTACCCTAGGCAGGGGGAATCTGTAGTACGCCTGACAAGCGTGCGCGTATTCCCATCTCAATGGGGTGACGAAAAAACACCCTACACCCTTCCGGAGTGACTCCGCCAGCTCCACGGTGGAAATCGATGTTGCTATTCTAACTGGGAATAGCTTTGAATTGCTAAGGAGGGTGCGCAAAAACTCTCCGACTACCACGCTGAAAAGATCTCCTCCACCTGTGGAGAATGCTACAGAAAAGAAGCCGGAGCAACCCCCTCAGCGGCTGTCCTCCAAAATATACAAAGTCTAGCGACAGGTCCAGGAATCGGTGATTGACCAGGACTACTCTCGCTGACCAAAGAAGCTTAAAGCTCGGCAAGAAAAGAGCCATTCCATGGTTCAACAAAAGATGTCATCCGTCTGGATGCCCGCTGCAACGGCTCCCTCAACGTCAGCTGCTCACAAGAGAAGGAGGTCAGAAAAAGTCACTGTGATCGCAGCGAACCGCAAAGACGCTGAACCTAAACGCCCCAAGTCTGGGGGCATGATGATGCATACCGTTTATATGGCTTCCGGAAAAGAGGAAAGCCGTGCTTCCATAGGTCATCGACCGCTCACTCGATCGATAACAAAGGCTCAGGAGCAGCAGCAGCAGAAACTTTAGGAAATGCTAACTGCAATTGCCGGACTCACTGGGCCGAAAGACAATCTGGAGACCTCAGAGCAGCGTCGGGAACAAGAAACCGATGCTAATTTCCTCCGAAGAATGCTCGAGAGGAAAGAAAAAGAGGTCGAGGAACAGGCGGCCAACATAAAACGAATCTTTTGTTCCAAGACATGGCCGGGATGATATTACAGCTGGAACCTCCAGCTGAAGACCTCCCGATTATCATCGAGGACGACAGAGGGAAGACATCGAATCCTCCTCAGGCTCTTTCAGCGGCCAAGGAAGAGACCATCTCCAAGGCCACTCTGGATGATTACATTGCTCAACAGATACGAGATCACCAGGAGAATGAAGCGGCTGGGCAGGTCGTTAAGACTGGATGACCCTATCCGGGCTGGTATGACCAAATAAGGTACCCGCCGGGATACACGATCCCCAAATTCCACGTATATAAGGGGACGGGAAATCCGCATCAGCATGTCGCTCAATTCAGAGCCTTGTGCGGCAACACCGGAGGTGACGATAAACTGCTACATCGCCAGCTCATCGGCAACTTGTCAGAGACGGCATTCGAATGGTACTCTGAACTCCCCAACGACTCCATCAAAACTTTTGCAGAAATGGAGCTGTTGTTCACACAAAGATTCACAAGCGCTAGCGAGCGTACTACGATTACCGCACTAATTAACGCCAGGGTGAAGCCAGGCGAGACATGGGTTCAATACGCAATACGATGGCAGAATCTGTGGTCGAAATATGAGCAGCGCATCGAAGAAGCGCCAGCAGTGGGCATGTTCGTATGTACTCTTGATCCGCAGGCGACCATCTCCTAGTTCATGATGTTTTTCAAGCCGACCATTTTCCAGGCCTTGATTGACAAGCTGGCCCAAATGGATCAGATGGGTCATAGACCATCTCCTTCGAAGTCGGAGCTTCGAAACGAAAAAGGAAAGGAAAAGCAACTTTCGTCGCCAATACTCAACAACAGCCGAGCAACTTAAAGCCGGTTGTTCGACAAAACAACGTGCGTCCACACCCATCTCTCGAGGAGAGATTGGGACGTCCTTACTCGTTTCTCCAGGATAAAACGAGGAGACTATTCGAGCTGTCAGTGCGCAACAGACTCATCAATCTGCCGGATCCAAAACGTCCGTTGCAACCAGGCGATGTCAACAATCCTAATTACTGCCCTTACCACCAAGCAGTAAGCCATCCAATCGAAGATTGCTTCATCTTCAAAGGCTGGATTGAGGACCAATACCAACAAGGTAAGTTTGCATTATCCGAAAACTGGAAGGTGAAACCGCCACAACCTCACGCCCCTAAAAAGGTGGACATGCCGGGGGCATCATGCTCATTCATAGAGAAAGCCATATGGACCGAAAAGTCCGTAAACTAGAAATTTGCCTCAAATACGGCAACGGCGGACCGCAATGTCCTAAAACTTGCGACGGACCGAAATGTTCCTAAACTAACGATGGACCACTATGTCTTAAAACTGGCTGTTGACCGAAACGTCGTTAAACTACTACTGACCTGCACCGTCTCCAGGCTGACGTGGTGTTAAAAAAAATGGTATGTCCACAAGCGAAATGGGTACGGATGAAAACCCGAAAAGGCTCCGTGAGTAAAAACAGCAAGGCTACCGGCGAGTTTTGTGAAAACCCGAAAGGGCGCAATCTCGTCAAAATATACTTGCAAGGTCCTCTCGACCTTGTGAGGAGAAACCACCTGCGTGAGATCCTTACGACTCACAAGGGAGCAACACACTTAGGGATCCCCACGATTCCTAAGAAGAAATTACACTTACGAGATCCTCACGACTCGTAAGAAGAATTCCCCTTTGAGACCCTCACGGCTCATAGGATTCGAAAGCCTTAAGCTACAGGGATTTGAACCTGTTCTTAAGCAGTCATACCCCCCAATTTTGCCCTACAAGCGGTTCAGTATTGACCCTTGTATACAATCCACGGGCACGAATAAACATTTTCCTAACAAAGTCCTACCCGCGACTAGAGATATGTCTACATGGTGAACAACTCTTGTAAGTCCTCTCGACTAATAAGGATAAAACACTCTTATAAGATCCTTACGACTTATAAGAGACCATACGCTTAAGAATCCTCACGATTCTTAAGGAGAAAACGCACCTACGAGATCCTCACGACTCGTAGGGAGAAATACCTTTATGAGACCCTAACGGCTCATGAAGTTAAAAGCCTTAGTCGACAGGATCCTAACCCTGTTTACTAAGACACCTTTGTTCGACGTCGACGAAGGCAAATGATGATTCGCTCCTGGCAATATCCCAGTTGCAGCGATGCTGATGCCGAAATCGGTGTCCAATCCCAAAACTCGCAGCGAAAAGCCAGCGAAGCACAAATACATATGAAATAGCCGAAATGATGGGGCAACTTGCAACAAAATCAGCAAGTAAAATATATGCATATGAAATAGTCGAAATGGTTGGGCAACTCGCAATAAAAAGCAGCGAGTAAAAATAAAACAAATAGCCGAAATGATTGGGCACCGCGAAAAATAGCCGAAATGATTGTGCAATCGCGATTTTCGCGATATAAAAAGCTAAAATGATAGAGCATCGCAGAAAGAAATAAAAAAATAAAAAAAGTGAAACTTTTTGCCCTACAGGTGAGATCACATCGATCCCTGTATACAATCTAGGGGCACAAACAAAGAGGGAACTATACCTTCCCCCCAGGCTCCATCAAAAAGAAAGCCAAGTCTCGATGGCTACATCCACAGCCTGGAGACCCACAACGGCGTTCCTTCGCAGTCCAGCAGGATGCAGATGCAACGTCAACGAAAGATCTCATGGTCGAAACAAAACGGAGTGACGGCAAAATCCCAACTCCACCTCAGCATTCGTCTCGTTACACCAGACACAATGTCAACAACGGCGTTCCTTCGCAGTCCAGCAGGATATAGATGCAACGTCAACAAAAGACCTCATGGTCGAAACAAAGCGGAGTGATGGCAAAATCCCAGCTCCACCTCAGCATTCGTCTCGTTACAGCAGACGAGGTGTCATCCCAGCGTTCTTCCTCCATCAGGACTCAGACGCAACATCACCCAACGGAGCCGCGGCAAAATCCCTAGTTCCAAACCTCGACGGTTCACCAGCAACCTAGAGACAACCGCGACATTCGTCTCGATACAGCAGACGCAATGCCAGCAAATGAAGACAAGGCAATATTCCTAGCTTCAGGGTCTTGACGGCAACTCATATAAAACCTGAAAGGCTATCGGAGATCATCCCAAACCAGTGCGGAGTGGTCACCACCTCGACATTCGTCTCGATACAGCAGACGAGATGTCACTACAGCGTCCTTCCTCGAATAGGATTCGGGCATGCTAAAACAAACGAAGCGAAGGCCAAATTCCTAACTTCAGGGTCTTGACGGCAACTCATATAAAACCTGAAAGACTATCGGAGATCATCCCACACAAGCGCGGAGTGATCACCACCTCGACGTTCGTCTCGATACAGCAGACGAGATGTCACTACAGCGCCAACAGGATTTGGACACGCTAAAACAAACGAAGCGAAGGCCAAATTCCTAGCTTCAGGGTCTTGACGGCAACTCATATAAAACCTGAAAGACTATCGGAGATTATCCCACACCAGCGCGGAGTGGTCACCACCTCAACGTTCGTCTCGATACAGCAGACGAGATCTCACCACAGCATTCTTCCTCCAGCAGGATTCAAGCGCGACAATCAAACAACGGAGCCACAGCAAAATCCCTAGTTCCAAACCTCGACGGTTCACCAACAACCTAGAGACAACCGCGACATTCGTCTCGATACAGCAGACGCAATGCCAGCAAACGAAGCAAAGGCCAAATTCCTAGCTTCAGGGTCTTGACGGCAACTCATATAAAACCTGAAAGACTATCGGAGATCATCCCACACCAGCGCGGAGTGGTTATGACTCATCAGGGCTCCCCAAAATGAGCCTAACCTCAAGTAAAAAGCGGCATGGTAAAATTCCTAACGCTTGCTCTTCCGACGGTCAAACTGCCTAGGAGGATTGCTTGAAGACGTCTTGTCCAGCGCTCGAAGGGATCAGAGACACGACAGTCGCAAGGCTACTCGAACAGCAAGATTGCCTATCGAGGAATACATCAGCCAACGCGACGGTACGATGGACAAAACCCTAGTACCACAGACCCTAATGGACCTCTGTCGTAAAGAGCAGAGGTTAACTGTGACGTTAGGATATTCTTGCGAGAACTTCTCGATTCGTCTCGACTCGTGAAGAAATTAGTGTCTTTGCGAGAACTTCTCGAATCGTCTCGACTCATAAGGAAAAGCCTTAGGCAACAGGGATTAAAAAACCTGTTTTCTAAGCACTGGGGCCCTGCAAGTCGGTCCAAAATGGACTCTTGCATACTATTCACGAGCCACACTCTCCAAAGTCGAATCTCGACAAGGAGGGAAACAACCACTTACGAGTCCTCTTGACTTGTAAGAGGGAAAATTCTCTTGTAAGATCCTTACGACTTATTAGAGAAAAACACACTTAGGAATCCTCACGATTCCTAAAGAGAAAATACACCTACGATATCCTCTCGACTCGTAGGGAGAAAAGTCTTTATGAGACCCTCACGGCTCATGAAGTTGAAAAGCCTTAGGCAGCAGATCAGAACCTGCTTCCTAAGCCATCGCTACCTCTCGAAGAATTCAAAACGGAATTCTCTCTCTATCATCTGCAGGCTACGCTTACTAAGTGACATGCCGATAACAAAGAAAAGAAGAAAGCAAGAAATGACACAAGATAGTACAAAAGAAATGTATCTTTTATTTATAAATTCAATTGAGTACAATTTACATCATATGAAAGGATAAAAAAGGGGGGAATACATTTTATTCAAAAATTACAAGTGGTGCAAAAACAATTATGGGAGGGAAGCGTTTTCAATAGACCAATCAGCCGCTCGCGCACTTCCCTCAGCCCCTTTTCATGGTCAGCTGTCGCGGCCAACTCTGCTCCAACCTGAGCTCGTTGCTGCAAATAGGATGAAAGTTGCTCTTCGACGACCCGCTGAGCTACCCCATGATTCTGTGCATCTCGCTCGATGAGGTCGAGCTTTTTCCTCAGCGTGAGCCCGTCAGAAATACATCGTAGAAGGCTTTCGAAGATAGCATTCAGCTGTGCAGCGTTTGCATCAACTTGAGCATGCAATCGAGCAGATTCACTTGAAGTCTCTTCTCACTCCTTACGCTTTAAGGCCGCTTCCTGTTCAAGATGACGGAAGTAGGGAGCGCTCTCCTTGACCCATGAAGCCCACTGGGAGTTCGCAGCCAAGACCTCGGAGGCAGGACATCCAAACTCGAGCTCATGCAGACAGGCCTCGATTTTTCTGCAGTGATTAACCTAGGACTCCACGATGCCTTCGCTATGAAAGTGCACGAGCGTCACCAGCATGGGATTAAGCTCAGCAACAAAATCTGCAGAAAGGGCGGGAGTCTCCGCGTCAAGCTCCTCGAGGTGATCGCTCAACATACGCAGACTATTCACAGCGCCTTTTGAAGATGAACGCCTGGAAAAGGGGCCTACTGGCATTAGGATTCGAGACTCGAACGGAGCTGAAGTCGGTATCACCGCTGTAAAACAAATCATAGTCAAATAACGGTTCAGGAAATAAAGGAGGTTCATGAACAACGGAGTTTACTATACCGGCTGCAGCAGGTGGCAAGGCCGGAAGTACCGGTGGTGCAACTGTTCTTTCGTCTCCTCCTTCGATCTGTAGGGCTGCAATCAAAACAAAGAAGAATTAGAAATGATTTGACTGCCCGTAAAAGAAAAAAAAGGCGTTAGCTAAAGGCTGTACTCACCAGCGCCACTAGAAGAGGCAATCTCTAACTGGAAGGGGAAATGTGGGTGCAGCACCTATTATAGGTGATCAAAAAGGACTCCTGCAAAGATATAATAATGCAATGTCAGTACGTAAAATATACTGCCTACAATGAAACTGATGGGTCACAAATCCGCACCTTCCAGCATTTGAGAGGGTATGAGAGAAGGCAAAGGGGCGGTCACCGTCAAAGCAGCAACTGGAGATGCTTCCTCGGGTGGCACAACCTCAACGCTCATCACACCTGCATTAGAAATAAGAGAAACGCTGTCAAAAGAGATTGAAAGGGATTGCAGAATAAAGGAGAAAGCAATAACCCAAAATCTACCTGGTGAGTCGCCAGTTGAAACCGCGACAAGGGCGTCACTGGGTGCAGCGGCTGCTTCACCCTCTCCCATCAGAATGGTCTCGCCACCCGTAGCTTCATCCCCCGATTCCACGAGAATCGCCGTGACACTCGCAGCGCCTGGCAGCGGCAAGGAGCCGCAAGGGGAAAGAGTGGCGATTGGGGCAGTGCCAGACTCTTGAGAAAGAGTGGCTACCTCAGGCTCGACGATTGCAGCCATCTCGCCTACCGCTACCTCAGGCTCGGCGATTGCAGCCATCTCACCGATCGCTACCTCATCAAGACTCGGCCCTGCAGGATAGGATATATGAGAATCTGAAAATTAAAACTTTAACAAAAGGACTCAATGTCACGTTACCTTGGGTCAGTCTTTCGACTGCTTCCCGAGCCGCACATGCTGCTTGTCTGTGGGCGGTAAACAAGGCGGATGAAGCATCCTATGAAGGAGTAGGGGCAGGGGTAGCAGCGCTCGAACCTGCACCCACGGCCAAGGCGGCGCTACGCTCCCTTGCCGCTGCGCATTCTACGCTTTCTTTCCGCCCGGGCCGTGAGGGCAGATCTTCTCAAGACCTCCGTCAATGGGACGTCATCGTCCGCGCCAATAGTTACCTCTGGAGCCGTTATGGCATCCGTCATCGGTCGTTTGAGTAAACCCTCTTTCGACAGTGCTGAGGAGGCCGGGACTTCGATGGCTGGCCCTGGAAGCATCTCCGCATCACCCTGCGGGATTAGCATTGTAGTCTCTGCGATAAGATAAGAAGGGGTCAGATTGTCCATAAGAATGGAGAATGAAGGCACGATGAGCCGAAATATACCAACGCCCAGCGAAGCGCGAATCCTCTCCTCCTCCTCGAAAGTCTTGAGAGAAGCTGCGAGAGCTTCTTCCGTGGAAATGCCTGTTAAAGAAGGAAAAGTGTCAGTAAAAACATGATGATAAAAATATGATGCAATGACAAAAGGTACGGCTGATGTTTACTCGATCGCACGAGGATGGCCAATCCCGCTTTGTAGCTCGCTAGTCGCTCGGAAGCTACAATAGCAGCCTCGAGGTCGGTATTGTCTGGCGCTATGAATAGACACTCGTTGGTCCCATATTCGCTCAGGCCTTCGCTATAAGGGGCATGAGGCTCCTGGCCAAATGCGACGTCGGCAGAGAGGATCGACTTCTTCTTCCTCTTCTGCGAGCGAGCTCCGGTCGCCGCAAGCACAAGTTTATGCTTGGTGGACACCTTGGGGCGGCGAGTCCCGATATCTGAACCCACGCCAGACTCAGGGGACGCTACAATCACTGTTTCCGTGGGGGCCCAGGGTATCGGTAGCTCGGGCCTGTCAACGGGACTTCGATCGCGGCAGCTTTTCTTAAGGGAGGAAGGACAATGGTCCGTCACTTCAGAGGGATGTTTGGATCACCGGCAGGGGGTGCACCCTTGCGATCGAGCAGCAGTCGCTTCTCCTCCCTGATGACGGCGCATATTGAATGATGATACCAGGCCATGTACATATTAAAGGCCTTCGAGACACAGCTCGGTTCGCTGATAAAGAAGTTGGACCCTGTGTTCAGACGCATAAAATGATGCAGCGCGTTTCGCATTCCCTCTGCGGTGGCAGCAGGTTCTAAAAAGAAATCCTCAAGCGGGACTCCCTGATTATAGCTCAGCTACTGGGCGAAACGATGCGGGTTGTATCTCATGATAACGCCGCATCATTTTGCCTGAACACTAGAAAGCCCGGTCGGATGGAATACAAATGAAGAATTTCCCGAGCTTTCAAAACAGAGGCTCCATCTTTAAAAATGCCCACAATGGCCGCACCGTTGTTGCGGACTCTTTGCCGATAGTTAGAATCTTGTCGGTAAAGGTCATGCCATCTCCAACCATGTGAGAACGAAGGAGCAAACCCCTAACTTCCCGCAGTGACGGATTTACAATGGATGCGTCGACTAATCACATAATCCGGGGGAAGCCGCACCTGTCGTAGAAGGAAGGCCTTTTATGGATACCGAAAACGCCAAGTGCATGTAGCTCGAGCCATGACATGAAGTAATACATCGAGAAGTTCACATGCTGCACTCCTGGTTCAGTAGTATCCGCTGCTTGGCTGAGGCCGTAATACAAATGAGCTAACCCGGCAACCCCGACAGCCACTTTCACCCCAATAACCATTCGGTGGGCTGGGTAGAAGACAGACGGCCTCATACGGCGAGGGTGCATCGAAAGCGCAAACCAGCTTAGCCATAGTCCAAGAAACCCCAAAAAGAACGTTTCCTCATCAATCCCAGGGACCGCGACCTCCGCAAAAGAAACGACTGGAGTGTTAAGAAGGAAGAAACTCTTTTGATCTGCCTCCGCCATTGGCAGGTTGTTTAAACCTAAGCCGAAAGGGTCGTCAAGTTTGGCGAATTTAGCAGCCTTCTTCGAAAGGACTTCCGGGTGGAGAAAACGAGCGATGAAATCCTCGAAATTAACCCCGCGGCTCCCAGATTCGAGGAAAAGGCCCTCATAAATATTCAACACTTTGATCAAACTAGGGAATTAGTGTTGAATGGCGTTCTCCGGGGTAAGGCCTGTCATCATTGGCTTGGCACCAAAAACGTATTCATCCGTAGAAAGCAGTTCCTCATAATGCTCCCCCATAACCAGTAAGCCAGAAACTTCTGCAAATTCCTCTAAGGAAATTGATACTTCTCGGTCCAACAAAAGAAAGGTATGAGTGGGAATATTCCACTACTCCAGAAAGGCCTTAACCCACCAGGCGGGAAGCGTAGAATACTGGAAGAGAGAAGCATAAATTGCGGGATACAATCCAAGCCTCAGCAACTGCGACTTCTTCGCTGACAGAATATAGCGGGCCCATTGTAAATAGCCAGCTGGATGACGAGGAATTAGGCCAATCATATATGGTTGTCCCCACGGGCGCGCCTCGCCTTGACAAATACGTCGCCCCAGGGTATCCAAAGCCATTGGAGGCTGAACGGGTATCGAAGCCATAGCAGACTGAAGAAGACCTCCCGAAGTCCAATTGACTTTTTCCACGGTATAGTTCACCGGGGATGGGTCGGCATAATGGATCGCCATGATGGGCTCTGAGGGTACTGCGCACGAAAAGCTCTGCCGACCCTTAATAATTTAATTGTACCATGTCCCCCAGAGATGAAGATTCTTATGTTCCGGGTCATGATCTCTGATCAATGCTAAGACTTCCCGGTCCACAGGTGCTCCAGGGAATCCTCCTTCTGAACGTACGAATGGGAAAAAACGATCGGAAGACATGTCACCTGCACCAAAGAGGACAAAAGTCAACTGTCAGTGCTATAATTTAAATTCTGACACTTGGTACTTTAAAATTTATACCGCACTGCAATACAGTAGAGAGGGACCAAAAAGGGCCCACAAAATCTAGATGACAGTTCATCATTAATAAGACAGCCTCATCATTTGATGAGACTATTAATTAAGTGAGGAAATTCTCAATTGATTCTCATTTAATAAGAAAACTCTTGGGCTAAGGAGTAAATCCCCCCTTAAGAGCGGTGCTCTGTGACAAAGTGACACTTGTCAAACTCTAATCATGAAAAAATAAAAATTCCTCAAGAGACTTGCTCTGGAAAAAATGATGGAATAATCCATCAGGAAAATTGAAATCAATTTTTATATATGAATTAAAAATTCTGAGATCTTCAAGATCCATGAACAAACTCTTAAGAGTTCTTCATAAGAGATTAATAAATCTACATGATTTGAAAAGAGCAAGGCTCTGTTAATAGGTTAAGAAACCCTGAAAAAGATCTCTTTAGATCTATGATTCCAAGAGAGCAAGGCTCTGTTAATGGGTAAAACCCTAAATTATTAAAAAATTTAATCTTTACCTAAATTTTGACAGAGTTCTGTCCTTAAGAAAATTCTTAAGATGAAGAGCTATGCTCTGTGGGAGAATAAAAATTCTCAGAAAAACAAGGAAGAAGATGAACAGAAATCATCCTAAGGACCAAAAGTCCTATTTATAGGCATTGAGTGTCGTTTCAACTTCTGAGTTAATCCAAGGGCGCAGATGCTGCCACCGCTGCACTCACATATGAGCCACGTGAGCGCAACGGTGGGGGGGCATTTGTTTCCCCCAATCAGAGCAAAGCTCTGTTCAAAATTCAAATTTTAAAATGAAGCAACGTTTCAGATGCAGCGCCAAGTGCGCTGCGCCCTAAGCGGGGCACCACGTGCAAAGCACGTGTGCGCTAGCGCTGGGTGCGCTGCGCTCTAAGCAGCACACCACATGTGCACTAGCGCTCGGTGCGCTGCGCTCCAAGCAGCGCACTACGTGTCAAGCACAGGTGCGCTAGCGCAATGTGCGCTAGCGCAATGTGCGCTGCCCTTTAAGCAGCGCACCATGTGCAAAGCACGGGTGCGCTAACGCTGGAACTAAAACCTCCCCACCGTTAGATCAAAGATCTAATAATGATAAATTATTAATTAATCAGAATTAAGTTCTGTTAAAGAAAGATTTCTCAAAATCTTTCCAAATAACAAAATTGTGCTCTGTAAATCAGAGCACCGTTGGATCAATGATCCAATGGTAATTAAAAATTACCAAATGACAGAATAAATTCTGAATGGAAAGATTTATCAATCTTGTTATAAACAAGAAGATTGCCTTCTGTAAATTAGAAGCCCTTGGATTAAAGATCCAACGATGGGAAATTCCCCAAATCAATTGGAGAAAAGATCTCCTTAACTGATTGAACAAACCATCTTGCCGTATAAAAAGGCCCTTAAACTTCAAGTCTCATATACAGAAAGAGAGAGAAAAACCTCCCCAAAAAACTTAGAGAAATTCAAAAAAGCAAGCTCTTGCAAGAAGATTTTTCTTCAAAGGAAGAATGAATGATGATGAACACAGAGATGAAATCATCTCATGATTAAGAAAGAAGAATTCATTTCTTTAAAAAGATCATAGATCTATAAAGATAAAAAGTCTTTCACAAAGAGATCAAAAGATCTCATCATAAAATAAAAGAAGAACTTACTTCTCACAGATCATAGATCTATAAGACTAAAGTCTTTCTCAAAGAGATCATGAACATCTCATTATAAAAAGGAGGGGAGAATAATTCAATTCTCTTAAAGATCATAGATCCATAAAGGCAAAGCCTTTCATCAATATAAGAGATTGAAACAAAATAAGAACGGTTGTTCTTAGATCCTGAGACAAAGTCTCTTTTAAAAGAACATAAATTGTTTCTCAGATCATAAAATTGATCAGATGCGCTTTGCGCTCTTGAACTGCGCTTATGCGCTCTCTGGACTGGCGCTCAGCGCCAAATACGCCACGTATCAATTGCGCATGTACTGCTTAACAACTAGCGCCTTGCACTTCTGAAATAGCGCACTGCGCTCATGGGCTGGCGCTCAGCGCCAAGCGCACCACATGTCACTCACGTGTACGCCACTAAAATGAAAGCGCAATGCGTTCATGAACTAGCGCTCTGCACTCATAAATTGGCATCATGCGCTCATCATCTGGCGCCTAGCGCCGAGCGCGACACGTGTCCCTTAAATGTGCGCTACTTGGCAGAAGCGCACTGCGCTCTTTGACTGGCGCAAAGCGCCAAGCGCACCATGTGTTGCGCTGACAGAACATAAGTTGTTCTCTAATAAACCCCAGAGCTATGATGAATGCTCAGCATTCAATAAAAGACAAAACATTGTCAGAATGCAATTCAATGCTCAGCATTGTTAAAAGGGCCAAGCCCAAATAAAGGCTCCAACAGCCCAAAATAAATGTTAAAACATTTTTAACTCGATTGGACTTAGTCCAAGATTGGCCATAAGTTCTCAATTCAGATTAATTGAGCACATATGCTCATAAATTTTTTAACAGATCTTAGTTCCAAATTGGATTATAGATCCACCAACCAAAATTGGTTTAAGGGTACATCTCTGAACCCCTCTAATATATGTCATTGTAATCCTGCAACGTCTTCAGAGAGGCGATGGGTCCCGACAACCATACATTTCATGGACTATGATTTCCTTAATCTCGGACTGTGGGGTCCTTCAAAACCCATGGACTATGATGTCCTTAACCTTGGACCGAGATGTTTTTACACTAACATTGGACCGTAATTTCCTTAAACTAATCGACCGCAATGTCCCTAAACTAAACGATAGAGTCCAAATGCTCTCTTGTTGGATCTAAACGGTCCCGTTAAGTAGATCTTAGTCTAAAATTAGACTAACATATCTTTAACTAACATTTAAGTTGATCTTAGTCTCAAATGAGACTAACGTATCCTTAAACCCAAACAAAAACCCAATTCTAAGAAAATACGGATTTGGACTAATCAACGCCCTACGGTCGACAACATAAATTAGTCTCCGTATACAATCCATGGGCAACCAAAAACAAAACAAACACCCACGACACGAAGTGACCATCTGGATAAGGAGAAAGTTGTTACCACGATGCGGTAGCGTAATTAACTGCAGGGGCTTGCGCCTGCAGGGAAGAGCGTCCCCACTATCAAAAACCCCTCAAATGAGGGGAATCTGACGAAGTCTGCTATATCGGCCGCATCCGTTTAAACCTCCGATATAGGATGTCATAAATCAACTTGGTATCTTCGGAGAGGTGGACGGATAGCACCAATTAGCATCTACCCTCGAAATTCAGGCGAGACGGACCGTCCCGGTTGCGTCTCCGTATTTCGGCGGGGAACACTAATTTTAACGCAGAAAAAAGACCCCACCAACTACACTGCTACTAGAGGATGGTCCGCGTTACACAGGGACACGACCGAGTACATGGTATGTTTCATATAATCAAGTCAATACTGTATTTAAGTTAACACGTTTATATATACATATATATCTTTTTCACAGACCCGGTTCCAGAAGAGGACGGACGTCTTAGGATTTGGTGCCGACGACACGGTTACTGTCATTGTCCCTGTTCTGAATTCGATATCCGGTGGAAATCACAGCGGCTATGAGTGCGGGGTTGGTCCCGGGACCCACCGACACTTTGCTAGGCTTTCGTCTGTCCATGAGTACGCTGTGGTCCAGACACGGACAGATACGGCCGCTGCGTCGCAGGAGAAGATTCGTCGGCTCCAAGATTGGGTGGAGCAGCAGAATCTGCGAGTGGGTACGCTTGAGGCGCAGATCGAAAAGCCGAGGCAATCGAACGCGGAGGCAATCAGACAGGCCATACGAGACGAGTTTGGAAGTATGTTCAAGTCATGGGACGATGGAGCTGGATCGTCCCAACGACCATAGATTATTGATTTTTTGATATAAACATTTGATTTGTTAATACAAATATTTGTTTTATTGGTTTATTAATTATACTGTTTGGTGTATATATTTTGTTTATAATTTCGTTTTAATCTAATCATATTACTTCTTGATTATTGTAATTACGCGAGATTTGATCATATTATTATTATCTATTGTTGGTTGTAATTGAAAGTAGTGTGTATGGGACGCGTAGTTTTCTGTTTTAAAAAAATTGATAATATATTTGGTCACGGTTTTAACCGTGACCAAATAATATATGGTCACGGTTTTAACCTTGACCATAAGATATAGTAACGATTACCTTCACTATGGTTACGGTTTAAACCGTGACTATATGCTCTATATAGTTATGGTTACCTGCTATAGCAGGTAACCTATATTATGGTTTAACTTTTGGTCACAGTTAAATCGTGACCATATATCTCCTATGGTCACAGTTTAAACCGTGACCATAAATCGGTCACGGTTAAAACTGTGACCATATATATGGACCCCATATATACTTCATTTAGTTGTTTGAACCGTTTTTGGTAACGCCGCGTATATATTTACGGTCCTATTCATGACTAAAAAATATAGTCACGGTTAAGGGCGTGACTAAGTTTCTCGTTACGGGGTTTTAAGCGACGGATGTGTTACAGTTTTAACCGTGACCAAAATTTTTTTTGATCACGGTTAAAACGGTGACCAAAACCATACTCTATAGCAGTGCTCCTCTCATAAATAAAACATCTTTTATGTAAATTTTACAAAACCTTTTTTTCTAGATAGGAGCGAAATTCCATCTATTTAAGGGGGGGCAAGCTTTGGGGGAAAGAGAATTGCTTTAATTTTAGCTGTTAAGAAAACCTTTAATTGTGATAAAAATCCTAACTGTAGCTGCAGTTATGAAATTTAAAGTGAAAGAAGAAGAACTTTAGAAGGCATATCTATAATTTACTAGATTTCTTAAGGGTTCTAAACTCCACTATCGGTATATCTCTAATAGATGTTGACTAAAAGTAACCAAAAGGAATATTTTGGGTAACTTAGAATTTTTGACGGAGAATGTAAAATTCTAAAGTTTTTTAGGGTGAAATATGAAATTACTTATTTGAGGGTGAAATATGATAAAAAAACATAAACCCTAAATATTATCAAATACTAATCCATGTAGATCGAATCAAAAAGAATAAGAAAAAAAGTAATTTGCTATCGGTAAAGAAAATTATTAAATTAAAAAATTAATAACGAACTAAGTCTGGAAAAAGAGTACAGAATTTTGGATGAATTTAAATTACGAGAAATACCTATAGTTATCTTTCTCAAATGAATCATAGTATTCCTTAACTTTTGTTGCATGGTATTTTTATCCTACAAAACTGAAAATTTAGCTTTTATTTATTATTATTTTTGACACCAAGCAAAATGGTAGTTTCCTATAGAATAAATAAGATTTATTTAGTTTTAGATATATAGTAGTTGTCTATATAAAAAAAATGTGGAGTTAGTTTTTACCATGGAGATTGTCAAATGTGCATTAATTTTTAGACACGTCAGCCAAATTCATATGGCATCAAATTGGAGGCTTCATTTCCTGGCAAATTTCTATAATTTTCATTTGGAATAGTAGATAAATATTCCATATTTATGAGGAGCAATACGCAAAATGTCATTATTTAATGCAAGTGGTCTTTCCTTCACAAAGAGAGAGAAAAATAAAAGCAATTGGTTAAGCGATGCCGTGAGAGAGAATTTCCTCCTAGGCGTCGGAAAAATGCAACATTCACCATTTTTTCCGACAATCGGCATCCATCATCATCATCGTTATCATCTAAGATGTGCATACACCAAATTTCATATGATTCCACCACATTTTCACTGTTGAATTAGCAATGTAAAAAGTTCTATTGTCGGTAAACCATCTAATTTAACGGTGAAAAGGTGGTGGAATCACATGAAATTTGGTGTATGCACATCTTAGATGATAATGATAATGATGATGGATGCCGATCGTTGGAAAAAATGGTGGAGGTTGTATTTTTTTCGATATGGGCTCTTTCCTCCATTATTCTCTAAGAAAATTTTAAGATATATCATGGAAACATTTAACATAATTTTCATATTCAAAATCCAGACTCATTTATAATAAAAACAGAATTTGTGTAATATTAAATTTATGTTCTAGAAATTGACAAAAGTAAATTATCTGTGTATAACCAATAGCAATAAATCATGAATAAATATAAAAAAAATAGAAATAAAAATGTGTGGCTGCTGGGATTCGAGCCCAGGTCTTCACGGCCACAACGTGAAATTCTTACCACTAAACTACAGCCACAAGATATGCTCGTTTAACCTCTAATCCTCGATTAAAACTTAATTAATTTCTTACGAATAGCCAATGTGCAAATATTTAAAAGAGATGCACTATTCTGTAATTCGTCTATAGGTAATTTTACATTCATCAACAACCGACGTGTCACAAGCCTTACAAGCCACGTCACCCGCCATTTGCGGTAATTAGCTTCGTAAATCTCCCCTAAAAACCTTGAATAAACCCTAAAAAATTGTTTATTGATAAAAAAAAAATCCCTCAACTAAATTCCACGATTAATTTAAAAATCTCGATTCAGATCTCGAATCGTTCGCTGCAAGGTATCGATTTCGGTATCAAGCTGCTTTCTTTTCTTTTTCTGTTCGCGTGATTTCGAAGCAATTGCATCGGTTGGTGTTGTTGCTTCGATCTATAAAAAGGTCTCAGATCTAAGGGAAATAATAATAAGTTTATTCAGTTGACGAATTGCTTTTGGAAAAAAAAAAGGTTTTTTTAAATGGTTTTTGAGGATTTTATGATGTTATTTTGATTAATTAGATTGATTTATGTTTCAATTTGTGTTTTCAAATTGATGCAGGCTTGTTCGAATGGCGTCTAATGGGACTTGGACGACGAAGGCGCCTCCGCGCCCTTCGCCATTGAGAAATTCGAAGTTTATTCAGGTGAAAATGCTAAACGTGAATTTTAATTAGGTTTTGAGTTGCCATTATATATGAGATTCTCTTAATGAGAATCATATTCCTTAAAATACGTTAACTTGGTTTGAATTTTTGTGATTGATAGTCAAATATGAGGATTTTAGTTACGGGAGGAGCCGGATTCATCGGGTCTCATTTGGTGGACAAATTGATGGAGAACGAAAATAATGAGGTGCTTTTCTTCGTATAATGTTTGTGTCCTGTTCTCCGTTGTTAGTTGTGTGGATGTGTGTTTTACACAAATGAATTATTTGTACGATAATTATTTTCACCATCCAAGTGTTTTCCCTGTCAAAATGTGGCCGGCTATGAGAATAAGGCTCCATTAAAAATTTGACAAAGCTTTACTATTGATTTTCAACATGACGCCAGCCCTCTTTTAACCAGAACGATACAAGAGAGGTTGTTCATAATCCTAAGGACCAGTTGGCATTTTGTGAATCTACATGAAGGGGAAAGATAATAAAAAAAATCCAATAGTGAAATTCAACTCTGGCACAAGTAAAGCAAGAACCAAACAAAAAATATTCCCATAATATTACATTAATGATAATACAAAAGATAAAATCCAAAGGTCCCCCACTGGCTCACCCATCCCCACAGCAAACTCAAAGGATAGCTGAATTTTTGTGTTAACTATGTGTGTACAGTGTTCCTTATGACTGCAACTGGCTAATCGACAAGCATATTGTCAGGCTTAGTGAGTTTATACTTGTACGCCTGTTTTATTTTGCGAATTAAAAAAAAAATAGTCTTCTAAGCTTATAGTATTTACTTTTTTCATATATGTTCATTAATAATTATTTGTGCAATTTCTTATACATGAGTGTAGATGCATATGCATCATTATTGTTATCATAAACATCATCCTCTAATGCTAATTAATGGATCTTGATAGACATTATAAGTATTGTGGAATTTCCTAATTAACTTCTAATAAACGCATTTGCATTTTCTGTAGCATCGTCCTCTTATTGCTTAATAACATTGAATTGGTATTAATTTTCATTCTTAAGTTTGTGGAGATACTCTAGAAATATGTAAACTTATTTTGCTTGAGGCTTTTCTTTGATGTCTTGTAATGATAAATAAATAGTTTATCTTCTCTAACCTTGTCTTTCGTAGGTAATTGTTGCGGACAACTATTTCACTGGTTCAAAGGACAACCTCAGAAAGTGGGTTGGTCATCCAAGATTTGAGCTCATCCGGCATGGTACATTCATGCAATTGAAACCTTTTAATTTTTCTTGTTTGATAGTAGCTTACTTTCTAAGTAGGCCCTTATCGAGGTTTTACTCATTTGACAGGATACATTGAGGATTTTGTATCGAATTTTTATTTTCATATCTGCAATAATTTCTTTAATTTTTCTTTATCACTTTTCAGATGTCACGGAACCATTGCTGGTTGAGGTTGATCAGATCTATCATCTTGCTTGCCCTGCATCACCTATATTCTACAAATACAACCCTGTGAAGGTATGAAATTATAAAGACATTTTTTAATCTATGAATAAATTGAACTTTAACAGAACCTGGGCTGAGATGATTTTTGACAGACAATAAAGACAAATGTCATCGGCACATTGAACATGTTGGGGCTTGCAAAGCGAGTTGGAGCAAGGTAGGGTCTCGATCTCTTGTTATCTTGGTGCATTAAATTGATTTTATAATAAGAATGGGACTTACCTTTTTGTATGTACTTTGTATCGTAGGATTTTGCTGACATCGACTTCAGAGGTTTATGGCGATCCACTTGAGCATCCTCAGAAGGAGGAATATTGGGGCAATGTTAACCCAATTGGTAAGGTTGCTATACCTCGCGAAGATTCATTATGAAAATTTTGGTCATTTTCTGGAAGTTCCCCAAAATTTCTAACAATTTCCGTAACATCAATTTATCTATAATTGCACTTTGTTTTGTCATTTAATTTTTGCAAAAAAAAATTAATATTTGTAAGAGGTTGTTTAGAGATGAGTAGTTTACCATATATATGTTCTATCGATACTTCTTTTTTATCTTGTGGTTTATTAATATACACAGTATCTGAGGACCCTGAGTACCGCTCTAATCACTAATTTTATATGTGACTATTCTGAAAGAAAAAGTTTTTTTTAATGTATTATAGGAGTCAGGAGTTGCTATGATGAGGGTAAGCGCGTGGCAGAGACTTTAATGTTCAACTATCATAGACAGCATGGGATAGGTGATTCTTCCTTGCAATTTACATATTCAGTTAGCAAATGCCATCAACCTTTTGCTTTGTTGAAAATAATTTTTCAGATACTCATGAATTAATTGATTGGGGTTAAATCTATCCTACAGAAATCCGAATTGCCAGAATCTTTAACACGTATGGACCACGAATGAACATCGATGACGGGCGTGTAGTTAGTAACTTCATTGCTCAAGCACTCCGGTAAATCTATTTTCATATGTTAAATCGATTTTTTGGTATTGATTCTTGCTCCTCACAAGGTTACTATCATGGTTAATTATGGTTTGTTTTGTGGCACAATTATGTAGGGGTGAACCCTTAACTGTCCAAGCACCTGGAACACAAACTAGGAGTTTCTGTTATGTTTCTGACATGGTAATGTTAGCTCCATTTCTGTGCTGATTCTCTTACAATATTGTTTGATGTGATTCCAATTGCTTTAATCATATGTGCCTTTTTTCTTATATGTTTTAAATTTTCGATTATAAGGTTGATGGTCTTATGCGATTGATGGAAGGTAAACACACAGGTCCAATCAACATCGGGAACCCAGGTAATTACCAAGTTAACCTTTGATATATGTTTAATTTTTTTTCCAAAGTAGCAGTACTTTCATTTCTATGATTTAGAAGTCTTTATATCTAAAGTTTGTTATGTTCTATTGGGTTTTTTTTTCTTGCTTATCATGCTTCTTCCGTTTTTTATACAACAGTGTTTCTTTGGGTATCATAGTAGATCATGTTGTTATTCTTCATGTCTTCTAAATGTTAATAGAAGTTTTATTTGTTTCTTAAATAGGTGAATTTTCAATGATGGAGCTCGCCGAAACTGTGAAGGAGGTAAATATTTTGTTTACATCTTTCTCCCATTTTAAATTAGTTTCCGCATTGCTTCGATGGGGATAACTGCTCTGGATTACTGTGTGACTGTAGAATACCTATGGAATTAAACGAAAATATACAACAAATATCAGATTTGCATTGTTTGTATGGTCAGTGTATATGATAATTAGGATGCATGTTCAAATAGAAGTGTTGCCGAAATGAGAATCTTGAGATGGACGAGAAGCAATGGTTAAGCAATAGGATATATATATTCTACGAAGTTAAAGGTAGCTTGCATGAAGGATAAGATGAGAGAATACTGATTGAGATGATTTGGACATGCTTGTAGGAGGGTGGCTAATGCAGCGGTTAGATATGTAGTTGTAGTTAATGAAGAAAGAGAACTAGTGAACATGAAGTGAGGTCAGTATGAAAGTTAGTTTAGTCACTAATGCGACATAAGAAATGGTCCATATCTGGGCTGAGTAAAAATATGAATAAATGTGCCTGACCCTAAAGTGTGGGCTACAGGCTAGTTGTTAAGCATTGTTCATCATTGCCTCTTTGCTTTTACTCTGCAATATTTTCGCCTTTGCGTGCTTTCTGCACAAACATTTATCATCTTAAAAATGTTATTTAATTAATTTTGCAGTTGATCGACCCTGCGGTTACGTTGAAAGTTGTGGATAACACACCTGATGATCCACGGCAGAGGAAGCCAGATATTACAAAGGCCAAGGAACTGCTCGGATGGGAGCCCAAAGTTACTTTGCGCGAGGGACTACCTTTGATGGAAGAGGATTTCAGGCAGAGGCTTGGTGTTGCGAAGAACTAGCACCGATTTTTGCAGGCGGTGTCGAGTGTTGGAACGTACGATGTTGTGGATTATACTCACAATTTTTATTTTCATTTTCTTACGTATTTTTTTGCAAGTTTTTTATGCCTTGGAATGGCTTACAATAAATTGTTGGACATATGATTGTTTGTTTGCACAACAAATGTTTTTTTTTTTAATTTAATTCTTTTATATGTGAAAAATAATTTCCTTGGTAAGCTACAGATTGTTCAGAGCTCACAATTGTTTGAAATAATGAAATGGAAAATCCTGGTATTCTGACGGATCCATTTTGTAAAATGCAGTTAGAACATATGAAATGTGTGATTTCTTCCTATTATATATATTGCATTAATTTATTCTCGGTTATACTTCCCACACTTCCATCATCATAAGTCTTTTAAAGTCCTCAAAAAGCTAGACTTCTAATTTCCAGTGAAAACAAGATGCAGTTTTCTAACGGTCCTTATGATAGTTTTGTATCATCCTGTTGTCACTATGATGATGACCGATGACTGACGTTTCTACGGTTGCCATTATCGTCTCCACGATGGCAGTTGTCACCGTTGTGACTATTGTCATCATTTAGCCAATACTATGTTACAATTGTAGGTGATATCTCCGTTATCATCGATGTTGCGTATATTTTACCGTTGGAAATGACCAAGTTATAAGAAATACGGCGCAACAATTCTTAGACCCGTATGTTTGGGAATCATCGTTACAAACTTGAAAATCTGCCATTATGTGTACCAAGTGGATCCTATTTCAATTTCATTTTGTTCCCTCAAAAGAGTTGGGCAAGGAGCTAGCAAGAGCCATAGTTTACTTTCCTAGAGACATATATTTGAATGGTCAGCTAAAAGCAACAAGGGTTTTAGTTGCAGTTGGTTATCACGTCATTCTAACGAACCTAAAGTTCCGGTTCAAACCCCAATGAAGCCAATTTTTGACTTTTTTTCTTTTGGTTTTTATCTCTACGGTTTTTATTTTTTTATCTTGAATATTTACTGTATATTTAAGCGAACAATTTGATTTCTGTAATTTTAATAGCCTGCGTTCTATTTCAATTCTACTAATGGAGTAAGGAGCTTGGGATGTCGAGAAGTAACCATTGCCTATTGAATGAAGCCGGCTTGCTTTGTAGGTGCCTAGTTTTGCTCTATTGCTAATGCGGCGAAGAGGTTGCCGGAGACGAAGATTGGTAGCCGGAGATGAAGAATTCTTAAAGGCAGGGTTTTTCTTTTAGGGGGAAGGGAAAAGAGGCAAAATCGATGAAAGCGCTGAAACAGTAATGGAGGTTTGGAGAAGTTTTTCTTTTAATAACACAAATCAATTTCTAATATAGGATTTAAAGCCGGCACATCATATGATGACGAGGCGGCTTGAAGAAGCCGGATATGTTCTTCAAACTGACATTCTACACCATAATGTTCTAGCAATGCAGGGCCTCGCCAATGTGACTCAATACCAACCGGGCTTAGCTCAATTAATACCAATTTCCTTTTCAATATGACTCAATGCATTCCTAACAATTGCATTGATTTCCAGCTTATTATTAATTTAGGGTTATTTTGATATACCCTATCCAAAAAAATTATATTTTGATAAAACACACTTAAGGATTGGTATTTCTAAATACCACATCCAAAATTTAAAATTAAACTAAAACTATGGTTAGGTTCTGTTAGTTTTCCGTTAAGTCGCCGTTAAATATAGCCGTTAAAGAGATGAAAATATCAAAATACCCCTTAAAGTTCTATATCATAACTTCAACATCTCTTAGTCTTCTCTTTCTCTCTCATCCGCATACTTTTTTCTTTCTCCTGCAATTACCGCCGCCTCTTCAAATATTTCTCCCTCTCTTTCTCTCCCCTCCCATTGTTTTCCTCAACTCTCCCCTGCTCTCTCCTCCCCATCCCTTCCTCCCTCCTTTTCTCTCTCTCTCTCTCCCTCCTATGTATAGTTCTCACTGTTTCTATTTTTTGGAGGCCGAGATGAGTAGAGAATAGAGAGATCCAGTGAGGAGATAAGGCTGGATTTGGAATTGAGAAATGATAAGAAAGTAGTCAAAAGGGATAGGTAAGGAATTATAAGTCCTAATTTAATCCAAGTCAACTTTATTACCCAACTTAAACTAATAGAAGTTAACGCGGTGTTATTTTTAGTTTAATTTTAACTTTTGGATGTGGTATTTGGAAATACCAAATTTTAAATGTATTTTATCAAAATATCAAATTTTTGGACGGGATATATCAAAATAACCCAAAAATTTATGCCTTCACTTTAGGTATAATATACCCAACTTCCAAAGCTACCAATTTGCCTTTTCTAATAGCAACCATCATGTTTCCCTCCCTCCCTCCCTAACATAACATATTTTGTACAAGTTATATGTATATTTTCTCCACGTCATGTGCAAAAAACTAGAAACTAATATCATTATTGGGAAGTACAAATCATCTTGTCACAGGACCCTAGCATAACATATTTTGTACAAGTATTTAGCTATGCAACGAAAAGATTTAAGATTTTTTTTAAAAAAAATAGTGAAAATAATATAGATTTTAAAAGTTGTCACAGGATTTTTAATTTTTTTAAAATTTAATAAGTCAGCTAACTTAAATAATTTTTAAAATTCGTTATCATCTTAACTAAAAATATTTAAGATATTTCTCAAACAAAAAATTAAAGTGATAAAAACTAAAAAAACTAATAAATCTTTTCTTTTATATCCTATCTCTACTATTATAACCACAATGCCTGGACCCTCAAATTGATTTCAATTTGATTGTCTAATGTAGTCTCAAATAGCACCATACCAGCAATACAAAATTTAAGTGCAAAATTTTCTACAACAATATCTAATAAATATGATAATCAAAATGAATTGGTTATAATTATACAATCATCTCTGCTAATTTTAAATAACCACCACAACCATTGTGGATCATTTTGAAAACAAATTACAACCCCTACCATTTTAATTTTAATTTTCTCTAATTTTTTTAATTCAAATTAGAAAAATTAAACATAATTTTCAGTTGAACACGCGTGCAACGCATATGCAAGATCTAGTTAATTTAATTATGTTCATGGCACGTGCCATAGTAAGTTGACATATTATCATCGCTTAGATGTCAGCAAATTAGAAGGACGGTGGTTTGCACATGTTTCATACACCCCTCGTTCGGCATTAATATATTAGAGATTATTCATAATATAAATTATTATTCCACAACCTAACAACTTAAGCTTTTGGGTTGAGCGGTTCTTAACATGGTAACATAACACGCCAGGTTCAAGAGTTCTTGGTTTCTAACCTCATTATTATCAATTTAAATTATATTTATTTCCCCCATTTATCCCGTCTATACTAACGAGAGTTTCCGCCCGAGGCCTACAACCTAACAGTTTGCACTACTCCCACCTCCCACAATATCATTGTAGCTAGCCAGTAATCCCTTTATTGATCTTATAAATAATATGATGATTATTCATATTAGAAACCAACTTGACTTGATTCCTTCGAGGATCAAATTCAAAATTACAAATAACAATCATAGCGGGCAAGTTCTTACTATCGGCCATTTAGTTAGAATGTTTGATACAATAATGTTCTATTTATGGCCCATTTATAATGGTTAAATGGGCTACATTGAGCATCATCAAAATTAGAAGATGCTAATAACTTTCTTGCTTTCAAGTGGCTATCAGTATCAGAGATTCTTGAACCATTGTTTACATTATAAGATATAGAAAATCATGCAAAAAATGCTTATACACAAAGTTTTCTTGCATATAATAGGGTTTAAAGGTGGTCGCGAGAACCAAATTAGGCAGAAAAGGATCCCCATTAAGCTTAATTAATTTTAATTCCCTTTGCACATCATTCTACTCTAGTCAAGCGGAGCATCTCTTTGGTGAGCTTTCCATTTGTTCCTGCAGTTTTGTGGCAATCACAATCATTAGCATATAAGCATTACTTAAGCAATCATATTGTTGCAAATCTCATAAAAGATGGCAATACATTAAATGTAACTTGTTGAACATTGAGTAATGATGATGATAATAAGGAAAGACATTGGGTCTTAGTTTGATGGTTATTGTCCTTCATCTTGGAACCATATACAGTATTGTGAAAAGTTTAAATAAGACTTCATGATATAATACACACACAAAAGCGCATAGTGTGAGTACAAATTACGAGTCTACTGTTTACTACGAAGTTATAAAGCTACAACTATATGTGTGAGAACTTGAAATTCAAATTAGCAAAAGTGCGTTTCACTTTCACGAGACAAAGTGCCAGAATAGAAGAAAAGATAGAGAAACCTGTAAAATGACACGACCCTAGCAATATTTCAATCGTTCTTTAAATCACATCTTTCGTATCTATTCTGTCCTTTATATTCCTTCCATGGGATAATTGTGAAAATATAAGGCCTACCTAAAGAAAGTTCACAGCTAGACTCTATATATTTTTACCAAATGGGCATAGCTCGGGTTGTATCAATTTTCTCTCCAAAGTGAGTTCACCGGTTCGATCCCGGAAGGCGGTGGCATTATAAAAAGAACAACTATATTGTTGCATGCTCACTCATTAAAGAAGATATAATATTGCAGAAGCACAATGTATATTTAATATATTAATCTACAAATTGTTCCAGAAAAAAAATCTAGTAATGAAAAATGGGAACAGATTATGGAAATGTTGTGTATGCATCCCATTTCGATCCCTATTTGATTTCCCTGTTGATTCGGCGTTATCTCAAAGTTGTTCAGAATTCAAGTTTATCTGTAAGAAAGGAGACAGTCGTCTAGAGCTATAGCTTCAGATGTCTGTCAATACTATGTATATTTTGCATACATTAGGTAGACATATGCAGAGAACACATCAGATGTCTGCGAGCGCTCTGTACTTTTGAAGCTTCAAGAACAGACGTCCGAAGCTCCTTCTTAAGACGTCTGGGAACGCTCCGTTAATTCTGAAGACTTTTAGGCAGACGTCTGCACTTCTTTCATCAGACGTCTATTGCCGTTATGAACCGGATATTTATTAGTTGGGAAATTAGTTATTTGAATTTATCTTTTATAATACTATATATAATGTAGTATTTTGTACCCCTAAATGAGATAGCCTTAAGATAGCTTTTGTGATATTTTGAGAGAATCCTTTTGTTATTTGTGAGAGCTAAGGTTTTTTGAGGGATTTATGACTCCTCCACCGTTTGTACTCCTCCATATTTGGTGATTAATAAAAAATTTGCCTTCATATTTTGGTTAGTACTTTTAATTCATATTTGTCTGTGGTTTGTTTTGTGCTTTCTTCTCAATTGTTTGCATGTCTTCGTAATCGTCTTGCTGCAACAAACTGGTATCCAAGCCATTGTTGTTTGTGGATCTTTTGATTGAACCATTTGGTCTTTAATATTGTGGTCTAGGCTAACGGTGGGTAACGACGCTTGTGTCCTCTTCCCTGTCTTCTTAGATCACGATTTTGAAGTTTTAGGGTTTGTTAGCACTTAAAGTGTTAGTTTGATCCCGCATCATATCTCCGACAGCTATGAAGTTCGATATTTGAGAAGTTTGATGAAAATATGAGTTTCAATTTATGGCAAATCGTATGATTGCCGTGTTGACTCAAAATAATTTAAGAAAAGTAATTCTTGAGAAGGATACAAAGCCTTCCACTATGACGGAAGAAGTTGGGAAGGAGCTGGATGAAAATGCCTTCACGACTATCCAGTCGTGTCTGACGAATGAAGTTTTGCAAGAAGTCTTTGTAGAAAGACGGCTGCTGATTTGTGGCAGAAATTAGAGAAGTTATATTTAAGGAAGTCTCTCACGAATCGACTCCTGTTGAAACGTCTCTACACAATTCGTATGCCAGAAGGATCTCCAATAAAATCTCATGTTGATGAATTTAATTCGATCATTACGGATCTGGATAAGATCGATATTAAAATTGATGATGAAGATTAGGCTCTTCTATTGTTTGTTCATTGCCACCTCTTATAAGCATTTTCGTGACACCATTGTCTATAGACGAGATACAATCTCGATCAAGGATGTCAAACAAAATTTGATGAACAAAGAGAAGATCGACAAGGAGTTGACCTCTAGCGAGGGCGATGGTCAATTTTCAAGCTTAGTTGTTCGAGGGCGAATAGAGAGAAGAGATCCGAAAGGCAGCAAGAAGTCAAGGTCGAAGTCTAAAAATAAGAACTTGACCTGCAATTATTAGAAGAAGGGGCATTTTAAGGTCAATTGCTTTAAATTGCAGAACAAGCTGAAGCTAGAAGAAAAATCGAAAGAGTCTTCGGCTGAAACTAGTATAACGAAATGAGGAGATTTTCTTGTGGTTCTTGACAACACGCATCGATGCAAGGACGAATGAATCATGAATTCGGGTTGTTCCTATCACATGTGTCCCAATAGCGATTTGTTCACCACGAGTCCATTGATGGAGTGATTTTGATGGGCAACAATAGTTCATGTCGAGCTATTAGCAAGGAAGCGATCCAAATCAAGATGTTTGACAGTGTTGTGAGGACATTAGCGGAAGTTGGGCATATACCTGAAAGTGTTTATTAGCACCACCGCTGGGTTTTACCAGCATCAAGCATGCCATTTTAAAAAATTTTAGGATGCTAATTAACACTAACCTAGAATCTAAACTAGATGATTAGGGTTTATGGTTTGATATCAACTAAACTAAAGCAAGTGAAAGAAATTACAACCTAGTAGATCGAGTCCTTCACTTCACAGGCTCCGTGTAGTAGTCCACACGACTTCACTAGGCTCCACGTGAAGTTAGATCGAGCTTCCTTTGCGATCTTCGTGCCAAAGATGATCCACCCGAAACTCCGCTAATCCAAACTACCTCTTCACTAAACTCTTTAGTGAAGGAAACACATTACACCAAAGTACTAATCTAGTGTAGGATGGTGAAGTAGGCGGTGTTGTTTGCTCACTAGGGTTCTTACAAGTTCAAGGGTTCACAACTCATGCGAGTGATTGAGCTTGGAGGTGGAGGTGAAGAAGATGGAGAGAGCTAGAGAGCAAATGAGCTCAAATGAAGAAAAATGAACAAGTGAAGAAAATGCAAGCGTAGAATGGATTTTACAAACTCACACTTATTGAAGCATCAATTTTTTTCAATAATAAAATGAATCCATGCTTCAATAATGAAGTAAGATGAATAAAATATTCATCAAGCCATGCTTCACCCCATTCCTCAAAAGTCTCCACTTTTCCATCTCACATTTTCTATTTTCTAAAAATAGAAAATCAACTATGCTTCATATATATATATATAAAGATAAGCAAATAATTAGTGAGCAATAATATTAGTTAATATATAATTATATCAAATATAAATATATATCATATTATCAAATCAACACTTGATTCAATAATCCGGTTATATCACATATAACTTAACTGATATCAAATAACCGCCAGATTAGAATACGGTATCATATTGTCACGCCCCGCTGCCCAAAATACGGAATACGAGGAGTAGACAAGGTCAGCCATGCTCCTACGGTCAAGGAAATGTCCTGCCGTAGTCACACTTCGGCTTCCAGTTTTTCATGGTAAACAGTAAATAATGCGCAGGTAATGAGAAATGCAGTAACTGGAACAAAACAGTAAAATGAACTGACCTGATGGGAAACAAAAGATATAACTCTGGATAGCTAAACAAGATGTCCGTGAAGTGCGTCTAGTCCTGGTCCAGGCTAAATCTTCTCCTCACACTGAGCATGCATACTCAGGTCGTCAGAGTGACACAATAGCAATATAATATATAAATATAAAATCATGTGACAATACTAACAGTGATAATAGGTATGTATAACAGTAGATCAATGGCATTATGGATATGAACATGCAGTAATCAATGCAGCGGAACAGTAAAAGCAGTAGAATGATATGTCACGTATGTCAACACAGTAAGTAAGATATATCAATGCCAGTATCCCTATCAGTCTCTAAGTCTCACTGTACGGGTCACTAAGCCTATCGTCAGTCCAAGTGTGAGAGTCAACCACTCGTGAGTGTCCTCCACCCAAGGGTAGAACCCAAGGGCAAGGGACCACGGGCCCAACATGTATATCACGGTAATAATCACATACCCTGTAAATCTCCATATATCTCCCTAACTATATAAGCCGGCATGGGACTCCCGAGATTCTGTTGAATTCACACTTAAACTACCCCACATCCCGTGGTCTACATCAAACGCTAACCATAACCCTAAATACCAATCGGTCTGTGACAAGTCTGCATGAGAACTGGAGGCAGGACCTCCATCAAGCACGTCCCGACTAATACCTAAGATAAATGGCAGTGTCTGGTGCCTTATCTGTGACACCCGTGCAAGAGCTTCCATAAGTGTCCCATACCACTTATAGTCACACGTACACGTATCCCACAGACGTCGACAATGCAATAGAATAATAGGGTCACTGATTGTATACACGTGCGTATCACTTTCACTTATTCACTGATACACGATCACTGACGTACTTGCCGCAATCATCACTAATACCTAACACTGGGTAATGCACGTTATCACTAGGTTATCAATGCAGTGACATGTGTATGATATGATGCGTGAACAGTATATAAAGCATGTTTAGGATGTCTTGAATCAATAACCTACCACTTGCATAATTTATCATAAATCATACGGTTACAATTTAGTGAGACGATGAACAGGTAATAATTAGTATGCTCGGTTATCTATCCATCGAATTTAGTTTCACGCCAATCGGGTTCCAGGATCACTAATTATAGCCATTTCATTTTAAGCGTCCACGGCTGGAAATCCGGTTTCAGAATCAAAAATCCGTTTCGCAACGCATTTTAATCCCAGTTGGGATCAGATTTTAGCGACGCTACAGTTGGATGAATTCTAGAGTTTTCAGTAAGGTTTTCAACGCAACAGACGGTTTCTCAATCGCATCTGTACGTTAGGAGTTATACACTATTCAATACCAATATGTCAGTTCTGATTCAGCTGAGACTGTTATACGTTCCCATCTTTTAAATTACAGATTAATTAACAAACGATAACGAAATAGGATGAAACCACTTGCGTATTCTAACTAACAGATTTACCCATAATAAACAGCGGAGTTCCGCAACCTACGAGTTAAGAAAATCTTGTGGTACTCATTACGGAATAGCAAGCAACAATTGGAGTCGCTCTGGACTGCAGTCCAGAGTCGCGCTCCGATCCAAATATCGTCACAGTTTAAGTACAGGAATATCTGAAAACTAGTATAGGGTTAAAGTTCGTCGAGTTGGGTTCGAATTGAGCCCTCGAACGCAACATTACATTATGTATATAATTTATGGTGATTTTAACGGTTTTCAGGTACAATAAAATTCCAGTTTTTCTAGTAACCTTGGGGGTAGTCGTTTTAGTCGTTAACGGTCATATTTTCCAACGAAATTCACACATTAGATTCACAGCCATACGGGCCAGCTTATGCAATTGAGTTCCGTCAAATTACATAATGATTTCCTATAAGAACAAGTATCGAACAGTTGTGTCGAATAATCTAACGGAAAAGTAAAGCATGAAATATATACGATGTTGATTTGTAATTAACAAAAAGTAGCATGTAGCAAGTAGGGAACTTGCCTGGACACGTCTCGGGGATGTACGGTGACGGCAATGTCACGAACGCGCGACGAACGGCGTGAATTGGTTTGCACGACTTTGGCTCGAGTTTCAGTTTCGTCGTCGGATTTGTCCGGGGACGACTCGTGAATGTTGGAAGTGGGGAGGTACTCTGTGGGTCTCCCGGGTGTGCCGGGATCGTCGACGGTCGGTAGCGCTCCGATGATGGCAGCAGTAACTCGCAGGTTTGGTGGTCGGGCTCGGTTGTGAAGCTTGGGCGTTGCGCATCAATGGGTTCGACGGTGAGTGATGATGGTCGTTGGTGTGGGTTGCTCGCTGTGGTGGCTGGTAGAGAGTGTTAGAGAGAGAGAGAGTACTGAGAAAGAGAGAGAGAGGAATGAGAGAGAGAGAGGACTGAGAAAGAGGAATGAGAGAGAGAGAGGACTGAGAGAGAGAGGGAGAGAGAACTGAGAGAGAGAGAGAGAGACGAGAGAGAGGGCACAGAGAGAGGGAGAGAGAGAACTGAGAGAGAGAGGGATGAGAGAGAGGGCACAGAGAGAGAGGGAGAGATAACCGGAGAGAGAAAGAGAGTGCAGAGGGAAGGTGAGAGGGAGAGCAGAGGAAAGAGATGGTGAGAGAGATGACGACGACGACGACGTTGATGATGATGCGGGGGAGTCGACGAGACGTAGAGGGGGGCTCGCCGGCGAGAGGGCGCGGGGGCTCGGGTGTGCAGTGAAGTCGTCTCGAGCTCGAGCCCCGATGATGGAGGAGGTGTCGGCGAGTGAGGAGATAGATAGAGGGATGGGATGGTCGGTGATGGTGGTCGCCGACGGCGACGATGGTGGCTGAGCTTGGTTGCGGGGATGGGTTGCAGGTGAGTTTCGAGGAGGAAGGAGAACGAGGGAGAGAGAAAGAATGAGATGAGAGAGAGGCGTGGGGGTGATCGCGAGTAGAGATCGAGGCGCGCGTCGTGGGAGTAACGCGCGCGAGCGTGGGCGTCGGCGGAGGCGAGAAGCGCGGGCGACGTGGTCGCAGGCGTGAGCGGAGGAGGCGGGAAAGAGAGCCGTAGGGGAAGAGAATGGGAGAAGCGGGTCGGGTCGGGGGTGAAGCGAAGTGGGCTGCTGGGGAAGTGGGCTGGGCTGACGAAAATTAAAGAATAATTAATAAAAGGAGATGGGCTGGGCTGGGATTAATAGGAAATTAAATGGGGATAAATATAGGGAGTGGGCCGGAGTCTTTATTTCAAAAGCTTTTATATTTTTACTTGGGCTGAGGGAAATGTAATTATTTAGGAGAAAAATAGAGTGTTGGCCCAGAAGTAAAACGGAAAGGCAAAAATAAAAAGACCGGCTGAAGGAAATAATTTGGGACAATTTTGGATACTATGGGGTTTGGGTTTTATTAAAATAATTAAATAACAAAATTTGGTTTAAAAAGGGAAATACGGATTTTAGGCGTATAAAAAGAACCGGGTCTTACATTATACCACCCTTACAAAAATTTCGTCCTCGAAATTTAAAATAAACGATAAGTTATACAAAAATAAGCGAAAGCTATTATATTGCAACTAACATATAATGCTTTATTTGAAATAAGCAGATGAAGAAATTTGAAAACATAAATATGTAAGAACAACATACAAAAGACAGGTCTAATAAGCATAATGCAGGAACACTATAAGAGTAATTACAAGTATACGAGAATATAGGTAACAATAACGAACAATAATAATCAAGGCGTGTTCGATAAAAGTCAAAACCCAAATATGTGCACATCTAAGCCTATCAAAAGCAATCAGAAATAATAATATAAGGCTCAACCATTTATAATAGTAATCATAGGTACAAAATCCGAAAATAAAGTAACGACAATAAAGTAGTGAAAATTAGTCGGTAGGTTATAACATTTTAGGATAATGTATCGATAAAATAGGTTTAAATAATTTTAGAAAACTTGTATAGTGAAATTAAGAAACATGGACCAAAAGTATGTGCGGTGTAAGGTTGCGCTACTAAAAATAAGGATAATAGTAGTGTGTTTTAAAATACATAAACTAAATAGTCAGTAACACGCACTCTTCGACAAATACAAGATAATGGAAACCAAATTTCGAATAATAAAGTCCCTAAATATATATAGGGTAATAGGAAACCAGAATGTATATGGCTAGCTAGGGTAATGATTACAAAAAAGTGTGGCTCATTCAGAAGGTCGGTGCATCATATGAATCAAAATTTGAAGGGTTAGCTAACTCGGAAATTCATAAGAAAGGTCCTCCTTCCGGAAGGATCTCAAACGGGGCTCAGACGAAGGATGAAGGGTGGACCTCTAAAAATCGGGTGTGGTACTAGTGAATCACAGTGAGAGTTAAGACAAAGTAAGGAGTAGGGGTGAACAGATCTCAGTAGAGAAAATAATTATATAGAAGAAATAATTAAGTAGCAAGGGAACTAAGAAGATCGAAGGATTTGCGAACTCAGCAATTTATTCCATTCTAGAAAATTTTAAGCAAAGCATTCTCAAAGTGAATGTGGCCCTAGTCTATACACAGATTTATTTGGTCAAAGAACACAACATCTAAAAGAAATCCCGTCAGTCGCGGTTGTGGAGATTCAGCAGGTTGCGGTAGGCTCGTGCGCTCAGGTAGGGGCGTCCATCCCCATAGCGCCTCGCGGGGACCGCCATTGGGAGTTCTTCCACAGCAGGGTCTTGATCTTCTGGTCCTTCTTCCTCAGATGGAGCTTCTTCATCGAGGTCTGATTCCATGTGATCCTCTTCTTCTGGATTCTCTTCCATGGGGTTTCCCTCTACTGAATTTTCTTCTATCGGTTCTTCCTCAGGGTCTTTCTCTATTGGGTTCTCTTCAGGGTCTCCTTCCTCTTCGTCGGAATCGCCTATCATGTCAAACTCTGGGGCGGCTGCTCCTTCGTCCTCTGAATTGTTGTTTTCGCCAATGACCTGGGGACCGTTGATCTCATCGTCAGAACTCATCAGCGTGCGGTCTAAGGAAACGCATAACTGTGCATCCTCGTCTAGATGCGGCGCTGCTCCGGGGTGGGCCATGGCCTGAAAAGAAAGTGTCATGATTAGACAGTGAAATACATCAAGAAAATAGCTCAGGGTACGAAGTATAGGAAAATATGCGGTGGTCGGAACTGAAAAATCAGGATAAAAGTGCTGTGATAATGAATAGTATGAATAAGGGAAAGGACAAGAGAATGATACATATATTACAATTCAAGTTTTATTTTATTCAACTAAAAGTTCGACGGACACAAAGGTTCAAACGGAAAGAAATGTTTATAAGAGGATGACAACATAATACTGAAATTAGAAAACAGGAAAATTCTTCTTTGATTGCTAGGCCGCTGCATTCTCGTCACGCGAGTTGAAACCTGTGTTGGGTCTGCCTTATCCTCGAAATTCGAACTACGCAGTAATCCTCACTTGGCAGAAGTAGGGAGTGTGGACGAGTCTCCTCCCTGTAGTTCTTTCCTTTCTGGGCAGCCGTTGATGAGATGTTTGTTGGACCCGCATATCAGACATTTCCCTTGGGCGCGGCGACAATCCCTCTGAAGATGTCCTGGCCTCTTACAGTACCCACAACATGGGGTCTTCTGCTGCTTCTGTCATGGGGAAACAAATTGGCGCTTCATTTTCTTCTCTTTTCCTCGTCTAACGGGGATCCCTTTATGATTGGAGACTCCCGCTGGTGCCTGATTCATCTGTCTTCTCGGTCCTTCAGCCAACAAGTCGTTTGTTCGCTCCTGGGCTTCCTTTAGACCTTGCAGTACACTCAGAATCTCAATGGTCTGATTCTGGGGAGCGGATAAAGATGAAGAGTCGTTGGAAGACATGATCCTGAAACAACAATTTTGAGGATGATATAAGTCGCAAGCTATACGAATCAAAATATAATATGGATAGGACAACGATTCAAGAATATCAGAGGTGATGAATTTATTACAAGTGGAGAATCAACTGTATGACTTTAAGTCACTTAAACAGGGTACGGTAGTGCAATTGCAACCACGTAATCTTGCCAAGTCACCCGAAACCCTAGCGAATGGATATCAGAATACTCGATGTGAATATGGATCAAGGATATCAAGTTTACAATCTAGACTGGGAGGATGTCTTAGATTGTCAAGCTCTACACGGAAAACTGCAATCCCGATCGAAGCAAAACCTGGCTCTGATACCAACTAAATCATGTCACGCCCCGCTTCCCAAAATACGGAATACGAGGGGTAGACAAGGCCAGCCATGCTCCTACGGTCAAGGAAATGTCCTGCCGTAGTCACACTTCGGCTTCCAGTTTTTCATGGTAAACAGTAAATAATGCGCAGGTAATAAGAAATGCAGTAACTGGAACAAAACAGTAAAATGAACTGACCTGATGGGAAACAAAAGATATAACTCTGGATAGCTAAACAAGATGTCCGTGAAGTGCGTCTAGTCCTGGTCCAGGCTAAATCTTCTCCTCACACCGAGCATGCATACTCAGGTCGTCAGAGTGACACAATAGCAATATAATATATAAATATAAAATCATGTGACAATGCTAACAGTGATAATAGGTATGTATAACAGTAGATCAATGGCATTATGGATATGAACATGCAGTAATCAATGCAGCGGAACAGTAAAAGAAGTAGAATGATATGTCACGTATGTCAACACAGTAAGTAAGATATATCAATGCCAGTATCCCTATCGGTCTCTAAGTCTCACTGTACGGGTCACTAAGCCTATCGTCAGTCCAAGTGTGAGAGTCAACCACTCGTGAGTGTCCTCCACCCAAGGGTAGAACCCAAGTTCAAGGGACCACGGGCCCAACATGTATATCACGGTAATAATCACATACCCTGTAAATCTCCATATATCTCCCTAACTATATAAGCCGGCATGGGACTCCCGAGATTCTGTTGAATTCACACTTAAACTACCCCACACCCCGTGGTCTACATCAAACGCTAACCATAACCCTAAATACCAATCGGTCTGTGACAAGTCTGCACGAGAACTGGAGGCAGGACCTCCATCAAGCACATCCCGACTAATACCTAAGATAAATGGCAGTGTCTGGTGCCTTATCTGTGACACCCGTGCAAGAGCTTCCATAAGTGTCTCATACCACTTATAGTCACACGTACACGCATCCCACAGACGTCGACAATGCAATAGAATAATAGGGTCACTGATTGTGTACACGTGCGTATCACTTTCACTTATTCACTGATACACGAACACTGACGTACTTGCCGCAATCATCACTAATACCTAACACTGGGTAATGCACGTTATCACTAGGTTATCAATGCAGTGACATGTGTATGATATGATGCGTGAACAGTATATAAAGCATGTTTAGGATGTCTTGAATCAATAACCTACCACTTGCATAATTTATCATAAATCATACGGTTACAATTTAGTGAGACGATGAACAGGTAATAATTAGTATGCTCGGTTATCTATCCATCGAATTTAGTTTCACGCCAATCGGGTTCCAGGATCACTAATTATAGCCATTTCATTTTAAGCGTCCACGGCTGGAAATCCGGTTTCAGAATCAAAAATCCGTTTCGCAACGCATTTTAATCCCAGTTGGGATCAGATTTTAGCGACGCTACAGTTGGATGAATTCTAGAGTTTTTAGTAAGGTTTTCAACGCAACAGACGGTTTCTCAATCGCGTATGTACGTTAGGAGTTATACACTATTCAATACCAATATGTCAGTTCTGATTCAGCTGATTTAAATTACAGATTAATTAACAAACGATAACGAAATAGGATGAAACCACTTGAGTCTTCTAGCTAACAGATTTACCCATAATAAACAGCGGAGTTCCGCAACCTACGAGTTAAGGAAATCTTGTGGTACTCATTACGGAACAGCAAGCAACAATTAGAGTCGCTCTGGACTGCAGTCCAGAGTCGCACTCCGATCCAAATATCGTCACAGTTTAAGTACAGGAATATCTGAAAACTAGTATAGGGTTAAAGTTCGTCGAGTTGGCTTCGATTTGAGCCCTCGAACGCAACATTCCATTATGTATATAATTTATGGTGATTTTAACGGTTTTCAGGTACAATAAAATTCCAGTTTTTCTAGTAACCTTGGGGGTAGTCGTTTTAGTCGTTAACGGTCATATTTTCCAACGAAATTCACACATTAGATTCACAGTCATACGGGCCAGCTTATACAATTGAGTTCCGTCAAATTACATAATGATTTCCTGTGAGAACAAGTATCGAACAGTTGTGTCGAATAATCTAACGGAAAAGTAAAGCATGAAATATATACGATGTTGATTTGTAATTAACAAAAGGTAGCATGTAGCAAGTAGGGAACTTGCCTGGACACGTCTCGGGGATGTACGGTGACGGCAATGTCACGAACGCGCGACGAACGGCGTGAATTGGTTTGCATGACTTTGGCTCGAGTTTCAGTTTCGTCGTCGGATTTGTCCGAGGACGACTCGTGAATGTTGGAAGTGGGGAGGTGCTCTATGGGTCTCCCGGGTGTGCTGGGATCGTCGAAGGTCGGTGGCGCTCCGATGATGGCAGCAGTGACTCGCAGGTTTGGTGGTCGGGCTCGGCTGTGAAGCTTGGGCGTTGCGCATCAATGGGTTCGACGGTGAGTGATGATGGTCGTTGGTGTGGGGTTGCTCGCTGTGGTGGCTGGCAGAGAGAGTGTTAGAGAGAGAGAGAGTACTGAGAAAGAGAGAGAGAGGAATGAGAGTGAGAGAGAACTGAGAGAGAGAGGGAGAGAGCACTGAGAGAGAGAGACGAGAGAGAGGGCACAGAGAGAGAGGGAGAGAGAACTGAGAGAGAGAGGGATGAGAGAGAGGGCACAGAGAGAGAGGGAGAGATAACCGGAGAGAGAAAGAGAGTGCAGAGGGAAGGTGAGAGGGAGAGCAGAGGAAAGAGATGGTGAGAGAGATGACGACGACGACGACGATGTTGATGATAATGATGCTGCGGGGGAGTCGATGAGACGTAGAGGGGGGCTCGCTGGCGAGAGGGCGCAGGGGCTCGGGTGTGCAGTGAAGTCGTCTCAAGCTCGAGCCCCGGTGATGGAGGGGGTGTCGGCGAGTGAGGAGGTGGATAGAGGGATGGGGTGGTCGGTGATGGTGGTCGCCGACGACGACGATGGTGGCTGAGCTTGGTTGCGGGGATGGGTTGCAGGTGAGTTTCGAGGAGGAAGGAGAACGAGGGAGAGAGAAAGAATGAGATGAGAGAGAGGCGTGGGGGTGATCGCGAGTAGAGATCGAGGCGCGCGTCGTGGGAGTAACTCGCGCGAGCGTGAGCGTCGGCGGAGGCGAGAAGCTCGGGCGACGTGGTCGCAGGCGTGAGCGGAGGAGGCAGGAAAGAGAGCCGTTGGGGAAGAGAATGGGAGAAGCGGGTCGGGTCGGGGGTGAAGCGAAGTGGGCTGCTGGGGAAGTGGGCTGGGCTAACGAAAATTAAAGAATAATTAATAAAAGGAGATGGGCTGGGCTGGGATTAATATGAAATTAAATGGGGATAAATATAGGGAGTGGGCCGGAGTCTTTATTTCAAAAGCTTTTATATTTTTACTTGGGCAGAGGGAAATGTAATTATTTAGGAGAAAAATAGTGTTGGGCCAGAAGTAAAACGGAAAGGCAAAAATAAAAGGACCGGCTGAAGGAAATAATTTGGGACAATTTTGGATACTATGGGGTTTGGGTTTTATTAAAATAATTAAATAACAAAATTTGGTTTAAAAAGGGAAATACGGATTTTAGGCGTATAAAAAGAACCGGGTCTTACACACATACTCGTATTTAATCAGGCCTCGTACATATCAGCATATGTGCCCTACTTCGTTTCGCTTGAACTAGAAAACTTATGTGTGGGACTCTAAAGACTCATCAATACGTCAGCAGTAGGTAATAATCATATCAGTTACCCACAAGCCGTCAGCGGTACTAACTGGACGTAACGGCTACTCAGGTATTGAGCGATTAGAAAATCAACAAGCAAGCTTGTCCAAACTCCCATGAAGCTTATAAGTAACACTTACCGTACAGTCCGGTCTCTTCGTCTGATATGTCGCATATCGAGTCTGGGGGTGGAATCGTTAGACCCCAATAACTTGATAAGTCATACCGATGTGTGGCCTATAACGTTACGAGAAACTACTGATAACTCTTACCAGTAAATCTCATCAACAGCTCTGGCCAGGAACTTCCTGTTATAACCAATCGAGCATAGCGCAACATCAACTCCCAATACCGGGGGAGACGAAACCCCTCCTATCGCATATTGCCTCAATGTGACTCAGGACTGTACCTAAAATCCACCTGTTTGCATGACTCCTTTGAGCCGTGATAGGAAGGAAATCAAAGCTCGGTAAGAACCGCACAAGACTCTATGACGATCTCGGGTCTTCAGACTAACATGTACCAGTGTCACCAGAGAACTGCTATCTGACGATAGGTATAGTATCAATTAGGAGTTCTCGACGAGTCCTATTAGGTATAGCCATTCTCTAATGAGCACATGTGTACAATCTTTGATGTCAAACACCAATGGATATGGGATCAACCATCACCCCCTACAGGGTCAAGAAACATACACACTAATCTACTTTAGAATATCGATGCCCTATCTCGATATTCTCTCGACTAGGAACTATTAAAGGATGTGCTTGTGGACTATCCAGGCCCCACTAGTATGATCTACATCATAGTCCTGTATATAGTCATGGTAGTCAAGCAAACATCCTAAAGGCTTTATCAACATGTATCAGAGAGACGGTATAATAATATTAAGTATACATATTAAGATAAAGAGTAACCAGATAACATACTATCATGTCGAGCAAGAATGTCCTCTGTATATATGTCCAAGCATCCACTATAATATACATCAATGTACAATAATGACCTCTAAGACATACATATTCCTAACAATCTCTCACTTGCACTAAGGCCAGTTGTAGTATCTCATACCCAACATCCTAAATAGTCTCTCGAATTGCGTCTGGGGAAGGGCCTTCATGAGTGGATCCGCTACGTTGTCCTCCGTGTCAAGTCTCCTGACCTCGATCTCCAGTCGATCTACTATCTCCCGGATCAGGTGATACCGTCTAAGAATATGTCTGGATCTCTGATGAGACCGGGATTACTTGGCTAAAGCCACAGTTCCATTGTTATCACAATACACAGGCATTGGATGCTCAATGGATGGAACCACAGCAAGTTCAGCAATGAACTTCATCCAGACAATCTCTTTGGCGGCATCGTTGGTAGCAATGTATTCGCCCTCCATCGTCGAGTCTGCTACGGTATCTTGCTTGGAACTCTTCCAACATACCGCCCCTCCATTGAGGGTGAAGACAAAACCCGAGACTGACTTACTGTCGTCCTTCACTCTGGAAGCTCGAATCGGTAAAGGACTCTACCTGGAGTTCACCGTTACCATACACCAAGAACATTTTTTAGTCATTCTCAAATACTTAAGAATGTTCTTCACAGTTGTCCAGTGTTTCTTCTCACCCAACATTCTTGTATATACACTTGGTCAAGAATGTTGGGATTGTCCATGAAACATTCTTGACCCATACTAAAGAGGTTTAAGCACTTGATAGGAAACGGTGTTTTCCTCGTATTGTATGTGGATAACATACTCTTGATAGGAAACGATGTTCCTATGCTACACTTGGTCAAGCTCTTCTTATCACATAAGTCGTCCATGAAAGATCTAGGTGATGCCTCCTACATCCTAGGGATTAAGCTCTATAGAGATAGATCTAAAAGGATGTTGGGATTGTCCCAATCCAGATACATAAACACCATACTAAAGAAGTTTAGTATGGAAGATTCTAAGCATCATAATTTACCCGCTTGTTCAGGAATCACTCTCTCCAAAGAGACGTCTCCCAAGACTGATTTGGATAGGGTTAGCATGCAAGGGATGCTGGAGGGTGAGAAACCCTACTACATGATAGGGAGGCCTGATACATAACATCACATACATGATAGACCCGACATCTCTTTGGAGACATCTCCATCAGGATCCTACTTGCCATTGCTGCATACCATGATTATGAAATCTGGCAGATGGATATCAAGACCGTTTTTCTAAATGGTGATTTAGAAGAGAGCATGTACATGACACAACCAGAGGTTTTCTAAATAGTGGGAGCAGCGGAAACGTGTGCAACCTGCTTAAATCAATCTACAGCTTAGAAAAGCGACGGGAGAAAATGTTTCATCATAGTCGACACCTGGTCGTTGATGAAAACCTTTTGCTACAAATCTAGCTTTGAAAATCTCAACTTTTCCATCTACACCAATTTTCTTCTTAAAAACCCCTTCATGAGCAACTTCCAAAGTCCATACTTTGTTGGTGTATATGGATTCCATCTCAGATCGCATAATATCCAGCCATTTCACAGAGTTTCCACTTGTGATGGCCTGCTCGAAACTAGTTGGGTCATTATCTTCCATAATGCAATCCCCGTTCCTACGGTCTATGAGAAAACCGTAGTATCTCTCAGGTGAATAAGGAACCCTACTAGATCTGCGGAGTGGCTAAGATTCATCGAGGACTATTGAATCCTCCAATTATACCAAATTGTCAGTTATAGTTTGTGTAGCTGGAACTTCTTCCAGCTCTATCTTATGACCACTAATTTCTTTCACAAGAAATCCCTTTTCTAAAAAAGTGGCATATCGAGAATCAAACACCTTTTGTTCCCCGGTGTGGTAGAAGATATACTCTCGCGAATGTTTAGGATATCCTACAAACTTGCACAAAACTGACCTTGCCTCGAGCTTGTCCGGATTTTGTGTTTTCATATAAGTCGGACAACCTCATATCTTAACATAATTAAGGCATGGTCTCTTTACTTTACATATCTCATATGGAGTGGTAGGCACGGATTTGGTGGGAACCATATTCAATTGGTATACAGTTGTCTCAAGTGCATGACCCCAAAAGAAAATAGGTAACTCAACAACACTCATCATATAGTGCACCATATCTAATAGGGTGCGATTCCTCCGCTCCGATACTCCGTTGTTCTGTGGTGTATACGGAGGAGTAAGCTGAGAGAGAATCTAATTCTCTTTTAAATAGTCACGGAATTCCGAACTCAAGTATTCTCCTCCTCGATCGGATCGTAGGATTTTAATACTTTTATCCGTCTGGTTCTCAACTTCGCACTTATATTTTTTGAATTTCTCAAAAGTTTCAGATTTGTGTTTCATCGGGAACACATGTCCAAATTTTGAGACATTATCGGTGAATGTAATGAAGTATGAGGAACCATTCCTGGCATGTGTAGACATAAGACCGCATACATCACTATGTATCAATCCCAAGAGTTCAGTTGCTCTTTCTCCGTGTCCAGTAAACGGAGTTTTGGTCATTTTACCTTTGAGACATAACTGGAAAGTTTCATAAGATGTAAATTCGAACGGATTCAATATCCATCTTTATGCAACTTAGCTAGTCTTGTCGCGTTTGATATGATCTAGTCTACAATACCACAAGAAGACTTCGTTCATTTCTGAACTTTTTCTCTTGTGTGTGTTCTGTATGCTTAGAACTGTGGTTTGATTCAGAACGTATATACCATTACATAGCGGTACCAAACCCGATCAACACTTGATTTAGGAAAATATTCATAATATTATTCTCTAATGCAAAGTTATATCTTTCTTTATGCAACAAAGAAACTGTTATAATATGCACATCATATTCGGTACGTAATAACAGTCGTTCAGAATCATTGTATTACCATTTGGTAATACTATGTGATATTCGCCAACAGTTTTAGCTGCAACAATTGCTCCATTCCCTACTTTTAGAGACATCACCCTTTTCCAGTTCTCTACCTCTTCTTAGCCCATTTAACAAATTGCATACGTGGGATCCTAATCCGGTATCCAATACCCAGGATGTAGAGCAAACTGAGAAACAGTTCTCGGTTACAAACACACCCGAAGAAAATACATCAGCATGCTCATTCGTTCGGGTAGTGTGGGAATCCGGGTATTCCCCTATTCCTTGCTTAGACTTATGACAATCATAAGAAAAAGCGGAACCAATGTTCCCCAGCTCAGTATAATAAACAGGTTCGATCAATATATCCATATTATTATCTTGATTAAGGCGTGTCATAGTCGCTACCTGGAGAGAGAGAAGGAAACGTATTAGCGTGTGCTCTTTGCAAGATTAGATTGGTTATTATCTTATCTAATCAGATGGCTCCTACTGTTTTTATCAAATCTTCCTTCAAACCATAAAAGGTAAGATTAGTCGGGATTAATAACAACCTACAAGTTCGCCAATCGGTCAGCCAGGCAGGTATTGGTACTCCGAGAGAGTCTCCCCATGTTTTCGCATAGAACTAATTAAATAACCTCGTTTCCGCAGAGGCTTAAACCCGTTAACACCTTTCTTAGACACCTACTGGATCAGCTAATTGTAAAGTAGAAAACTCTCCCAGAAGTAATTCTTACTCGCAGTGGGTATCGGGATCCAACTATCATATAGAAGGTATGCAATCTCATTGCAAATTCCAACACTTGAAATTCCCGATATCTGTTTTTACCCCTAACAACCAATGATCTTGACGCGGGCCAACAAACCATAGGCCGCTAGTCAAGTCAACCCGTTCATTTCGTGATTGAATTAAACTCATCCGCACGACTCTTGACGCAGGCCAAACAAGGTCATACGACTACCCTAATCCAATCGCATCAAATACGGCAGATAAGCACTAATCAGCTATCGTACACTACGTCTTGACGCAGGCCAACAAACGCAGCACAAATACTAAATAGTACTTATCTGAAATGACGGAGGGCTACGATTGGTTTTGAAGAAAACCTTTAACGTAATGAACTTGATATCGTTGTAGAATCTAGTGTTTCGAAAAAAAATGTTTTTGTAGCTTTTGCTAGTTTTGCTAAAGAGGTCACTCCCGGTGAAGGGATCTCGGCTCTTTTCTCATCGAATGAGGTGTTGAATATTCATCAAGGAATACCACTATACAAAGCAAGAACTAGAGAAGCTATAAAAACAAAACCGAGTGGGTTATAGTATTTACTAGTTTTGCTAAAGAGTTCACTCCCGGTGAAGGAATCTCGGCTCTTTCCTCATCGAATGAGGTGCGGGATATTCATCAAGTAATGCTACTATGCAAAGCAAGAACTAGAGCTACCTTTTAAAATTTTGATTTTACATCTTTAGGTTTCTTTTCTTTTCATTAATCTCATTAATGAAGCCTCATCATTTATGTTTCCCTAAACATCACAGAAAAGAAACGAAAATAAAATGTATGGTATGTCATCCGCATTCGCCATGGGGCCCCGTCATGCACCGTTAGGTTACTTAACTAACGACTGAGCAGGGGCTGGACAAGCGCGGGTGCAAAATATAAGCAACGTTTATTATATATCATATATATAATATAGCATTCGTCTCACACAGTTATATGATCACATCACATAACCAAGCCGCAGAAGTCAACATCCGTGTTTTAAATTAAGCCAATAATGTAAAACACGGATTCCACGGTCGTGATGAATGGCCAAACCTACATCCCTAGACCCCTACGAGAGCGGCAAGTAAACCCTGCCAATTCTAGAGTTGGGAGACCCGGTCTCGACTCCTCGAGATGGTCTCCCACTAGACTCTAGAACCCGGTTACTTGTTATCCCCGCCTTGGATCTATCCTGATGCGGAAAAGTAAATAATATACATCAATGGTGACATCATCCTCAAGCCGGAAGTATCCAATAAAAGAATATTACATACAAATATTACATGAATGAAAATTGAAAAATTCTCATCTCACGCAAAAAAAAACCCGGCTATTCATTCACGACGATCGAATATAACATATCACGGCAACACATAACATCACATGCCATAAACGTAAGTAAATATGCGTATCCCAAATTCCGTTGACATATAGTAATGAGATCGGAGATACACCACATATTACACTTACGGTCGCAGAAAAGAAATGAAAAACTGCAATAATTAGTATCCGCATTTGGTTAGACATCATAAACCCAGAATATCTCATATTCCGAATTTCATGCCTAACACTATAAACCTTGCATTTTAGTCTCATGTCGAAAACACTTTTCAATAACTTAGTCGGGTAATTCAACAAGATTCCCGACTACCTGATCGAACACTCGTCGGGAACTTTAGTAGATGGCCGCACCCCCGATGCCATCGACCAAGTGCACTTATGCGGAACACCGTGACCGTGAGCACCTGAGTGGATGCTCTTGGCAACGGGGTTCTCCTAACATCACTTGGTCGGGTATGGGCCGTGGCTACCTAGTAAAGTTATCTGGCGAGTATTCGCGTACGATATGCGATTGCGACGGAGTTTCGATCCGAATCGAAACTTCGTGGCAATCGATCAATAGAGACTAACATGCTAGATTTACAAACAAACTAGTTTTCACAAAACTAATTTAATGTGGATTTCAACTACTGTATCATATATCAAACTTAAACCCGAAACGATGTAAAAATTACGACTACAAAACACTCCGTATTAACCCGTTAACAAAATTAACATCACATGCAATTTTGGGCTAATCAAACATAACCTGAAACCCCAAAATATACGTACTAGAGTACAAAAGAAACACGAGACATTTTGGAGCATAGGGGACCGGCCAGGCCGGCCAAAAACCCCATCTGGCCGGTGAGATTTAAGAATTAGTGTCTCGAGTTTTTCTGGTCTTCTAGTTACAACAAATGTAAGCTTTTACAACTTTTTAAAAAAAATTCAAAGGCCTTTAAAAATTCGACAAAAACTTGAGGTCAGTTAACTGTTTCAGAATTGTTTCGGTTTCGTTGTTTTACAAACATCTTCTAATCTTCTAGCTTTGACTCTGATACCATGAAAGTGTTTATTACCACCACCACTGGGTTTTACTACCATCAACCATGCCATTTTTAAAAATTTTGGGATGCTAATTAACATTATCCTAGAATCTAAACTAGATGATTAGGGTTTATGGTTTGATATCAACTAAACTAAAGCAAGTGAAAGAAACTACAACCTAGTAGATCGAGTCCTTCACTTCACAAGCTCCGTATAATAGTCCGCGTGACTCCACTAGGCTCCACTTGAAGTTGGATCAAACTTCTTTTGCGATCTTCATGCCGAAGATGATCCATCCGAAGCTCCGCTAATCCAAACTATCTCTTCACTACACTTTTTAGTGAAGAGAACACACTATACTAAAATGCTAATCTTGTGTAGGATGGTGAAGTGGGGGTGTTGTTTGCTCACTAGGGTTCTCACAAGCTCAATGGTTCACAACTCATGTGAGAGATTGAGCTTGGAGATGGAGGTGAAGAAGATGGAGAAAGCTAGAGAGCAAATGAGCTCAAGTGAAGAAAAATGAACAAGTGAAGAAAATGCAAGTGTAAAATGGATTTTACAAACTCACTTATTGAAGCATTAATTTTTTTCAATAATAAAATGAAGTCATGCTTCAATAGTGAAGATGAATAAAATATTCATCAAGCCATGCTTCACCCCATTCCTCAAAAGTCTCCTCTTTGCCACCTCACATTTTCTATTTTCTAAAAATAAAAATCCAAACATACTTCATATATATATATATATATATATATATATATATATATATATATATATAAGCAAATAATTAGTGAGCAATAATATTAGTTAATATATAATTATATCAAATATAAATATATATCATATTATTAAATCAACACTTGATTTAATAATCCGGTTATATCACATATAACCGACTAATATCATTTATCTGTATATCACATTATCAAGTCAACACTTGATTCAATAATCCGGTTATATCACATATAACTAACTGATATCAAATAACCGCCATATTAGAATACGGTATCACATACTCGTATTTAATCATGCCCCCGCACATATCAACATATGTGTCCTACTTCATTTCGCTTGAACTAGGAAACTTCTGTATGGGACTCTAAAGACTCGTCAATACGCCAGCAGTAAGTAATGATCACATCAATTACCCACAAGCCGTCAGCGGTACTAACTGAACGCAACGGCTACTCAGGTATTGAGCGATTACAAGATCAACAAGCAAGCTTGTCCAAACTCTCATGAAGCCTATAAATAACACTTACCGTACAGTCCGGTCTCTTCGTCTGATATATCGCATATCGAGTCTGGGGGTGGAATCGTCAGACCCCAATAACTTGATAAGTCATGCCGATATGTGGCCTATAACGGTACGAGAAACTACTGATAACTCTTACCAGTAAATCTCATCAACGGTCCTGCCCAGGAACTTCCTGTTATAACCAATCGAGCATAGTGCAATATCAGCTCTCTATACCGGGAGAGACGAAACCCCTCCTATCGCTCATTGCCTCCATATGATTTGGGACTGTACCCAAAATCCACCTATTTGTACGACTCCTTTGAGCCGTGGTAGGGAGGAAATCAAAGCACAGTGAGAACCACACAAGACTCTATAACGATCTCGGGTCTACAGACTAACCTATACCAGTGTCACCAGAGAACTGCTATCTGACGATAGGTATTGTACCATCTAGGAATTCTTGGCGAGTCATGTTCGGTGTACCCATTCTCTAATGATCACATGTGTACAATCTTTGATGTCAAACACCAATGGATATGGGATAAACCATCGCCCCCTACAGGGTCAAGAAACGTACACACTAGTCTACTCTGGAATATCGATACCCTGTCTCGATATTCTCTCGACTAGGAACTATTAAAGGATGTGCTTGTGGACTATCCAGGCCCCACTAGTATAATCTGCATCATAGTCCTGATAGTCAAGCAAACATCCTAAAAGCTTTATCAACATGTATCAGAGAGACGGTATAATAATACTAAGTGTACATGTTAAGATAAAGAGTCACCAGATAACATACTATCATGTCGAGCAAGAGAGTCCTTTATATATATGTCCAAGCATCCACTATAATATACATCAATGTACAATAATGGCCTCTAAGGCATACATATTCCTAACAGTACGTAACTTGAAGAAGAATCTTGTCTCTTTAGGTGCACTCGACGACAAAGGTTACAAGCTTTCCGCTGAAAGTAAAGTTTTGAAGGTAACCAAAGATGCTCTAGTTGTGATGAAAGGCTTGAAGAAGGGGTCTTTATATTCGTTGCAGGGTTCGACAACTTCCGGATCAACGACTATTTCATCATCCAAATCTATAACAGATCCGGACACTGCCAGATTATGATACATAAGGATTGTGCATATGAGAGAGAGGTATGGCCGAGTTATCGAAACAAGGTCTATTATGTGAATAGAGTACATCGAAGATTGAGTTTTGTGAGCATTATGGTTTTGGGAAGCAAAAACGAGTCAGCTTCAGTTCGGCGGTGCACAAGACAAATGGTACTCTTGACTATATCCATTCGGATCTTGGGGGCCTCTCCAATTGTTTCTAAAAGAAGCGGTGCCAAGTATCTGCTTACTTTCCTCGATAATTTTTCGAGAAAATTTTGGGTCTACTTCTTGAAACACAAAATCGATGTGTTTACACGTTCAAGTAATGGAAGACGTTGCTTGAAAAACAGACAGGGAAACAGATCAAGAGACTGAGAATAGACAACGAGTTAGAGTTTTGTGGTGGATATTTCAATGATTTATGCAAAAACAAAAGTATTGTTCAGCATCATACCATTGTCTACACACCACAGCAGAACGGAGTTGCGGAGCGTATGAATCAGACTCTTTTGAAGAAAGCACAGTGTATGTTGTCTAATGCAACGCTCGGCAAGGAATTTTGGACAAAAGCGAAGAACACAACATGCTTTATTGTGAATCGGTCACCACATACATCGCTGGGTAATAAAACACCGGAGCAGGTATGGTCTGAGAAGCACGCCGATTATTCTACATTTCAAGTGTTTGGTTGTCCCGCATATACATATTGCCGTGAATGCAAGTTGGATACTCAAGCGAAAAAGTGCATATTTCTTGGTTATACTATCGGCGTTAAAGGTTATACGTTATAATGTTCGGATCCTAAACCGCCAAAATTTATGATTAGCGGAGATATGACTTTTGATGAATCCGCCATGTTGAAACCGAAAATTGTGAAATCTCCAAGTAAAAGACAATTCAAGGAAGGATGAGCCGAGCGTTGAAATTGAAGTCGGTGAAAGCTCGGGTTCGTAGGAGATCTCTTCTTCACCATTGTCTGTTGAAACTCGTGATGAGTAGTCCTAAGATGAGGCGTATTTACTCGCTCGAGACCGACAACGAAGGGACATTCGACCGCCACAAAGATATGGCTACGATGATCTAATGGCATATGCCATGTCTGTTGCAAAGACAGCCAATAGTAACAAGCTGACGAGTAATTAAGAAGCTATCTCATCCGATGAGTCGGCTCGTTGGCTAGTCGATATAAATGAAGAGATTTGAGTCTCTTCACAAGAACCAGACATTGAAGCTCTCAAAGTCCGAAAAGGAAATAAAGTAGTTCGCTACAAGTGGGTTTTCAAGAAGAAAGAAGGAGACCAGGGGGTTTTGAATATAAGATATAAGGCACGGTTGGTAGATAAAAGCTATTCACAGGTTTGGAGAGTTGACTTCAATGAGATATTTTCTCTGGTTGTAATCTATACGCATCTTGCTCAGTTTGGTAGTTATGCAACATTTGGAGCTCAAACAGCTCGATGTGGACCACGTTCTTGCATGGTGATTTGGTAGAGAAGATCTACATGCAACCTAAACGTTTCGAAGTTGAAGGCAAGGAAGACCACATTTGTTTGCTAAAAAAGTCTCTCTATAGTTTAAAACAGACACTTAGACGTTGATATAAGAAGATAGATATTGGGTTTACGAAAAGTAAGGACGACAGTTGTATGTATTGTAAGAAGCTCGCCGATGGTTCTTTCATATACTTGTTGGTTATGTTGATGATATGATGATAGTAGTAAGGTGTATGATTGATATTCGGAATTTGAAGAAATTAAAAAGCAAGTTCGAGACCAGGGATTTAGGAACAGCCAAGAAAATACTTGATATGGAAATTAGGCACGATAACAAGGGAGGAAAACTTTACTTGTCTCAACAGCGATACGTTGAGAAATTTTTGGAGCGTTTTAGTATGGCAGACGCTAAATCTATAAGTACTCTGTTGGCAGCTCATTTCAAACTTTCAGCTCGTTCATCACCGTAAATAAAGAATAGGTTTAAGTATATGTCGAATGTTCCATATTCGAGTGCAGCGGATAGCATTATGTATGCCATAATTTGTACATGCAGTCGGTGTTGTTAGTTGCTATATGGCATCTCCTGGTAAAGGTCATTGACAAGCTATGAAATGGATTTTACAATACCTACGAAGTACGTCTGATGTGGGGATGGTGTTTGGAAGGAACAACGACAATTTGTTTGGATTCAATGATTCTGATTATGCGGGTGATCTCGACATGCGAAGATTAATCACCAGTTATATATTCTCTTTAGAAGGATGTGACATCAGTTGGTGTGCTTCGTTACCTTCTACGGTAGCGTTGTCTATGACGGAGGCAGAGTATATGGTCTTTGTTGAGGCCGTTAAGGAAGCGATCTGGTTGAATAAACTATTTTCGGAACTTGGTATTCAAAAGGATAGCATAATAGTCTACTGTGATAGCCAAAACGCGGTTCACTTGAAGAAATATCAGATGCATCATGATAGGACGAAGCGCATTGATGTACGGTACTGGTTTGTTCAGGAAGTCGTTGAAAAAAAAATTATTGTAAAGAAGGTTGACACAGCGGATAATCAGGCCTGATATGTTGATTTAGTTTCTTTCGTTGTTAAGATTGAGTATTGCTTAAACTTAATTGGAGTGTGTCGCACTCATTGAGCCCTTTAGGGGTTTTGTGGTGAAGGTGGAGCTATTATTAATGTTATGGAAGAGTTTTGTGAGAACGAGAGGCAAGGTGGAGATTTATTGTGTATGCCTCTCATTCCGATCCCTATTTGATTTCCCTGTTGATTCGGCATTATCTCATAGTTTTTCAGGATATAAGTTTATCGGTAAGAAAGGAGACAGATATCTGGAGCTATAGTTTCCGACGTTTATCAGCGCTCTGTATGTTTTGCATACATTGGGCAGACATTTGCAGAAAACACATCAAACGTCTACGAGTGCTCTGTACTTTCGAAAGCTCAAGACCAGACGTCTGAATCTCCTTCAGATTTCTAGGAACGCTCTGTTAATTCTGAAGACTTTTCGGCAGAAGTCTGCACTTCATCAGACGTCTGATGACGTCGTTATGGGCAGATATTTGTTAGTTGGGAAATTAGTTTTTGAATCTATCTTTTCTAATACTATATATAATATAGTATTTTGTAACCCTAGATGAGATAGCCTTAAGATAGCTTTTGTGATATTTTAAGAGAACCCTTTTGTTATTTGTGGGGTTAGCGTTTTTTGAGGGATTTGTGATTCATTCACCATTTGTACTCCTCCATACTTGGTGATTAATAAAAGCTTCATCTTCGCCTTTTGGTTAGTACTTTTATTTTCTATTTGTATGTGGTTTGTTTTGTGATTTCTTCTCTATCGTATGCATATCTTCGTGATCATCTTGCCGCAACACGAAGGAATAGGATACCAGAAGCATACAAATCAATACACAAGTAGCATCAAGTCCATTACTGTTACACTAGTTGGAAGTGGAAAAACAGAACTTATCTACTATGGACAAGAGAATACCGATCTGAAACCACCAAAGTCACGGTCTGATTATGTAACATCAGCGATGCTTATATAGTGTTGCACGCAACTGCAAGTTGCGATGGCAAAAAAAGAAAAGAAACGAGAGTTAACAAGGTTTTATTTTCCATTTGGGGATCAATTTCGAAATGGAACGCAAATGATTCAAATATCACATACATCAGCTTTACGCAACACTGCACAAAGGGAAAATATGTAATATAAATTTCATATGAAAGTTTAGAGACTACTGTTTAAATAGAGCAATCGACAATTTTGGTACATTTTGTAGTAATGACTTGATGCATAAACCACCATTTCTCTGATCATATCCAATCATACAAATAAAAAATACATTGATTATTTGTCTACAAAATAATGTGGGGTATGATGGACAAAAATGGCAAATATTGTATTAAAGTGGTTGTAGGCAAGCAGATTGCACAAAGTGTATCTGTTGGTATAAATGCGACACTGAAGTTGAGAGATAAGGATCATACTACTCATCTATCTTTTAAATGGAGCAATCAACAATTTTGGTACTTTAAAACACTTAGTAGTAACGACTTGATGTATGCAACATGCTTCTTTAATCTAATCCAGTTACAATTCTAACAGCACATTGCACAAAGAAAGTGTAATCAGTTAATGTAACTACCACAAGAAATTAAGTAAAAGGAATAATGTTCTATTTTCATGTATCTTTTAGATGAAACAATTGCCAATTTTGGTTTCTCAGATGATCAACATTTTGTTGCAACGAGTCTAATGAATGATGCAGAAACCACCATGAAATTTACGATTGTATTCTAGAAGTGCACATTTTTGAGTCTACAGAATAATGAGGCACGATCAACAAAAAGGAGTCAGTATCATATAAAGTACTTTAAACAAGCACATTGCGCGATTGGGGTATAATCTGTTGATACAAATGCCATGAAAAGTTCACAAATAATAGTCATATTTTTCATCTAGCTTTTAACTGAAGCAATCAACAAATTTGGTATATCACAAGATTCACACTTTGCAGTAAAGATTTAATGCAGAAATCACCTTTTCTTTGATCCACTCAAATTATATTCAAAATGCACATTTCTTATGGTCCCCACAAAATCATGAGACGTGATAAAAACTTGACACACGAGACTAACAAATAGCCTTTTCATCACATCCACTTATTCTTCTTCTGTTTCTTCTTTCTTCTTATGTTACTGGTTCTGAGAATCTAATTTGTGTGTTCAAATTGGTTTGATTTTATCATATTTGTGCACAAGAAGATGCCATTCTAAATATATAAAACCATCATCAACATCTAAGCATCTACCACTATGACCATATCACTGTACTTCTAGGAAAGATTATATTCACTTACTTTTTCCCTTTTATAAATTTCTCGACCCTTTCAGGCAAAGCATGCAGCATCCACACACAATGGAAAATGCCTCAAATGCAACTGCCATCAAGATCACATCGGATGGTGCATGGCAAGGCGAGAACCCCGTTAACTATGCATTCCCTCTTCTTATAGTTCAGATCACAACAGTCCTAGTCCTCAGCCGCACTCTTGCTTTCATCCTCAAACCCTTTCGCCAACCTAAAGTCGTAGCTGAAATTTTGGTTCGTAGCAAGTTTAGCAGGATGCATGCAAAAGAGTAAGATTACGCATGTTCTAGTCATGAATTTCAGAAATTTGTCATCAAACTTTGCAAATGAATGTTGCTAAGAGTTGAAACTTGAATGGAATGCTCAACCACCACAGGACAAAAAACAAATATGACTAGGAACAAGGTCTGCATTTTGAGAAAAATGGTGTAAGGTCTGATTGTTTCAGCACAAGATTAGCCTATCGAAGTTGTACATGATTAGAGTAGTTTTGTTGATAACCACTTAACCCAAAAGCTTAAGATACTGAAGGCTGGGCCCCCGTCTCCCATGCAGAGGAATATGTTTGTTTTTATGTTTTTGAGTATTTGAACCAAAGACCTTTATACTTCCACAAGCTCCTATAGAATGTTATCCGACACTTTACCCGAAAGCCTAAGCTTGTGAGTTATGATCCAACAGCTGTATTATATTGTCCAAACACCGCCCATTACTCGGTAGATGATACATGTTATTATACATAAAGCACGACAACACTAACAAGGGGAATATGTTATTTAGTGATGTTGGTGAGATATGAACCTAGGTCCTTCTAAACTCACCGAAGCTTGGATTCCTTGTTAGACGCGCTTTCACCAAAAGCTTAAAGAGAGTGAGTGATGGCCAACAATCTTGTCTACCACTAATAAGTCGATATAAGCCTTACATACCGTATCAAGAAGTTTCACTTTATCATAACCATGAATGTTCCCAATTAAACTGATATTAATTATTATCTGTGCAGGGTGGGATTATCCTAGGCCCACCACTCCTCAGTCGATGGAAAACTTATTCAAACACAATCTTCCCATCATGGAGCTCGCCCATACTCGAAACGGTCTCAAGCATCGGCCTCCTCTTCTTCCTATTCCTCGTCGGCCTGGAGCTCGACATAAACTCCATCCGTCGCAGCAGCCGCAAAGCCTTTGACATCGCCGCTGCAGGAATCCTTCTCCCTTTTCTGTTCGGAGTAGGTGGTGTCTTCCCTTTAAGGAAAAGGGTCTCTGGAGTTCAAGAAGTCGGATTCTATCAGTTTCTTGTATTCATTGGTGTTGCACTCTCCATTACTGCTTTTCCGGTGCTTGCCCGCATTCTTGCTGAGCTGAAGCTGTTGACAACTAGCATGGGAGAGACCGTGATGGCTGCTGCGGCGTTTAATGATGTTGCTGCTTGGGTGTTGTTGGCTCTAGCTGTGGCATTATCGGGTGGGCAGCATAGGAGCCCTTTGGTGCCTCTATGGATCTTGCTTTCAGGTAAGGTGTTTAAATGAGCGGTGCTGGATTATTACTTTGGCCTAAGAACTATAGCTGTTATATAGCACATGCAGCAGTAACAAGCCTTTCTCCACTACTTGGTGGGGATCGACCATATAGATCATTCGAGGGCCACCTCCCAAACTCAATCAAGAACTAACATGATCCATGCTCGTTTAATTCTACCTCTGAATCTCCAACCCACATTAATCCATTAACTTCAATATAGTCACTCCTTTAACTGATGCAACTCATTTGTCTTTGTTGCAAGTGATCAAACCATCTCAATTAGTTCACCCTCATTTTTCTCTGTTAGAGCTACATCTAACTCCATATGGGTGCACTCATTACCTATCTTATTTTCAATAGTGTCATTCTTTCATCCATCTCAACGCCCTCATTTCAGCTACAATCATTTTTCTCAAATGCCCAAAATATAATTCCATATAGTAAATACAGTTAAATGATGGCATAGAGAAGTCATAATACTAAACCAACAAGTTAAGAGCCTCTGCTGCATTGTAACCTACCCACAGCAACAATAGATTAAAAAAAGAATCCCCGTATGATGCTTGGCCCTCTCTCTCTTAATCACGCTTGCAGAAAAGGGTCTAGGTGCCTAGCCTGCACAGCACTCAACAATGTAAAATTGTTATAGCCCCCTAACTTTCTAATATAATATAACACTAAAATTTTCATATCTGCTGCTTTATAACTATTTATTACTACTATTAACTTAAAAATAACTGTGCTTTAAATTAAAATCTAGATTTGATTCTTACTTTCTAACTTAAAATATCGTCTAATTTAAGATTTTCCTTCTTCAAGATATATACCTTAAAATGTTTACTTATTTGAATGTTCTCCTCATTTAGTTATTTCAACTGACAAAATTAGAAGCAAACATCACCTGAATGACATTCTATCATGAATAGCTTGCTCAATTATACCATCTCTGCTCTCAGGAATATTCTTCGTAGTGTTCATGATGACAGCGATCCGGCCACTAATGGAATGGATCGGGTGGCGATCATCTACAGAGAATCGAGCAGTTAGGGAGGCATGCATTTGCCTTACACTAGCCGGGGTACTAATCTCTGGTCTCACCACAGATCTCATCGGCATCCATTCTATATTCGGTGCATTAGTTTTCGGGCTAACTATCCCAAAAGAAGGGAAGTTTGCGGAAAATCTCTTTGAGAGGATAGAGGACTTCATCTCGGGGTTGATGCTCCCTTTGTACTTTGCATCAAGTGGGCTTAAGACCGATGTGGCCAAGATTCATGGGTTGCAAGACTGGGGGATGCTTGTGATCGTAATTGCGACTGCGTGTATAGGCAAGATTGCAGGGACTTTCATGGTTGCAGTGTCAAATAAAATCCCGGCTAGGGAAGCAGGGACACTAGGAGTGTTGATGGGGACCAAGGGATTGGTAGAGCTCATCGTTCTCAACATTGGCAAAGAGAAAAAGGTGACTCAAATTACGGAGCTTATAACATGAATATACAGAAATAGCTACAACTAAGATTGGCTTAATATTTAGGATACACTAAAGTTTCAAGAGGTCCTAATTTAAACCTCATATTGACAATTTAAAATATATCCAGATTATTTTCATCTATATTATAGAATCTCCAATGCTTCAAGATTGAGATTCACCAACCCCTCCTTTCATCCATTTTGAAGGTTATTTATTTATCTAGCCTATAAAGCAGTTTGTAGTAATGAGCTTCAATATTCAGAAAATGAAGTTGTCTCGCGAGCTATTTCCAAACTAACCTTTGCAAATTGGGCGGCATGTCATCTAGGGGAAAAGGTTCTTCCTTCCCTACGTGGCATAATGGTTAGGAAAGTAAGTGATGAAAAGTAAAACATTTCAAACCACCGAGTTTCTTTTTCCTGATCTTAAATAACCGTCCCAAAAATCTTCAGTTTGAATAGCCTCCTGAAGCAAATAAAGAAAACAATGCAGCATTAAAGCAGCGCTTTTGAAGAACTAATAACTTGGGAAAAAATTATAGTACTATGAGTCTATACTACTAGTGTTCCAAAATCACCACTTCTATATGTCAGGGGCTTAACAGAACTCCCCTTGTGAAAAAAAAAACCTATCTATTAAATTTTTTTCCAAATGGAGTAAATACATGCAAGTCTCTCTACTTTCCCAGCTTTCAGGTCAATTCTCTACTTAATTAATAGTCCTAATCCAATGCAAATTATAAGCTAGAATATTAAATATTTCAAATAATTACTTGATAACATCTTGGGTATGTTCCTTTTGCTCGAACTTTCGATTTAGGTCCTTGACGATGAGACCTTCACAATTTTAATCCTCATGGCGCTCATCACAACCTTCATGACCACCCCATTCGCCATGGTAATCTACAAACCCACGGAGAGCATGTCATGCAGCTACAACCAATCATCATCATCAGGATACAAGGATAATCGAATATTGGCATGTTTCCATAACCCATCAAGCATACCAAGCATCATCAACTTTATCGAAATTATTAAAGGACCACGTGGCAACTCCAGACTCAAGCTATATGTGATGCAACTCCTAGAGCTCACAGCTCCCATCAACCATCTTCACTGCATTGCACACTCGCAAGAACGGGCGATCTGCCAACTGTTCAGCCAAAATGAAGGCTTGCAACGATTTTGGTGTCTTCAAATTCTACAATAAGTTGGATTGGGTTAAAATTCGTCCTATGACTGCTATGTCAGCATTGGCCACCATGCATGTGGATGTTTGCCATGCGGCTGAGGAGAAGAGGGTGACATTTATGATTTTGCCCTTCCACAAGCATTGGGTTAGCGAGGGTGATGATGATGTGGAGGACGTGGGTCATGAATGGGGAGAGGTACACGAACGGGTGTTGGCCAATGCACCTTGCTGAGCAGGCGTGCTTATCGATAGAGGGATGTGTGGTCCTATTTTTTCGGAGCAACGTAACAATGTTTGCAGGGTATGTGGTGTTATATTCTTCGGAGGATCGGATGATAGGAAAAGTCTAGAACTTGGAATAATGATGATGGATAATCCTAGTGTCAGGGCGACAGCGGTTCAATTCATTCAAGACAACGGTGATGGCACGTTGCTCCAAGTGAAAGTAAATCTTCAAACTTATGGGTAGACTAATATATATTGTAGTCGTTTATAGCCTCACCAGTTATAAGAATTAGGGGTAATTTCACAAAACACCCCTATAGCTTACCCCCATATTGATATTATACCCCTCAAATGATTTATCGGCAAACAACCCCTTAGCTCATCCATCAAACCCTCAAAACCCTCATATTCAATAGGTTCTACATTTAAATTAGACAATCATTCGAGTTGTTAAGGATTGAATTTGAGTTCCTTTAAAGGTTTTAATTGATGAGCAGATTGATTGGGGTGTTTGCACTAATAAATACTTGAGGAGGTATAAGTGCCATACAGGGTAAAATTTAGGGGTGTTTTGTGCAACTAATGCAAAGAATTAAAAAATTATGAAACAAGATGAAGATGAGGAAGCTATAATGGAATTCAAAAGGATAGGCGAGAACCATGCAGCAACATATGAGGAAAGGATAGCCGGTAATATTGTAGAAGATGTATTAGACATGGGTCGAAACAGGAATTTTGCGCTTGTGGTGGTGGGGAGAGGATGGGATTCCAGTAGAGCTATTGATGTGGGAAACAGATTGGGAAAGCACGTTGAGCTAGGACCAATCAGCAGCGTCTTGGCTTCGCAAGGGCAAGGCATGGTGTCATCAATACTCGTGATTCAACAACACAGCATATCAAACTCGTGCAGACTCGCACATTTATGTTCCATGAACGGAAGCTCACTAACACCCGTTATCCGTCCAAATATTAGTGCATCAGTGTGATTGTGTAGATTCTCTATAATTCTTCTACTTAAATTGTAAGAACGATATCTTTTGTTAGCAACGGAAGAAGCTTGACCATGAGACATAAATAATACACTCAGACAACTTGTACCTAAAAGGTAGGCCATTAATGAGAATAATCCTTAATTCCAATCGCTCCTTCTATTAAATTCTTTTAACCAAAGGTGGTAACAATCCAAAAAAAATCTTGTTTTGAATGTTGATGAGACTAAACATCCTTGAAGCCAACTTGCAGAACCAACTTGAAGAACCATATAGGTTCAATTCTAAACCTTTGCCTTTATGTTGACAGAAGTATGAGATTAACCTATAACCTTATGTTGCACCTTTGGATCATCTTCTAAATTGTAAGATTGCCTCCATCTTCTAAAGGAACATATATTATGATCAACCTTTGGAGAACCTTATACAGTTGCTTAAAGTTTGAAAGCACAATCATAAAGCTAGCCCTTATGATTGTATGCATTGCATGCTTAATATTGCATAAAGCAAATGGGGCGTCGACCCAGTCATAGAGCTGCTAACTCATGCACATAATTGTGCCGCCTTATGCTTCATCTTGCCGAAATCGTCATCATAAGCATTAAATTCATTTTATGTGGCAAAAGGAGCATAATCATGAGGTATTAATAATAGATAGAAATGATTGAAGACTCGAAAGGTCAAAACATTAAAGTCTTGCATCTCAATCATATAAATTAAGCACTTGTATTCTCACTAAATTTCAAATGTGGGATAAAATCTCAATTCCAATCATTCCAAATCCTGATGGTTTTAACCGAATACGAGATGTAAACCCAACTTCTTTCAAGACACTTCAATATATATTTCAAACAATGTTTTAAAAGACGACAGCGCCTATGCGGCCTCCTAAGCGCGTAAAAGAGCTGCACCACACTGCATTAGATCGCTTCATGAATTATACTTACTGTAACGACCGTAATTTTCGTATATTAATAAAAACCTATTTTTATTTTTGAAGCTAATTGTTTATGTAGTGTTCATATTTTTAGGTTTCAATTAAAAAGAAATTTTATTGAAGAAAAGAATTTATTAGATTATTTTTGGGAAAATAATTTATTAGTATTTTTAAACGGAGAAAATAATTTTAATTATTTTTTAAAAAATTATTTGGATTTTTAAAGATTTTTCAGAATTTATTTGAAAGGAAAATGAATTTATTATTTAGAAAAGAATAATTTTTTAGGATAAAATTTATGACAAAATGACAAAATAATTATTTAGAATTTTTCTAAAATTTATTTACAATTTTCTGATATTTAAAACTATTTTTAAATAATTTTTATAATAGAAAACTATTTTTAAAAGGAAAAGAAAAAAATAAATGAGGTCGCATCGGCCCCACGCGTCTGCGTGACCGCGCAGGAGGCGGCAACGTGACGGCTAAGCAACCCGCATGCATGTTGTTTGGGGCCGGCTGACGACTGCTCCCCTTAACGGGTCGCGACTTGCTTCGCGACCCAATAAGCTTCCCCTATATAGTCTCACTATTTTGCATTTTTCTCACTCCGGAGCTCGAAAAAATCCAAGAAAAATTGTGTCGGATACCTTACTTAATTCCCTACGCAACGGTATTGGACCCTCACTCGAGAAAAATCTAAGAAGGGAGAACAACTCAAGGAAAGTCGATGGTTCGTGTTTCGATCTTCGTTAAAATGTAGAATCTCTCCTTTCCCTCTTGCACCCGTCGACGGTCCTCAAATATGATTTCGTATATTATCCTTTGTTGTTCTCGCTGAAATCCTTAATACGGTTAACACTCTCATGCTTTTATTTAACCTAGTTGTTATCTTAATATACAGATATGTCGCCCGTTTCGATAACTTTCTAAAAACTAGTTTTAACTCAGAATCTTGCGAACTTATTGCCGTGAATATGACCCACTATAACTTTATTGCTAAAATTTAACCATGCATGCCAAGTCCACTCTAATCAAGCCGAAACGCTGCTTAAATGCTGCTAAAATATCATCGGCTTTTTACCCATAAGACCGATTCCCTGCTAAAAAGGGTTCGACTTTACTCGAATGACCTTTATTCGAAAACCTAGTTACTCAACACATTAACGACACCTTTCGGGATGCTACGCTTGCTTTAACCAATAAAATACGGAATCGTGCACTTGCTATACCCCTTTCTTTTATGAATCACATCAGTAACTAAAATTCTGTTACACCTTTGCTTGAATGCTATAACCATCTACGATATGAATTGCACCTTACTTGTTTAACTAGAAACGGTTATGCTTGGGCGCATGGGCGCTAGACATGGGGTGGAATCAGAAAGACCCGATTCGGAAAGAAAACTTGTTTCCCATGTCATGCCGGTTCCATGTGTAAACCTATAACGGATCACATAACTTAAAACATGCTTTTGACATGGGGTAACGGGTGACTTGGAAAAAGAATAGAGTCGCATATCTATCTGGAAGACGGTAATGCTATTGTATGTGGAACTAAGTGTCACGTCTTACGGGCGGGAGCCACCTCTTGAATCCACGGGAGCCACCTCTAGAATCCTGACATGACGTTCCGACATGAACGGAATATTCACAATGTGCACGTCCTATTCTTTATGACCCAAACTCAAAAACTAAAATACAGTAAAACCATCTTTTAAACAACAAGTTATCCACACAGAGACACTCATGCTTTACAATACCATATTTGCTACTTAACTGTCATACACATACTAGAATCCTAGTTCACTTTTGTTAGCTTATAAACTCTCTTGAGATTCTTACTAGAGTGAAACTCGCTGACGGATATTTCTTCCAACCTGAAATGTCCGTCAAGGTTAGAAGACTAAAACGGAACTACGGAAGTTGAAGCCACCGCGGAAGACTACGCCCATTTCACGACCGCTTATTACGCTTTAGTCTTTTCTTGTTTCTTTCAACCTATATGTTAAGGCATGCTTTTTATCCCGTTGTTCTTGAATCATGATGTAATAAGACCTCGAAAGTTTGATTGTAATAATTGTTGGTTAAGAAGTAAAACTTTGCTTCTTGCATTAGTATACTTCCCTGCGTTACTAAACGCTTAGTGTGACTGTATCGGGGAGAGCTTCTCGGTATAGCGGACCTAGTCACGTCCTCACTACCACATTTTAAAAAGCGAGGCGTGACACTTACGCTTGTATTCTTGTAGATATACTCTTTTTACTAGTAATTGGGGTGTGATATATAATAAATTGAAGTTTTAGCAGTATTAAACGCCGAGGGACGCTATAAGGGCCTTCCACCGCCGATTTTGAAAGTCGCCGCCGGTTTCGAGGGCCATCAAGACTAACGACCGTCGTCGATCTCAAACCAACATATTCACTTCGATTTCGAACCAAGATTTCCATATCGATCTCCACTTCAAATTTCGATCTTGTTTTCACCTTTGATCTTTAAATTCGAACTCACCTGACTTCAAGCTTCAGCCATGCTAACACCGTTTTCGAGTTTCGACCGTTCCTTCGAGTTTCGAGCCTTTGACAACAATGTTTTTTTATCTTTATCGTTTTGCATTTTTGGACTTGAAATTAATGAGATTTAGCTTAGACAATTAATTAATTACTTCATTAAATTTTTTTGGTTTTTTGAAAAATCTTCGGAATTTACTTCATTGTCAGCTTGCATTTAATAGTTAACACCTTTGAGAATACTTATTTAGGTTGTTTCTACAAGTGAAAAAGAAACCAAAATAATTAACAATCATATTAGAATCAATGTTTAACATATATGCTTCAGAAAATAATAAAATTAACTTAAAATACATATAAATTGATGTTAATGCGGCATGGGCAACTGGCAAGGTGCCCTGGCAGCGCCTATGCGCCCAAGTCCTTTGGCCGCATCGCATTTTTTCCGCTTTTTAATCACTAATTTCAAATCAGGGTATTCATGTCTCATAAAACCTAAATGTGTTTTCACATTTCTTGAGAACTAAAACTGTCTTTTGAGGGTTTATGGTTAAATTTCTACGTTGACTTTGCTTATGAACAATATATAACATCTTTACTACGAATAAAGTTATTAAATTCTATTCTTAACGCAGGCTTAACCATTGATACTATTACTCAAGGTCTTACTTAAAAAAATTGATAAATCAATAACAATAGCAATTTAACAGCAATTGTGCAAAATGACAAATGATTTTTTCCTCAAATAATATGCAATCTAAAAAGACAACTCCGTCATAAGTTGATTCAGAATTCGTCTCTAGAATTAACACTTACACAAATCATACGCTTTTTTTAATTGTTAATGAATTTATTGTTATTCTAATTATCTCTTTGATAATGCAGTAAAATTTCGCTCACAGCTCATTTCTCACGAACCCTAATTTAGCACAGTTTGTTCAGTGCTCGTAAAAGCAAATTCGACCTTTTTCCATCTATCATGTTATGCTCACCCTTAATTTCACTATTTTACTTTAAATACAATATTACTATATAACTTATCCATAATCTATGACACTCTTATCTATCTATCGTACAATCATGTATGATAATGTATGACAACTAACTATATGTATCCCAATTATATAAATCTTCCGATTTTGAGTTTGCCGAAAGGGTTGTATACCAAAAACCACTCTATGGTTTCACAGTTTTACGAGTTATAGCAAAAGGCCACCCTGTGGTTTTACGCTTTTACGAATGCATACTCAATGGTTTCGGAAAAATGGTTTCGGAAAAAACCTAGTTCGGTCAAATTTTTTTGGATATTCTTGAAATAACCCATATGTGATTTACACATGACTTATAAAAGTATTTTTATACCCAAAATATTCTTCTCACCACAGTGGCGGACCTAGGAATTTGGCAAAGTGGGAGCATAGAAATATTCCAACAGTGTACAAACTTCAACCGACTAATATCTAAAATCCATCATACAAAATTTTGACAAAACAACAAAGTTTTAAACTAATACAATCATAAATAGACCAAAATAATTTACAATAACATTTTTTGTTTTTTCCATATCCTGAAAACGATTCATAATAGATTCATTATCGATTGTATCAAATATCTTTCTCTCGATGCATGTAACCAAACAATAATTCATCTAATCATCCTTCATTCGGTTACATAGTGAACTTTTGACATTCTTCATTATGGAAAAAGCTCTTTCCACTATGGCAGTTGCGACCTATGTAGCATGGGGACAGGGACGGGATACGATATGGATACGCGATTCACGATTCCCGATTTTCAAAAAATCTAGGATACGGGAAACATTTTTTTGAATTTTTAATTATTTAAATATAAATACCCATTAATATTTACATATGTGTAACAACATATAATAAGAAGGGCGTTTGGTCTGAATGGTATGAAACTCGCTTTAAGTACAAGAGATTCGAGTTCAATTCTCGAAGTGTCCAATCTACACATAACAAAAAAAATACCATTGAACTATATAAAAATAGAACTCTAAAATATAGATATAAATTATATAAAAATAAAAACATAGATAACATTCATATATCATATACCATAAGAACTTAAAAAACAAGTCATTAAACACCATACTTCAATAGTTTAACTTCATCACATATTTACATATGGAAATCTAAAACCACAAAAAAAGACACAAAATGGATACACTCCAAACATTTTGTTTATCGACCAATTAAGTTCTAATTTTCCATCGCATCAACATTAACCCCACCATCCTCTTCCACAACGGAAACCTCCAACCCCGGCTCATCAAGCGAGAGCTTAGCGATCTCAAATATACCTACATCCTCAAATGACTCAAATCCATCGCCCGCAATATCTCATACCTTAGACTCCCCTTTATGGTATTTCTCCTCCTAGAAAGAAGCCGAAAATTGCTATGAATATTTATCAAGTCTTCGGCACGTTGCGGTGTCATTCGATTCCTTTTCATTAAATGAATAAAACAGTAAATACTCCAATTTCTCTCCGCACATGAAAACGACAAGGATTGGACCAGAAGCTTCAAGGCAATGGTTTGAAGCAAAAGGGCCGGCGAACCATGATTAATCTACCAAGTCTTTGGATCCAAAGGGTAACAATTTTGAATTGAATCATAATCATTAAAATCTCCCAACTTATCAATGAATTCCGCATACTCTTTAGCCACCTTATTACGATCCATTAAGGTTGGAAAGTGTTCTTCAAACATTTGGCCCTCTCTTTGCCAACTTCCAGATCCTTGTAAAGGGAAATTCGATTTGAATTCTCGTCGAGCCATTGTTCACTATAGTATCTTGTAGAAAGAATAAAAATAACGTGATCAAAATTCAATATTATAAAAACATGAAAATTATAAATTTATAACTAATGAAAATTTATTATGATATTTATCTTAGATTCAAAGAATAAGCCAAGCAATGAAGCGAGATGTTATTCTTGTTCTAACGATCCACAAGAATAGTATACACCACTTCAAAAATGTGGATATATCTTCTCTTTTCCGCTCATACGCATAGATAGCCTTCTTCATTTTCTCAATCATCGTGTCCTACAAAATGATATTATAGATAGGAGTCGTGAATGAAAGTATGTAATCAATTGATTCTCACCAATCATCATCCAACACTCTTTCACATGCATAGCCTTCTCCATATCGTCGTCACGATTTACACTCCATTTATCACTGATAACCATTGTTTGAAGACCACCCTTTATAAGTTTGAACCATTTCAAATTTCAACATTATCATCGATGCAAAACAAGTCTCGGCAACCGATAGCAATTTCAAGCTCACAAACTCGTTAAATATCGCCAATCTCATGAAATGATTCATTATATAATTCTTGATGAGCATGGCATCCCCGCCTATATCGGTGATCCATAAGCATTCTTCATATGTGACTATATTATTTTCCGAATGCTTAGCGGCACATATATTTTTAAAAGGTAGATTAAGAGTGCACCACACAAGGGGTCCAAAAGATTGATGGAAACCCACTTTCAATAAGTTGGCCCGTCCCTTTGCAATTTGCAGCATTATTGGTGATAACTTGAACCACCTTTTCATCCCAATGTCATTAATCACCTCTTTGATCAAAGAGGCTATGAAATATTTGTCCTTCGTTTGATCTTCGCAATTAACCGTCTTAAGAAACATCGATTTTCCATCCATTATCGCCATGAAGTTGATGAGTGGCATTCTTTGAGAATCACTCCATCGTTCACAATACTAACACCCTTATCAACCTATTTAGCTCGGATAGGCTCCAACCTCCTTTCAATATTCGATCAACTCTTTTAGCTAAAGGGTGGTTCTCAACGAATTAAAACCCGAGGGTACATAACCGACAAGATTATGACTAGCGTCGAATGTATAAGATTCTCTCCAATACGGATTCCTTGCTAGGTTAAATGGAAATCCGGCCAAATAAAATGCCCTAGCAATCAATGCATCCAAATGTGCCCTCCTCGTTATTAAAGGCATTTGAAATAGGATTGTTCTCGCTTCCGCTTCCGCTTCCATTATCATTTCTTCTTCGTTTATCACTAACACTTGCAACGCTTCCAATTCCACTTGAACTTTTAGGAGGCACCAGTATAAACTACAGAAGTCTTTATTCAATCAACTCTTGTGCTTCTCTATCTTGCTTTAGCATATCCTTGTATATGGCCGTCGGAACTTTGGTACATACTCCAATTCCGCTACTTTTTATCTTCAAGAAACAACCCTTCACGCGAGTGTATGAACTTGTGTAAGGCTTACTACAAAAATTGCATTTCCAACTCACACTTCCACCTCTTTCACCCGCTTTGTTTTCTAATGTCACATAATTCCAAAAGGGTTTATCATCACTTGATGCACTAGTAGCACGCAACTTCAAACCGTTCTAATACAAAATCAACATAATTTTAATAACGTAATGTTTATTATTATAAATAATAACAGGTAATAATTAACGATAACAAAAACGCACATTTAAAACTTAAATTATCTATACATAAAGTAAAACAATAAATAATAAACATGAAATAAGGAATTGACATTACGTTTAACATTCAATGCACTTTTAGATTGACAATGTATATTGAATAATTTAAATAAATGCAAATACAATAGTAACTTTCTATTAATCATTTGGCACAACACAAAACTATGATGCAACCAACAATAGACAAATATAATTGGCATTTAAATTATTTGTGATGTAAACATATAATTAAAAATGTATAATATTTGGTAAGAGGTGTTGTATTTGCCTATTTAGATAATTTTCTATCTAATTGTGTGTGTAAACTGTGAAGGGGTTTATTTTGCCACGGTTAAATATAAAGAGAAGGGGGCTTTATGAGTGAGAGAAAGAGAGAAAGTACGTAAGAGAGAGAGAGTCTTCCAGAGAGGGGAGGGAGAGAGAACCTGAGAGCACCAAGAGGTCAGAAACCCTAAAATGGAGTGGAGTTGAGATCGAGATTAGAATTCAAGTCAAGGCGAGTCGAGAAGCATCTTCGATCTTGGAGGAGGAGGCGTCGAGCTTCGATCTTGGAGGATGAATCCTCAAGCTTTAGCTTCGATCTTGGAGGAACCAGAGATCTTCCAGTTCGATCTTGGAGGAGACCGACAGCTTCGACTTCTCGTTCGATACCTTAGAATTTAGGGGAATTTTAGGTAAGTGAACAAGTTATTAGATATTGGGTTTTAACCCAACCCAGTTACAATTTTCTCCTCAACCGACCCAAAACGCTTAATAGGGACGCGAATCCGAAAATTTCCGGCCGATTTTTCGATTAAAAGTAAAAGAAAATGGCCGATTCCCGAATGCGTTTCCGACTTTAAAACGCGTATAGGGACGATACAGGAGATGATTGCAAGTATCCGTGCTACATAGGTTGCGACCAGTAATATTAATGTCAAATTTACCAAAAAAAACTAAAGGATATACGATATGTTTCTTCAAATCGACGTCGACGTGACCTCTGAATCTCCGATTAGATCTCAACGGCAACTTCAAATAGGTCCAAAAGTCGGGTCGACATCGAGGGCGAGGACTCGGATGTGCGTCTCAAGATCTGAAGGTTGGAGTTGAAACGACTCGAGATCAAGGACACAAGAGAGTGTTTGCAACTAGGCAGGCGGTGGTCGCAATGAGGTGGTAGGCGGTAGCTTGAAAAATGAAGAGGAGTTGTTTTTTAAAAGATTTGGGGGGGAATGTTTAGAGTTGGGATTTGGGAAGTGGGCTTACTGGCCTTGGGAACATTTATCATTTGTTTTTTTTAAAGTGGGCTATGGAGGAAATGAAGCATAACACTAGTTTTTTATTTGGATTTTTACTTGTAGGCTTCCAAAACATAGCAAATTCCTTTCTAGCCCCCTAAAACTTGGTATTTACATTTTACCCGCCAAAAACTAATAAGTTGCATCATTTTATCCCCTTTACGATTTCTTTCAGAAAAAACTCTATTAACTTTATGTTCTAATTTTTCTCCATAGATTTTAGTTTTACCATTTACCCGAAAACAACAAGACCGCATAAGCATTCGACTTCTTCATAACTAGAGAAAGATGTTGAAGATGCTTCTGATTTTATGGTCGATTTTAAGAAAGGTGCAGCAGAAGCCTAAACTCTAATTTCAATTTGAGAAAGAAATTGAGTATTTCCAAAGAAAAATAGTGGTTGAGATATTTTAAGAAAAATCCGATTTTATGTCGTTAAAAGTTGACGGAAATCGTAAAGAGTATAAATTAATGTATCTTATTAATTTTGGGGGCAAAAAGTAAATACCAAGTTTTGGGGGTAGAAAGAAATTTGGTATGCTTTAGTGGGCTACAAGTATAAAACCCTTTTTGTTTTGGAAAAAAAATTGAGTAGGGGCACTATGTGGGCCCGCCCATGTCTCGCCCTATGGTTCCCGATAAGTTTTTTTCTTTCGTTGCTGTCATAAAAAGGGTAAAAGTATTTTGAGTATAAAATTACTTTTACAAGTTGTGTGCATGTCATACATGAGTATATTTCAAGAATATCTCAAAAACTTGACAATATTGCTGAAACCATAAGGTAGTTTTTCATAAAAATGCAAAACCACTTAGGGGTTTTTCGAAAAAGTGTGAAACCACAAGGTTGTTTTTTGTAAAAGTGTGAAACCACAAGGTTTTTTGGTAAATATCCCTTGATGAAATAATATTCAATTAATTTGGATATTAAAAATTAATTGTTTTTAGATCCTTCAAATTTCAATTTATGTTGAAAGCATTTTTGGGATAAAATATGCTAAAAATGAATTCTTCACCATTGGTATTCTAACCCTTTTGTTTTTTTAATGATATTATACTTTTTTCTTTGTTGAGATTTCAAAAACTGCAAACTAATCATCTAAAGAATAAAAATCAAATTATTGTTATTGATCAATCTTTCTATGACATTTAATTGTTAGTCCCATTGACCGAAGGATTAAATTTAGCACACATTAATTTTACATGTTGGGGACTTTGACCCCCTCACCATGAAAAATTATTCCATGTGCCAGCCATATACATCCCGACAAGAAAGAAAAGAAATAAAAGTGTGGGCCCCACATGTTGTCCAAGACTGTCCGAAACTCTCTCCTCTCTCTCGCCCCCTGCCCGGATGTATTACACCCGGCATACCGAATAACCACGTTGAACACATAAGAGATCACATCAAATCACACCATGAAAAAGAAAGGACATTAAATTTATATGGTTCGACCGCATTGGCAATCACCCACGGGACAATACACGAGCTTAAAGATTCCATTAGTCGCTGAGAGTACAAAATTTGGGATTTAGCACTAATTATAAACTAATTAGGGATTTAGACTAGTTTTAAAATTATTTAGGGATTTAACTTTTTTGGGTCACATCGTTAACACGTAGGTGCCACGTAGGATTGACAGTTTGGAAAGTGGTGAAGTCCAATTCCGCACTTTGCAAGTGCGGAATATGCGGAATATGGACTTCACCCGGGTTAAATTGGGCCAAATCAAATTCCGCACTTGCAAAGAGCGGAATTGAACCTGGCCTCACAATAACAGGAGGCCAAGTCTTATTCCGCACTTTGCAAGTGCGGAATTTGACTTGGCCAAATCCAGAGAGTTAAGTCTCTGTGGCCAAGTATATTCCGCACTTGCAAAGTGCTTAATATACTGGCACTCACCTTCACACTTGGCCTTACCCCTCTCTCCTTTAATACATCAGACTCTTTCTCTAATATATCTCAACATCTGTCTCTCCCCTCTCGATCTCTCTCCGTCCTCCTTCGAAACTGATCCCCTTATCTTCGAAGTCGAGCCCCTCCTCCAGCGTCAAGCTACAGCCCCTCCTCGATCTCCAGTCCTCCTCCTCCTTCGAAACCTTCTCTATTTTGGCCTTCTCTATTTTGGCCGATCCCTTCCCCGTCGATGTCGAACCCCTCTTCCTCACAAGTGAGTTTTAATTTAAAATAATTTGTTTGAAATTATTGTAATTTTAGGTTATTAATTAGTAGGTTTTGGGTTAGGGTATGTTTTTGTTAGGGTTGGTGTAATTTATGGTATTTTAGTGTTGGGATTAGGATAATTTAGGGTATTTTAATGCTAGAGTTAGAGTATTTTAGGAGTAGGGGTTAGGGTAATTTACGTTTTTTTAGTATTAAGGTTAGGGTATTTGGGGTTAGGATTAGGATAATTTAGTATTTTTGTAAGGGTTTAAGGTTGGTGTATTTTGGGTGTTAGGTAAAATTCATAACCACTGGATTTCAATTAAAATAGGGTATTGAATGTTATTGTGAATATTGTAGAGTGTATAAGTTTGTTTCTTGAGTTTTTTGATAATTTCATAATTATTATTAATATAAAGTACGATGGAAAATGAGAATACTGTGTTGATTTGTCATTTTAGCAGCACCTTAAATATTGAAGCGAGTGGAAGGCCGAACTACGTTGGTGGAAAAAGTAAAATGATGAGTTAATAAATCATGCTCATACAATGAGTTGAAGCGAAAAATTTATGCAACCACGCGGCTAAATTCAAGAGATTATAAGGTCGAATTGGCATGCAAGATTCCGATCACAAGTCAGGACTACACAAGCGTTGAAGTAGTCGATGACGAGAATACAAACATGATGCTTAGCTTGTATCCTGAAAATCCATCAATAGAGGTGTTGGTGGTGAAACAAACTGTACAATCGCGTCAAGATGTACAATCGCCTCAAGAAGTAGTACAATCGCATCAAGCTTATGATCCACAAGGGAAATTTACATGCATGCTCAATACGGCTATATGCAGTCCCGGAGAGCCGAACGTGCATGATGACGCATTCAATTCCAAGCAAGTTCCATTCTATGGCACGCAGTTCGATACGGATATGTATAACTGCGATTGGAATTTGTATGGTCAGACAATGTCAAATCCGTACATACGGATTTCACAATGGGGATGGCTGGAGCGAATAGATAACATACTATATTAAATAAAACTGGCGATACTCATCATAAATCGAATCATGGTTAATTGATATTTGAATTTATATGTCACGTAGGTCTTCATTTTTTGCACCGAGGCATATACGAACATAAAGTTCAATGCAAGGAGAGTTTGGTGCCGATGCATCTTTAGAACTTGGAACACCTTACGCGGGGCTATTTTTCTCATATCATGTTGAAGAAAGAGATGACCCCGAAAACAAGGGAGATGGTGATGATGTAGATATCGATCGTGAAGGAGATGGTGGCATGCCAAAAGACAGTATGCAACACGCAGACTAAGATGAAGTGGACGATCAGTGGATACATCAAGCATATGCTAACAACGAATATGTTGAGTTCGAAGAGCCACATCCCGATGAGGTGATTGATGATGCCATGGTAGAAGCATATGTTATTGAGGATAAGATCATCGATAACACTCGTTGGGCGATGTGAACGGACAATAATGTCGGATTTCAAGCCGGACAAATGTTTGCGACGAAAGAAAAATTGATTGAAGAAGTCGGTGCATGATCCATTAAGAGGTGTCATTCAAAACGGCCAGAGTACTAAAACAAAGTACATTGTAGTGTGTAATAACAATTCAGGTACAGGCCCTGGACAATGCCCTTAAAAACTTCATGCAATAATATCAAAACAGTGGACGCAATCGACACACTTCACTATGAAGGAATATAATCCGAAGTATCGGTGCCGAAATACTGTAGGGGATATGGGGCACAAACAGGCCACAGCAACATTTATATGCCAGTGCATCTTGCCTTTACTGAAAAGGCGGCTTGATATGACACCGGCTGCCATTCAAGATCAAATGGAAGAGGCATATCAAATTAATATTTTTTATTTCAAAGCGTGGAAAGCGAGAAGAAAGGCTTTAGGAATGATATTTGGGGATTGGGAGAAATCATATCAAACTCCGTCGCGGTACCTAGAGGCAATCACGAACAGCAATCCCAACACGGTCTACAAAATCACCTATGAAACGCGACTCCAACAGCAGTCCAGTTTACCGGCATGTTCTGGGCATTTGGACCATGTTCTGAGCATTGATGGCACACACTAATATAAGGGGACTTTGCTTGTTGCTACCAGAATGGATGGAGATGGAAGGTTGTATCTTTTGGCGTTTGTGGTTGTCGGTAGTGAAACTGAAGCAAATTGGGAATGGTTTTTCGCATGTATTCATATGTATATCCCTAGTGTAAGCCGTCACCAAACTACATGGTTGTCTGATTGGATGAAAGGACTTCCAAGAGCACTGGCTCAAGGCTGGCGTACGCCCCGTTATCATCGCTACTGTTTGAGACATTTCAAAGCTAATTTCTCAAAAAAATCAAAGACGAATCATTACAGTTTTTGTTGTATGAAGCCGGTTGTGCTTCGGATCTTCTAGTTTATGCTAAAAAAAGTGCTCGTACTAGATAATTAAATCCGAAGGCAGATACTTGGATTAACAAAAGTTTAAGGGGTACGAAGATCGTTAGGCGTTATGTATGGACAGTGGTGTAAGGTATTGTATTATGACTATGAATTACTCTGAGTGCTTTAATGATGTTCTTAAAGGAGCTTGTGCATTACCGATACATGTATTGATTGCTTGAACCTTCTATCGTCTCAACACATACTTCGTCACTCGTTGTGAAGCAGCGACCAAATGGGACACACTGTTCACTCCCAAAAATGAGAGTATATTGACTAAAAGAAATGTGGATGCAAGAAATTGCCAACTCCGTCGACTCTCTAAGTATCGTTGGGAAGTGGTAGATAAAAATGATATTACGTATTTCGTCGGTAGAGACGATAATAGATGTTGTTGTAGTTGTAATATACATATACTACAAATACTTCCATGCAAGCATATGATGGAAGCTTGTTCACGAGCTTCAAAGGATCAAACATATCATACAAGATCTTATGCCGTGGATCAACGATACTGGGAGGAATATTGCGGGCCATGTATATTACCATCCAGCAATACGAGAAAGAAAGACAAGCCTCCAAGCAGTCGTATCAAGGGTGCTATAGATGAATGGCGCAAAGGGATGAAAGAACGGAACAGGTGCAGCAATTGCAAAATCTATGGTCATAAAAAATCGCGATATCCTAACCTTACGCATCAACTTCAAAATCAACCGCAATGATGTCAGAGCACCGTTATATATTGTGTCGCTTGATGTATCGTGTTCGGTGATATGTTGTATCCTATTGACATTATTGTATTTTGTCGCCTGATATATTATATCATTTATCGCCAATTACGTATTGTATTCGTTCGATGTGTCGCCTGATGTATTGTATCATTTATCTACAGTTACGTATTGCGTTCATTAATGTATAGCCGGCACTTATCTTTGAATTATTGCTTTTGGCAGATATTGTATCAATGGACCCAGGACCTGTAGATCCGTCTGTTTTATACATATCCGATCGACATCGAGCATGACGGTAAGATATTAAGTCAGTCCAATATAGTACTTGTACTACTTGCTTCTAATTGTATATTTCTAACGAGTTTGTTTAATGTGTAAAAGAACATCATTTTGACATGTACTGCTCACTTACAGCAGGTTAGGTCATGTGCAATTGGAGATACACGTGTGCAGGCTGGGTTAGCACATAAAGGGTTTTATCACCACTCGAGAATTAACTACATTCGTCTCGACTATCCTCTCGTTACAGCGTTGGCCGAGTAATAGAGACCAAAGACCTTCACATTTCATTTACCTGTAGGAGAGATGACGATCACCCTTTAGGATGTTGTTGTACTGTTTGGTTTGCGCATCCACGGTCCACCGGCGACAAGAGGTACGGGTCACGACTAGCAAGAGCTTTGTATTGAGCATCTTGGTCGGGCACCCGCACAAATGAAAGGAGGTGCTATCAGGGTTACATGGCTTAGCGAAGCATTCGATTCCTCCAGAGATGATGCAGATCAGGCGGCGGTCGAGCAGCATGTACAACAACAACTGAGCCTTTTATCCCAAGCATATGGGGTAGGCTACATGAACCAACATGAGAATCACGCCGGGTCCAGCACATGAATCCTCCGCCTCCACTCACTCCTATCGAACAATATATTTTCATTGAGTCCTTTGGCAACCATATCGTTTCGTATCACCTCCATCCATATTTTCTTCGGCTCCCTTTTACCCTTTTGCCATTGCCCATATCGAGAGTATCTATTCATTGAACCGGTGCTTCCATAGGTCTGCGTCGCACATGACCAAACCATCTTAGCCGGTTTTCCCGCATCTTCTCCTCCACAGGTGCTACACCAACTTTTGCACGAATGTCCTCATTTCGCACCTTATCTTTTCTAGTGTTACCGCACATCCAACGAAGCATGCGTATCTCCGCTACGTGCATCTTCTATGTATGATGTTTCTTAGGAGCCCAGCATTCTGTACTATATAATAAGACAGGCCGAATAGCGCTCCGATAAAACTTCCCTTTTAATTTTAACAGAAAATTGCGATCACACAAAATCTCTGTTGCACTCCATTTCAACCAACCAGCTTGGATCCTTTGATTAACAGTATGTGCGTGCTTATATTCCTCATCAGCTTGGGACGTCCTTATTTCCCGAAATATCGAAGAATATGGTACGCCTCATGTGACTATCATTATTAACGGATCTAGACGTATATGGCACATTGCCCTGAGGGAGTGCCATGCTCGCTCACCTTTACGAGGAGTTGACCTCTGTCATTCCGCAGGAGTGCAGTATTATAGGTGGTTGTCTTTATTTTCTTCAGGTAAAAATTTGAAATACTTAATAAATTTTGTTATCATGTTAAATATATTGGTATCTAATAAAGTATGATATCTGCAGATGTGATGCTGAACCCAACTATCCACCGGATGTGCTACATTTATCCAGAAGGTCCAGCTAGATGGAGATCAGCCATTAGGGTGCAGGTAAAACTATAAGTTATCTAATTAAAATCAACCTTTACAAAATTTGAGTTTGTGAATCGTAGGTGTGACTCCTGAATTACAATGTTTTACTATTGCGTTATAGGTTTAACATCGGTCAGACATAGGATAGGACACCCGCCAGGTCGCTCGAGTTTTACAGAAATGAGTTAGATATGCTCCTGGACCGAGCTATACTCTGGATGCCATATACACTGGATATCTACCGGACTCTACCGGATGTGTGTTTACAATTTCCATATATCTGGCGTACCCTGACACCTATTATCTATTTCGGCATTGTCGTACATGTCCCCGACCGTGTATTACGATAATTCGGGCTTGTACAGCACATCCCGGATTGGTAAAGCATATTGATTGGATCACACAGAGAGATGGAGCTGTAGATTGGAGGGCTTTTCGACATATCTACATCCTTCGATGGGATGCACGAGCTCTGCTTGTCATGCACCAGAGAGAGTTGCCTTTACCGATAGAAGGTTATCAGGGCTGGTGCTCGAGGATTACTCAGCGATACATTCAGACAACATGTCCTCCACGGGTGACATATGAGCCGCAGGGACCCGTAGAGCGTGAGATGGTAAACACTTTGTTGTTGCTTTCTATTTTTTATTATGTAATTTCTTAATATTATATATTTGAGATATTTACTTATCTATGTTACAGGCCGACGTCTTGTTTCAGGTCCATGATATCGCAGACAACATAATAAACGGACATACGACATCGCTAGTGGGATCGAGGCCATTTGGAGATCGGTCAGTCGTTTTTCCAGCGCCGTCTGATACGACGTCTGGATCCTCTTCCACCCTCTCGAGCACCGATGAACGTGACTTATCAACGTCAACGTCGCCGACACAGAGACGAAGCTGGTCCTTCTAAAGCTACGGACCAATATGGACCCTCACAACCAACCACACAACCAGAGAATATACCCAGTCCATCTCAGCCCCGCCGCTGCCGATCTAGGATTCCACGGGCTTTGTCGTGCTTGATGTAACACTCTTTTTTGTATTTGTTTTTATTGAATTTCATGAGATGTATGTATTTATTTATATATACTGTTTATTGCGTTCCGCTTGTTGTTCTTCACCTTTAGGCGTCGTATATTTACATGGATTGTGTCTCCGCCGTATTTGGTGTCGAGTTAGCTCTCGTGTTAGGTAGCGTTTATTTTATTGATGTTTTACATGAATGTATTCAAAATTTACAAAGAGAGTGTTGTCTGTTTTTTGTTTGAACTTTTAGACTGGGTTTTTGGTTTGATGCGCAAAAATTGAAGTCCAATTCAGCTTGTTTAGTTGCAAAAATTTACAAATTGAACGTTGAAATCAAGGAGAAGGCGAAGGCTTTCAGGTTTGGTGGCTGGAGGCAGTGCCAATCTATTCCGCACTTTGCAAGTGCGGAATAAGACTTGGCCCTAAAACCAGAGAGCCAAGTCTGAAAGCTAAGTCTCAAGTTGGATTGGCCAGTCTATTCCACACTTTGCAAGTGCGGAATATGACTTGGCCCCCAACCAGAGACCTAAGACTTGGCTCTCTGGTTGAGGGCCAAGTCTGTGAATTGGTTGGGAGTTTATTCTGCACTTTCAAAGTGCGGAATAATTCCTTACGGTAAACTTGGGTCTATGGGAGAGACCCAAGTCTAATCCGCACTTTGCAAGTGCGGATTAATACTTCGACTCTCTCAAAGACCCAATTATACGCTGCACTTAGCAAATGCGGCTTAAAACTAGCCACGATTGCTAACTGTCAATCCTATGTGGTGCCTATGTGTCATTGATTTGATCCAAATGTGCTAATCTTCTAAATAATTTTAAAAGTAGGTTAAATCCCTAATTAGTTTCTAAAAAATGACTAATCCCAGATTTTGTCCGTTGCCGAGAAAGTTACAAGATCTCACGGGACTCTCTTGTTGTCTTGAGTAATATATTCTTGGACAATCTTCTCAAATATTTTTTTCATGATGTTAACACATAGACGACAGGTGCATCGCACATGCAGAGCGTGAGTTTAGAAACAAGGAAATTGAAAACAAGCAATAAATTAGCATTCATAAAGAAAGAAAGGAGGAAAAAAAGAAGCAAAACCACAGTACAATAACTAGCAAAACAAGGTAAAAATTACAAAATTACCTTAGAAACAACCGAAACATGACTCCTTGCTGATTATTCTGATGAATCGCCTGCGATTGATCTCGCCGGCGATTCCCACCGCTGCCTCCACCGCCACCGCAATTTCAAAGAAGAAGAGGATTGATTCCAGATAAATTTTGAGGCGATGAGAGAATTTGAGGGAGGGAAACCCCAAATGGATTGTGATCTTCAGATGAGCCTAATTTTGAATTTGCGTACGTAGTCATCCCTAGGGCTCGTTTGGGGTTTGAATAGCTCTACTTGGTAATTGGGCTGAGAATGCAATGTATATGGTACACATCTCCATTCTATGTTTGGCAATTGGAAATTAAAATGAAAGTAGGAAAGTAGAAAAATAAACAAAGTGAAGAAAAAGTATTAATTATTGTTTGTTTTATTCAAAATAAAGTGGGGGAAAGGTTGAGTCGGCGCTTATGTGGTAATGTAAAGTGAAATTAGGTTGTTTGTTTGAGATGATAGAAGGTGAGTGATGATGCTCGATATCGGTGATCTCCCAGATCATGACACGTGGCAGACGACGTGTTCCAGAGTATGCAAGAAAGGACCTACACTGGCCGACCAGACCACTCCTATGCCCGTCATACCGACCAACGCTGGCTCACCTCCGAGCCCCCTGCGCAACTGGCCTCCTCGGCCTCACGGCTCGTCTCCGAGCAACAGCAGAACCAAGATACCTCGGCTCTCCCGCTCGTCCGCGAGCTCTCCCGCCGAGGTCATCTTTCTCGGTCTCATCGACCGACTAATAGCACCGCTCACAGGCGCAACCGCCATCCCGCGAATCTCGCCATGCACGAGATATCCGCCGGCCACATCCCACGTTCCACGCCATCACGATCCCCCATTAACGAGCCTGTCTCGCCATTAATGGGAGATCCCGCTCATCACGCGGGCGTGACATCGGGAGCGTAACGGCCGGCGTGATTCTTGCGCCTGCCCTGCGTGCTGCCACCGCTATATAAACCCCTTCTTCAGACGATTCAAGTAAGCCATTTTTACTCTACTAAGCCGTTACTCTGCTCGGATTTCCTCTCTAACTTAACCGTCGGAGGGTCCTCGGTGGCACTACCATCCCGAGACTTCCTTGCAGGTAGCTCGGCGCAAGCAACCTCAAACCCATTGAGGTCCACACGCTTCAGGAGCCAGCCTCCAGATCAAATCTCAGCCGTCCATCGCCGCCATCAGCAGATCAACGGAAGGTAATATCTTGACGCGCGGATCCGCCCCCGCGTCAGCTGGCGCCGTCTGTGGGAAACTTTGATTCCACAAACAAAAGTTCATCTTCCAATCTTACGCTAATGGCGAGCGATCATCACGACGATCCCAGCACCAGCCGCCGCCTCCCCCTCAACGGAGGCGCGGAAGAACCTCCTTCGCCGAATGCCATCAACGTCCTTGCCAGCCGAATAGACCCACTCGCGTCTGTCGTGGAGGCGCTCATCCATTTCCAAACGGCAGGGCAAGTTCCCCAGGTCGCCGCTCCTCCGCCTCGAGATCGGGACCCCAACCGAGGAAGAAAAGGTTCTGCTCATGCAGGCACGGCCGATCGCCGCCTCACCGTTTCCAACAGCCGTAGGCCCCCCGGGCCAACATGTTCAATAACCCGGTGAGCACCGCATCGTTTTGTCCCGAGATCTTACGCCAGAGAGTTTCTCCCTGAGTCTCGTCGCACCCTTGTCCCTCCCGAGGCGATAGCGGTTAGCTCGCCTGTTCGTAGGCATAACCTGCACCCCCTCCCTCGACGGGGTCGCGCACACGAGACTCTTCCCGGCAGCTCAAAAACAACCCCACCGGGGGGCGTTAGGAACCTCACCGAAAAGAACAGAGGCTCGTCAAGAATCATGGTCATGGCGGCGGGGGGTACGTCAAGTACCTATGAGACTCAACACCCCACGCCAGCCCCGTAGGCCGACAGCCGTCCGAGGAAGAAGGCCAGGCAGACCGAGCCAATCACTTTTTACGACGGGGACTTTCACGGCATATCCCTGCCCCACAATGACCCCCTGGTGATTACGGCTCGGGTCCATCAATACGAGGTGTACAGGATCCTGGTCGACTCGGGAAGCTCGGCAGACATTCCCTTCCACGACTGCTTTCTGCGCGTGGGGCTCACCGCAGCAGACCTGAGGCCGACCTCCCACGTCCTTTCAGGATTCACCAACCACTCCATCCCGGCGGAATGGGTAATCACCCTGCAGTTCAACGTCAGGGAGCCCGGCCGTTCGCGGACAGTGCCGGTAGAGTTCATCGTAGCGAAAATCCCATCGGCCTACAACATCCTCCTCGGCCGCCACACGCTGAACTCCCTCCGGGCCCAGATATCGACCTACTACCTGGCGATGAAGTTCCTTCTCGACTAGGGCGGGATAGGTCGGGTCTATGGAGACTAGCGAATTGCAAAGGTTTGCTTCACCGCAACATCTTCATCGGAGAGGCCGGTCGACAACGTCGAAGGTGAGGGTGACATCAAGGGCTCTCTAGATACTCGAGACGAGCAAAAAGAGATCCGAGGTATCCCGGTGGAGCCTCTGACAGAGGTCCCCCTCATAGAAAGGGACGACGAAAAGCTCGTTCAGATCGGGTCTCTTCTGACAGGAACTCAGCGAGATGACCTGGTTCATTTCCTCAGAAACAACTCCGACGTTTTTGCCTGGGCGCCTGCTGACATGCCTGGGATCGACCCCAAAGTTATATCTCACAAGCTCGGGATAGATCCTACGGCCCGACCCGTCAGACAGAAGAAGCGAAGCTTCGCCCTAATCAAACAGAAGGCTATCGAGGATGAGGTAGATCGGCTCCTCGCCGCCAACTTCATTCAGAATGTGCCCTATTCGGAGTGGTTAGCGAACGTAGTCCTAGTCAAGCGGGAAGTGGCGCATGTGCGTCGACTTCACCGACCTCAACAAGGCCTGCCCCAAAGACAACTACCCCCTACCTCGAATAGATCAGCTCGTTGACAGCTCGGCGGGCCACGAGCTATTGAGCTTCATGGATGCCTTCTCTGGCTACAATCAGATCCGTATGAGTCCGGCAGACGAAGATCTCACCGTATTCACAATGGACCGGGGGGTATACTACTACAAGGTGATGCCCTTCGGCCTCAAGAACGCCGGGGCTACGTACCAACGGTTGGTCAACCGCATGTTCAAGCCACAGATCGGCAGAAACATGGAAGTTTACGGCGACGATATGCTCGTCAAATCAGTCTCATCAACCGACCACGCCAAGGACCTGGGCGAAGCCTTCGAGGTACTCCGCAAGTTCAAGATGAAGCTGAACCCCGCCAAATGCGCATTCGGGGTCACCGGGGGAAAGTTCCTCGGTTTCATGGTCACCCACCGTGGGATCGAGGCTAACCCGGAAAAAATTGACGCTATCCTCAACATGACCATGTCCAAGACCAACGTCAAGATCATGCGGATGACGGGGCGGGTAGCCGCTCTGAACCACTTCATGTCGAGGTCTGGGGAAAAGTGCCTCCCATTCTTCAAAGCCCTAAGAAAAATCCCGAGGTTCGAGTGGTCAGAAGAGTGCCAGACCGCCTTTGACCAATTAAAAAGGCACCTTGCGACGCCGCCGCTGCTCACCCGACCAGTTGAAGGAGACGAGCTATCACTGTATCTGGCGGTATCCGACCAAGCAGCGGGCTCAGTGCTCGTTCGAGAGGTCACCGGAGCGCAGAAGCCAGTGTACTACGTGAGCCACGTCTTCAAAGACGCAGAAACGAGGTACCCAGCCATAGAGAAGATCGTCTTGGCACTCGTTATAGCCTAAAGGAAGCTGCGGCACTACTTCCAAGTGCACACTATCCTCGTTCTCACCGAGCGCCCGCTGGGGGCTATCCTCGCCTCACCCGAATCCTCGGGCCACTTAGAGAAGTGGAGGTAGGAGCTGTCTCAATTTGACATAAAATATCGCCTGAAGCAGGCCATCAAAGCACAAGCCATGGTCGATTTTATCGTCGAATGCACCATCCCCAGTAAGGAACCGGAGCCCACGCCGACCCTTGCGGATCAACACCCGATCGTGGGGAGACTCGACTCGGTCCCTGAGTGGGTCATCTACGTTGACGGGTCTTCAACCGAGGAAGGCTGTGGTGCCGGCCTCATCAATCGGGGCCCGAACGAGGCAGAAATGGAGTACTCTCTAAAACTCGGGTTCAAGGCTTCAAACAACGCGGCAGAGTACGAGGCCCTGCTGGCTGGACTGCGCATGGCCTCTGGGCTGGGGCTGAAAACAATTCGAATCCGCGGTGACTCAGCCCTAGTCGTCGGCCAAGTGACCGGCCACTTCGAGGCTCGGGAACCTCTAATGGTAAAGTATCTGGCCGAGGTAAGAAAACTTCGGAAGAACTTCGATGAAGTCCAGGTCGAGCAGATACCCAAGCAGCTCAATGTCCAAGCCGAAGCCCTGAGCAAGCTAGCTTCATCCTACTCAGCCAACAACAAGCGATCTATCCTCTTCGAGACCATGTCGCGGCCCAGCGTGGAAGACGGGGCGACAATACTTCATGTATATACGGCGCAGGAAGATAACCAAGACTGGAGGAAGCCCTTCGTGGAATTTCTAAGGGATGGTACGCTGCCAGAAGATCGGGAAGCAGCACGCCGTCTCCGAGCCAAAGCCCGTCACTTCGTCTGGAGCAATGGGAACCTTTACAAGAAGTCCTTCACTCATCCTCTGCTCCGGTGCGTCAACCCTCACGAAGCCGACTACATCCTCCGGGAAATCCATGAAGGGGTCGCGCGGCGCACACCAAGGGGCCCGCACCTTGATCCAGAAGGTCTTGCTCCAGGGGTACTACTGGCCAACTATCCACCAAGACGCCCAGAAGATCGTTAGGAGATGCAAAAACTGCCAACTCCACGGAAGCATACCTCGCATTCCGGCTACCGAGCTGACCGCCCTAACCTCCCCGTGGTCGTTCACCCGGTGGGGATTGGACATGATAGGCCAGTTCCCTACCGGTGCGGGCGGACATAAATATGTCCTCGTCGTAGTGGATTACTTCACAAAGTGGATCGAGGTCGTTCCCATCAGGAGACCGGATGCCGCTACGACCATCAAGTTCCTGCAGAACAACCTGATTGTCGGGACCCGGTTCTTGCTCACGGAATAAAGTGCCACACGGAACAAAGGGCCACACCAAGTGTCATGGCAAGGGGGCGGGGGCCACCTCTTGAATCTTCGGAATACATTCCGAAAGAGAGCAGATCTGTACTATAAATGGAATGATACCACTCTTCAATACAGAGGCGCCTTTTAAGTGAACCGGCACTACAGGAGCTTGAGAACTCCGTAGTTAAGCGTGCTCGAGCCAGGAAAGTCCTGGGATGGGTGACCTCCTGGGAAGTGGCCCCTGGTCGGATCCGGTTTGCCCCAAAGGACAAAACCGTGTGGTTTCGGCCAGAGCGGACAATACTCTCTGTATTGGGGGTGGGGTGTGACATAATGGTATCAGAGCTAGTCCCTCAATAGTAGGTCTGTGGTTCGAGGACGAACCATTGTTCAAAGGTGGGGAGAATGTCGGGACCCTGTTCTTGCTCACGGAATAAAGTGCCACACGGAACAAAGGGCCACACCAAGTGTCATGGCAAGGGGCGGGGGCCACCTCTTGAATCTTCGGAATACATTCCGAAAGAGAGCAGATCTGTACTATAAATGGAATGATACCACTCTTCAATACAGAGGCGCCTTTTAAGTGAACCGGCACTACAGAAGCTTGAGAACTCCATAGTTAAGCGTGCTCGAGCCAGGGAAGTCCTGGGATGGGTGACCTCCTGAGAAGTGGCCCCTGGTCGGGTCCGGTTTGCCCCGAAGGACAAAACCGTGCGGTTTCGGCCAGAGCGGACAATACTCTCTGTATTGGGGGTGGGGTGTGACACTGATATTCCGGTTCGGCATCCCGAGGTGTATCATCACCGACCACGGGACAAACTTCGAAAATGAGAAAGTGAAGGAGTTTTACAATGAGTACCATATCCTCATGAAGTTTGCCGCGGTCGCACATCCACAATGCAACGACAGGCCGAAGTCGCCAACCGGGACGTCCTCCGAGGCCTCCGAACCCGCCTAGAAGGACACCAAGGCAGTTGGGTCGAGGAATTGTCCCGGGTCCTATGGGTCCTGCGCACGTTAAAGAAGACCCCACCGGGGAAACCCCTTTCTGCCTCTGCTACGGGACCGAGACAATGGTCCCAGCGGAGATCGGGCTACCCAGTCACCGGGTCGAACACTTCGACGATGAAGCAAACACCATGGCCCTGTGGACCAACCTGGACATCTTACTGGAGAAATGAGACCGGGCTCAAATCAGGGCTGTCGCCTACCAGCAGCAAACTGCCCGATACTACAACGCGCGGGTCAAGCGTCGCTTCTTCAAGACCGGAGATCTGGTCCTACGGCGAAATGAGTTCGTTGATCAAGGCAGGCTACATAAGCTTTCCCCGAAATGGGACGATCCTTTCCTCGTCTCCGAGGTACTTCCCGGCGGAGCCTACCGCTTACAGGACGCGGATGGGCACAAGTTTCTGCGGCCTTACAATGCCGAGAAGCTCAAGCTGTACCAAGGAAATCAATACCTACGAGTGTGTACCTCTCCTTTCATAAAGACAATGTAAATTTTTCTAAAAAGTCCTTTCCATTCAAATAACAAGAAGGAAACGCTAGAGCCTTGCAAAAAGAAGAGTCTTGTCTTTGTGATCAAAACCCTCGTCAAGAGTAACTGAGCAGCTTCACTGCTCGGTCCATCCTTAGCAGGCCTCCCATGGCCCCTCCAGCGCTAAGGATCTAAGCCCTCACGAAGGGGCAGCCGAGCGGCTACCCTGCTCGGCTATCCCTAGCTGGTAGCTCCCCTACCACGCAACGTCAAGGATCAAAGCCTTCGCCAAGAAGTAACCAAGCAGCTTCACTGCTCGGTCGATCCTTAGCAGGCCTCCTATGGCCCCTCTAGCGCTAAGGATCTAAGCCCTCACTAAGAGGCAGCCGAGCGGCTACCATGCTCGGCTATCCCTGGATGGTAGCTCCCCTATCCCACAATACCAGGGATCAAAGCCCTCACTGAGAGGCAGCCGAGCGGCTACCCCGCTCGGCTATCTCTGGCCGGTAGCTCCCATACCCCACAACGCCAGGGATCGAAGCCCTCACCGAGAGGCAGCCGAGTGGCTACCCCGCTCGGCTATCCCTGGCTGGTAGCTCACCTACCATGCAACGCCAGGGATCGAAGCCCTCGCCAAGAGGCAGCCGAGCGGCTTCACTGCTCGGTCAATCCTTAGCAGGCCTCCCATGGCCCCTCCAACGCTAAGGATCTAAGCCCTCACGAAGAGGCAGCCGAGCGGCTTCACTGCTTGGCTATCCCTGGCTGGTAACTCCCCTACCACACAACGCCAGGGATCAAAACCCTCGCCAAGAGGCAACCAAGCAGCTTTACTGCTCGGTCGATCCTTAGCAGGCCTCCTACGACCCTTCCAGCGCTAAAGATCTAAGCCCTCGTTACGAGGCAGCTGCTCGACTACTCTGCTCGGCTATCCCTGGCTGGTAGCTCCCCTATCCCACAACGCCAGGGATCAAAGCCCTCATTAAGAGGCAGCCGAGCGGCTACCCCACTCGGCTATCCCAGGCTGGTAGCTCCCATACCCCACAACGCCAGGGATCGAAGCCCTCACCAAGAGGCAGCCGAGCGGCTACCCCGCTCGGCTATCCCTGGCTGGTAGCTCACCTACCACGCAACGCCGGGGATCGAAGCCCTCGCCAAGAGGCAGCCGAGCGGCTTCACTGCTCGGTCAATCCTTAGCAGGCCTCCCATGGCCCCTCCAGTGCTAAGGATCTAAGCTCTCACGAAGAGGCAGCCGAGCGGCTTCACTGCTCGGCTATCCCTGGCTGGTAGCTCCCCTACCACGCAACGCCAGGGATCAAAGCCTTCGCCAAGAGGCAACCGAGCAGCTTCACTGCTCGGTCGATCCTTAGCAGGCCTCCTACGGTCCCTCCAGCGCTAAGGATCTAAGCCCTCACTAAGAGGCAGCCGAGCGGTTCCCCTGCTCGGCTATCCCTGGCTGGTAGCTCCCCTACCCCACAACGCCAGGGATCAAAGCCCTCACTAAGAGGCAGCTGAGCGGCTACCCCGCTCGGCTATCCCTGGCTGGTAGCTCCCCTACCCCACAACACCAGGGATCGAAACCCTTACCAAGAAGCAGCCGAGTGGCTCCCCTGCTCGGCTATCCCTGGCTGGTAGCTCCCTTACCCCAAAACGTCAGGGATCAAAGCCCTCGTCAAGAGGCACTGGGAAGCAACCCTGCTCGGCCATCCTTAAGGATCAAAGCCCTCGCTAAGAGGCACCGGGCAGAAACCCTGCTCGGCCATCCTTAGTAGGCCTCTTACGGCCCCTCCCGTGCTAAGGATAAAAAACCCTCGTAAAAGGCAACCGGGCCCACCCTTGCTCGGTTATCCCTGGCTGGTAGCTCCCTACCCCAACACACCAGGGTTCAAAGCCCTCGCCAAGAGGCACCGGGCAGCAACCCTACTCGGCCACTTACGGCCCCTCCCGCGCTAAGGATCAAAAGCCCTCGAGAGAGGCAACCGGGCCCGCCCTTGCTCGGTTATCCCAGGCTGGTAGCTTCCTACCCTAACACACCAGGGATCAAAGCCCTCGCCAAGAGGCACCGGGCAGCAACCCTATTCGGCCATCCTTAGTAGACCACTGAAGGCCCCTCCCGCACTAAGGATCAAAAGCCCTCGAGAGAGGTGTTTCCTGATTTAAAATCAGGAAAGCCTACGGAAGAGGCATCACGTGCTAACACGTGACCAGCAGTCACGTGTTGGCACGTGACATTTAAAAGCAGTTTCAAAGGCACATCAGTTCCCTGATCAAATCAAGGAAAAGGCTTCAGAAGAGGTCACGTGCTCACACGTGACCAGGGGTCACGTGTTGGCACGTGACATTTAAAAGCAGCGAACTCATTCTCTGATTAAATCAAGAAAAAAAGGCTCCAGACGAGGGTCACGTGCTCACACGTGACCAGGGGTCACGTGGTGGCACGTGACGGCTAAGCAGCGGCCAGAAGGCAGAGCGCAAAAAGAAGAAGAGGGCTCGTTCCAAGGGGGTCACGTGCCCACACGTGACCAGGGGTCACGTGGCCACACGCGACCGGCTTTCAAAGCCTATCTGTTAACAGAATTAAATTCTGAGAAAAGATCTCTCAAATCTTTCCAAAGGAAAATAATTATTTGGAACCGATTGAATTAAAAATTTAAAGATTCTTAAATATCACCTATCTATGGAAAAATCTTGAATTTGGAAAGATTTCCCCTTAAAATCTAACCGAAATAACAAAGGAAAATCTCTGGATTTAAAATCCAATGGTGAATAAAATTAACCTAAGAATCCAAAGGTCCAAACGAATGGTGAATACAAATCAAATCTCTCAGTGAAAAATTCATCAAAAACTAATTGATTCTGCTGCTTCTCCTATAAATAGGAGCCAAGAGACACACAGAGGGATATATACAGGGAGATCGATATACAGAGAGAAAAAGAAAAAAGAGAAAAATTGAGCCTTGATACTTTAGACGAATTTGGATCTTCTGCAAAAGAAAAGCTTAGGTAAGAAAGGGAAGGCCTTAAAAGAGAATTTAATTCTCAACAGAGTTTAACTCTGATATTAAACAGAAGAACATAGTTCTCTCTTTAGTGGAGGATCTGTAAAGTGCACATCTCCCCTTGAATTGAGAATTTAATTCTCATTGGGTTGAGATCCTGCCATGCAGATCCAAAGCATAGAGAGGAAATGGAAGCTTGAGAATTTAATTCTCACAGAACTATAGGAATTTAATTCCTTTAAAATAAAATTAGGGTTTAACCCTATGTTATGGGAATTTAACTCCTTCAGAATGAACAGAATCAGGGTTTAACCCTAATTAAGAACTTAGTTCTGTTAAAGTAACAGGAATTTAATTCCCTTAAGAAAGAAGAAATTAGGGTTTCACCCTATGACAGAATCTCATTCCTCAGAATAATTCTCTAAAAGAGAGTGGGAACTTAATTCCTTAAAGCTGTTATTAGGGTTTAACCCTATGATAGAATGCAGTTCTTCACATATATGAGGAATTTAATTCCTACAGAAAATTCAGAGTTCAACTCTATCCCAGAATATAAATCTTCAGAAGGAAATAGGAATTTAATTCCTCAAAAAATTATTGTTAGGGTTCAACCCTGCGAAGAATTTAATTCTTAAAGGGATTAATAGATCTTCCAAAAAACATACAAAGAGGCAGGGTCACGTGCTACCACGTGACCCCCGAAAAGATCCACAAAAAAGGCCCTTTTGAGGCAGTGCCTCACGTGACCCACGTGACCCTTGGCGGAAGCTTTAACATACAAGCACCAAGATGCCCATCACGTGACAGCACGTGATGCTCCAAAGTATTCAATGCTTTTGACAGAATAAAATAAAGGGAGGGTGCCCTCACGTGTTACCACGTGACCCCTCTTGCCTTAGTGTTTAACACTAAATTGGAACCCCTGAGCCCAGTGTTAAGCACTGTTTTGCCTTAGTGTTCAACACTAATTAAAGAGCTTTCTTGCAGTATTTAACACTGAATTTCTTAGTGTTTAACACTAAATTAAATCTCTGTTGACAGAGTTTAACATTAATTTTCTTAGTGTTCGACACCAAATTAAAATCTCTGCCACCAGTGTTTAGCACTAATTATCTTAGTGTTTAACACTAATTTGAGATCCCTGTTGCTAGTGTCTAACACTGACCTGCCCTAGTGTTTAACACTAATTTGAATCCCCTGTTGCTAGCGTTTAACACTAATTTCAGCCCAATTGGCTAAATATCCAGAGGCAAAGCCTCTCCTCTAATGGACCAACAGAGGGCCAATATCCTAAACATGATTGGACTTAGCCCAAGCTGGCCATAAGTCCTCAATTCAAATTCAACTGAGCCAACGGGCTCATAATATAATTAATTGGTCTTGGTTCCAAATTGGGCCAAAGATTATTTAATCTACCTCGGTTCAAGGGTACATCTCTTCACTCCTTTGATACGTGGCGTTGTAATTCCTCAACGTCTTCAAAGAGGTGACGGGTCCCGATGACCACATATTGATACGGACTGTGGAGTCCCTAAATCCACAGACTATGAGGTCCTTAACCTTGACCGCGATGTCTTAAAACTAACAACGGATTGTGGAGTCCCTAAATCCACGGACTATGAGGTCCTTAACCTTGACCGCGATGTCTTAAAACTAACAACGGATTGTGGAGTCCCTAAATCCACGGACTATGAGGTCCTTAACCTTGACCGTGATGTCTTAAAACTAACATCGGACTGTGGAGTCCCTAAATCCACGGACTATGAGGTCCTTAACCTTGATCGGGATGTTCTTAAAACTAACTACGGACTGTAGAGTCCTTAAATCCACGGACTATGAGGTCCTTAACCTTGACCGCAACGTCTTAAAACTAACATCGGACCGCAATGTCCTTAAACTACCCATGGACCGCAATGTCCTTAAACTACCTATTGACCGCAATGTCACTAAACTAAACAACAGAGCCCCCTTTTATTGCTCTCTTGTCGGATTTAAACGATCTCGTTAAGTTGATCTTAGTCTAAAAACTAGACTAACGTATCCTTAACAAACGTTTAAGTCGATCTTAGGCTCAAATGAGGCTAACGTATCCTTAAACCCAAACCCCCAAACCCAAATCTAAGATAATACGGATTTGGACTAGTCCACACCCTACGGGCGACGACATAACTCAGTCTCCGTATACAATCCACGGGCAACTAAACATAAAATAAATACACACGACACGAAGTGACCATCTGGAGAAGGAGAAAGTGGTTACCGCGATGCGGTAGCGTAATTAACTGCAGGGGCCTGCGCCTGCAGAGAAGAGCGTCCCCACAATCAAAAACCCCTCAAGCGAGGGGGAATCTGAAGAAGTCTGCTACATCGGACGCATCCGTTTAAACCTTCGATATACGGTGCCATAAATCAACTTGGCATCTTCGGAGAGGTAGACGGATAGCACCAATTAGCATCTGCCCCGAGCCTCAGGCGAGACGACCACGCGTCGCGCCGTCGTTCGGAGGGGAACAGATTCTGGCACGCCCGGTGGGACCTTTTCTTCTTTCCACTCCACACTTCGTGTGTCGTGTTCGCGAACCAAACACGGTTCGCTAATGGTTGCCCTTGGGTTTCAAGGTACTAAGATTCGGCGTCTTGCTTATTGCAGAAAGCAAAGAATCAATGGCTTCCGCTTGCGCGACATGCTCCAACTGCAATTGCAACCAACGCTCTGCCTCACCAGGAGGTATAGCCTACAGACCCCAAGCTGCTTCGCTATTCACAATGCCCATGGAACAGGTCACTCGAGCCATCACAGGGTTGTTTTTTGGGACCATGCTCCCGCCGACAAGCTTCACCGCTCCGGTGCTAACAGCGGAAGCTCCCAAGAAGTCGGTATTCTCCAGACTAGGCCAGAGCTCCTGTGAAACCACGATGGGGCCTACAATCCCAGAGAAGGCTGCTCCAAAGAAGACAGCCATCTCCATTCCTGAAGTCATCAAGACGGATTCTCCTGCTAAAGAGTCGGTCTTTTCAAGGCTGACTATTCCGGCACCTGCTCCTGCTCAAGGGTCTGTTTTTGACAGATTGAACATCGCCCCTCAAAAGACATCAGCCTTCAAGAGGCTGGCACTAGCGGCGCCTCATCTAGACAGGGGGCAAGACAAAACCATCCCCATCGCCAAACCAGCCCCAACAGCTCGACACGTTCGACGTCGCCATTGGCGCCGAGTAAGGAAGGCCGGGGGCAACTCCCCTTCTGGGCTAACTCCTCCAGCCCCGATGGCAGAAGTTAATGCCACTGTTCAAACTGGGAACAGCTTCGAAATGCTAAATAAGGTGCGTAGGAATTCTCCTACCGCGGTGCTAAAGAAGTCTCCCCATCCGCTGAAAAGGGCTATAGAAGTAAAGACAGAACAGCCCCAATCTCCTCAACGTCTGTCCTCCCGAATCTATAAAGTCTGGCGGCAGGCCCGAGACTCGATGATCGATCCAAACTTCTCCCGCCAGCACAAGAAGCTGAAAATCCAACAGGAAGCCAGTCACCAGGCTAAGCCACGAAAAGCTGTCTGGGTGCCCACCTCAACGGCCCCCTCAACTTCCACTGCTCACAAAAAGAGGAGGCCGGAGAAGATCCCCGGGCCTGCAACGGGAGCTAAAAGCGCTGAACCCAGGCGCCCTAAGGCTGGGGGCAGGATGGTCCACACTGTATACATGGCATCGGGGAAGGAAGACAGCCGTGCTTCTACAGGTCATAGACCGCTTATACGGTCAGTAACCAAAGCTCAGGAGCAACAGCAAAAGCTCCAGGAAATGATGATCGCAATGGTCGCGCTTACTGGGCCGAAAGAAAGCCCCGAGGCGTCCTCGGATCAGCAACAAGAACAGGAAACCGATGCTGAGTTCCTTCGGAGGATGTTGGAAAAGAAAGATAAAGAGGCTGCGGAACAAGCGGCCAATATTAAGCAGATAGCCCACTTATTCCAGGATATGGTGGGAATGATGATCCAACAAGACCCACCCGCTGAAGATCCCCCGATCGTCCTTAAAGACGACATGGGAGAAACGTCAAATCCACCACCGGCTCTTTCAACGGCCAAGGAGGAGACAATCTCTAAGGCTGACTTGGACGACTATATAGCCCAGCAAATCCGGGTTCATCATGCGACTGAGGTAGCTGGTCAAGTCGTAAAAACCGGGCGACCGTATCCAAGCTGGTACGACCAAATCAAATATCCGCCGGGCTACACAATACCAAAATTCCACGTCTACAAGGGGACAGGCAATCCCTATCAGCATGTGGCCCAGTTCAGGGTGCTTTGTGGTAATACTGGTAGCGACGATAAACTGTTGCTTCGCCAATTCGTGGGCAGCTTATCAGAAACGGCGTTCGAATGGTATTCGGAACTCCCGAACGATTCTATCAAGACGTTCGCTGAAATGGAGTTGCTATTCACTCAGCGGTTTGCGAGCGCCAGCGAACGCACTCCAATAACAGCATTGATTAATGCCAGGGTGAAACCAGGCGAAACGTGGGTCCAGTATGCTATACGCTGGCGAAATTTATGGTCGAAATGCGAGCAACGCATTGAGGAAGCGCCCACGGTGGGCATGTTCGTGGGAATCCTAGACCCTCACGCAACTATCTCCCAGTTTATGATGTTCTTTAAGGCAACCACATTCCAGGCTCTAATCGAAAAGTTGGCCCAGATGGACCAAATGGGTCATAGACCGTCTCTCCCGAAGCCCGAGCCTCGGAGTGACAAGGGTAAAGGAAAGGCAACCTTCGTCGCGAATGCCCAGCGGCAACCCAATGCCCCAAAGCTGGCGGATCAATTGGAAGAAAGACGCCGGTATTATAATGAGAAGATGAAGCATCCCTACTCGTTCCCACGGGACAAGACGAAACGGTTATTCGAGCTGGCAGTACGCAACAGACTTATAAACCTGCCAAATCCAAGGCGACCGCCACAACCCACTGAGGTGAATAATCCTAACTATTGCCCTTACCATCAAACAGTAAGTCATCCGATTGAGGATTGCTTCGTCTTCAAATGATGGATTGAAGATCAATACCTCCAGAGGAAGTTTGCGCTGTCCGAAAAGTGGAAGGTGAACCCACCACAGCCGCATACTTCTAAGAAAGCAGATACACCGGGGGCAACCTGTTCCTTTATTGAGGAAGCTCCATGGGAGGTCGTGCTGTCAACTAAAACCAAAAGAATGCTGAAGGACCTTCATACGTGCCCGGCAGTCGAATGGAAGGACCCGCTGGAACCCCAGATCATTGAAGGAATGCTGAGGCCGCGCCCAACTATAAAAAGCGGTGGTGATGGCCCAAGTACTCATGCCTTACTGTCAAAATCTTCGAAGAAAAAGAAGAAGAAATCTAAGAAGCCCGTGAAGCCTGGAGACAAGCGCACGAACTTGCAGAAGTAAATCGATGCGCTGGAAGAGTACAATCAAAAGGCGCGAACTCCTGTCACGCTGCAAGAGTTCCTCAACCGTATCTTTCAAGAGGAAGATGATGGAGAGAGTTCGTCGGATGAATCCGAGGGATATGTAGCGAGTTGTAACGTAATCTCCCACTCGTTTACCGACGATGAAAAAACTCCTGGCACTGAGAAACTGGGGGCACGACCTGAGCCAGAACTTGTATGGCCAACAGATGAAATGATCGACGCCTTTCTAGACGAGATTCGTTTGAAGAGTAAAGCTGATCAGGAGCGTGAGATGGCTGTATCGGAAGGAGCCAAGCGCAGGCGACTAAACGAAAGAGTTGAAGTACTCCCGCCAGATCGAAAGGCATCCGACGCAGACAAAAAGATATTCAAGACGAGGAAACGGTTTGCCAAGGCCGTGTCAATGGGAATGAAACTACCACCCTCAGAGGAAAACACGCTCGATGGGACGGAGATGTATCCTAATTACTGCTCATATCATCGGAAGATTTCACACCCCACAGAGGAGTGCGACACTTTTAAGATGTGGTGGCAAGGATATGTTGCTCACCGGAAGCACTTTAAGCGCATGAAACGCAAGACTCGTCGGGAACGAAGAAGTACAACCGACGGGCACAACAGAACTGCTGGCAACTGTTACATGGTCGACGCCGGAGGATCGCAAGTTCTAACCTTTGGAAGCGACTCTGATGAAGAAATGCCTTTGGGCCCTCTCTTCAAAGAATCCGTTTTAGGGAAAGAGGAAGAACCAGAGGCCTGCGAAAACATTCAGCTGCGCAATCGCACGCTCCCGGAAAAGAATCTCGGGCCTGCAAATAGAAAAGATAAGGGAAAGGAGAAGGTCACTGGGGATATCGCCTTGGATGACCAAGTCATGAAAGAGCTGACTGCCAAGGACCCTCCTAGGAAGGGTAAGGTGGACTACAACATCCTAGCCCACCTAAGAAAGCTACCTTCTCAGCTCAGCATTCTCGACGCCCTCCTATTATCAAAAGAAGCGCGAGATTCATTAATCAAGGCGTTACAAGAACCCGAGCAATTCCAAGCCTTCCTCGCCGAAGAAAGGATGAAAAATGAACTGGAAGAAGTGCATACGGCCGACATCACTTTCGGTGACGAGGACCTCCTTCTCGGGACGTGCGACCACAACCGTCTCCTATATGTCTCTGGATACTGCCATGATATCAAGATAGACAAGATCCTGGTGGATAATGGATCCTCAGTCAATCTCCTTAATGTTCGGGTGTTGAAGGAAATCTGTATGAGCGTACAGCACCTTGCCCGTGACAAAATTACCATCTCCGGTTTCGACTCCCAGTCGTCACGGACTCTCAGATCCGTAATATTAACATTACGCTTTGGACTACTCGTCACGGACATCAAATTTCACGTCATTGACGCCAAGACCTGCTACAACATCTTGCTCGGTCGTCCTTGGTTACATGAGTACAACATCATCCCTTCTACACAGCATCAGTGTATGAAATACTTTAGAGATGGCTTCGAATATACCGTAACAGGTGAGCTGAACCCATTTTCCGTGAACGAAGTCCTCAAGTACAAAGATGCGAAGTACTTTTTGCCAGATTTCGAGGATACAGAGAGGTGTCGCAAGCCGGAGAACAAAGCCGCCGCCACCATCCCCGTCTTCGGGAGCGATACCGAAGAAGGAGAAGAGATAGTTTATGCTGGGCCGTCTCGACGCAACAACCCGGGAAAGCCCGCCCCCATGTTGATCTTCGGAAGTGACTCGGAAGATGAAGTTAATGCCGTGTTCTCCAGTCGGCCGTCAATACAGGCATCCCCTAATGATGATCAGAGTTTGCAAATCACCATGGTGCCGCGGAAACACTACAAAGATCTCGACACACTTCAAGCTCACAATGTGCAGGACCTGCAGACGTTTTACGTCCCTCCCAGGCGAAAGGGTGAAAAGGTGATCCTATTCTACCAATCCACAGAAACGAGAGTGGAGAAAGAGATATGGCATGGCGCGGATGCTACACTCGACAGGCTCCAACCCATCCGTTTGCCCAGATATTACACAAATGGACTAAAGAGGCTATTGAAGCGCCAAGGAGTACCCTTAAAACAGATTGTTCGATAAGCTCGGTTCTACAACAGGATTTGGAATGTCCCTGGGACTCAGCGCAAATTGCCCAACGGAAGAATGGAAACGCATGGGCTTGAATATGTGAGGTCCGGGAGACGGGAGCGAATCCACGGCAGCTACACCATATATAACTTTGATGGGGAGGAGGACACCTCGTCGGAGAATGCTAACCCCTCGTCAAAATTGGATCCCGCGAGTGAAGTGCCGAGTCCGTCATTTGAAGAACAAGTGGACAAGCTTATCAGGAAAGCGGGTCAAAAGGCTCGGGAAGACCACAACCGTGAGATGGCCATCTATGAGAAGGCCAGGACACAACGTCTGTTTCAGCAGGCTGCAAAAGACAAAGATGCTCCTCCCTGTCAACCCGTTGTACCAAAGGCCCGATGCAAAAGCAGAAGTAAGTCAAGAAGTGAAAAAAGGAGTCGACAAAAACGACGCAGGATTAGAGAGTCGTGTGATCGGGCATTGCGCGGTCCGGATTTGCCCCTCATGAAGAAGATGAGTCGAGCGTATTCCTTCCCCCGAGACAAGACGAAGAAGTTACTCGAGCTCGCTATAAAACATCAAATGATCGCACTTCCGGAGTCTAAGCACCCTGAGCAAGCTAACAAAGTTTCCCATCCGGGCTATTGCTCTTATCACCGAGCCATAGGACACCCTATCGAAGACTGCTTCACCTTCAAGAACTGGGTCGAAGACCAGTACCAACAAGGCAGATTTGCTTTATCCAGCAGCTGGAGGGTAACGCCGCCACAAAAGCACGAACCTAAAGCCGTAAGGGCAGAGCCAGATCCACACCCGTCTTGGAAGCGGATTCGCACTTGTCACATGATTGTAATGTTAATAGAAAAGCCCGAGGACATAGATGAGCTCCCTTGGTGCTTTGAAAACAATGACAATGAGGTAATCTCAGAATTTCCACCGGCTCCGAAAGAACTGGAAGATGGCATACATACCACCGCAGATAACCTCAAGAAGATTAAGTTGGGGTCGGCAGATGATTCGTGACCGACATTCGTTAGCGAGCTGCTATCTGAAGAAAGGGTGGCTGCGTTAAAGGACGTGCTTCTACAGTATAAAGATTGCTTCGCGTGGAACTATTCCGAGATGCCGGGATTAGACCCGGAGATTGCTGTGCATAAATTAGCAATATCCCCGAATATCAAGCCAGTCAAGCAGGCGCCGAGAAGGATGCGGCTCGAGCTTGAAATGAGCATCAACGCCGAAGTCAAGAAGCTGATCGATTCTGGATTTATCCAAGAAGTCCAATATCCTGACTGGATTGCCAACATCGTCCCGGTAATGAAGAAAAATGGGACGGTGCGCATATGCGTGGATTTCAGGGATCTCAATAAAGCCTGCCCGAAGGACGATTTCCCAGTACCGGTAACCGAGCTAATGATAGATAACACGTCCACTCACGAGGTTTTCTCCTTTATGGACGGTTCATCAGGGTACAATCAGATAAAGATGCATCCCGAAGACCAGAAGCACACCGCTTTCTGGACCCCTTTGGGTATATTCTGCCACAAGGTTATGCCCTTTAGTCTAAAGAACGCCGGTGCTACCTATCAAAGGGCCATGACAAAGATCTTCGATGATCTTATACATGAAATCGTCGAGTGCTATATTGATGACCTCGTAGTGAAGAGCATGTCATACGAAGAACATTTAGAGCATCTGAAGACTCTATTTCAACGCCTTCGGCAATATAATTTGAAGATGAATCCCCTCAAATGCGCGTTCGGAGTCTCCTCGGGTAAATTCCTGGGATTCATCATCCGACACCGAGGTATCGAAATAGATCCATTTAAGATCAAGGCGATCATAGGAATGCCTCCGCCAAGAACCCTTAAACAGCTGCGGTCTCTCCAAGAGAAGCTCGCATACATCCGGCGGTTTATCGCCAATCTTTCAGGAAAGTGCCGTCCTTACAGCCACCTGATGAAGAAGGGAACTCCATTCATTTGGGATCACAAATGCCAAGGCGCACTGGACGAGATCAAGCAGTACCTGCAGAACCCTCCAGTGTTGGCTGCGCCGGTCAAAGGAAAGCCTCTCATTCTTTATACAACCGCCCTCGAAGGTTTTTTAGGCGCATTATGGGCACAAGAGAACGATCAAGGGAAAGAAAGAGCACTCTATTACTTAAGTCGAGTTCTGCTGGGGGCGGAAAGCAACTACTCCCCCATTGAAAAACACTGCCTGGCATTGATCTTCGCGATAACAAATCTCAGACACTATGCGTTGGCGCATGAGGTCCGTTTCATTTCGAAGGTGGACCCTCTTAAGTATTTGATGTCAAAGGCCATACTGACAGGTTGACTCGCTAAATGGGCCCTGCTCTTGATGGAGTTCTCAATAACATATCAACCTCTCAAGGCAGTGAAAGACCAGGCCATCGCCGACTTCCTCGCTGAGCACCCGATACCTGCCGGCTCTCCTCTAAGTTGCGATTTGCCGGACGAACATGCATTTGACGCGGTCGATGGTGATGATACCCAATGGGAACTTTATTTCGATGGAGCATCTTCCATGAAAAAGCGCAAACAAAGTACCCCTATAGTCAAGTCGGGAGTAGGCCTTATCTTCGTGACCCCGCAAGGAGGGATAATGCGCTTTGCTTTCTCCTTAACGGAATCAAGGACGAACAATGAAGCCGAATATGAAGCTTTGATAGCAGGCCTCGAGATCGCCATTGGCATGGAAATTAAAGACCTTCTTATATACGGGGATTCTCAACTGGTCGTTAGTCAAGTAAATGGTGACTACCAAATGTGCAAACCGGAGTTGGTGAAGTACGGCGAAAAGGTGCAACAACTGTTGACCCAAATTCCCTCCTATACTTTGGAAAGCATACTACGCGCGGAAAATAGTAAAGCGGACGCGTTAGCTAAGCTCGCTAAAGAATTGGCTGACGAGAACCTTGATGACGTTAAAATCAGGGTACAAAGCCGTCGAGTGCTCGCCCCAGCAGAAATATCCCCGGAATCATACGAAGAAAAGGGAGCGACTGAGCAGACGACCCTATAAATAAAAGACCGTGAGGAAGCCGAGGACTGGAGGGAAGTCTTCATAGACTACTTTAAGTCCCACCGAATGCCTGAAGAAGCGTCCTCAAGACATCAGCTCATGAAACGAGCTCTATCTTTCGCTTTCGTCAATGATGCTCTGTACAAGAGGTCGTTTGATTCTCTGTGGCTGAGATGCTTAGGACCTGACGAAGCGAAAAGAGTCATCCAGGAAGTTTACGACGGACTCTGCGGTTCTCACCAAGCGGGCCCAAAGATGAAGTTGAAGATCAAACGGATGGGCTACTACTGGCCCACGATAATTCAGGACTGCCTCGAATATGCGAAGCAGTGTCACTCATGCCAAATCCACGGGGATTTCATCCACCAGCATCCGAATCCACTACATCCGACGGTGGCTAGCTGGCCATTCGAAATGTGGGGGACTGACATAGTCGGCCCCATCGAACCAGCATCGTCCCGGGGACATCGTTTCATCCTGGCGACGACTGATTACTTCTCCAAATGGGCGGAAGCAGTACCGCTAAGGGAAGTGAGGATGGAGAATATCCTCCACTTTTTCAAAACGCACGTCATTTATCGGTTCGGAACTCCACGGCGGATTATCTCCGATAACGGACCAGCCTACAGAAGCCATAAGATTAGCCGTTTCGCGCAACAGCATAATATAGACTGGAGATACTCCTCAGTTTATAATCCACGAGCTAATGGTCTGGCCGAGGCCTTCAATAAGACCTTGACAAAGATCATAAAAAAGACGGTGTCCCGAAATAAGAAAGACTGGCACGAGAGACTGCAAGAGGCTCTTTGGGCATATCGAACTACGTTCAAGACGGCTACGAACACGACGCCATACGCACTGGTATTCGGTACGGAAGCGGTACTCCCCCTCGAGATAGAGTTACCCTCTCTACGAGTGGCAGTCCACTATGAGCTGACGGATGAAGAAAATTCTCACCTTCGGCTTGAGGAGCTTGATGCCCTCGATGAAACCTGGCTCATAGCGCAACAAAATCTGGAGGCCTACAAAGCAAAGATAACGCGCTCGTACGAAAGATTGACCAGGCCGAGGACATTTCGCCAAGGCGAACTCGTACTAGTGGTCAAAAGACCTATGATCCCCAATCGTGCCAAGCGGGGAAAATTTGAGCCAAACTATGAAGGCCCGTACATCATAGACAGGGTCTACCAGGGTGGAGCCTATCTACTCATGGACATGCACGGTGAAAGGTCTTTCAGGCCAATAAACGGCCGCTTCCTAAAGAAATACTACGCTTAATGAGCCACAGCCTAGGTCAATGATAGATGACGACGACTATGTCCGCTCGCTATCTTCCTAAACTCAGACTTTATAAGCAGTAGCCGGCCTTCCCGTGAACGGACCGAAACGTCCTTAAACTAACGACGGACCGAAACGTCCCTAAACTACTACCGCAGCATCCTTAGGCTGACGGGATAAAAAAAAAGAAAAAAATGTAATAAATAAAAACGGTATGTCCATCAGCAAAAAGGGCACGGATGAAAACCCGAAAGGGCTCCGTGAGTAAAAACAGCAGGGCTACCGGCGAGTGTTCGTGAAAACCTGAAAGGGCGCGACCTCGTAAAAAAAAATAAAAAGAATAGAAAAAACGGTATGTCCATAAGCAAAAAGGGCATGGATGAAAACCCGAAAGGGCTCTGTGAGTAAAAACAGTAGGGCTACCGGCGAGTGTTTATGAAAACCCGAAAGGGCGCAACCTCGTTAAAGGACACTTGCGGGATCCTCACGACCTTGCAAGGAGAAACCACCCGCGTGAGATCCATACGACTCACAAGGGAGCAACACACTTAGGAATTCTCACAATTCCTAAGGAGAAAATACACTTGCGAGATCCTCACGACTCGTAAGGAGAACTCTTTTATGGGACCCTCACGGCTCATAAGACTTAAAAGTCTTAAGTCACAGAGACCTAAACCTGTGCTTAAGCAAAATCCCCCATACCCTTCGACACTGCCCTACAAGCGGCTCAATACTGACCCTTGTATACAATCCACGGGCGCGAATAAACATTTCCCCAGCAAAGTCCCAGCCGTGACTAGGGATATGTCCATATGGTGAGCAACCCTTGTAAGTCCTCTCGACTTATGAGGAGAAGACCCTTTTGTAAGATCCTTACGACTTGCAAGAGGACATGCACTTAAGGAATCCTCATGATTCCCAAGGAGAAAACACACCTACAAGATCCTCACGACTTGTAGGGAGAAATACCTCTGTGAGACCCTTACGGCTCATGAAGTCAAAAGCCTTGGTCGACAGGACCCTTAACCCTGTTTACTAAGCCACTTTTGTTCAACATCGACAGAGGCAAATGATGATTCGCTCCTGGCAACACCCTAGTTGTAGTGATGCTGATGCCGAAAAAGGCGTCTAAAACCCAAGCTTGCGGCAAAAAGACTAGCAAGCCACACATGCCTACGAAATAGCCGAAATGATGGGGCAACTTGCAATAAAAAGCAGCAAGTAAAAAATGTATGCATGAAAAATAGCCGAAATGATGGGGCAACTCGCAATAAAAAGCAGCGAGTAGAAAATAAATAAATAGCCGAAATGATTGGGCACCGCGAAAAATAGCCGAAATGATGGGGCAATCGCGACCTTCGCGATATAAAAGCTGAAATGATAGAGCATCGCTGAAAGAGAAATAAAAAAAAAGTTTTAATTTATGCCCTACAGGTGATGTTCCATCACACCCTGTACACAATCCAAGGGCGTAAACAAAAAAGGGATCATACTTCTCCCCCAGGTTTCATCAGAAGAAGAAGCCAAATCTCGACGGGCCAAAGGAGACCTGGAGATCGTTTCAACACTCGTCTCGTAACAACGGACACAACTCTAAGCTAAACGGAACAGCGGCAACTCCCAGTTCCATGGCTCGGCGATATACATATCACCAACAGTCAAACCCCCATTCCGTGAGATGCGGATACAATCAGCAAAATTCCTGGTTACGTGGAACGCGGATAACGTCACACTTTGACCCCGTGGGAAACGTCCAGAGCGGATCCTGGTCCTCGCAGAGCACGGCAGTGAACCCGTGTGAAGCATCCAGAGCGGAGCCTAGTCCTCGCCGAGCACGGCAGTGAACCCGTGTGAAGCATCTAGTGCAAAATTCCTGGTTACGTAGAACGCGGATAACGTCACTCTTTGACCCCGTGGAAAACGTCCAGAGCGGATTCTGGTCCTCGCGGAGCACGGCAGTGAACCCGTGTGAAGCATCCAGAGCGGAGTCTAGTCCTCGCCGAGCACGCAGTGAACCCGTGTGAAGCATCTAGTGCAAAATTCCTGGTTACGTGGAACGCGGATAATGTCACTCTTTGACCCCATGGAAAACGTCCAGAGGGATCCTGGTCCTCGCAGAGCACGGCAGTGAACCATGTGAAGCATCCAGAGCAGAGCCTAGTCCTCGCCGGGCACGGCAGTGAACCCGTGTGAAGCATCTAGTGCAAAATTCCTGGTTACATGGAACGCGGATAACGTCACTCTTTGACCCCGTGGAAAACGTCCAGAGCGGATCCTGGTCCTCGTGGAGCACGGCAGTGAACCCGTATGAAGCATCCAGAGCGGAGCCTAGTCCTCGCCGAGCACGGCAGTGAACCCGTGTGAAGCATCTAGTGCAAAATTCCTGGTTACGTGGAACGCGGATAACGTCACTCTTTGACCCCGTGGAAAACGTCCAGAGCGGATCCTGGTCCTCGCGGAGCACGGCAGTGAACCCGTGTGAAGCATCCAGAGCGGAGCCTAGTCCTCGCCGAGCACGGCAGTGAACCCGTGTGAAGCATCTAGTGCAAAATTCCTGATTACGTGGAACGCGGATAACGTCACTCTTTGACCCCGTGGAAAACGTCCAGAGCGGATCCTGGTCCTCGCGGAGCACGGCAGTGAACCCGTGTGAAGCATCCAGAGCGGAGCCTAGTCCTCGCCGAGCATGGCAGTGAACCCGTGTGAAGCATCTAGTGCAAAATCCCTGGTTACGTGGAACGCGGATAACGTCACTCTTTGACCCCGCGGAAAACGCCCAGAGCGGAGCCTGGTCCTCGCCAAGCACGGCAGTGAACCCGTGTGAAGCATCCAGAGCAAACACCGGACTGTGGAGTCCCTAAAATCCACGGACTATGATGTCCTTAACCTCGACCGTAATGTCTTAAAAGTAACAATCAACCACCCCGATTCCCTACGGATTCTGCCTTGGTTTAAGGGTACATCTCTTCACTCCTTTGATACCTGGCGTTGTAATTCCTCAACGTCTTCAAAGAGGTGACGGGTCCCTGCAACCAAATATCGGACTGTGGAGTCCTTAAATCCACGGACTATGAGGTCCTTAACTTTGACCGTGATGTCTTAAAACTAACATCGGACTGTGGAGTCCCTGAATCCACGGACTATGAGGTCCTTAACCTTGACCGTGATGTCTTAAAACTAACATCGGACCGTGGAGTCCCTGAATCCACGGACTATGAGGTCCTTAACCTTGACCGTGATGTCTTAAAACTAACATCGGACTGTGGAGTCCCTAAATCCACGGACTATGAGGTCCTTAACCTTGACCGTGATGTCTTACAACTAACATCGGACTGTGGAGTCCATAAATCCACGGACTATGAGGTCTTTAACCTTGACCGTAATGTCTTAAAACTAATATCGGACTGTGGAGTCCTTAAATCCACGGACTATGAGGTCCTTAACCTTGATCGCGACGTCTTTAAACTACGATGCCTCGAGAAACCCCTGACTCCATGAAACACGAATAAGGGTGACCACATCCAGCACTTGCAGGTCCTCACGACCTGTAAGGAAGAAAAACTCTCTTGTGAGATCCTTACGACTCTCAAGGGACAACCCGCTTAAGAATCCTCACGATTCTTAAGAAGAACTTACACTTATGGGGTCCTCTCGACCCATGGGGAGAAAAAACTCTTTATGAGACCCTCGTGGCTCATAAGGCGCAAAAGTCTTAGGAAGCAGATCTTAACCCTGAATCCTAAGCCATCGCTGCCCTGCAAGGAGATCAAGATAAATTGTCCGCAAAACACATTCAACAAAAAGGAGACGCACCATTGAGAAGAAAAATGTATCTTTTATTCATAAACCAAAATGGATACAAACTACAATTCATGAAAGAACGAAAAGAAAATTCTCTTGCTCAAGAGTATGTACAAAAAAGAAAGGAAAAGATACAAGTCTTCAAGTCGACGGGTGATGGAGCAATTTTATCAGCTCATCTTTCTGTTGCTGAGTCACGGCTTCATGATTCAGGATCGCCAGAAGACGGGCCTCCGCCTGAGCCTGCTGGGCCTGATACGAAGCGAGCCGGCCTTCAAGCTCTTTCTCGGTAGCCTTATGAGCCTCGACCCTCTCACGAGTGAACATGGCAGCATTATCAAGAGTCACCATCTCCCTGATAGACTCTTGAAGCACCCGCCAGAGTTCATATGCTTTGTTGGCCTTGGCAGTAAGACTCGCTTGAAGCTCGCTCAGCAAGCCAGCCCCCTCTCCAAGAATTCGCGGCCGAGCCCTCTTCTCGCGCAACAATGTGTTCGCCACGTGTCGCCCTGTCAGGCCACTTAAGTTCACTTTCACGACCGCAACTTAGGAAACGGGACATACACGCTCAAGACCGTATAAGTGGGCTCCAAGTCGACAGCAATGATCAATTTAAAATGCGCTCACATTACCTGGTATGGAAAGTAACGAGAAAATTTCCGACGTTTATCCTAGCGAGCATGTGTTCGCAATTGTATGAACATCCAGAAAAGAAATAATATTCGAAACTTTAATGTGCCTGCGACATGATGATAGTGTTGATAATTAAAGAAAAGCTCTTATAAGAAGAACACAAAAGTTTATTTATGCAAGCGAAAACATACATACGAGTACCGAGCCTACATGGAAGTTCAGCATAAAGCATACAAAAAGAAGGACTAATTTAAAAATGCTACGCTAACGGGAAAAGGTCACCAAACACGGGATCAATGGCACAAGGGTTAACAAAGCAGAGGACAAAATTCTCCATCTCTCTCTCTGCTTTCTCCAGCACATCAAAGCGACGGTTCTAGCGAGGAGTCGCTCCCCATCGATTGGCGCCATGTTCGTCCGCGAAAGCAGACATAATAGCTCGCCGGGCCTTTATCTGGCTCAGCAGGTGAATTGAGCAATCCTTCAAAGCCTGAGTAATCAGGCACGCTTCGTGAAAGCCCTCGAGCTTTTCTTCAGCCGCGTCAAGCATCGCCAGGGTCATCTCCACCGGGTGAGGAGGGATATCGGCAAGCACGGCCGCGAGAATCATCCGGAGCCAGAAGGACCCCATCGGGAGAGGGGACCCCCTACGGATCGAGAGTTCATACATTGCCGAGTCGCATTCGTCATCGGTAAGGAGTGGATCCACCAACCGAGCAGCAAAGCGGGGGATCATCTCTTCGATAGGAACTTCCCATGGCTGTCGACGAGCATGAGGGCGATTGCAGGCCATAGCGCTCGGTTGTTTCTTAAGACAAATTACACCAAAATAAAAAAATATATATAAATCTCTCTGTGAAGGGAAAAGAAAGCTATAGCCTCAGATATAAAGAAGTGCATTAAGTGTTGAGCGCGGAAAATCTTGCATGATGAAGCTATTTCCAAGGCCCAAAAAAGGAAAGGCATCGAAAATCAGGGGGGTGGAACTATTTCCAAGGCTCCTTTTCTGCATCTGATATTGTGCACTAAAAATGTGGCATGGAAAAATTTTGAACAGTCCCATCAAAGGACCCCATGTGCAGACCACGTGAGCCCCAAACTTGACGTGCACTAAAAATGGAATAGCACCATGCATATTAAAAGCATCAGCAACAACAATAGTGAAATGAAAAAATCCCGCAGAGAGGCATGCAAGCATACAAAGACATAATAGAACCTATCATTCATACTTCAAGAAAGTCATACAAAATAAAGAGAACACGTTTATAATGGTAAGACTTCAGACGCGGGGCACGGATTGAGAAACTCAAGCTTAACTTTGTCTAAGATCCTCCAAGCATTTCGAACCTCCCGAGTATGTTTTCTCTCACGATCACAAGCGTCGGGGTCCTCACGAATGTCCTCCACCCTCCAATAGGCGGCAAGTATGGCTGACTGCTGAAAGGCCTGGTGCAAGAGATCAATGAGGTGATCTCGCCTCCTCTTTGAGATCAAGCTCATCAAGTACACCGAATGTATCTTGTCCTCGGCAGCGTCCAATGCCCTGAGCGGTACACCGGCGCAGAAGAGAGGAAGCGCCTCCCAAATTGCCAGCACGATGAGTCTCAAAAGAGAAGAGCGATGGGGGAGTAGCCGATGGTTGTACTCGCCAAAGCGGCTCATGATCTCGGCGCATTGAGCATTGGTGAACTCCTGGTTCTGACTGCGGCCCAGTGCACGAATGTTCCCATAGGAAATGATTTCGTCAAGACCATACATATGAGCATCCATAATACCTGAAATAAAGGTCATGAGAATTGTTACAAAGCTTCTGTTGCATTGATTACAGAAGGACAGCTTAGGGCAAGGAGACCATAAGAAGCCTCTATGGGAAAGAACTCAGTTCTTCACAGGAATTGAATCCCTTTTGGAAAGGGGAATTAAATCCCCAGAAACTTTTCTCTGTGAACGGAGTTAAACTCTATGGATTCGAACTGTCATCATCATCTCCTTGGAGGATCAGATGAACCCTAAAAGAGATTTACTGCTGAAGATTATTTGGTTTCATGGGTTCATGTTTAAAGGGTAAAAACCCTTGTTTTGGATTTAAAATCCAGAGGAATGTGAAAGTTCATCGTTTGTTCAAGGACATTACCTGAGGAAAAGAATTCTTTTCGAACAGAGTTAAACTCTGAAAATTGTTTCAAGGCAGAGAACTAAGCTCTGGAAGAAGAGAATTAAATTCTCAGAAAAAGTTTGCAAGGAGGAAGATAAGCAAAGTGGAGGCGTCTCTGAAATGACCCAAATATTTATAGGAGGTGACGGAAACGCTTCATCTCCCCAAATCCCTAGAGGAATCCAACGGTCACAAGAGGTGACAGCGTTGCACTCACGTGCAGACACGTGAGAACAACGCTGTGGGGGCATTTGTTTCCTGATTTAAAATCAGGAAAGCCTACGGAAGAGGCATCACGTGCTAACACGTGACCAGCAGTCACGTGTTGGCACGTGATATTTAAAAGCAGCTTCAAAGGCACATCAGTTCCCTGATCAAATCAAGGAAAAGGCTTCAGAAGAGGTCACGTGCTCACACGTGACCAGGGGTCACGTGTTGGCACGTGACATTTAAAAGCAGCGGACTCATTCTCTGATTAAATCAAGAAAAAAGGCTCCAGACGAGGGTCACGTGCTCACACGTGACCAGGGGTCACGTGGTGGCATGTGACGGCTAAGCAGCGGCCAGAAGGCAGAGCGGAAAAAGAAGAAGAGGGCTCATTCCAAAGAGGTCACGTGCCCACACGTGACCAAGGGTCACGTGGCCACACGTGACCGGCTTTCAAAGCCTATCTGTTAACAGAATTAAATTCTGAGAAAAGATCTCTCAAATCTTTCCAAAGGAAAATAATTATTTGAAACCGATTGAATTAAAAATTTAAAGATTCTTAAATATCACCTATCTATGAAAAAATCTTGAATTTGGAAAGATTTCCCCTTAAAATCTAACCGAAATAACAAAGGAAAATCTCTGGATTTAAAATCCAATGGTGAATAAAATTAACCTAAGAATCCAAAGGTCCAAACGAATGGTGAATACAAATCAAATCTCTCAGTGAAAAATTCATCAAAAACTAATTGATTCTGCTGCTTCTCCTATAAATAGGAGCCAAGAGACACACAGAGGGATATATACAGGGAGATCGTTATACAGAGAGAAAAAGAAAAAAGAGAAAAATTGAGCCTTGATACTTTGGAGGAATTTGGATCTTCTGCAAAAGAAAAGCTTAGGTAAGAAAGGGAAGGCCTTAAAAGAGAATTTAATTCTCAACAGAGTTTAACTCTGATATTAAACAGAAGAACATAGTTCTCTCTTTAGTGGAGGATCTGTAAAGTGCACATCTCCCCTTGAATTGAGAATTTAATTCTCATTGGGTTGAGATCCTGCCATGCAGATCCAAAGCATAGAGAGGAAATGGAAGCTTGAGAATTTAATTCTCACAGAACTATAGGAATTTAATTCCTTTAAAATAAAATTAGGGTTTAACCCTATGTTATGGGAATTTAACTCCTTCAGAATGAACAGAATCAGGGTTTAACCCTAGTTAAGAACTTAGTTCTGTTAAAGTAACAGGAATTTAATTCCCTTAAGAAAAAAGAAATTAAGGTTTCACCCTATGACAGAATCTTATTCCTCAGAATAATTCTCTAAAAGAGAGTGGGAACTTAATTCCTTAAAGCTGTTATTAGGGTTTAACCCTATGATAGAATGCAGTTCTTCACATATATGAGGAATTTAATTCCTACAGAAAATTCAGAGTTCAACTCTATCCCAGAATATAAATCTTCAGAAGGAAATAGGAATTTAATTCCTCAAAAAATTATTGTTAGGGTTCAACCCTGCGAAGAATTTAATTTTTAAAGGGATTAACAGATCTTCCAAAAAACATACAAAGAGGCAGGGTCACGTGCTACCACATGACCCCCGAAAAGATCCACAAAAAAGGCCCTTTTGAGGCAGTGCCTCACGTGACCCACGTGACCCTTGGCGGAAGCTTTAACATACAAGCACCAAGATGTCCATCACGTGACAGCACGTGATGCTCCAAAGTATTCAATGCTTTTGACAGAATAAAATAAAGGGAGGGTGCCCTCACGTGTTACCACGTGACCCCTCTTGCCTTAGTGTTTAACACTAAATTGGAACCCCTGGGCCCAGTGTTAAGCACTGTTTTGCCTTAGTGTTCAACACTAATTAAAGAGCTTTCTTGCGTGTTTAACACTGAATTTCTTAGTGTTTAACACTAAATTAAATCTCTGTTGACGGAGTTTAACATTAATTTTCTTAGTGTTCGACACCAAATTAAAATCTCTGCCACCAGTGTTTAGCACTGATTATCTTAGTGTTTAACACTAATTTAAGATCCCTGTTGCTAGTGTCTAACACTGACCTGCCCTAGTGTTTAACACTAATTTGAACCCCCTGTTGCTAGCGTTTAACACTAATTTCAGCCCAATTGGCTAAATATCCTGAGGCAAAGCCTCTCCTCTAATGGACCAACAGAGGGCCAATATCCTAAACATGATTGGACTTAGCCCAAGCTGGCCATAAGTCCTCAATTCAAATTCAACTGAGCCAACGGGCTCATAATATAATTAATTGGTCTTGGTTCCAAATTGGACCAAAGATTATTTAATCTACCTCGGTTCAAGGGTACATCTCTTCACTCCTTTGATACGTGGCGTTGTAATTCCTCAACGTCTTCAAAGAGGTGACGGGTCCCGATGACCACATATTGATACGGACTGTGGAGTCCCTAAATCCACGGACTATGAGGTCCTTAACCTTGACCGCGATGTCTTAAAACTAACAACGGATTGTGGAGTCCCTAAATCCACGGACTATGAGGTCCTTAACCTTGACCGCGATGTCTTAAAACTAACAACGGATTGTGGAGTCCCTAAATCCACGGACTATGAGGTCCTTAACCTTGACCGTGATGTCTTAAAACTAACATCGGACTGTGGAGTCCCTAAATCCACGGACTATGAGGTCCTTAACCTTGACCGGGATGTCTTAAAACTAACTACGGACTGTGGAATCCTTAAATCCACGGACTATAAGGTCCTTAACCTTGACCGCAACGTCTTAAAACTAACATCGGACCGCAATGTCCTAAACTACCCATGGACCGTAATGTCCTTAAACTACCTATTGACCGCAATGTCACTAAACTAAACAACAGAGCCCCCTTTTATTGCTCTCTTGTCGGATCTAAACGATCCCGTTAAGTTGATATTTGTAACACCCGAGCCCAATACTACTATTTTCTGTTATTGGTTGAGTATTAGATATTACTTATTTCATTTATCTTGCTTGTTTGGGTCTTACTGTAAAATTTTATCTGGCTAAGTCATTTCTGCATATAACAAATTTTAGCACCTAAAATAAAATTAAAAATATCTATCTTGGCCTACTCGACGCCCCTAGCCACGTGGTAGCATCCGTGCATCGAGTTCTCGTCCCGTTCAGTGAAACGGGCGAGTTTGGACGGCTACGCGCGTGTACAGGTGTCTGACTTGGGGATATGCTTTTTCATCATAAAACATATCATTTTAAAATTTGGAACCCGCTTAAAATCCTATTATTTAAATTTCAAATTTTTGGACGCAACCCGAGCGCGATTTGGAAATGTTTCATTTAGCGCCAAAATCTCAATTTAATAAAATAATCAAAACTATAATATATTCGTAATCTTACTGTTACTATAGAATTTATTAAATCTTTTAATCTTCCTTTTTAAATCTCTCAGCCAATCACGAGGGTTTTAACCCCGTAGGCCCCTCCTTTCACGTCTCTCTCTCTCTCTAATTTCTCTCTCTCTCTCTAACCCTCTCGTATCTCTTCCCCCTCTCTTTCTAGCTTTCTCTATATCTTTCTCTCTCTAACTCTCTTTCTCTCTCTCCCTATATATATAAATTCCCCCTTCATGTTTCCTTCCTCACGTAACCCACGCGAGAAAACCCATCGCAAACCCTAGCCCTAGCCACCGTGCCCGTCGCCGCCGCAGCCCCAACGCCGACACCACCACCACCATCACCCTAGCCTCTTCGCCCTCGTCGCAGCCACTGCACCTTCTTTCCCCTCTTCCCTCTTTCCCGAGCGTCTGCACGCCGCCTGCACGCCACCTGCACACGGCCTACACCTCGTCGGATCGCCGCCGGCGATCTCGATCCGCCCCCGGCCTCGCTAGCATCCCCCTCGGTGAGCTTCTCATCCTCCATCTTCTCCTTTCTTCTTCTTCCTTCTCTGATTAAGGTTTCTTGATCTGGAAATTTTCCGCCGTCGCTGCAGGTACCCCGCCGGAGCTCCGTCGCCGTGGTCGGCGATCACCACCCGTCCCACAGATCCTCGTGAGCAGTCTCTTCTCCATCCTCCTTCCTTTCTTCTTTGTTTTCTTTCTATTCTTGTTGCAATTCTTGATTGTCGCTGTTTTTGCATCTCGCCGGAATCCGGCCGTGCCGACGACTTGATCCGACGTTCCAGCGAGGTACCCCGATCCGCGTGGTTCCATTGTTCGTTGTTCGGGTTCAATCCGTGAACCGTGCGTCCGTCGCGTGTTTCCCCGCCGACGTTACGTTCCGTTTTTCCCGGTTCGCGACCCGTCGAGGCAAGTATCACTTGCTACATGCTATACTATACAATTATATATGTTTTGACTCATTAAACCTGCAAAACTTAACTCGGTATAGTTATTTTCTCATTTGGTTGCAATATGACGTATATCATTTTACAGTAACATAAAATTACAGTTTGCCACTTTTAACCTAAGAACCAAGTTTACCTGTTAATCACATTTTACCGTTTAATAGATTGTAGCACTTTCCCATGTAGATCTATTACATTCGAATACTCGTATTCAAAGGCTTGGTATAACTGTATTGCATCATCATTTAAACTGTTGCACCGCTAAGAGTGCCCAAAACCTGTTAATATAATGAAACGGCTGCACTATATTAATGCACTATTGTGATTGAATGAACTGCTCATTGTTGTTTAATTTATTGCTTATTTCCTGCTGTTAATCCCCTGTTCGATTATATGTCTGTTGTGAGCACACCCACGATATTGTTACATCTTGACTTGACTTTGTTACACATGATATATATTGATACACCTGACATGGTATTGTACCGTTCACTATTGACTTGATCTGATGTACCATGACCTGACCTGTTACCTGATCTCGTGCCTAATGCCAACAAACCTGACATGTAGTCCTCATGGACCATTCCTGTTGTCTATCCAGACAAACCTGCTGTTACCTGATCCTGTGTTGGCATTAATTCTTGATTACTGAATACCTGACTCGACATACATAGCTTGGGGGTATGGGAAAATCAAAAGTGTAAACTAAAGTGTAACTTAAAAGGGTATTACTTGATCCGTGGTCCCGGGGGGTAACGGGACAGAGCCATTCGTGACTCTTACATTTTCCTGATCCGTGGTCCCGGGGGGTAACGGGACAGAGCCATTCGTGACTCTTACATTTTCCTGATCCGTGGTCCCGGGGGGTAACGGGACAGAACCACTATTGGTTCACATATTCCTGATCCGTAGTCCCGGGGGGTAATGGGACATATCCTTTGAGTTACATGGAGGATTACTCAAATTGATTTCAAAGACTTTAGAATAGAAAACCTGATAGAACAGTTTAATTACCCACTCCACACTACCCTGCACTGCTTGTTTCATACTATTGCTTTATTCATGTTTATTTCTGCATTGCCTATTACACTGTTCATATTATATTACTGGTTGACATGACGCGCTGACGTCTGGGTTTTGCATGGCCCAGATTCCGCACCGCTGTCGCAGTCCGAGCAGGAGTACTTCAGCCAGCAGGCTGAGCTGTGAGGTGTTAGTATTAGTTAATTTATTTCCTGCATTTATTTCCTGTTGTGAGCCCGCATTATGGGACATAGTTTTCAGTTATTTGTATTGGATCATTTGCTTCCGCATTTATTTATTATTGACTCCTGTTATTCTGGATTATGGACATATTTTAGATAGTTTTATTTCGTTCTTGATATCTCTACAGCCGTAATGTGACTGTGGATGGATACTTCCTACCCACAGGTAGCATGGTTGGCTATGTCACGTGCCCAATCTAGCGTACTCTAGGAAGCGGGGCGTGACAATCTTAGTCTAAAAACTAGACTAACGTATCCTTAACAAACGTTTAAGTCGGTCTTAGGCTCAAATGAAGCTAACGTATCCTTAAACCCAAACCCCCAAACCCAAATCTAAGATAATACGGATTTGGACTAGTCCACGCCCTACGGGCGACGACATAACTCAGTCTCCGTATACAATCCACGGGCAACTAAACATAAAATAAATACACACGACACGAAGTGACCATCTGGAGAAGGAGAAAGTGGTTACCGCGATGCGGTAGCGTAATTAACTGCAGGGGCTTGCGCCTGCAGGGAAGAGCGTCCCCACAATCAAAAACCCCTCAAGCGAGGGGGAATCTGACGAAGTCTGCTATATCGGACGCATCCGTTTAAACCTTCGATATACGGTGCCATAAATCAACTTGGAACTTCGGAGAGGTAGACGGATGGCACCAATTAGCATCTGCCCCGAGCCTCAGGCGAGACGACCATGCGTCGCGCCGTGGTTCGGAGGGGAACAAGAGGCAACCGGGCTCGCCCTTGCTCGGTTATCCCTGGCTGGTAGCTCCCTACCCCAATACGCCAGGGATCAAAACCCTCACCATGAGGCACCGGGCAGCTATCCTGCTCAGCCATCCTTAGTAGGCCACTTACGGCCCCTCCCGCGCTAAGGATCAAAAGCCCTCGAGAGAGGCAACCGGGCTCGCCCTTGCTCGGTTATCCCTGGCTGGTAGCTCCCTACCCCAACACGCCAGGGATCAAAGCCCTCACCATGAGGCACCGGGCAGCTACCCTGCTCGGCCCGTCCTTGGTAGGCCACTCACAACCCCTCTCGCGCTAAGGATCAAAGCCCTCACCAAGGGGCACCAAACAGCTACCCTGCTCGGCCCCGTCCTTTGCATGCCTCTCCGAGCCTCCCACGCTAAGGAACGTGACCTTAACATGAGGCATCCGGTCTGTCTACGTCTGAGCGATCTCCGCCTCGACTTCGGGGCCATGGAGATACCGTCTTTGCACACTGGGCAAATGAACAGATTCAACTCGACACGTAATCGCTAGACGAAGAACCGACATAACACAAAGGCAGTACTATGCAACTGCAAGTGTTTACCGACAAAGGAAAATACGCGCGCAAATACTACTGCAAAAATTCTTTATTCACAAAGCCAAAAGTCTTTACAAGGGTATTGTGGGCTCCCCAGCCTTATCAAATTACTCGGAGGCTTACAAAGAGAAAGGAAGAAAAGCCAAAAAGTTCGAGTCGCAAGCCCCGCCTAGACCGCGCCTCCCTCATCACCGTCGGCCGAAGGCATGACCACCGAAAGCGGGACTCGAGAACGGAGCTCACCATCGAAAAACTCTGGAAACTGCTCCTTGACGGCATCAAGAGTTTTGTTCCACGCAATGGCGGAGGCCTCGCCGAAGTCGACGTAAAATAGGTCCGACCCCTTGTAATCGGTCACCGCCTTCCTAGCCCGAATCTTGGCAACCCCCGCAGCCTGAAGCGCCGCCTCGGCATCCCGCCTGCTGGCATCCCTCGCCCTCTTCATAGCTGCAAAGCGATCGGCCAGTTACATTAACTTCGCCTCGACGACTCAGTGAGACTCACTTAGGCGATGATAGGACTCCCGGCACCTTGAGACAACGAATTCCGCGGCTGCCAATCGGGCTTCCAAGACAGCCACCCTCTCCCTCTCCAGACGCAGCTCAAGTCGCAGGTCCTCAGCTTTCGAAGAAGACTCTCCCGCTGGCCTTGAAGCAGGGAGGGCCCCATCGGCCTCCATGCGGGCGACGAGGACACAACGCTGAAGGACTTGACGAAAAACATCAAAGAGACCTAAAGACCCTTGAACTCAAGAAAGGGCGCTCAAAACGACACATGAAGGAGTACGTATCTACACCGCCTCCTGAGTATAGCCGCTATTTGGGCCCTCAGGGTCCCCCACGGAATCTTGCACCCGGCCGACTCTTCCATACCAGCAAGCAGGCCAGTAGCAACGGAAAGCCCAGACGGGACAACGAAATGGGCGTCCCCCTCCTGCACGGGAATCCCCCCAGGGTTCTCCGATGGTGGCGCACGAGAGACTGTCCTCTTCCTCTTAAGAGGAACCCCATCTTCGCCCTCTCCTGCACCCCTCGTCTGGAGCTCGGGAACCCGTAGACGCTTTTGGCCGCTGCCGAGACAATCATCGGGAGCTCGTGATGAGGCAGATGGCCCCGCCCGCGACGGCACATTTGGTGCTGGGCTAGGGTCAGCCGAAGGCACAGCCGCACCGCCGGCCCCCATCCGGGGCTGAGCGCCGAGAGCACCAAAAGTCCTAGATCGATCCATTTGCCCTGCCAAAGGGAGAGGTAGACTCGACTCAGAAGGAGAAGAAGCAGAAGAAAGAAAGGAAGACATCTAACCTGATGAAGAGAAGTCCTCGGGAACGCGGAGATCCGACCTAAAAAGGAGAGCGCCGAGCTAACAAGACCAATGACGAGGGGATTATGAAAGGGAGTGGGCCCTCATGTAGACCCTACCTCTATTTATTGCCACCGGCGTTCTCATCCAACGGCGACAGTCATCTCCCGCCGAAACGGTTCGGTACACGCGACAGCCATGATCGCTCCACCTGTCGCATGCACATTAGCATATCCCCTCCGACGCCAAAGGTCGGCGGCCCGTCGCATCAGCCAACCAGCGCCCGACACGTGGACTGTCGCTTCAGTAAACGTACACACGATCCGGCGCACCCTCTTTAATGCAAAGGTCTCGCCCTGATTCGCTAGCATCATCCAGAATATACAACAGATTATCCGGGGATACGCCCGACGATATCTTCGAAAAGGAGCTCACCTCGGGTGCCCCGGCGGACCACTCTCGACCTGACCCGTCAGCCGGTCGGGACGAGAGTGGGGGCTAATGATGATGCTCGATATCGGTGATCTCCCAGATTGTCACGCCCCGCTTCCCAGAGTACGCAAGATTGGGCACGTAACATAGCCAACCATGCTACCTGTGGGTAGGAAGTATCCATCCACAGTCACATTACGGCTGTAAGGATATCAAGAACAAGATAAATAACTAATCTAACACATGTCCAAATCCATAATAACAAGAGTCAATAAACAATAAGTGCGGAAGCAAATGATCCAATACAATAAATAAATAGCACGTCCCATAATGCGGGCTCACATCTGGAAATGAAATGAAATAAATGAACTAATCACTAAGGAACTCACAGATCAGCCTGCTGGCTGAAGTACTCCTGCTCGGTCGTCGACAGTGGTAAGGAATCTGGGCCATGCAAAACCCAGACGTCAGCGCGTCATGTCAACCAATAATATAATATGAACATGGTAATAAGCAATGCAGGGATGAACATGAATAAAGCAGTACTATGAAATAACAGTGCAGGGTAATGTGCAGTGGTAACTAAATTGTCCTATCAGTTTCTACTCTAAAGTCTTTGAAATCAATTGATGACTCGTCGATGTAACTCAATAGTATCCCGTGCGTGCCCGGGACCACGGTCAAGATTCTCGGGGCTGAATCCGAGACGTGCCGCTAGGCAGTAATAGGTAGCAGGATGGGCGAGTGATGTCAGCATCATCACTCCGGGGCTGGCCGAGCCCGTAAGACTGATCAGAACAGGTATCGAACTGTTGAGTTACAAGTCGGTTTCACCTTTGATTTCCCCGTAACCCCAAGTTATGTATGTCAGGTCAGGTATTCAGTAATCAAGGACTAATGCCAACACGGGATCAGGTAACAGGTCAAGTTTGTCTGGATAGACAACAGGAATGGTCCATGAGGACCCCAAGTCAGGTTTGTTGGCATTAGGCATGAGATCGGGTAACAAGTCAGGTCATGGTACAACAGGTTGAGTCGGTATGTATAGGGTACCATGTCCGGTGCATCGGTATGTAAATATGTGTCATGTGTAGCAGAGTCAGGTCAATATGTAATGTAATCGAGGGTGTGCTCACAACATGTATATAGTCGAATAAGGAACAACAGCAGGAATAAAGTAAATAACACTAACGGTTCATTTAATCACAATGGTACATGAATATGGTGCGGTTGTATTATATTAACAGGTTCGAGCACCCTTGGGTGCAATAATCACAGGGTAGCGCAATATTAATAACAACAAGTAATGAAGATATAGGTGTACGACTATCGTCCTCTAACTAACAGAATGATTAACAGGTAGTTGTTATTAAGGTTATGGTGAAAAAATACGATTTAGATGGCAGTATTATGATGTATATCATATTTCGTTCAATGAGACAAGTAACTATACTTAGTTAATATTGCAAGTTTTATGAATCAAACCCTTAATTAGTTTAACGTAGCATGTAGCAAGAAATCTTGCCTCGACGGTTTCGCAAACCGGAAAACACGAACGCAACGTCGGCGGAAAACACGCGACGGATGCACGGGCCACGGATCGAGTCCAAACAGCGAACAGCGGGGCCACACGGACTGGAGTACTTCGCTGGAGAGTCGGGTCAAGTCGTCGGCACGGCCGGAATCCGGCGAACTGTTAAAACGGCGACCAAGTTAGCAAATACAAAACAAAGCGAGAAAACGATCAGCGAAGGGATACGCGAAGGGAGATGGTGAAGAGGGGCTTACAGGGAAGAACCAAGGGGCAACCACGACGGGTTCGACGGCGATGGGGCTCCGGCGAGGCAGCGACGGCGGCAGTCAAGGCTGGAAGTTGTTGGATGTCGCTGGAAAGGGATGGTGCGGTGAGTAGAGGGGGTGCTGGCCTGATCTGGTGTTCAGGGGGAGAAGGAGGTGGTCGGCGGTGGCTCTGGCAACGACGGCGAGGGTCGACGGCGAGTTTCCCGGTGACAGGGTTGGTGTTAGGGTTGGGCTCTGTTGCAGTTGCAACACCGGCGAGGGAAGGAGGAGGAAGATGAGGAGGTCGGGACGAGGGTGAAGGGAGGAAGTCGTGGACGTCGGCGATGGGGGACGGCGACGACGGCGAGCACCACGTGCAGGTTGCGGTGGCGTCGGGGGCAGCTGCTGGCTCTGGAAGGAGGGAGGAGAGAAGGAAGGGGGTGCGGTTAGGCTGTGGAGGCGAGGGTGATGACGGCGAGGTCGCGGGGAGGTCGGCGGCGACGGCACGAGGTGGCTAGGGTTAGGGTTCGGTGAGGTTCTCGTGAAGACGAGGAACAGTTGCAGAAAAATAAAATAGAGAGAGAGAGAGTTATAGGAGAGATGGAGAGAGAGATTGTTAGAGAGAGAGAGACAAAAAGATTAGAAAGAGATAGAGAGAGACGGAGAGAGAGAGATATGTTGGTGGGGCCCACGAGGAAAATGGGCGCTCGCGATTGGCTGGGATGGGTACGGGAAGTGTAAAAGGAAAATTTTAAAGAGATTTTAAAAGATTTATTCGTTAAATTTTAGTAACTGAGTATATTTTTATAGTTTTAAATATTAAATTAAAATGGGTATTTCGGCGCTAAATGAAACATTTCCAAATCGCGCCCGGGTTGCGCCCAAATGTTTCAAATTCAAATTATAGGATTTTAAGCGAGTTCCAAATTTTGAAATGAGGTGTTTTATGATTAAAATGCATGCCCCCAAGTCGGACACTTGCACGCGCGCGTAGTCGTCCAAACTTGCCCGTTTCACCGAACGGGACGAAATCTCGACGCGCGGACGCTACCACGCGACTAGTGGCGACGAGTAGGCCAACATGGATATTTTTAATTTCATTTTAGGTGTTAAAATTTGTTATAGGCAAAAATGACTTAGCCGGTTAAAATTTAGCAAAATCACCAAACAAGCAAGATAATTGAAATGATCAATGTATAACACTCAACTAGTATCAGAAATAGTATTATTGGGCTCGGGTGTTACACAGATCATGACACGTGGCAGACGACGTGTTCCAGAGCATACAAGAAATGACCTACAATGGCCGACCAGACCACTCCTATGCCCGTCATACCGACCAACGCTGGCTCACCTCCGAGCCCCCTGCGCAACTGGCCTCCTCGGCCTCACGGCTCGTTTCCGGGCTACCGCAGAACCAAGATACCTTGGCTCTCAAGCTCGTCCGCGAGCTCTCCCGCCGAGGTCATCTTCCTTGGTCTCATTGACCGACCAACGGCACTGCTCACAAGCGCAACCGCCATCCCGCGAATCTCGCCATGCGCGAGATATCCGCCGGCCACATCCCACGTTCCACGCCATCACGATCCCCAATTAACGAGCCTGTCTCGCCATTAATGGGAGATCCCGCTCATCACGCGGGCGTAACGTCGGGAGCGTAACGACCGGCGTGATTCTCGCGCCTGCCCTGCCTGCTGCCACCGCTATATAAACCCCTTCTTCAGACGGTTCAAGTAAGCCATTTTTACTCCACTAAGCCGTTATTCTGCTCGGATTTCCTCTCTAACTTGACCGTCGGAGTGTCCTCGGTGGTACAACCACCCCGGGACTTTCTTGCAGGTAGCTCGGCGCAAGCAACCTCAAACCCATTGAGATCCACACGCTTCAGGAGCCAGCCTCCAGATCAAATCTCAGCCGTCCATCGCCGCCATCAGCAGATCAACGGAAGGTAACATCTTGAGGCGCGGATCCGTCCCGCGTCAGTGAGAAAGTAATTCAAATAAGATAGAAATAAGGAATTAATAGAATAAAATATTTTTTTTTTATCCTCTTTCTTATTTTCTCTAGTTTTGGAAAGAAAGTGAAAGGCTCCAAAATGATGATGTGGCAAAAAAATAAAACATACTTTCACTCGACTTATTTTTAAAGAAAAAGTAAAGATGAGAAAGTGGAACAAGTGAAAGGGAGAAAGTAATATCACTTACTCACTTTCCACTTCACTTTTTCCCAACCATAAATATAGTGAGAAAGTGATATCACTAAATTCTCTCTCTAACGTGTCATAAAATTAGTATGGGTTTAAGGGAAAAAAATATTTTTTATTTTTTTTCTTTTGGGTGAAGTCAGTTGATTGTTGTCAGGATATGCATTACATATTTACATGTGGAATGATAAACAGATCCGACAAATCCAGTTGAAGCAAAAATCTTTTTTGTTCGGATAGAATGCGCCGATGCAAGTTTACTTAAAACATGTGTTAGTTAGGTGTAGCTGCAGTATCATTAAAAAAATACCGTGGTTGCAACTGCATTCCTTCATTTGGTTAGAATATAGTTGCAACCGCATGTTCTCTAAAACATATGTATGTTTGGATGTAGTTGCAAAAGCATCCGATTTGAACATGGTTGCAATTACATGATTTTTAAAACAACTTGATTTTCCAACTACAAGTTGATGAAGTTGCAACTACTTAAAACCAAACACTTAATTTTACAATTCTATATAGTTGAAACCGCACCAAACCAAACAGCCCCTTAGCTTTTGTGTTTCTATGACCATCTTTGAATTGAAAAATAGTTTTATTTTAAGGCAATTTCAACTACAGCTTTTCTAACTCAAATTAACAGACATTCATCTGCCAAATATTCAACTAAACCCCACTCGAGTTGCGAACTGACAAACAAAACCAAAATGCAATTGGTTTTTAACAAATTACAACAGAAGTTTGAAGCAACAGCAATTTTGATGCTGAACCACATTGATGGGCAAAATAAATGGTTATTAACCAAATTATTTTGCATCCAAACAGGGCTTAAGAACTCTGGAGCAAACACAACTTCTCTAGGCGGCACTTGTCATACCACACAAATATCAAAGATACTCTAGTTCAGAATATATTTCTCTTTGAATGTGAATTTTGGCAAATTTAATAAAAGCAACAAACACATGAACACCTCGCCAGTATAGCACGTGGGTGTCCAAACAATAACAATATTTTCGCACATTTTTCTGAAGACAAACTGAAACCATTCCATTCAAACTCTAATTCCATTTGCGCAGTACAGCAAATGAGCAGTCATGCATCTAATTGCATGCATAAGTAGCGCCTGAATATAACCGATGTGTTATATCAAGATTCAGAGGTTGGTCTCTCGATATGTAGGGTGAGATATAGAAAACCAGCTAGCGCAATGCAGAGCGAAACAACCATTATGATAAGCATCGCCTGCAACGATATGTACGGACTCAAGAAGAACACGACAGCGATCCCCCCACTTTGCCACACCTTCAGCTGTGCAAAAGCCGCTTCCTGTTGCAAAAAAGAAAAACGATTTACAACAAATATAACAGAATGATCGCACCAATTCACTAAAGACATTTTTTGCATAAGTTGTCATAGAATAGTCTAATAAAAATACTATTAGGCAGTCCTACTTGTAGTAAGTTTTGAATCATGTGGTTGAGTGAATTTGGATTTGCTCTCTGTTTTTGCTTTATATAAACGGCTCGTATGAGTATAAAAGCTAATCAAGGTTTCAAACTCTCAAAAAAAAAAAAAAAAAAAATAATCCCTCCTCATATCTTCTTCGTGCATATAAACATTATATATATCACCCAAAGCATATCATTACCATAGCACTAATATTTAGAACACCTTCAAAATCGGGGACCTGTCTTTTAAAGGACAAGCATTTGCCCCCTGCAACCAAACACCACAGACCTGGTTTTGCCACACTAACAATAATGACAAAATTCTACTTCCTAAGCTAATCACAATTTTAAACGGCGTATGTGTGAGTTAGTGCATTTTGTATACTCGACTCAAGCCAACCGCAGTTAATCCTCTACAACGCGTTCAGTTGATAGTAGTTTCAGTGCTTATTTCACCTTACAAAAACCTTGTGGTTTGGGGTAATATCCAGAAAAACCTCATACTTTAGTTGTTACCCATAAACCCCAAAACTTCAATTCTGTAACCCCACTGCCCTCTAGCCGTTAAAAGTCCAATTTTAAGTTGTCATGTGATTTGACATATGACTAGTTTTTGGTTATTTTCTTCCCATTTTACCCTTCTTCCTATATCAGCAGCCTCCACTCTTTTTCTTCGATATGCCGAGTTTTTCTTTCAAATTGCATGGATTTTCTTGGGTTTCCTGATCTTAGACAGCATGAGTGCCAATGATGTATTCTACTGTAGGTGTGGCTTTGTATCGCCACTCAGAGTTGCATCAACCAAAGAGAATGCAGGTAGGAGGTTCTTTGGATCCTTCTACTATCCTAAGAGATGTGATTTCTTTAAGTGGGTGGATAATGATCTGGCTGCACGAGTGGAGTATGCTTTTGAAATGCAGAGAGAAAATCAAATACTGTGAGCCCGTGTCTTGCATTTAGAGAGACAATTGAGCATGGCTACAACAAGTAGAGAAGCTTCAAACATCAGGGTTGAAACCTCTACTGGTTCAGGGCCTGATCAAGCTTGGTTGGTAAGTTTGCTAATTTTATTGGTTGCAATTTTGGTGTTTGTTCATGTTTTTAAGAATAAGATATATATTTGTGAGCGATACGATTTGATATGTTTGAGAGATTGGTAAGATTTAGATTTAATTAGATTATGATTTACTTAGGAGTCAAGTTAGGCTTGCTTGGTGGTCAAATATTAAATCCTAAAAGTTTACTATAAATAGGAAGGTAGAGTTGTTCTTCTCATATTATTGTAGTTTTCTCTTTTATCAATAAACAATCGTTTATGTTCTATTTCTCACAATTTAGTCTCTCCATTATTTTCAGCTCCTCTAATACTTTTGTTTCTTAACATGGTATCAGAGCCTAACCCCAACACCTAACCATCAACCCTCGCCGTGCCAAGCCCTACGCCCACGCCCCCGTTGTTGCCCTCGCCATCCAAGCTCTCGGGTCGCTGTCGACACCGCTTCCGATCATCGTCGAGAAGTTGTAGCTATTAATTGATTATCAAGGCATATGATATGGTAAGGCCATTAAATTAGATTGTTGGAGCTTATTCAAAGTAGAAGACACGTATGGCTGGATCCATTGTCAGAGATGCCTCGCATTCTGGAGTGGTGAAAAATGGGCCATATAAGATGAAAGAATTTGAATGTCTTGGATAAGGATGGTATTTCTCTAGAAAAGAAATTGCGGATAATTCTCCATCCATGAGAGATGGCATTGACCTAAAAAAAAGATTGAGATCCTTCTAGAGAAAATGAAGAAATATGCATCTGTTATCCGCGTGTTGGCTCACATTCAGATTAGGAAGACGACGGGATCTTTTCTCGAAATCCTAGATTTCGAGCCACTTTAAGATAAAACCCTTTTCTATTAAAAGAGTTGAAAGAAAAAAATATATTTCGTTGGTGAAGTTTAAAAAAACAAAATTTGAAGTTGTTGGAACTTATGGATGTCAATCCACATTTTTTTCCTTTCGTGTTGATTATTCGTTGTGATAATCTGTAAAAAAATAAGATTTTTTTCCATATGGATCTTCTTTCAAAAATCCACACGCGGGGAAGATATAGGGTAAATGGGTAAAATACCCATTGATATTGAAGTTGAAGATGAAGTTGAGATTTGATTTTAACGAACTTAGTTGGTTCGTTGAATTTACTCGTTAAACATCTTCACTGAAAAGTTGGAAGTTGTTGAAGTTGTTGGAGTTGTTGGTAGAACTTTATAAGCGAATTGAACTTTCTTTTTCACTTTTAATTCAGTATACAGAGAGGCTCTTTTATAACCTTGAAAACAATAAGGAAGTTACAAACTGATTCTAACTAAATATAAACAGATTCTGTTACAAATAGATTCTGTTACAAACAGATTCTAACTAATCTGAGAAATATCTTACTGTTGGCTATTTCCAACACTCCCCCTCAAGTTGGTGCGTAGATGTCCATCATGCCCAACTTGTTTATGAGTCCCTCGAACACTGCTTTGAATAGTCCCTTTGTAAAGATATCTGCAGTTTGTTCTTTTGTCGGTATGTAAGGCATACAGATGATACCGACATCCAGTTTTTCCTTGATGAAGTGTCGGTCGACTTCAATATGCTTCGTTCTGTCATGCTGTACGAGGTTGTGTGCTATGCTGATGGCAGCTTTGTTGTCGCAGTATAGTTTTAGTGGCTGAGTTATAGGCTGCTTTATTTCCTGTAGTACCCGTTGAACCCACAGAACTTCACAAATGCCGTTGGCCATGGCTCGAAATTCTGCCTCCGCACTACTCCTTGCCACGACACTTTGTTTCTTGCTCCGCCATGTAACTAGATTGCCCCACACGTACGTACAATTCCCTGAAATTGACTTCCTGTCTACGATGGAACCTGCCCAATCCGCATCGGTGAATACTTCGACGCTGCGAGTCTCACCTTTTTTGAAGAATAAAGCTCTTCCTGGTGCGCCCTTTAAATACTTCAAAACTCTATATGCTACATCAAGGTGCTCTTCTTGAGGTGAGTGCATAAATTGGCTTATCATACTCACTGCAAAGGTGATATCAGGACGTGTGTAAGAGATAGATCAATTTTCCCACTAACCTCTGATATTATGGAATGTCCACTGGCGGGCTCTGTGTAAATTCTCCGAGCTTTTTATTCGGATCTATCGGTGTCTCCGCAGGTTTGCAGTTTGTCGTCCCTATTTCTTTGAGAAGATCGAGAACATACTTTCGTTGAGACAAGACAATGCCTTTCTTATTTCGAGCAATTTCCATACCCAAGAAATACTTGAATTCTCCCAAGTCTTTTAGTTCGAACTCCTTGACGAGACTTCCTTTTAACTGGTTGACCTCTTCCTCGTCATCTCCTGTAACAATGATGCCATCAACGTAAACAATTAGTATTGCAATTTTTCCATGTCTTGAGACTCTGTAGAATATGGTGTGATCTGCCTGAGCCTAATTGTATCCTTGCCCTTTCACAAACTGATGGAAACATTCGAACCAAGCTTGTGGAGATTGTTTAAGACCGTAAAGTAGTCTTTTCAATCTGCACACTTTGGAGCCGAACCCTTTTTCAAACCCCAGCGGAGGTTCCATATACACTTCTTCGTCCAGGTCTCCATTCAAAAACGCGTTCTTCACATCTAGTTGTTAAAGTCGCCAATCGAGATTTACTGCAACTGACAGCAAGATCCGGATCGTGTTTAGCTTAGCCACAGGTGCAAAAGTCCCGTGTAGTCGATCCCGTATGTTTGAGTGAACCCTTTAGCAACGAGCCTCGCCTTATATCGTTCTAGGGTTCCATCTGCACGAAACTTTGGTGTGAATACCCATTTGCATCCAACAATCTTTTTTCCTCTCGGCAGCTCCTCAATGTTTCAAGTCTGATTTTTCTCAAGTGCATGCATCTCCTCGAAAATCGCCTTTCTCCACTCTGGAGCTCTCAGAGCATCCTGTACAGTTTTTGGAATCTCCACAGCAGACACATTAGAGGTAAAGGCTGAAAATATGGATGAGAGATTATTTAAGGACACAAATTTTGACATTGGATACAAGAGACGACTAGTACATGACCTTATGGAATTTCGAAGGCTATAGGAAGATCCAGCTCACTGTGATCCGGTTCTATTCTCGAGTCGGATTCTTGGTGGGGCTGGACAGAGTCGAGCTCTGCTTCTGGAGAAGGATCTATCTCAATTAAATGTTCCCGTTGCGTTTTTTCCAGACCTGTTTCACGTTGTTTCCTTTTGTAAGTTTTAATTTCCACATCAGCTTCTGGTGGATTTAAATCCACGGGGTAAGTTGTTTTAGGAGTCGGTGGTGTGTTCCTATTTTTATGGGATTTTTCCGGATTTTCTAATAAAAGAACCGAGTTTTCAACAGACATATTTTCTGAGTTTTCAACGACCTTTTTTGAGTGTCCAGTGAATTTTCACTGTTTTGGTTTGCCAGGTGTTCAAAAGACTGGTCTAAAATGTCTTGATTTAAAAAATCTAGATCTTTTGAATTTGTATGTGGGATTAAGTTAACTATTTTTGGGAGACTATTTTTTATGGAAACCGAGTCTTCACTATTTGTCTCCCCCCGAAGGGGAGGCTTAAAAAAAGCTTTATTTTCAAAAAACATATCCATTGTGATAAATACTTTATTTGATAAATGATCAAAGCATTTATACCCTCTTTGATTCGTGGCGTAGCCAATGAAAACACATTTTTTCGATTTTGGATCAAGTTTACCCCTAGTAGGGTTGTGATCGTGAACAAACACGGTACAACCAAAAAATTTTAACGGCAGATCCGAGATTGCAAGACGGCTTTGAGGGTAAAGGGATTTTAACAAGGCAACAGGTTTTTTTAAATTGAGAATTTTCGAGGGCATTCTATTAATAAGATAGGTTGCTGTTAAAATTGATGCATTCCATAATGTTTTTGGAACATGGTTGGTGAATAATAATGCCCTAACAATTTCAAGAATGTGTTTATTTTTTCTTTCAGACACACTATTTTGTTGCGGTGTGTTAATGCAAGAACTTTGGTGAATGATGCATTTCTTTGCAAAAAAATCTCCCAAGGTTTCGTTAAAAAATTCTCTTCCATTGTTACTTCGAAAATTCTGAATTTTTATGTTAAACTGTGTTTCAACCATGGCATAAATGGTTTTGAAAACTTGTTCAACTTCTGATTTCTTCTTTAGCAAAAACACCCAAAGGACTCTAGTATGATCATTAATAAACGAAACAAACCATTTTTTTCCGAAAACAGATAAAACGCGGGATGGTCCCCAAATGTCATTATGGATTAAGGCAAACGGTGCTGAAGATTTATAGGGTCGAGGTGGATAAATTGCCCTTTTTTGTTTAGCAAAAGCACAAACTTCATATTGAGATTGAGAATGATTTTTATTCTGAAACAATTTTGGAAACAAATACTGCATATAATGGAAACTAGGATGACCTAGACGAAAATGTAACATAATCAATTCATTGTCACGAGAAACAAACATGGACTGAAAACACAGACTAGATGCATACTTATTGAGCTGCGATCTTTCTTCAAGCAAGTAGAGACCTCCACTGGTCCTAGCATTGCCAATCATCGTCCCCGAGTCCAGAACCTGAATTTCACAATGAGAGGACATGTATTTAACTTGACACTTAAGGTCTTGAGTTGGCTTTATAATGGAAATCAGATTGCAGGAAAGCTTTGGAACATGTAAAACATTAAGAAGGGTTAAGGAAGGAGAGATTGTGATGGTTCCTTGGCTGGCTATGGTAGAATATGAACCATCTGCAATTTTGACCATTTTATTTCCTACATAGGGTGTATAGGTTGAAAATAATGTGAAGCAACTGGTCATGTAATCAGTTGCTCCAGAATCAAGAATCCAAAGAAGTTGATTGTTACCGATTTGGGCTAAAGAACAGGTGGGTTTTGACGGGTCTGCGGTGGAGTTAAAGAACTTGTACAGATGCTCCAGTTGTTCCTTTGTGAATGAAGGTGATCCTGAGTTGATTCTTAACTCCTGAGAACCATCGGACTCGATCTGCAAAGTGGAGGATACTTCAGTCTCTGTGGTGGAGGACATTATGGCTGAAAAAAAAGGAACTGGGAAAAAAATTTGGTTGAGAAAAAATTGTGATTTAAGTTGTAATATGTATTATAGATTAATGTTTCTATAGCCTTGAAAAAGTTTTACCGCTTTACCGCTCTGATACCATATAAGCGAATTGAATTTTTTTTCACTTTTAATTTAGTATACAAAGAGGCTCTTTTATAGCCTTGAAAACAATAAGGAAGTTACAAATAGATTCTGTTACAAACTGATTCTAACTAAGTATAAACAGATTCTGTTACAAACAGATTCTAACTAATCTGAGAAATATCTTACTGTTGGCTATTTTCAACAAACTTATTAGGTGAACCTCATGGTATATTGACCTCAAAGTCATTAAACTTACGGCATTGACCTCAAAACCATTAAACTTGCGGTATTGATCTCTAAGTCGTTAAACTGGCTAGTTGATCTCTAAGACGTTAAACTGGTTGATTAACCTCTAAGTCATTAAACTGGCTGTTCGAATGAATTATTAACAACAGTTCACGAAAGTGTGCGATACGACACACTTACAGAAGTGTTTGAAGAAGCATCAGTGCCGGTTCACGAAAACCACAAGTTTTCATTCAAAACTCTTCATAGAAAATTATTTCGGCTCAAATTAAATTGTAAGTTTCCAATTACTGAAAAAAGATTTCAAGACAGCATGAAAGTCAAATTTTCAAGACAATAGACACAAGATGATCGTTGAAGTTGCAGGTTTTATTTTTAGAGTGAAAATAATTTTGTAACAAGCTGAGCACATCATATGTGCCCTTCAGCTTGAGAGAGTCTTAAGAATAAAATATATATTTGTGAAAGATGTGATTTGATATGTTTGAGAGATTAATAAGATTTAGATTTAATTAGATTATAATTTACTTAGGAGTCAAGTTAGGGTTGTTTGATGGTCAAGTATTTAACCCTAAGAGTTTATTATAAATAGAGATATGGGGTTGTTCTTCTCATATCATTGTAGTTTTCTCTTTTATCAATAAATCATTATTTCTCTTCTATTTCTCACAATGTAGTCTCTCTATTATTTTCCGTTCCTCTAATACGTATGTTTCTTAACACATGTGTTTGAGAGGATCAGTAAATTAGTTTAAGTTGTAATATGTATTAGATTAATGTTTCTATGTATGTAAAAGTAATTTAGTTTTCGTTGCAGAAAATCGATGTTAATGAATGATGGACCTTCTCTTTCACGATTTCCCTCCACCGAAGCCCTAATTATAATTGGGTCTTCTCTTTCTAAAAAGGAATCCGGTATGTTCTAATTTGGGAAAGATGAGGGGTAGTGAAGTTCATTTGATGCAAGATTTAATGGTAGGAGGTGGTAGGGTAACGGAATTGAAGTTTGGGGGGGGGGGGTCCAGGAACAGCAAAAGTATAGCGGGGGTTTTGGATATTACCCCAAACTAAAAGGGTTTTGGTGAAATAAGCCTAATTCAAATATAGGCAACCTAAAGTTGAAAGGTAGGCATGGGCTTTAGAAAAGTTATCAAGTAACCTGCTAACATAAATGCTAGACCTGCTAATATAAACGCTTGAAGTAAACATGATAATGACATAGGTTAATGTATTTGTTTTGCTGTGTGGCTACTGCTGGTTGTTAGCCACTGTCTTGAACCTATGATGCTTATGCTTTTGTATCTTTTTGTGAACCTTGTCCTTGTAAGGTGGTTTGTTCTCGTGTTTCATATATGTAATGAAACTTGGTGGTGTATCCATTATTCTATCCAACGAAAAAATTTCTGCAGTGCGGCCAACTGTGCATTTATGAAATCTAAAGCATGCCATAGATCAAGAAACATATCTCATGTTTGGCACCATGTGGCAGAATAGTACAAGCACATTCAGTTGATGAATTATGAATGGTTTGTGGAAATTTGGTGCTTAAAAATCTGTACTGAGTCGTTGGTTTATCAAGCAAAAAGATTGAAATTTAATGTTCCAGGAGTGGTCAACAACAGTGTTCATAAGTTATGTTAGCGAGGATATAAGATAATCGTAAGCGCAGCAGCTTTCACAATTTTTCGTGTTGTCCCACCCAAAACTACAATTAGAGCGACCCTTTTTGGTGTGTGTAGAAGTTGCGAGGGAGAGAGGTGACAGGACTTAACTACAATCCAGGCAACACTATATAACTAACCAAAAGATGAATTAATCAAGTTATTGCCAAAGCAACATACTATATAACTTATAAACAAAAGTTTGAGAGCGAAAATGGCAATGAAGTTGAAATTGATAAATATTGGTTTGATATTAATTGCATAGCATTACCGTGTCACGCTTAAAGAGCATTCCAACCAATGCATTGAGCTGTGTATTAAATATGCCATCACCTACACCCCAAATGGCAGCCATAACAAGTGGATAAACAGTGCCAAGTACCCCACTCTGTAAACTGCAGGTTACAAAATCAAAAAAATGATTATATTAAGAACATTTGATAATACTATATAGCCTACCACAAGTATACAGAGCCTCCGGCCGAAGTGAACATAAAATTGGGAATATGATCCATTTTTGGCAGTTTGGCTTATCTTGGGTGCCAGGGATTCCTATAGAAAATATAATATTTACTTCTTCATCCTGACTCTAGGTCAATCAAGGAAAAAACACACCAAAAAATTGCCATCAAGGTTCTATAAAATTGATCAATTTATAAACAAAATGTTTTCGGCTTCGAGAGAAGGCTTTAAGGAAGTGATAAAAATGTGTAGTGAAAGGAACCTGTAGCCAAAAAGAAGCCATAACATGACGAATGTTTGAAGAAATGCTCCGCCAGCGACTATCCAAGTTACTGAAGAAAGGCCCGATGTTAATCTCCCGGCAGCCAGTGAGCACTGAAACATACCAATAAGACTCGGTTAGCTATGTTGCCGATACAAGATAATGATTTGCAATACTCCATCTAGAAACAACTGAAACTTAAAAAAATACACTGGGACAAATAATAATAGGATAACTGTATAGGTACCACTCCGATGATGGAGGCAAAGACTTTAAGTGAGAATAGCCAACCATATTACTGATGCATGGATTTACAATTATAACAAAAAAAATGGGGAAATACGTTTATAAAAAGAAGTCTCGGGTATTTAATTGGTTTAGTTACAACTTAGAGCACTCAAGATCGTCATATGGTTAAATCCACCAAACGGTGAGTTCTTTAAAAGCCAGATTAAAATTTGATCCCTATGTTGGAGAAAAAGATACTAAGATATGAAAATAGAAATACAGAATATCATATCCGACGAACACGCTAGTCGCTGGATAATGTTTCAGTTTGATTGACTAGAGGAGTAAAGCATATCACCACACGCTGAAAAACATGTATTACTTCTTGTGTAAAACTCCTCATGATAGTTTTTTTATTAATATACCCTTCATACTTTCTAGGCACTTCATATGCCTTTCCTTCTTAAGAGAGTGCTGCTAGGGGAAAAAGATCTTGGGACTATGCCCAAAAAAGATATAAAAATAAAAATAGAAGTGATGAAGAGTTATCCTAGCAACGATGAAAACAGTATGGCATTCATTCACTATGAAAATATAAAGCACAAATTTAAAATTAAAAAGATCATTAGGAAATGCCAACAGTAAAATCCCTAAAAATGATAAACAATGCATTGTTCAAGCCTCAGGGTCCTAGTCAAGTTCACTTACAATTGCATCAGCAGACCCAAATACAGCCATTGCACCACCCACTCCTGAGACACCAAGTGCTGGTGTTACGACTTTTTTTGTAAATTCAGCCCTGATATAAGAAACACCGGTCTTACTTGAAATGAAAAGAAAATAGCATTTGAACCACTAATTGGTAATATTCATAACTATCTATGTAACAAAATATGAATTGTTTACCATACGAAGGCTTGTTGCAAGCCAGAATATGCAAGAAGAGGAATAATCAACAGCACTCGAGTTTCCAACATAGGAGCAACAACAGACTTCAATAGTAACCTAAGAGATCGTTGTCCTGGGAGACCTTCCCATTTATCCTCTCTTTTGGATAAGAAGCACATCAAAACAGCACCCAATACCATACAGCCGAGAAAGACGGTAAATAGTAGGTTTGTGTTGTCCCCTTCCTGCTTAATAAAAGATAGTTATTTGAGACTTAGATTCATCAAGAACTACTTCACCCAAAAACTTAAGTTGGACTTGTGGGCTAACAAAGTATATCAAGCTATCATTAACCGTTGATGCTTCCCCTCATAGGAGCCTCCAGGCTTCAAGCAATGTGGTATGAACCCCGGACGTCTATAATCTTGGTTTTCCCAAACCATGTCAAAGACTACTTCACTCAAAAGCTTAAGCCATTTGGCTGCGGGCGAACAATGTATATTAAGCTAACATAACACTTGATAAAACTCAAGAAAATGAAACGCTGAATAAATATATCAAGTCAAGAGCTAGTATAATACAATACTACATTCACAAGGTAACTTCACCGATTAAAGACAGGGCACTTTGGCAGTCTTCATCATTGTGAATGTAGTATTGTATTATACTAGCTCTGCTGATTTGTCTCAATGACCAATATCAGAATGTATTCGTCTTTTCAGATCAGTCAAAGACTCAAAATGAGACTCTGGTACAACCTCTGGCAACAATGAAGATATTTTTCACTATGCACGCAAAGTGTGTAAAGGTGACTGAAGTCTGTTCTCAAAGCATATTTATGTCTTACCTTAGTGACTGAATACAGCTTAAATGTCAATATTATTATAATTACACCATTAGATCAACCCATTGCTTATTATATTTACACCATAAGATTAACCACTATTGTGATGGATTATAAGCATAATGAAGGGTGGACGCCTCACAGTCTCAAGAGACAACTGTGTGAAATAGTTTGAATGATGTCGGTAAACAAGCCATCCTAAATCTTAATGAAACAACTATATAAAATACTATATAAACAATTGCATTGCTTCCAAATGGCCTATTGAAAATCTAGATGAGAAGGTAAATTCATATGAAAGTCCCATTACAGAAAAAAAACAGAAAGAAACTTAGAAAAAAAACACGTTAACAGAAAGGGAAACAAAAAAATATTGTATTTAATGGGGAAATCAGCTCAACTTTCAATAAGGAATTCCAAAAAAATGGTTAAATTTAAAATCAGCTCACCTTTGCATCTCCCAGCAGAAAAAGTGATATCAAATTGCCAACAACCTGTAATATTTGAATTTAATGGGAAGAAATGGAGTCCATTAAACCACAATTATACATCAACTACTGAGCCTTTATCCCAAAGCATATGGGACATTCTTCATTATTTGATTAAGAAAAGAACTCTGTGTACCTGGGTGCTAGCAAACATTCCCCAAAATTCACCATTGAAATCACCAATTACTGTACCTTCAGCTAAGTTTTTGTCTCTTGCATGGCTACGTGCAGCAGAAGTGATATATGTCCCCTAAGAAAGAAAAACAGATGCAATAACATTTCTAGATTTAAGGGAAAGATGTAGTGCCCTTTACCAAGGAAAAAACATAAATAATAGGCTAAATTGCACAAAGGTACCAATGAACTTTCATATTTTTTACGATTGATACCATGAACTTTCATAATTAGAGATAGCTACCATGAACTTTTCATCCGATTTCTTTGCAAAAAGGTATCATGACGTGGCAATAAAATGGTATTAATTTACAGCCGGAAGTGGTAGTTCATGGTAGCTATCTCTAATTATGAAAGTTTATGGTATCAATCGCAAAAGACATGAAATTTCATGGGTACCTTTATGCAATTTAGCCTAAATAATATAATAGAGGCACAGGTATTTACTCACCTGGCTGACCCAAATTATAGATGCGGTAAAGCCAAGATATAAAGAAGCGGGGACCATCGTGTACCTGATGAAAAATGCGCCCATCATCCAATAGTTTTTAATGGGGTTAATTCCCAAAAACTTAGGGGTTGTGTAAAGTAACTATCAAATTCTTTGAAAATTTTACATGTCACTACCAAGTGTATGGAAACATGTTAAATTAATAAACAATAAACTATCAAATTGTTTAGTAAATATTCAATAAACTACTAGACTCATTGACTAAATTTTCAATAAGCTACCAAACTAGTTTAAGAAAGTTTAAGGATGTCCCTACACTTTTGGTGATTTTCTATAATTTTCAAAGAATTTAACAGTTACTTGTCATTGTTTACCCCAATCAGAGCAAAGCTCTGTTCAAATTCCGAGACGGGAGTGAAGCAACGCTTCATCTTCCCCCAATCAGAGCAAATCTCTGCTTTGAAAATTTAAAATTTAATAAATGAAGCAACGCTTCAGTTTATTTGCGCTGCGCAACACACCACGTGTCAGGCGCAGATGCATCAGCGCAGCGCCCAAGGCAGCGCACCCAATCAGAGCAAAGCTCTATTTTAAGTAAAATTAAAGGAAGCAACGCTTCAGTTGCGCAAGCACTGCGCTGCGCGACACGTGTCAGCGCAGATGCGCTGGCGCAGTTGCGCTGCGCTGTGCGCTGCGCGACACGTGTCACGCGCTGGAGCATCTGCGCCAAACAGAATTAAAATTCTAAGAAATCTTTTCTGTTCTTGTTAAAACAAGAAGATTTTTTTCTGCAAAGCAGAAGCCCTTGGATCAAAAATCCAACGGTGGGGAAAATTCCCCAAATCACTCAGAGAAATATCTCTTTAACAAATTTAACTAATTTATGGGCACTATAAAAAGGACCCTAGGCCTCAATTCAAAGGATCAGCATTTCTTAAAAAAAGGTCAAGAGCTTCAAACAGAAAGAGAATTCTGAGAAAATTTCAAAGAAAAAGGTAAAGACCTTCATGAAAGAAAAGAAATCTCTTTTAATAAATCATTGATCAAAAAACCAGATCAATGTTCTTCACATAATAAACAGTGCTTTGCACTTCTCATGAACCCCTGGTTCTTCAAAAACAAGAAAACAACAAAATAAAAATAGAGCTTTGCACTTTTATGAACCTCTGGTTCTTCAAACAAAAAGAAAAACTTATTTTTCTTTGATCTAAATTAGATCAAGAAATCAAATAGTGCTTTGCACTTCTGTTCTTGAATCTAAAAGATTCTTAGTGCTCTGCACTTCCAAACTGCGCTGTTGCGCTCTTAAGAGAGCGCCACGTGTCAGCTACAGAACAACTTGCGCTACGCGCTCTTGAAATAGAGCTTTGCTCTCTGGAATTGGCGCAACTCAGCAGAGCGCGCCACGTGTCAGCAGCGCAACAGCGCAGCGCAGCGCACCGCGCTGTTGCGCTCGCCAGAGCATGACACGTGTCCTCACCACAAGCGCTTGTGCTCAGTGATTGGCGCAAAGCGCCTGACAAATGCAATGCATTTCATTTCCTGAAGGGTCAGGCCCAGTTAAAAGGCTTAACAGGCCTAATAAATAAAATGCTATGCATTATTTAAAAGGGCAGAGCCCAATTGAAAGGTCCAATGGACCAAAACAAATGATCTGCATCATAATAAAAAGGGCAGAGCCCAGTCAAAATGGGCATAAATGGCCTGAAGTAATGCTATGCATTATTCTAAAAAGGGAAAAGCCCAGACAAAGGCCAAATGCAAACAAAATGTTGAACATTTTCAACTGGACTTAGCCCAATTCTGGCCGTAAGTCCTCAAATTAAATTGACTGAGCAATATTGCTCCCTTAAATCAATTTATATCCGGTTCGAGGGTACATCTCCGAGCTCCTCCGACGCCTCTCGTTGTAATCCTTCAACGACGTCAGAGAGGCGACGGGTCCCAACAACCACACATGAATATGGACCGAAACGTCCTTAAACTAATATCGGACCGAAACGTCCTTAAACTAATATCGGACCGAAACGTCCTTAAACTAATATCGGACTGAGACGTCCTTAAACTAATGTGGACCGAAACGTCCTTAAACTAAGATCGGACCGAGACGTCCTTAAACTAATGTTGGACCGAAACGTCCTTAAACTAATATGGACCGAAACGTCCTTAAACTAATATCGGACCGAGACGCCCTTAAACTAATGTTGGACCGAAACGTCCTTAAACTAATCATGAACCCCCGCGTCCCTAAACTGGAATATGGACCACCACGTCCCTAAACTGGCGATGGACCACCACGTCCCTAAACTGGAATATGGACCACCACGTCCCTAAACTGGCGATAGACCACCACGTCCCTAAACTGGAAAATGGACCACCACGTCTCTAAACTGGAACAATAGAGCCTTCAAATGCTCTTTTACCGGATCTAAACGGTCCCGTTTAAGTTGATCATAGCCCCAAATACGGCTAACGTATCCTTAAACATTTAAATGGACTATAAAACTTCAAATCGATTTTGGTTCAAAGGTACATCTCTGAACTCCTCTGACATCTGCCGTTGTAATCCTTCAACGACGTTAGAGAGGTGATGAGTCCCGATGGCCAGATATTAAATGGATTATCACGTTAAGTTGATCTTAGTCTCAAAACAGGACTAACGTATCCTTAACGAATGTTTAAGTTGATCTTAGCCGCAACACGACTAATGCATCCTTAAACTAAAAACACCAAACCCAAATCTAAGTAAATACGGATTTGGACTAATTCACGTCCTACGGACGACGGCATTACTCAGTCTCCGTATACAATCCACGTGCAACCACAAACAAAACAAACACACACAACACGAAGTGAAATTCTGGAGAAGGAGAAAGTTGTTACCACGATGCGGTAGCGTAATTAACTGCAGGGGCTTGCGCCTGCAGGGAAGAGCGTCCCCACAATCAAAAACCCCTCAAGCGAGGAGGAATCTGACGAAGTCTGCTACATCGGCCGCATCCGTCTAAACCTCCGATATACGGTGCCATAAATCAACTTGGCATCTTCGGAGAGGTGGACGGATAAAACCAAATAGCATCTGTCCCGAATCTCAGCGTCAGGACATCACAGTCTTGTGCGCCGTCTTTCGGAGGGGAACAGTCATGGCCTCTAAGTTTTTGGTGGTTTTTAGGAATTAAGCTTTTCTAATACAGAAAGTTTGGAATCTCGGGGTTAATGCCAAATTGGAATTATGGAGGCAAACTTTGGAATCTTGGGGATTCAGATTGAGCAGGTCCAAGACAGCATATATGCACTGCAAATTTAGTAACCAGAGAAGTCAAAACCATATTGGTAAAACATTGGAAGGGCAAGAGATATCACCGAGCGACCAGTTTAGATATCTAGGTTCCATCATCCAAAAGAATGGGAAGATCGATAGTGATGTTAATCAAAGGATCCAAGCTGGTTGGTTGAAATGGAGGAGTGCAACAGGGATTTTGTGTGATCGTAACTTTCCGTTAAAATTGAAAGGGAGGTTTTATCGGAGCGCTATTCGGCCTGCCTTATTATATGGTCCAGAATGCTGGGCTCCTAAGAAGCATCATACACAGAAGATGCACGTAGCGGAGATGCGCATGCTTCGTTGGATGTGCGGTAATACTATAAAAGATAAGGTGCGAAATGAGGATATTCGTGCAAAAGTTGGTGTAGCACCCGTGGAAGAGAAGATGCGGGAAAACCGGCTAAGATGGTTTGGTCATGTGCGACGCAGACCTATGGAAGCACCGGTTCGACGAATAGATACTCTCGATATGGACAATGGCAAAAGGAGACCGAAAAAACATGGATGGAGGTGATACGAAACGATATGGTTGCCAAAGAACTCAATGAAAGTATATTGTTCGATAGAAGTGAGTGGAGACAGAGGGTCCATGTGCTGGACCCGGCGTGATTCTCATGTTGGTTCATGTAGCCTACCCCATATGCTTGGGATAAAAGGCTCAGTTGTTGTTGTAATACAGAAAGTTATCGCATATGTTAGCTTCACAGCAAAAGGATAAAGATTATCCATTTTTCCATCAAGGTTACTCTAACTACTCTAACGATGTTTTACACAGTAAAAAGAGTTCCAAACTACACACTTTTTTTCACATTGTCGTTTCTACTGTCAATTCCACTACCGCAATTTCCTAATCAAAACTAATAAAATATACTTCTATGCTATTTTAATGCAAAAGGAATAGATGAAGTTGTTGGTGATATTCTAGGTTCCATTAAATTTGTGTGAATTTAGCTCAACTTGGGCGACTGATTTGTTTACACTAAGCGACCTAAATTGACCCAATTCAAAGATAACTGCACGAAACTGGGGTGCATCGGACACTTGGAAATAAATAATCTCTATCACCAAATTTCTTCATGCCATTTTAAAAATACACCATGTGTTCAGTTCTTTCTTTTCATATTTGCAAAATAAATGGCAAAAATCTTCTAATATTTTTCCAAAGAGAAACAAACAACAAAAATCTTCTAATCTTCTAATGATTGGTTGGAGCTCAAGTGCCGCAAAACAAACAAGAAGATCCACGGTCATTGAAAACCGCACTCATGCACAACAAAATCGCCAAATTATTGCGCCTTCCAACACTCAAAAAATGAAGCAAACTCTTGTATGAAAAAGAACATCTAGCAATTCATTTTCCCATTTCCCTCTCTAGTTTTCATCAAATAAATAGTTAGTGAAAGAGCACATCTTGTAACTAAAACTAGGAAAGCCGACAATTCAAGAAAATGCATTGCCAACATTTATGCGCCAATTTCAGAGGTCAAATGGGAAATTTCATTTGTCAAATGTCACTCACCGAGATGGCTTCAAATTTGAGGCTATGAACAGCAAATACCCAGAAGTCCCGAGGACCAGCGCTCTCTTCGTCCCCAGTCCCCTCACAATCAGAGAGGCCACCACAGAGAACAACGTAAACGAAGTGTACAGGATCCCCATCGATGTTGTTCCAATATTCCCCTTCTGTTAATTCACATACAAGAATCCATCAACAAAACATCATCATCATCATCAAATCACCACTATAGAAAGCAGAAAGCTAAGGACTCACCGTGTTAACAGTGCTCTCCAGGTTCTGAACCGCATGATAAGAGCAGAAGATGAAGAAGAAAGCAAAGCTCAAGATGTGAGCATCTCTAACGTGGATCTTCACGGGCCCAACATCTCTACAATCACGCTCATCAACCACCACAAGGGCTGATGCTTCTTCTCCTTGATTCAGATCCATGGCTATGATTCTTCAAAAACCCTAGATAGCTAAAATCTCATGAAAATAACAACCCAAAATATACGATTATGGACAAGTGGAACACTACAAGATCTGAAGAAAGCTAGGGCTCTTAGAAAGAGATTGACCAGTAACAATCCAAAGCAGAGGATTAATGATATTTTAATAGAAAGGACAAAAACGTCAACTTGAATATAGAAACTATTTAAAATACAAATAGATCTGGAATCCAAACACGAAACAAAGACGCCAATGTAATTGACAATAAAGATCACACCTTTACTCCATTAGAAACTAATTACATCAAAACAAGCAGGGATCCATGAAGATGACGCCAAAACAACGATCGAACAAAAGGAAAATTAAAAACCCTAGATGCGTCTAAGTGCTGGTGAACTTGGTGACAGCCTTGGTGCCCTCGGAGACGGCGTGCTTGGCGAGCTCTCCTGGGAGCACGAGCCTCACCGAGGTCTGGATCTCGCGGGAGGTGATGGTGGGCTTCTTGTTGTACCTCGCCAGCCTGGAAGCCTCCTGTGCGAGCTTCTCGAAGATGTCGTTGATGAAGCTGTTCATGATCCCCATCGCCTTGCTCGAGATCCCGATGTCGGGATGCACCTGCTTCAGCACCTTGAAGATGTAGATCTTGTACGTCTCCACGCTCTTCGCCTTCTTCTTCTTCTTCTTCTTGTCCCCTGAGGCCGCGTCCTTGGAGGCGGGGAGGCGCTTCTCGGCCTTGGGCTTCTTGCCGGCGGGGGCCTTCTCCGCCTTCTTCTCCGTCTTCTCCTCCTCCGGCTTCTCCGCAGCCGCAGCCGCAGCGGGCTTCTTCTCCGCTGGCTTCTTATCGGCCTTGGGCGCCATTGCTAGGGTTTCGAGATCGAGGCTGAAGGAAATAGAGAGGGGATTTGTAAATTTGGGAAAGTTCGAGTGGTTGAATGCGATGAGGGTTGATGAGGTGAGAAGAAGTATTTATAAAGGGATGGGATTGATACCGATTGGATGAAGAGCTGAGGCTCGGATCTATGAGGTGGAGGATTCTGGGGCGTTGAGTTTGGAAGTAATGGACGGATAAGATTGGTTTTGGGAGGAGAGTGATTTTTGAGGCGCGGATTGATGAGTTGGAATGAGGATGGAGGTTCGATTGGCGGGAAAATGAAAATGTGAAGTGGGATTAGGAAAGGAAAGTTTTGAATTTCAAATGGATGCATTTAACAATTTGATCATCATTGGATGCTGGGGGTTTTGGCAGTGGGTGTTTTAGTTTTTCGAGGGCATGTTTGGTTCTAAAAATTTTGAATTAGGAAAGTGTTATAAATTAAGCCTATTTACTGAAAACTCCCAACAAGTTTGGATCATAATCACAAAACTCGTATTACCTTTGAAAATATCAAAAAAACATCATGATTTGACGGTCTACCGTTCAAGTCATATAACTATTTTTTCCTTTTCATATTATAATTAATTATAAGTTGCATTTTAAATAATTCTAAAAATAATTATTAAATATTAACTAAATAATTAATTATTTTGATTTGGGACAGTCAGAAGGTGGTCGGGATAGGGATCGGAGGAGGAGGGGGAAGGGGGTCGAGGGGTGGAGAAGATGAAGAAAATAAAGTAGAAATTGAAGAAGAAGAAAAAGATGATGATGATGACGACGACGATGAGATGGAGAGGCGGGGCAATGAGGGGGAAGGGGCGGTGTCAGGAGAGAGAAGATGAAGAAAAAGAAGCAGGTGATGATCATGATAATCATGAGAGGGGATGTGGGTTAGGATGGAGGCAGAGGATTGGGGGTCGAGAGCGGGGATGAGGAGGGAGAGGAGACGGTGGAGGCAAAGTGGGAGATCGGTGGTGGAAGGTATTGGGGTTTTCCGGCACTCGTTGCTATGGCGGAAGCGATTTGCAAACAAAATTTTCTGGTGAGTACGAGGAAACCGCGACCATAGAATCGTATCAAACATTAAACTAGAAATCAAAAGAGCAAGCTATCTACAAAGTTGCAAGACTACAACCTTTGCAGCGTGTTCATCCAATCGTGGAAGATCTAATCATGCTTCGTAACGCTCGGTGTGACGGCTCTAAAATCTCTGTACATAAATCTTCCTGTTAATATACAGAAAAGAGTATTACAGCCTGTGTATGAGTTATAAATTATTTTTGTTAAATAAAATCAAGAAACAACTTGTATATCACTGGTAAAGTCTCTACACTGCTGTGACGTTGCCTGTGTGTTTGATTAGTCTAAAATTTAGGAAATTTGAATGAATATTTTCCACACTATTGTTAAGTACCAAAAGGTGTTTATTGTACTTATAGAACATATGAGCGTTATGTGTAAAAAAATTATTATCATATGTTTCTATATTATATTTAACATAATGAGGGAAAATACATGCATATAATATTTATATAAAATATTCGTAATTAAAATATGTATATCATATCAAATATTTCTAATCAATATTCTTAACATATAATATCATATAAAATGGTTAGGATAATATCTCAAAAATACCAAATACTACCGACACTATAACTTGAGATATTGTGCAGATATTAGATCAGGACTGGAATCCAAGAGATCCGAGACGTCGGAATCAAATCTGCCAGAATATTGAAGCAAATCGAGAAATCTAGCAACGGCAGAGACTCAGAGCATCATTATCAGAATATATACATCCAGAGGATCTCCAAATATCAAAACAAGACAGCAAAAAAAATTCCAGAACTTGATCCCACCAAAGAGCCACGGTTGGGCGGCCAAATGCAAGGATTTGCGGCGGATCCGTGGCTTAAGTACGACCTTAGGATGTGATATTTTATAGTTTTGATCGTATCAGAATATAATTGCTGGATATGTATGCTCCAGAGGCCTTCATTGTATAGTATGCTAGGGATATGTATGTACAGGACAATCTTGCTCGATATGATAGTACGCTATTTTGTTTGTCTTTACCTTAACATGTGATTTGTTTTACTTTGCATTTCATATCTTGTATACATATTGATAAAGCCCGTAGAATCTTTTGCCTGACTACTGTCGTTGTGATGGTGATCATACTTGTGGGAGCTGGGTAGTCGATGGGCACATCCTTAAAGCGTCCCTAGTCGTAGGAGTATCGAGACCGGGTATCGTTACTCCAGAGCAGACTAGTGTATGCATATCTAAGCCCTGACGAGGGGCGATGGATTGGTCCCGCAACCATCGGTGAGGTGCAACTAAGATTGTATACGGGTGTTCACTAGGTGTGAGTACACTGGACAAGACTCGCCGAGGACTAACTAGATGATATTATACATAGCGTCAGAAAGCAGTTCTCTGATGACATGAGTGCAGATAGTCTGTCTATCTGAGGTCATCATTTGTCTCGTGCGAGTTCCCACTGTGCTTTGATTACTACCCTACCACGGCTCTATCGAGTCGTGCAAACAGGTTTTAATTGGGTACAATCCCGAGCCACATGGAGGCAGTGCGCGACTGTTGGGGATTCGTCTCTCCCGGTATACGGAGTCGATGTCGTGCTGTGATCGGCTGGTCAACACCATAAGTCCCTGACCATGGCGGATTGAGAATTACTGGTAGTTAGACCAGGAGATTCTCGAATGGTCTTGAGCCACACTGACGCGACTTGTCTGGTTATTAGGGGTCTGACGTTTTCCACCCCCTAGACCTTACATGCGATACTCTCAGACGAACAGACCGGACTGCATGGAGATTGCCACGACAGGCTCAGTAGGGGTTCGGATGAGTTCGCTCGTCGGCCTTCTTTTCGACATGTACCTGGGTTGCCGTTACGTACAGCTAGTGCCGCTGATGGACTTGTGGTTAAACCCACCGACAGCGTACTGTCGAGTCTTTAGAGTCCCATACAGAAGTTTCCCTGATTCAGGCGAAACGATATAGAGGCTGTATGGTATTACGGTGGGGTTTCGATTACATACGTGTACTAGCTACATGGATGATGTTCGGACGGATAATACCAGTGGGCTTTGGTTTAAGCCGGATCCTAGTATTATATTGTTGGATTATTTTCGTCTCGATATATTCGTATTTTTTGGAATACAAATACGGGTATGTATACACGATGAGAGCATTCTTGTAATTTCGCAAGACATGCTTCTAGAAGGAGACACCTCATTATTGGATTTATCCATTTTTAGAAATGGATTAATGATGTGGTATTTGGAGATATTTGTGGTATGGATGAAAGCATGGCTTGGTTTTTATTTTATTCATTTGGTTGCACTATTCAAGCATGGTTGATTATTTTGCATCTAAAATAATCCATGCTTGAATTATTGAAAAGACTTAGCCATTCTCTCATTATCACAAGACCTGGGTCATTTTTCTTTAGCTCACTCTCTCTCCAAGTTTCCTCCTCCTTCTTCCTCAAGCTCCAACCATTCACATGTATTGTGATCCATAAGGCTTTGAGACAAAATACTTCATAGATCATCCTCTACATCTACTTAGTAGTCTATGCTAGCAAAGTAGACTTCTTAGTCACTTCTTAGTTGAGGTTGAAGCTTGGACTAGAGGCTCTTGGGTGGATCTTCTTTGACGTAGAGGAGACCAGCGACCGAGTTTGTGTGAAGCTACCTAGGTGCCAAGGAGAGGAGCAAAGAAGAACAATCAAGACCCGAAGGACTTGAATCGGGAAGGTATAAATATTTTCATACAAGATTAGAACCCTCCTTAGTTTTACTAGTTAGGGTTTATGAAATGATCCGGATATTTAGGTCGATGTTGTTGATTTAAAAATTGTTGTTTGCAAATTCTGCCTCCCTTCTTATCATATGGGGTGTGCTGCATCGACTTACATGGTATCAGAGCCTTGTTAATCCTTAACTAGCTAGTTAGCAATTAGTTAGAAATTCGATCGACGAAAACAGCATGAAATCACGATCAAAAACCTTGCTTGCTGTCATTTTTTAAAACTAGTCTAAAAATTATTTCAGTGGGTTTAAAAATACAAGCAGACTTTTCTAAGAACATAGAAGAAAAACGAGATCGTAAGTCCCCAAGACCGCCGCGGAACAGCGGCTAAACTGTGTGTTTTGCCGCCGTTCCGCGGCCGAGTCAAGGACAACTCGGTCCGATTTTCCTCTGTGGGTCTTATTTGAGGGATTGTGATTTTTGGCATATGTTGTTTTGTTCACTGCCGGAAACAGAGACGAACCTGGGATGGATCGTCTTGCCTGAATCTGGGGGCAGATACTATTTGGATTTATTCGTCCACTTCTCTGAAGATGCCAAGTTGATTTATGATGCCGTATATCGGAGGTTTGGACGAATGCGACCGTTGTAGCAGACTTTATCAGATTCCTCCTCGTTTGTGAGAGATTTTTTTTATTGTGGGGACGCTCTTCCCTGCAGGCGCAAGCCCCTGCAGTTAATTACGTTACCACGTCGTGATAACCACTTTCTCTTACTCCGGAAGTTCACTTTGTGTCGTGTGTATTCTTGTTTGTTTAGTTTGCCCGTGGATTGTATACGGAGACTAGTTTCTGTCGTCGCCCGTAGGGCGTGGATTAGTCCAAATCCGTATATTTTTAGATTTGGATTTGGGTTGATTTAAGGATCGTTAATCTGGTTTTAGATTAAGATCAGCTTAAACATATGAGCATTTGGGCTCGATTATTTTAGTTTAAGGACATCGCGGTCCATTATCGCCATGTTTGAGGCGAAATATTAATTTAAGAACGTTTCGGTCCTTTATCGCCATTTTTGGAGGCGAATATTAGCTTAAGGACATTTCGGTCCAATATTTCCACTTTGGGGACGAATGTTAGTTTAAGGACATTTCGGTCCGTTATCACCGTATTTGGGGCGAATATTAGTTTAAGGATATTTCGGTCCGTTATCGCCGTTTTTTTGGGGCGAATATTAGTTTAAGGACATTTCGGTCCATTATCCACCTTGTGCGCACGTGTATTTGTTATGTGGCGGAGTGAACAATGGAGATATGGAATGTGCCCAATTTGGGGCACGATCCGATTTAAGGCGTGCACGTCAATTTGGAAGTGCATCAACGGAAGAAGTTATTGGTCGTCGGGACCCGCCACCTCTCTGAAGACGTTGAGAAATTACAACGACATGTATCAGAGGTGTGAAGAGATGTACCCTTAAACCAAATTCCATATTTGAGGGGAAAGGGGTTGTTGTGGACCTAAAAATCATTAGTCGTATTTGAGACTAAGAACTTTAAGAGACACAGGATGAATATCATTTTGGATATCATCAATGAGAGACCATTAGTCATTTTTGAGACTAAAATCGGTTTAAGAAACCATGAGCAATATGAGCTCGGTTGATTTAAAAATAAAGAAGTTTGACCTACGGAAACTTAGCCAATTTTGGGCTGAGATCGAGTTTCCATAATTACCCAACAGTGTTGAGCACTGGGACGTATAACGCCACGTGTGAAACATGTTAGTTAAATGTATGCCTTAGAGACCATTATTATACATGTGATGTATATTATAGTGGATGCTTGAACATATATAGGGAGGACTTTCTTGCTCGACATGATAGTATGCTATCTGGTTGCTCTTTATCCTTAATATGTACACTTATTGTCTCTCTATTACATGTTGATAAAGTCCTTAGGATGAGTATTTGACTATCAGGATTATGATGCAGATCATACTAGTGGGGCAGAGTTAGTCGGTAAGTACATCCTTTAATTGTTCCTGGTCGTGGGAGTATCGAGACGGGGTATCAATATTCCAGAGTAGACTGGCGTATACGCTTCTCGACCCATATGATGGGTGATGGATGATCCCATATCCATTGGTGTTTGACATCAGAGATGGTATACGGGTGCTCAGTGGAGACTGGGTACACTGAACGGACTCGCCGAGAACTCTTAGATAGTACTATACCTATCGTCAGATAGCAGTTCTCTGGTGACACTGGTACAGGTTAGTCCGTCGACCCGAGATCGTCATAGAGTCTTGTGTGATTCCAACTGTGCTTTGATTTCCACCTTACCACGTTCAAGAGATCGTGCAAAACGGTGGTTTTTGGGTACAGTCCCGAGTCACATGGAGGCAATGAGCGATAGGAGGGGATTTCGTCTCTCCCGGTATTGAGGATTGATGTTGCGCTATGCTTGATTGGCCATACCAGGAAATCCCTGGCCAGGATTGCTGAGATTTACTGGTAAGTGTTATCGGTAGTTTCTCGAACCGTTATGGGCCTCACATCGGCATGACTTATCAGGCTATTGGGGTCTGACGTTTACCGCCCCCAGACTGTGATATGCGACATATCAGATGAAGGGACCGAACTGTACGGTAGTGTTACTTATTGGATTCACAGGAGTATGAACAGGCTTGCTTGTTGATCTTCTGATCGCTCAATACCCGGGTGGCCATTACGTTTAGCAGACTGCTTGCAGCTTGTGAGGAACTGATATGATCACCACCTACTGCCGGCGTATTGACGAGTCTTTAGAGTCCTACACAGATATTTGCTCGCTCAGGCGAAACGAAGTAGGAGTACATATGTGATATGTGCGGGACCGAGATTAATGCGCGTATGTGATACCGCATTTTATTCTCACGATATGTGATATCGGTCGGTTATATGTGATATAGCCGGGGTTATCGAATCAAGTGTTGATTCGATAAGTTGATACATATGATATTATTCGGTTATATGTAATATAGCCGGATTATTAAATCAAGTGTTGATTTAATAATTTAATGTATAATTATATGTTTGATATATTAATTTACATTAACTAATATTAGCTCACTTAAGAATTTCTTTTTCTCACTTGTGTGCACTTAATATATATGTGATATATATTAATGTGTCATGCTTGTTGCTACACGCTACATGGGTGTATGAGACTCACGCCATGCTTAACATAATGAAGGGTTTTATTTATTTCAAGTAAATCAAAATTAAATGGAAATTAGTTACATGGTTGAAGCTTGTGGAAGCTTGTGGAACCATTGACCAAGTCCGCTAATTTTGTTTTACTTGAGATATTTGTTAATCCAACCATTATGCCAAGCCATGGTTACGTCTCTATATGTGTTAGTATATGATATTAACTCACCCATGGTTGCCATTCTATACTTGACTTTTTCCATGGTTGCTTTTCTTCATCTCCTTCCTCAAGCTCTCTAACTTTTTGGAAGGTGAAGAAAATGAGTGAGAAAATAATTTCTAAAGTGAGCAAAATTCCTACTTCATCAGCCTCTTCAAGACTATCCATTTAGATTGGGTTGTTTCTTCACTAGTTCATCACTTAGTGAAGAGATAGGTTGGGTTAGTGTCTCCTCGACGTAGATCATTTTCGGTCTCGAAGACTTCAAGCAAGCTTGTTCATTTCACCTTGTGGAGCCTTACTAGAGTCCGGGAGATCACTACTTGGAGTGAAGGAACTACTACACGGAGCTTTTGAAGTGAAGGACCGGTCTACAAAGGTTGTATTCCTTATTCACTTAGATGTAAAGATGTTTACATTCTTGATTCGTCTAATTCTCTAGTTAAGATTCTAGGTTAGGGTTCTTTAGTGCGGCATTTTTTTGAAAACGGCATGGTCGATGCCTCCCGAAACCCAGCGGCGACCCTAGGGAACCCTGCAGTGGTATCAGAGCCATGCTAGAGAATTAGACGATATTTGTAGAATTACGAAACCGAAACAACTCCGAAACACTCGAAATAAAAACCAAGTTTATGTCAAAATTTTTAAGGTGTCTAAATTTTTTTTAAGCAATTGCAGAATGTTATATGAGATGTAACATGAACACCACAGAAATTTAAGCCCTCCTCGACGGATTTTGGCCTGCGACATGAGATAAAATTCCGGCCTCGCCGGTTTTTCAGTGAAGTTTTGGCTTCAAATTTTTGTGGTATTCCAGTCTCTGGGTTTTGGTGTTTCAGGTGTTGCTTGTTTTTACTGATATTGCATGTGATGTTATATTTCTGTAAAGGCAATTCGGAGTGTTTCGTAGTCGTAATTCTAACATCGTTTCGGGTTATTTAGACGACGTTAAAAAGTTCGAACGGATATCAATAACCCATTTTCTCCCTCGCTGGAAATTTTCCAAGAGCTGGATTTTTCCAAGTTTAAAATCTTCAGAAAATCATGCAGGTGTTTTCTATGTACCCTCTAGAAAAACGAAACCCTAACTCGATTCTGTGACCGTCGGAACCACCACCAAACCCTAGGGTTTGTGGTAATTCCACGGCGCTATAAGTGAGGCAAGGGTTGACCCTTCTACGGTTGGTCTATATGTGCTGTGGTATGTTCTGGGTACTTTTTAAATTTCGCTCAAGTGTTGAGCTCTTTGGGAAATTTTGGGTGTTTGTTGATTCGATCGAAAAGTTTAACATCGTCTAACTATCTGTGATTGTGATACAATATTTGGAATCCACAATATTTAGGTTTATGAAAACTAATTTGAATTTTATAAATCTAGCAATTTAGTCTCAAGTGATCGGTTGCCACAGGATTTTGATGTGGATCAAAAGTCTGTCACAATCACGTAGCGTATGCGGATACTCGCCGGGTAACCTTACTAGATAGCCATGCCCCATAGCCCTGACCAAGTGACTTTAGGAGAACCCCGTCACCAAAAACATTCGTTTGGGTGCTCGTGGCCGCGGTGTTCCGCCTAAGTGCACTTAGTCGACGGCATCGGGGGTGCGGCCGTCTACTAAAATTTTCGACGAGCATTCGATCAGGTTGTCGGGAATCTTGTTGAATTACCCGACTGGTTATTGAAAAGTGTTTTCAATATCGAGGCTAAAATGTGGGGTTTATAATTGTTAGGCATGCGATATCTAAGGAATTCATTTGGTTAGGCATGAAATCCAAAGTTTGTGATACATTGGGTTTATGATGTCTAAGGTTGTTGCGGATTTCAATTGTTATAGTTTTTCACTTTATTTTCTGCGACCGTAAGTGTAATATGTGGTATATCACTGGTTTCATTGTTATATGTCAACGACAATTGGGATACGTATATTTACTTACGTTGATGACATGTGATGTTATGTGTTGCTGTGATATGTTATATTGGATTGTCGTGTTTTGAATAGCCAAGTTTTTTTTATGTGAGATGGGAGTTTTTCATTTTCATTCATGTAAAAACTTGTATGTAATATTTTTTTATTGGGGCACTTCCGGGTTGAGGATGATGTCACCATTGATTTATATTATTTACTTTTTCGCATTAGGATAGACCCAAGGATGAGAGCACATGTAACCGGGTTCTAGGGTCCAGTGGGAGACCATCTCGAGGAGTCGAGTCCGGGTTTCCTAACTCTAGAATTGGTAGGGTTGCTTGCCGATCTCGTACGGGTCTAGGGATATGGGTTTGGCTATTCATCGCGACCGTGGAATCCGCGTTTTTTAATAGCTTAATTTAAAACACGGAATTCCTAGTATATCCAATATTTCATATGTGTTCTTCTGCTGCTGATATTCTGTGATGTGATTACTTTATATGATGAGACGAATGCTTATATTATATATATGATATATAATAAATATTGTTGCTTTCGTTTCTTCTGTGATGCTCAGGAAGCATATATGATGGGACTTCATTAATGAGATTAATGAAATAAAAGAAACCTAAAGATGTTTCAAAATCTTGTTTTAAAAATTGGTAGCTCTAGTTCTTGTTTTGCATAGCGGTATTCCTTGTAGAATATCCAGCACCTTATTCGATAAGGAAAGAGCCGAGATTCCTTCACCGGGTGTAATGCCTTAGATTTCGGTTAGTGTTCGTTTAGACGTTAATGTGGGTTTACTGTAAAAAGTTTACCAATTCGGGTTCCTCACAATTTATAACATTTAATTAATAATTTATTATTATTTGTTATGGACATGCACGCACGTGTGCACGTTAATGTGAGGGTTTGTTTGTGCTAATCTTGATCTTAGCAACTATGACACTTAACCTAATCTAATCCCTTTGCTTTATCTAATCTTTGCTTTAACCCTAACCCAACCCTTAACCATTTTCCTTGATATTTTGTGAGAAGAGAAAAGATATTTGTTTTGGAGAGTGCTGAGGTGTGTGTGAAAGCTTTAATGGTGCATTAATTGCATTGGTGCACTTACCTCACCCTTAACCCCACCTCTCTCTCTCATTTCTTCATACACTCTATCTCACTCTCTCTTCTACTCATTTCCCTTCTCATTTTATTCTCTCTCACATTTACAAACTGAACACTTCACAAGTTCCTTCACAATCCATCTCATTTATTCACACATCTCACAAAAATCACACTTTTTTCCTCTTGGATGTCTTGGAGCATGCAAAGCTTGGATCTTTGAGTTTTTTTGTGTAGGTATTGATTTCTTTCTGTTGTTTATGTAGTTATTGTGTTGTTTAAACTTTTAGTTTTAGTTTAGAATGTTTAAAGTTAAGTTTTGTGCATAATATCGTATTTTAGTGTCATTTGAGACATCTGTGTTCTGCTGTGACCCGGGGTGTGTACGAGAAAACCAAACAATATAGTTGTGTTGTACCAGTGACCATATGACCTCACCTGGAGCACGAACCGAAGGATCTCAGACTCGGCCGGCGACATGCAGGGGAATTCCGGCGACGTCGGTTTTTCTAGGGAGTTGGGGTTTGGGTTTTTGTGGGTAGGTGTCTGCTTTGGTTCAGATATACCTACATGCTTACACATATGCCTTGACATACTTACATGCTAGTTACCTGTATACCTATAGAGTATTATACCATTAGTGATAGGTACATACACACATAATGACTTAACTATATGTATACTTTGCACACATACTTCACTTATATCTGGAGGGTATATTACATCATTACTGATAGGTAGATATATATATCTTGCTATACCTTTATGTTTACACATATATCGGTTATATCTACATATTTACCTTTACTTGATATTATTTAGAATTGGAGAAATTATGAACCACATGATATTTTATATTAACTTGTTGCAGTTAATTAGCGGCTTTTCCTTTATATGCTTACATTACAGTTTTATGTTGCGTATATTTTATTCATGGATTTTCGCATTGAGATATGGATTTTTCATGATGTTTTCTGGACTTGGGGACCGTGGGAGTTTCATGAAATTATGCATTATTTGAAAAACCCGGTTTCCCTTGATATGATATTTCAGCATACATGAGATTTATTGGTTCTGATATATATACCCCATGCGAGGAGGCGTCGAGGCCGTATGAGGGTACATGGTGGGGCCCAGAGGTATCCCGGTGCAAGAAGATTGATGGACCTTGCCGATTGAGCCTGGCAGGGGAACCATACACTCCGGTGACATTAGCAATGACTCGGCGGTTATCATGGGGATACCGACGGGAGTCATGTGCGTATGGATACGTCGAGAGGCGAGGGTCAGAGCTAGGCACTCGAGCTTTCGGTATAGCGTATGATATGTACCTATCAGGGTGCCAGTCATGGTGACAGCACCTGATAGATCAGCCTTTCTGTGTCGATACTTGACACATTGTTTTCATAATATTTTACTCCTAAGTATATATAACAGTGGAATGTGACGCTGTTATATATGCATATATATATATATATATATATATATATATATATATTAGTGGAATGGGACGCTAATATATATGTATATATATAAATTCATATACTTCATCATATTTACTCATGCAAATATACCTAGGATATAAGAGATTCACTTGATATTGGATTTAGGACATTGAGATTACTTGATATTGTACATAAAGGATATAGGAGATTTACTTGATATTGTACATAAAGGATATATGGGATTCGCTTGATTTTGTACATTCAGGATATATGAGATTTATTCGATATTGTACATTAAGGATTTGTGAGACGTATATGATATGAGAGCCAATTTGGGGGCTGATTTGAGAAATTGGGATTTGGATTGTCTTGATAGATTTCGATCCTACCACGATGTCAGCATTCCGTGAAAATGACATGTTTGATTCCATACTTCACATTTACTGTTTTTGCACTGCTTCATGTATTAGTAGTATCTGTTAGTGTACTTTTCATGACTGTTGCATTTACATACTTCATTTTATATGCAGTTCTTCATGTGTTAGTTGTACCTGTTAGCGTACCTTTCATGACTGTTGCATATATACATTTTCATATCATTAGTGCATGATTATCGCATACCGATTGTCATATATTATTGCTTCATGTATTAGTTGTACCTGCTAGTGTACTTTTCATGATTATTGCATTCATATGACCTATTATTGCTATTAATTGCATATATTAGATTCGTGCTGTACGTGCATACTTGCGATTACCTGCATATGTTATTTACTATTCACGAGTTGGCAACTCACCCCCGTTGTGCCACAGTTGTTTTGCAGGATTGTTCCCCAGAGTAGTCGAGGCAGGCTATGTAAGTGCACGGCGGCGCCCCGGCCGTCAATCCGACGGCCAAATGCGGAAGCGGTGATAAACTTTAAATTTTACATGAACTGGCAAACCGCCGCGCACTAATACCCGGATCGAACCATTAACTAGTCCTAGCTAACTACAAGATGGGGAAGAGAGATATACCGACTGATCCAAGTCCTCCGGTCTTCTCGTCGTCGTCCCGATGTCCTGCGGAAGGTCCGGTCTCCACCTCGTCGCCGGAAGTGCACCACATCGCCTACTTCTTTTACGGGCTCCCACCTCAATGCCGAGGCAACTCGGGCACGAAGCTGGCTAGTCGACGTGCCCAAGAATTGCTGTAGAATGTGTAGTGAAGAAGTCTCATTTTGGGGTTGTAGGAATTGCCATTTGGTGGAGGGATGAACTAAGGAGTTTAGAGATGGAGCTTGTAGGATTTTTCCAAAGCCAAATGAGTGTAATTCCTTTATCCAAAAAAAGGGACAGCCCCCACACATATGTGGCCGGCCAATGCATTGTGGTGGAGAGAATGGAGAGTGACCAAAAGAATAATCCAAGAGAGAGAGAGAGAGGAATGGTTATCATATGGAAAAAATGATCACAAAGAAAAGTCCTCACTCAACAACCATATCATCTCCCATCATCAACAATCATGTCCACAAAAGTCATGCCATCATGACAAGAAGAAGTCAAGAAGTCAAGGTCAATGGAGGAACCATCATGATCCAACCAATATGCAAAAGACCCCCTCCACAAATGCCTATTTGCAACAATGCAAATAAGCCCTCCTCCACCAATCTTCGGCCAATGAACGATACAAAGGAAATTGGCCGAAACGGAAAGCAAACTGGCAACTCCATAAAACCGGTCCCGTAATAGATTACAGGAAAACCCCGATACTGTGCATACACACCCGCATTTGTATTCCGACCGAAATACAAATGCAATGAGACAAAATCTACACTGTACTATACTAGGATCCGGCTTATACCAAAGCCGGCTAGTAATATCCGTTCGACCCTGATCCGTGCAATACCGCACGTATCTGATCGAACCCTGCCATATACCCATACGGCCTGTAGTACAAACTGTCCGATCCTGATCCGTGCAATACCGCACGTATCTGATCGTACCTTGCCATATCTCCATACGGCCTCTACAACTTTTCGCCCGAAAGCTGAGTAACTGAATGTGGGGGACTCTAAAGACTCGTCAACACCTTGGTTGTGGATTTAACCACTAGCACGTCAGAGGTATAAGCCAATACGTAACAGGCCACCAGGTATTGACTAAAAGGGATGTCTGTGAGCGAGCTCAGCCTGACAACCCTACTGAGCCTGTCAGTGACAATATCCGTACAGTCCGGTCCGTTCGTCTATGAGCATCGCATGGCGGGCCTAGGGGGTTGGTAAAAGTCAGACCCCCAAAAGCGGTACAAGTCGTGTCGGAGTGTAGCCCAGAACACCCTGAGATACTACTAGAATACCTACCAGTAAATCTCCTTGCCTCGGCCGAGGGCTTCGTGTAATGGCTCTCCTAGACACAGCACGACCTCACCCCCAATACCGGGAGAGACGAACCCCTGAAGATACGCTCACTGCCTCCATGTGGCTCGGGACTGTACCCAACTAAAACCTGTTTGCACGACTCCTTTGAGCCGTGGTAGGGTAGTAATCAAAGTACAGTGGGAACTCACACAAGACAAATGACGATCCCCAGGTCGATGAACTAACCTGTACACATGTCACCAGGGAACTGCCATCTGACGTCTGGTATATGACCAACTAGCATGTTCCCGGCGAGTCCTGTCCGGTGTACTCATAACCCAATGAGCACCTGTATACATCTTAGGTGATCCAACTGACACCAGTGGCTTGTGAGACCGGCCACCGCCCCTTGTCGGGGTCTCGACTGTATACACTAGTCTACTCTGGAGTATCGATGCCCTGTCTTGAAACTCTCACGACTAGGGACCATTTAAGGATGTGCTTATAGACCGCCAGCTCCCACGTATATGATCGCCCTCATACTGCTGGTGGTCAAGCAAGAATCCTAAGGGCTCTATCAACGTGTAATAGCGACCTGTAAGGTCACCTAAAGCAGTACACGATGATAAAGGTAAACCAGATAGCATACTATCATCTCGAGTAAGACTGTCCTACCGGGATAGGTCCTCCATCAATCATTGCAATCACGTACCTGTGACCTAATAATTGACTCTGAGGGCACTATCTCCAACAATCTCCCACTTGCACTCAAGGCTAATTATTGCGATGTCGCATACTCACAGCCCTTGTGATACCGAACACCCAACTCCTCTACTAGTCAGTCTCACAAAGCTCGTTTGCGAAACTATTGCGTTCGAGGAATAGCCTCAGTGAGTGGATCCGCTTTGTTGTTTCTTTCTATGTCTCTCTATATCTCAAGTTCGCGGAGAAAGCCATCTCCCGAAATGAGCAATACCTATCTTAGAATGTGTCTGGATGTCTGATGGGACCTAGCTCATAAATGAACCGCAAATCCAAACTTCTTAGACTGTATCGTCAACTGAACTTAATCAGTATCCTGCGCCATGCCTTCCCTCAGTATTTACTTGGACCACCTGTCCAAAATACTGCCCCTCGTCAGAGGGAAAACTATAACTCTGACAACCTCCTTGTCGTCCAGGTCACCTTGAAAGCCTGGAATGATAACTGTCTCCTGTATGAGGCTATCGTTATCATATCCCTAGAACATTCTCTTATGTTCTAAAACTGCTTCCGACTGCTTCTCCAGGATTGGATCAATATCAACTTATTGCATCTAGTGCAAGAACAACATCTGGTGTGGTACTTGACATCTCATGATTGACTCAATTGCCTGAGCAAGTGATCTGCCAATCATGCACTTCCCTCTCTACTTTAGTCTGTAAGACACCTTTAGAGAGGGTGACTCCATTATCTGCAGGTACACCACCATGCCAGGAGTCGTCCATTCTAAATACTCTTAGAATGCTGTCTAAGTACCCTGATTGGGAAACCACCCAAATCTAGATCTAAAACCATATATCTAGTAACCAGAATGTCTGATATAAAATCCATTTCCTTTATGGAGAAACTACTGTGTGATGACCAAAGTATAACCGATCGTAGTATAGGAGTTTCTTTTCCTACTCTGTGTATGTCATCCAAATACCATGACATCACACCCTACTACCTTCTCAACAGATCCATCCCCTATTCTGATGAAGTCAAACCTATGACTGTCACATCAGAAATAGATGATCTATCTCCGCTATATCTGCTTTAGTCTATAAATAGACATAAGCCACATGTCCACCATGCTTCCGTTGCTCCCACTGACTATGACAACCCTCTGGCAGAGTCATATAGACGTACACTTCCAAAACTAGTTTAGAACGACGCTATACTCATCCTCCCGCCGGGTCTCGCAGCCTGGAACAACAGCAATGGTAATTGTGGGTAAACAAGAACCTCCCTGTCACCGTCCTTGAGGCTACCGGAGTACCTCTCGGGCGCCTGAAGTTACCCACCGTATCTGCGGAGTGGCCAATGGAATGTCAAACCAGATTGAATCTTTAGGTTCCTATCAAATATTCAGTAATCGTTTGTGGTTCTGGAATCACTTCCAGCTCTACCATACTCCCACTACTGTTTTCTGAAAAAATCCATTTTTAATAAAACTGTGGCGAGTCTAGAACAATATTGCTATTGTTCATTCAGATGGTAGAAAGTCAACCCTCGTCATAGCCTGGGTCAACCCACAAAACAGCCATTACAGAAACGTGCCTTGAGTTGTCCAGTGTCTGGTTTTAAGCATAAACCGGACAACTCCCCGTACCTTAACATCGTTAAGATATGAACTGTTCTATATCCAATATAGAAACAGAGGCACTGATTTAATTGAACCAGATTCAAATCATGCAGCTGTCCCCAGTGCATGTTCCCTAAATGGAAGAAGGACGTACAGCGTTACTCAACTTAGGAATGCTTCCAATTATGAGTAACCTGAAAGAGAAGCAAGATCTCTTTATCATTACTATCAACTGAATACCATGCACAAGTGTCTACATCTTCGATTGCTTTGAAGAATCCCGATACTTGCTATACCTGGTTCTCTACTCTATTCAAATACCTATAACTTCTCAAAATTCGGACCCTGTGTTTCCACGAAACACATGTCTAAAAACTAGAGAAGTCATAAGTAAACCGAATATAGTACGAGGACCAACCCCTCTGTCCTGATGGACCCTGGACAACATACAATACTCTGTATAAGTCCCTTGAGTCTGTTAACTCATTCACTGTGTGTCGTAGGTTGAAAACTGTACTTATGGTTAAGAAGAATTACACCGCTGTTTAATGCTCCTTACCTAACCATCCACTGATATAGGTAAATGTCATAGACATAATTTCAAAAAGGTATATCTCACTCTATGAAAATAGACGTACAGATATATCGATTTGAAATTGGTGCACAACAGCGGATATTCAAAACCAAATATTTGCCGTCCGGCAACCAACCCAGGTGACTTCCTCAAATATCACCGATTACAACGAATCCCGATATAATGAGGATGATCACCTAATTCCCAATAACTTACTCCCACTCATCATCTGTAAAACCATATAGATGTGAGAATCATACCTGGTAAATACATACCCTGGAGTAAGTATCTAATCGGGAAATCAGTTTTCCTTTAACAGTACACAGTGAGACTGAAACATTGAAATGTTTCGATGGGGTATCCCGGTATTCCTAGTAATGCCTCTTCCATTATCAGATTCACAACTGTAACCGTATATTTCTTTGCCACCTCTCCAAATCCCTTTATATGTCTTTAGTCATTTCCTTCTGCACACCCCTTAGGCCAAATGGTTTTCTTCCTTCCCTACCGTTCGGCACCAGCCTATGGTTTGGAAGAAGACTATCCAATAAGCATAATGGGTGTACTGTCCTAATCCTAGGAGTACTCGCAATGCGAGACAAGGTGAGGATAAAAGACACCTGAACAAACCTTATTCCTATTTCTCCTGGACCAGAATCCATCCCCGAACTGGAACAAGTTCCTTTCGAGTTCGTATATAACCATACGATGGAGTATCCAAATAAACTGTGGATCTTCGTAGTGATACGGAGTGTCCTGGAGAAATACAAAGGTGATTTAGGATTGGCGAAGGAATACTTGGTTTGGTCGTGAATAGCAGTCGCAATTTACTTTGCCCTCTTACTAATCCCTTGCTTTGTCTTAACTTAATACCTTCTGCACACCATCGTTATGCTAATTGGTTTTCTTCATTCCCTACCGGTCGGCACCAGCCTAAGGTTTGGAAGAAGACTATCCAATTTGCGTAATAGGTATACTATCTCCTAAACCAAGGAGTACTCGCAGCCTGAGAGAAGGTAAAAGGAAAAGACAACTGAATAGTCCTATTCGTTTTCTCCACAACCGGAAACCATCCTCGAATAAATCCCTTCGAGTTCGTATATAACCATACGATGGTTTTGTCCAATGGAAGTGGACGTTCGTAGTAATACGGGATGTCCTGGAGAAAAGGGTAAAAGTAGGAGTGGCAATGAGGTTTGCAACTCTGACAATCCAAAAGCCAGTGTTAAGAAGGTTCGGTCAACTTGGTCACTGAGTCATAGTCTTAGGGTCGGGTCAATGGTCGCTTCCAGAGAGAGAGAAAAGAAACACTCAGCGTGCACTCTAACCTAGATCAGAATGGTTACCAATTTATCTAATCTGGAAACCTCCCACTGTACCTCAAATTCTCCTCCAAACCTGAAAGAAGAATTAGTCGGGATCACCCGAGGAGTAAACTAACTCATCAGTGGGAATCAGGATCCAACTATCACCGCATGATAACGTGACGGAATCCGCTCACGCTGTCACACTCCAGAAGGTATGCGCATATCTGGCAAGTTTCAGTTCTTTTGAAACTCCCGATGTGATTTCTGCCCCATGCTCTTATGACCTTGACTTTGGCCAACAAATCATAAGTCACATGTCAAGTTCTACCCGTCATTCTCCAGGTTGATTCGAATCCACCCGCACAAGCCCTTGACTTTGGCCAACAAGGCTATACGACTGTTCCAAACCAACGCATCTATCTATGCTGCATATGAATAACCAACAGCTACCAAACACTGTGCCTTGACTTTGGCCAACAAACACAGCTTGAATACTATTGACTATCCATATGAAACGACGGAGGGCTACGAATGGTTTCTGGCGAAAACCTTTAACGTAATGAACTTGATATCGTTGAAGGAACGGATAGCTTTTAAAAATATAGTGACGAAAACCTTTGCTAAAGAGGTCACTCCCGGTGAAGGGATCTCGGCTCTTTCCCCGTAGAATGAGGTGCAGGATATTCCAACTGAATACCACGGTGCAAAGCAAAAGTAATCGGCTATAGTGAAGTCATTGTCCTGACGCAAACTTTTTATCCAAGGGGTCACTCCCGGTGAAGGGATCTCGGCCCTTGCCTCGTCGACTGAGGAGCAGGATATTCCAACTGAATACCACGATGCAAAACAAAAGTGAACGTCCTTGCAATAACAGCTTTTTGAAAAGTGTTCCAACAACATCAGAATAGGTTTGTTTTTAACTTGCATTGATGCGAATCAACGCAGTCCTATCAATTGATCACACCACAAAGAACGAAAATATACTGATGTACGTATATGCCATCCGCATTCGCCACTGGGTCCCGTCATTACCCGTTAGGTTAGCTAACTAACGACAGAGCGGGGACTGGACTAGCGCGGATGCAAAACATATACAACATCTACTAATATATATACCAATATATTATATTCGCTCAAGGCGTGATAAAATGCAACATCACAGAAAATGTACAGCATCACAGAAACAATACAGATATCTGGGATCCCCGGGTTTCACAGAGCCACTGAAACCCGACGTTCCCCTGGTCGTGTGGATAGCCTGTGCAATGAAATCCTAGACCCCTACGGGCGCGGCAAGTTACCCGCCAAAACCTGAAGCGAGGCAGCCCCCTTCAGCACCGTGAATGGACCACCCAGCACTTCACGGAATCCGGTAACTTGGGCACCCCTCCTGGGTCAACCTGTACCCCCAACGAGTGCGGCGAATAGCCCGCCAATCCTAGAGTGAAGCCCCCTCTGTCTCAATGCCATGAGATGCGGGCTTGTTGCCCTCTAGAACCCGGCTATCCATGCACCCCTCCGCGGGGTAATCCTAGTACATAAAGTAAAATATACATACAACGGGTACATCGACCGCAACCTGGCCGTGCCCCAAAATAATAATACAAACATGCAGTGACGGCAGTCCACATGTCGGATGCTCGCCCCGCAATATCAAATGTACATAATACAACAAAAACTGTACTAGCATTGCATCCAGGCTATCCCCACGACCGATCCGCAACATCACAGCAATACATAGAACATCAACGTGAAAGTCACTTCGCAAATCCGTCTAACCGGGCTATAGCAGTTAGATCGGATTTACCGATCAAGTGACATTCACGGTCGCAGATATAATGTAAATACTGTGAAATAATGTGTTTAAAATATTCCGATCGATCAAATTTTAACAAGTGGGCCCCCAAGCATTACTGTAGCAGATCAAGAAATTCTGAGCCCAATGTTATTATTCCAAAACCCCTATTTTCACCCCAGAAAGACACTGTACAAATTTGGTGCAGGGAACCCAAAATAGTGCGGCGGAACCGCGGCCCAAAGGGGTGTTTGGCCGCGGTTCCGCGTTCCTACAGTAGAGTTGCTGCATCGAATTTTCACAGAATTCTTATTTTTTCTAGTAGATCACTTTTCTGTAACCTGAAAAAATTTTCGACACCAAAAAATTTCAACAGAAAACTGATGTGAACAAAAATGTAGATTTTGGAATTTTGGTCGATCGGAAATGCAAAACACATTACACAAAGCTAGACTAAGTTAATAACCTGGCTCTGATACCACTGTAAATGCACGGCGGCGCCCCGGCCGTCAATCCGACGGCCAAATGCGGAAGCGGTGATAAACTTTAAATTTTACATGAACTGGCAAACCGCCGAGCACTAATACCCGGATCGAACCATTAACTAGTCCTAGCTAACTACAAGATGGGGAAGAGAGATGTACCGACTGATCCAAGTCCTCCGGTCTTCTCGTCGTCGTCCCGATGTCCTGCGGAAGGTCCGGTCTCCACCTCGTCGCCGGAAGTGCACCACATCGCCTACTTCTTTTACGGGCTCCCACCTCAATGCCGAGGCAACTCGGGCACGAAGCTGGCTAGTCGACGTGCCCAAGAATTGCTGTAGAATGTGTAGTGAAGAAGTCTCATTTTGGGGTTGTAGGAATTGCCATTTGGTGGAGGGATGAACTAAGGAGTTTAGAGATGGAGCTTGTAGGATTTTTCCAAAGCCAAATGAGTGTAATTCCTTTATCCAGAAAAAGGGACAGCCCCCACACATATGTGGCCGGCCAATGCATTGTGGTGGAGAGAATGGAGAGTGACCAAAAGAATAATCCAAGAGAGAGAGAGAGAGGAATGGTTATCATATGGAAAAAATGATCACAAAGAAAAGTCCTCACTCAACAACCATATCATCTCCCATCATCAACAATCATGTCCACAAAAGTCATGCCATCATGACAAGAAGAAGTCAAGAAGTCAAGGTCAATGGAGGAACCATCATGATCCAACCAATATGCAAAAGACCCCCTCCACAAATGCCTATTTGCAACAATGCAAATAAGCCCTCCTCCACCAATCTTCGGCCAATGAACGATACAAAGGAAATTGGCCGAAACGGAAAGCAAACTGGCAACTCCATAAAACCGGTCCCGTAATAGATTACAGGAAAACCCCGATACTGTGCATACACACCCGCATTTGTATTCCGACCGAAATACAAATGCAATGAGACAAAATCTACACTGTACTATACTAGGATCCGGCTTATACCAAAGCCGGCTAGTAATATCCGTTCGACCCTGATCCGTGCAATACCGCACGTATCTGATCGAACCCTGCCATATACCCATACGGCCTGTAGTACAAACTGTCCGATCCTGATCCGTGCAATACCGCACGTATCTGATCGTACCTTGCCATATCTCCATACGGCCTCTACAACTTTTCGCCCGAAAGCTGAGTAACTGAATGTGGGGGACTCTAAAGATTCGTCAACACCTTGGTTGTGGATTTAACCACTAACACGTCAGAGGTATAAGCCAATACGTAACGGGCCACCAGGTATTGACTAAAAGGGACGTCTGTGAGCGAACTCAGCCTGACAACCCTACTGAGCCTGTCAGTGACAATATCCGTACAGTCCGGTCCGTTCGTCTATGAGCATTGCATGGCGGGCCTAGGGGGTTGGTAAAAGTCAGACCCCCAAAAGCGGTACAAGTCGTGTCGGAGTGTAGCCTAGAACACCCTGAGATACTACTGGAATACCTACCAGTAAATCTCCTTGCCTCGGCCGAGGGCTTCGTGTAATGGCTCTCCTAGACACAGCACGACCTCACCCCCAATACCGGGAGAGACGAACCCCTGAAGATACGCTCACTGCCTCCATGTGGCTCGGGACTGTACCCAACTAAAACCTGTTTGCACGACTCCTTTGAGCCGTGGTAGGGTAGTAATCAAAGTACAGTGGGAACTCACACAAGACAAATGACGATCCCCAGGTCGATGAACTAACCTGTACACATGTCACCAGGGAACTGCCATCTGACGTCTGGTATATGACTAACTAGCATGTTCCCGGCGAGTCCTGTCCGGTGTACTCATAACCCAATGAGCACCTGTATACATCTTAGGTGATCCAACTGACACCAGTGGCTTGTGAGACCGGCCACCGCCCCTCGTCGGGGTCTCGACTGTATACACTAGTCTACTCTGGAGTATCGATGCCCTGTCTCGAAACTCTCACGACTAGGGACCATTTAAGGATGTGCTTATAGACCGCCAGCTCCCACGTATATGATCGCCCTCATACTGCTGGTGGTCAAGCAAGAATCCTAGAGGCTCTATCAACGTGTAATAGCGACCTGTAAGGTCACCTAAAGTAGTACACGATGATAAAGGTAAACCAGATAGCATACTATCATCTCGAGTAAGACTGTCCTACCGGGATAGGTCCTCCATCAATCATTGCAATCACGTACCTGTGACCTAATAATTGACTCTGAGGGCACTATCTCCAACAGGCTATTCATCTATCTGATCATCTTTTGCTGCGGATACCGCTTCAGCTCATAGTGTGCAGTTTTGCTTATGTGGGTTTTGTGGTTATCCGTATTGTTCATTGTATATTCGTTGTATCCTGTACTCTCCATCTACTATTATCTTGTTTGACTTAGAGACTTGGTGTGAGGATGATATTGTATATTATTTTGTGACTTGGTTGTCTTTTATACAGTTTCCTTTTTATCATCTTTTATTTCTTTGCTACGGCGTCGTATATCTGTTGTGGTGGTTGTTTTCCACCTTTGGGCGTGTATTTGCTCCTGTTTGTGGATGCTTTACTTATATTTATGTTGTACCCATTTTTGGGGCTAGTTTTTACAAAGGAGGTGCTGCCAAAATTTTAAAGGAAATAAAGTTAGACTTTTTAAAGAATTTGGGTTGCGATTTCAAAGGTTTTAAAAATGTTTCTTATCTTTTCTTGTCTTTTAATGGTTTAGATTTCTGGGTTTTGGCTTTCTTTTACTGTGTTACGCCTGTAGACATTGCGTAGTATTAGGACCGTCATGTGCCAATTTCGGGTCGTGACAAAGTTGGTATCATAGCGCTAGGTTTTACCTTTCGGAGTGTAGGATAACCTTGGTATGATGGAGTAGGTAGCTTAAGCAGAGTAACGTAGTGTGTGTATGTCTGCAGCATACTCACGTCGCGGTGCTCCGCCTAATGTGACCTAAGTACAAATTGCTTGAAATTCCTTCCTTGATAATTCATCTCCTTGTGATTCGATTTCCGTGTTCATATCGAATCCTATCTCTATTTATAACCTTTGCCGCCGACGACTATGGGGACTCAGAGAGGTGCAGTGAGGGCCGAGGTCAGAATTGACTCGAGCAGGACGAGGACTGACCAGGATGGCACGCTCATTGCACAGGAGCAGACGGATCCGCCTTCGACAGATAGTATCGCTAGGCTTGTGGCAGAGATGCAGGACTTGCGCCAGACGATGAGTTCTTTGGTTGAGGCCATTCGAGCGCAGCGACCGGAGGTTTTCACCCCTGTTACCCAGTTGTTCCTTGCGATCGGCACACAGCATTCCGTCACCTACATAGCATAGCACCAGTGGATGCAGCCCTAGTTGACGTGACACGTATTCCGGAGACTTTGGGAGTTCCGGAACCGTGGAGGACTCATACCGGTGTACCAGCTCAGAGACAGAGGCCTTGTCGTCGAGACAGCTTTCGTGACCGTCGCGGGAGTAGCAGAGGTTTGGGACGAGGAGAGTCGTGTTAGCTAGATCAGTCGTTTGTTGTGTTAATTTCTGTCAGCGATTTTTTTGTTGCGCGACACGTATTTCAGTCGTGTGCCAATCAGATAGGAGATAGAGATTCGTCCGTCACTTTGATCCTTCTGGAGATGTTGGATTTGACGTTCTCCTGGGCACGGACTGGTTAGCTACGTGCTAGGCATCTGTGGACTACCGCGAGAAAACAGCCAGGTGTTGTTTTCCCCGGCGAGTCAGTTCTTGTTGTGTAGGGGGACAGTGAAGCCGCCTCTCACAGCTTGAATTTAGCCTTTTTCTCTAGTCGGCTTTTAAGGAGAAGATGTCGAGGATTCTTGGCGTTCATTCATGATACCGGAACCACAGTGGGTCTGTTGGACCGGCTTTCTTATCGTGCGAGAGTTTTCCGACGTTGTTCCAGATGAGCCGGCGGAGCTTAAGGATCAGCTGCAGAGTTGTTTGTTGGGGGGCTTGTGCGTCTGAGTGTTTCGCATTGGAGAGCTCCTATTTCTGTTCATTAAGGAGAGAGACGGCAGTTTGAGGTTGTGTATTGATTGATCGTCAATTGAACCGGCTTACGGTGCTGATAGGTATCCTTTACCTCGCATTGACGATTTCTTCGATCAGCTCCCGAGTGCGAGAAATTTTCTAAGTTTGTTTGGGATCAGGTCATCATTGTCGCGGGTTCGGAGGGATGACATTCCGAAGAGCGCCTTGTGCGTGCTACGGGCTTTGTGTGTTTGGTAGTGTCATTGGACTCACCAATGCCCTAGCAGCATTCGTAGATATGATGAACTAGATTTCTTCAGGCGTTCCTCGACCAGTTATTGTTGTGTCATTGATGACATTCTGGTCTATTCTAATGTGTTTTGAGGAACAGGAGCAGCACATGAGGATTTGTTTTGCAGACATTGGGAGAGCGCCAGCTGTTTGCTAGATTCTCGGAGTGTTCCTTCAGGCTTGATTTTGTTGACTCCTAGGTCTTGTAGTTACGGGAGACGGTTTTCGTATGGTCCCGAGGAAGATCGAGACCGTACAGCTTAGGCCCAGACTTGTGTGCGGAACGGAGGTCCGCAGATTCTTGGGCTTAGCAGGTTTTTACCGCCGTTTCGTGCAGTACTACTAGTGTATCGCTGCACCATTGACTAGACTGACCAGAAAGGAGGTTCCTTTTCTTTGGATTGAGGCATGCGTGCGGAGTTTTCAGCAGTTGAAGACTTGGTTGGCAACTGCACCAGCTCTTTCCTTGCTTTCTGGTTCGGGCGACTTTGTTGTTTAACTGTGATGTTTCGCGAGTGGGGCTCGATTGTGTACTGAGGTAACACTATAGAGTTATCGCTTTTGCTTCCCTACATCTGGAGGAAGTACGAGCGGGATATCCCACTCATGATCTGGAGATGGCCGTGGTGGTTTTGCTTTGGAGATTGGAGACACTACTTGTTCGGAGAGTCGTGTCAGATTTTCACGGACCACCAGAGCTTAATGTACATCTTTCTGCAGCGGGTATTGATTGTTGAGACAGTCTTCTGCAGATTTACAGTTCTTGTTCAATTGTTGAGTACAGCTTAAGTTCGCCTCTACCGAGGGGACAACTTGCTCATGTCCGCGCCTGACCACTTTTCCTTAATCGCTTCCGCGAGGCACAGCCCGCCGATGCTCGTTCGTCAGAGATACTTGAGCATACTCGGCTGGGTAAAGATTCGGAGACCTTGATTTGTGACAAGGGTGTGCTAAGTTTAGGGACGCGTTTGTGTACCTGATACCATTGGCTAGAGACGTGAAATCCTAAAGCAGGCACATCAGTCAGCTTTCGGTGTTCATTCGAGTTCCATCAATTTGTAGCGTGACTTGTGCAATAGTTACGGGTGGACTTGGATGAAGAGTGAAGTTTCGGGTTTCGTTTCAAGGTGTCTGTCTTGTTGTGTGTTAAGGTTGAGCATCTGAGATCGGCTGGAGAGTTGAAACCTTTAACCGTTCCGAAGTAGGAATGGGAGCAGATCTCCACGAATTTCGTTATGGTGTCTACCCAGGTCTAGAGAGGGTGTGACTCCATTTAGATGTTTGTCGTCCGGTTATACTCAGTTTGCTCAGTTTTCCTTTGTTAAGTTGTGCGTTGCACGGAGTTCCTTCATTGATCGTATCCAGTGAGGGCACCCTGTTCGCTTGCCGTCTTGGGCAGGAGCTTCAGGAAGCCTTGGGTACTGGTTGAGCTTTAGCTCCGTTTTTCCATCCGCAGGATGATGGTTTTGTGAGAGCGGGCTATACCGACTCTGGAGGATATGCTTCTGCGTACGTATTAATTGTTGTCGACAGTTGGGATCGTCACTTGCCATTGTTAGGGTTCTCTTTCGATAGCAGTTATCAGGAGACATTCCAATTGGCAACCTTTCGGTTTAGTTGTTAGGTCGTGTCGATCGCCATTCTGTTTTTCTGACTCTGCATAAATAGGATTTTTAGACCCCAGCTAGTCTAGAGACTTCGGAAATGATCCAGTTGGTTCAGGTCAGGATGATGACAGTCCTGTGCGGACAAAGGTCTTATGCCGACCATGGTGGTCGCAGGCTTGAGTTCGCAGTGGGAGATCATGTATTCCTACGGATTTTTTCGATGAATGACGTGTTGAGTTTTGGGAAGCTTATCCCAGGATTATAGGTCCTTTTGAGATCCTTAAAGTGAGTTAGTTCCGTTGCCTATAATTTGGCACTTCCGCCCAGATTATTGAGTATTCACCCCGTATTCCTTGTGTAGATACTTTGCAATTACCTTCATGACCTTTCTCCTATGATTCAGCACCAGAACATTTAGCTTGAGACGCGGTCTTTCGTTCACCAGCAGCCAATCGTGTTAATGGCTCGGCAGGTGGAGAAACTTCGGTCAAGGGTCTTGCCATCTGTGAAGGGTGTTCTTGGACGTAGCCGTATAGTGAGGTGATCACTTGGAAGGCTGCGAGCGAGATATGAGAGTTTTGTAATCTTCTCTTTGAAGGTACGCTTAGTGAGAATTTTAAATTCGGGGACAAATTTTTATAAGGGGGGAGATTGTAACGCTTTAGATTTCGGTTAGTGTTCGTTTAGACGTTAATGCGGGTTTACTGTAAAAAGTTTACCGATTCGGGTTCCTCACATTTTATAACATTTAATTAATAATTTATTATTATTTGTTATGGACATACACGCACGTGTGCACGTTAATGTGAGGGTTTGTTTGTGCTAATCTTGATCTTAGCAACCATGACACTTAACCTAATCTAATCCCTTTGCTTTATCTAATCTTTGCTTTAACCCTAACCCAACCCTTAACCATTTCCTTGATATTTTGTGAGAAGAGAAAAGATATTTGTTTTGGAGAGTGATGAGGTGTGTGTGAAAGCTTTAATGGTGCATTAATTGCATTGGTGCACTTACCTCACCCTTAACCTCACCCCTCTCTCTCATTTCTTCATACACTCTATCTCACTCTCTCTTCTACTCATTTCCCTTCTCTCTCACATTTACAAACTGAACACTTCACAAGTTCCTTCACAATCCATCTCATTTATTCACACATCTCACAAAAATCACACCTTTTTCCGCTTGGATGCCTTGGAGCATGCAAAGCTTGGATCTTTGAGTTCTTTTGTGTAGGTATTGATCTCTTTCTGTTATTTATGTAGTTATTATGTTGTTTAGACTTTTAGTTTTAGTTTAGAATGTTTAAGGTTAAGTTTTGTGCATAATATCGTATTTTAGTGTCGTTTGAGACATCTGTGTTCTGCTGTGACCCGGGGTGTGTATGAGAAAACCAAACAATTTAGTTGTGTTGTACCAGTGACCATATGACCTCACCTGAAGCACGAACCGAAGGATCTCGGACTCGGCCGGCGACATGCAGGGGAATTCCGGCGACGTCGGTTTTTCTGGGGAGTTGGGGTTTGGGTTTTTATGGGTAGGTGTCTGCTTTGGTTCAGGTGTGTTTGGTTCTGTTTGTTTGTTGAGTTTTCTCAGTATGCAAAATCTGGGATTACCTAGATAATATCTTGTGTTTCGTTTAAGCGCGATACGTTATACGACACGGATCGTGCACCTTGTGTGGTTTTGCTCTTAGGTTGTTTTCGTCGTGTCGCTACGCATGTTAGCCACAGTACGAACACTTGAGAGTATGTTTTGTGTTGTTGCGTCGGTAAAATGTAGTTTGTACGTGTTTTGGGTTTATTACTAATATACACTTGTTTTATTGTTTTAATGTTGTAGGTTCGCAGGAGGGGACTTCGGACACTGCTACAAAGGGAAAACAGGTTGTAGGCTTCACTTAGCCAGGAGCGTTGGTGAGTAGATTTAATATCTACAAGGGAATCGGCCACATGGCGTTATGCATCTGGGCTAGAGATGACTTGACTTGTCGCATATTCTATTTCATATTTAGAATTACGCATTCACCATACTGCTTAGTTAATTGTTGTGCTTGGACTAGTATCCTTAGGACATTGCACTATTATTGACGGCTCATGTTGCACGAGCACTGATTGTATGCCACACACACACCGTCAATAATTTCCATGTCACGCACAACCCACATATAGAAGTGATGTTGTTTGGTTAGGGACATTGAGACATTGATTCATATTTCTTTATGCATATGACTTAAAACATACCTGTATACCTACATGCTTACACATAAGCCTTGACATACTTACATGCTAGTTACCTGTATACATATAGAGTATTGTACCATTAGTGATAGGTACATACACACATAATGACATAACTACATGTATACTTTGAATACATACTTCACTTATACCTGGAGGGTATATTACATCATTACTGATAGGTAGATACATATATCTTACTATACCTTTATGTTTACACATATATCGGTTATAGCTACATGTTTACCTTTACTTGATGTTATTTAGAATTGGAGAAATTAAGAACCGCGTGATATTTTATATTAACTTGTTACAGTTAATTAGCGGCTTTTCCTTTATATGCTTACATTACAGTTTTATGTTGCGTATATTTTATTCATGGATTTTCGCATTGAGATATGGATTTTTCATGATGTTTTCTGGACTTGGGGACCGTAGGAGTTTAATGAAATTATGCATTATTTGAAAAACCCGATTTCCCTTGATATGATATTTCAACATCCACCATGAGATTTATTGGTTCTGATATATATACCCCATACGAGGAGGCGTCGAGGCCGTATGAGGGTACATGGTGGGGCCCGGAGGTACCCCGGGGCAAGAAGATTGATGGACCTTACCGATTGAGCCTGGCAGGGGAACCATACACTCCGGTGACATTACCAATGACTCGGCGGTTATCATGGGGATACCGACGAGAGTCATGTGCGTATGGATACGTCGAGAGGCGAAGGTCAGAGCTAGGCACTCGGGCTTTCGGTATAGCGTATGATACGTACCTATCAGGGTGCCAGTCATGGTGACAGCACCTGATAGATCAGCCTTTCTGTGTCGATACTTGACACATTGTTTTCATGATATTTTACTCCTAAGTATATATAACAGTGGAATGTGACGCTGTTATATATGCATATATATATATATATATATATATATATTAGTGGAATGAGACGCTAATATATATGTATACATATAAATTCATATACTTCATCATATTTATTCATGCAAATATACCTAGGATATAAGAGATTCACTTGATATTGGATTTAGGACATGGAGATTACTTGATATTGTACATAAAGGATATAGGAGATTTACTTGATATTGTACATAAAGGATATATGAGATTCACTTGATTTTGTACATTCAGGATATATGAGATTTATTCGATATTGTACATTAAGGATTTGTGAGACGTATATGATATGAGAGCCAATTTGAGGGCTGATTTGAGGAATTGGGATTTGGATTGTCTTGATGGATTTCGATTCTACCACGATGTCAGCATTCCGTGGAAATGACATGTTTCATTCCATACTTCACATTTACTGTTTTTGCACTGCTTCATGTATTAGTAGTACCTGTTAGTGTACTTTTCATGACTGTTGCATTTACATACTTCATTTTATATGCAGTTCTTCATGTGTCAGTTGTACCTGTTAGCGTACCTTTCATGACTGTTGCATATATACATTTTCATATCATTAGTGCATGATTATCGCATACCGATTGTCATATATTATTGCTTCATGTATTAGTTGTACCTGCTAGTGTACTTTTCATGATTATTGCATTCATATGACCTTTTATTGCTATTAATTGCATATGTTAGATTCGTGCTGTAAGTGCATACTTGCGATTACCTGCATATGTTATTTACTATTCATGAGTTGGAAACTCACCCCCGTTGTGCCACAGTTGTTTTGCAGGTTTGTTCCCCAGAGTAGTCGAAGCAGGATATTCATCTATCTGATCATCTTTTGCTGCGGATACCGCTTCAGCTCATAGTGTGCAGTTTTGCTTAGGTGGGTTTTGTGGTTATCCGTATTGTTCATTGTATATTCGTTGTATCCTGTACTCTCCATCTACTATTATCTTATTTGACTTAGAGACTTGGTGTGAGGACGATATTGTATATTATTTTGTGACTTGGTTGTCTTTTATACAGTTTCCTTTTTATCGTCTTTTATTTTTTCGCTATGGCGTCGTATATCTGTTGTGGTGGTTGTTTTCCGCCTTTGGGCGTGTATTTGCTCCCGTTTGGGGATGCTTTACTTATATTTATGTTGTACCCATTTTTGGGGCTAGTTTTTACAAAGGAGGTGCTGCCAAAATTTTAAAGGAAATAAAGTTGGACTTTTTAAAGAATTTGGGTTGCGATTTCAAAGGTTTTAAAAATATTTCTTATCTTTTCTTGTTTTTTAATGGTTTAGATTTCTGGGTTTTGGCTTTGTTTTACTGCGTTACGCCTGTAGACGTTGCGTAGTATTAGAGCCGTCACGTGCCAGTTTCGGGTCGTGACACCGGGAGTGACCTCTTTAGCGAAACTGGCAGATGCTACAACCCACTCGGTTTTGTCTTTTGATTGCTTTTTTAGTTCATGCTTTGCATAGTGGTATTTATGAAATATCCAGCACCTCATTCGATGAGGAAAGAGCCGAGATCCTTTCACCAGGAGTGACCTCTTTAGCGAAACTATTAAAATCCTCAAAAACACTCATTTTCAAAATCACTCGATTCTACAACGATATCAAGTTCATTGCGCAAAAGGTTTTCTTAAAAACCTGTCGTAGCCCTCCATCATTTCAGATAAGTACTACTTAGTATTCGTGCTACGTTTGTTGGCCTCCGTCAAGGCATAGTATGCGGTAGCTAACTAGTGCTTATCTGCAATATAAGATCAGATTGGATTAGGGTAGTCGTGTGACTTTGTTGGCCTCCGTCAATGGTCGTGCGGGTGGGTTTAATTCAATCATGAAATGTGCGGGTTGAACTTGACTAGCAGCCTATGGTTTGTTGGCCTCCGTCAAGGTCATAGGACGCTAGGGGTAAAATATTATCGAGAATTTCAAGTGTTGAAATTTGCAATGAGATTGCATACCTTCTATGAGATAGTTGAATCTCGATACCCAATGCAAGTAAGAGTTACTCCTGGGAGAGTTTTACACATTACAATTAGCCGATCAAGTAGGTGTCTAGAAAAGTCTTAACAGGGTTACGCTCCTGGGAAAACAAGGTTTATTTTAATTAGGTCCGTGCGAAAGCACGGGGGACCTCCCTCAAAGTACCGACACTGGCCTGGCCGAAAGATTGGCAAACTTGTTGGGTGTAATTAATCCTGGTTAGTCTTACCTTTTAGGGTTTGAAGGAAGATTTGATAAAAATAGTGGGAGCTATCCTGATTAGATAAAATAATAACCAATCTGATCTTGCAAGAGCATACGTTGAGTGTTTTCTTCTCTCTCTCCTGGTAGCGACCATGTCACGCCTTAATCAAGATAATAATATGGATGCATTGACCGAACCTGCTTATTATACTGAGCCGGGGAACGTTGGTTCCGCTCTATCTTATAATTGTTATAAGTCCGTGCAGGAAATAGGGGAATCTCCGGATTCCTATGCGACCTAATCGAGGAATAAGCATGTTGATGCATATTCTTCGGGTGTGTTCATTACCAAGAACCGTTTCTCAGTATTCTCTACGTCCTAGGTATGAGATACCGGATTAGGATCCCACATATGTAATCTGTTACATGGGCTATAGAAAGGTAGAGAACTGGGATTGGGTGATATGTCTCTAAGTGTTAGAGAATGGTGCAATTGTTGCAGCCAAATCGGTTGGCAAATATCACCTTGTATTACCAAGTGGTAAATGCATTGATTCTGAACAGATGTTATTACATGCCGAACCTGATATACAATATTACATCAGTTTCTTTATTCAGTTAAAGAAGGATATAATTTTGTATTGAAGGATAATGTTATGAACATTTTCCTGAATCAAGAGTTGATTGGATCAGGCACGTTATGAAATGGCATATACGTTCTAAATCAAACCACGGTTCAAAGTATATAGAACACACACAAGAGGAGTAGTTCAGAAATGAACGAATCCTTCTTATGGCATTGTAGACTAGGTCATATCAATGCGACACAACTAGCTAAGTTACATAAGGATGAATATTTGAATCCGTTCGAATTTTCATTTTATAATACATGTCAGTCTTGTCACAAAGGTAAAATGACATATACTCTGTTTATTGGAAACAGAGAAAGAGTTACTGAACTCTTGGGACAGTTACATGATGATGTATTCGGTCCTATGTCTACAAACACTAGGGTTGGTTCTTTGTACTTCATTACATTCATCGACGATCTCTTAAGATTCGGACATGTGTTCCTGTTGAAACACAAGTCAGAAACTTTTGAGAAATTCAAGAAATATAAGCTTGAAGTTAAAAACCAGACGGATAGAAGTATTAAAGTCCTACGATAAGATCGGGGAGGCGAATACTTGGGCATGGAGTTCCTGGATTTTCTAAACAGAGAATGTGATTCTCTCTCAGCTTACTCCTTCATATACACCACAGCACAATGGTGTATCGGGGCGGAGGTATCACACCCTATGAGATATGGTGCGCTCTATGATGAGTACTGCTGAGTTACCTGTTTTCTTTTGGAGTTATGCACTTGAGAAGCTGCATACCTATTGAATGGGGTTCCATCCAAATCAGTGTCTACCACTCCATATGAGATATGGAATGGGAAGAGACCGTGTCTTGAAAAGCAAAATCCGGACAAGCTCGAGGCAAGATCAGTTCTGTATAAGTTTGTTAGATATCCCAAACATTTGCGAGGGAATATCTTCTACCACACTGAGGAGTAAAAGGTGTTTTGTTTCTCAGCATGCCACCTTTTTATAAAAGGAATTTCTTGTGAAGAAATTAGTGGTCATGAGGTAAAACTGGAAGGAGTTCCAGCTGGACAAACTAACAGCTGACGATTTAGTGAAACCAAAGGATTCAATAGTTTCCAACGAACCTCAGCCTCTCCACGAATTTGGTAGGGTTCTTCATCCACCTAAGAGATACTGCGATTTTCTCGGTGACGGTGGGAGCAGGATTGCATCATGGTAGATGATGACCCAACCAGGTTCGGGCAGGCCATCACGAGTGGGGACTCTGTGAAATGGCTGGATGCTATGCAATTAGAGATGGAATCCATGTACACCAACAAAGTATGACTTCGAATGTTGCACCCGAAGGGGTAAAACCCATCGGGAGCAAAAGGATCTTAAGAAGATTCTTGGTGTAAATGCAAAAGTTGAGACTTTCAAAGCTAGACTTGTAGTAAAAGGTTTTCGTCAATAACCAGGTGTGGTTTATGATGAAACTTTTTCTCTATTGCCTATGCTTAAGTCCATCAGGATTAGAGCACGCATCGCGGAGTTGGAACATCTGTTTTGATGTGGCAGTCAAAGTGTTTGACTTCATCAAAAAGGTAGTTGAACCTTGTATATACAAGAAGGTTGTAGAGAGTAAGGTTGTCTTCCACGTATTGTACGTAGATGACATACTCTTGATAGGAAATGGTTTCCTATGCTACACTTGGTCAAGCTCCTCTTATCACGAGGATTCTCCATGGAATATCTGGATGCTACCTACTACATCTTGTGGATTATGATCTATGGTGATAGATCTAAATGGATGTTAGGAGTGTCCCAAATCCAGGTACATTAACACCGTACTAAAGGGGTTTAGTATGGAAGATTCTTAGCGTGGTGGTTCGTCCACTTACTCATGAATCACTCTCTCCAAAAAGATGTCTCCCGAGGCTGATTTGGAGAGAGCCCGCGTGCAAGGGATACCCTATACTTCGGCAGTTGGCTCTATCATGTATGCGATGTTATGTACCAGACCAGACGTAGCTAACTCACTAGGTATAGTGATTAGGAATCGATCGGATCTTGGGAGAATCACTGGACAACTGTGTAGAACATTCTTAAGTACTTGAGAAGCACTAAAGAAATGTTCTTGGGGTTTGGTAACGGTGAACTCCAGTAGGAGTCCTTTACCAATTCAAGCTTCCAGAGTGATAAGGTCGACTGAAAGTCAGTCACAGGCTTTGTCTTTACTCTCAGTGGAAGGACGGTATGTTGGAAGAATTCCAAGCTAGATACCGTGGCAATCTAGACGATAAAGGCTGAAAACATCGCTACCAACGATGCTACCAAAGTGGATGTCTGGATAAATCTTGTTCATGAGATGAACATGGTTCCTACCATTGAGCGTCCAATAACTGTTATTGCGACAACAACGGAGTTGAAGTTTTGGCCTAGGAACACCGGTCCCATCAGCGATCCAGACATATTCTGATGACAGTATCACCTGATCAGGGAGATGGTTAATCTCCAAGGGATCGAGGTTAGGAGAGTTGGCGCGAAGGATAACACCGCGGATCCACTCATAGAGGCCTTTCCCTAGAGAGACTTTTATGGGGCGTTGAGTATGAGATACTACAACAAATGGACTTAGTGCAAGTGGGAGATTGTTAGTTATATGTATGCCTTAAAGGCCATTATTATACATGTGATGTATATTATAGTGGATGCTACTGTAAGTCGATGCTATGCACCCCGCGGAATCGCGGGGAGGCGGAAGGTGTAAAAAACGATAATTTTAGCATCATAACATCGACTGTAAGCTATGATCGTAATCTAAACCGTATCTAGCAAAAGCAAATGAAGTATAAATAAAAGTACAGAAGTTTATACCTCAAGAAATCTGGTCCTTCTTCTCCTTATCTCGCTGTCCTCCTCACCTGCACGAACTCCTTGAAGTGGTACGGATGTCGTCTCCTCGTCGGCTTGCTTGAATCCTAGATGATCCACCCGAACGTTTGTGCACCAAGCTTTTCTTCTAAACCAAAGAAACTAGATCAAGTAGTTTGCTAAACTAAATGATCTAGTGTGTGTAGATGATGTAGATGGATTGAGGAGTCTAATTTAGCTCAAGGTTACTCAACTCATGAGTGTTCTTGAGCTTGAGGGAATTGGAGATGGTGAAAAGAAATGGTATGAACTAATAGATGAAGAAGGATAGGGTTTTTTCTCTCTCTTGTTCTAAACTGAACTCTACTCCATTATGAATTAGAAAAACTAATTCAATAATAGATAATAGGTTCAATGGTCAAACAAATGACTCATGGGTCAATTGACCAACGTGTGTCCATAAAACCCAAGTCCTTATTCATGCATAATACACATCATTTCTTAATTACCTAAAAATGTATTAATTATTTAAAACTAAATGATTAATACAATTAGGTCATGCCATCTACAAATACATTTTGTACAAATTACGAAAATGCCCCTCGTCCGTACATACATACCTATATTCGTATTCCGAAAAATACGAATACCAAAGACGACAATCCATCAGTATAATACTAAGATCCGGCTTAAACCAAAGTCCACTAGTATTGTCCATCGACTCATCATGCGTGCATGTTCACACCATAATATTGTATTTTCTATTCCCCATTCTTATGCATTTTACAATGAAAACAGGTGCTTTTGACGTATGTCTGCTTCATGTTACAGGTTACAGGTTCTTGGACAGAAAACAGTGAAAACAATGTAAAGACGATAAAAAAATGGACTTTGACCAACAAAGAGAAGGATCTTGATCAAGCCTACATAAAGATCAGTTCACAAAGCAAGGTTCAAGACGTCGACACAAAGCGAACGGTTAAAAGTCCACTGAGCTACAATTATTCACTGGGAAATCTGTAAGAGAACCAGAAGCTATTATGAAGAATAAAGTAAATAAAACAGTAGCCCAAAACTACCAGAAGAAGCCCACAAAGTTTCAGTAGCTGATCTTCCTATTGGGCCGCGGATCCGCGGCCCAACCCATGCTGAAGCCGCTGATCCGCGGCCGTCTCGGGCCCAGAGAAGAATAAAATTTTACCATAATCTTGTTGCGTCTCTTGGTAGTTTTTCTAGGGGTATATTTGTAATTGTAGACATGCGGATCAAAATGTAACCTAGGGTTTCCTATTCTCTATAAATAGGAACTCTAATCATTGTAATTTCTCATGCCTCCCTATGCCTTTTTTCATTAATAAATTTTATAATTCTTTATGGAGAGCATCGGTGTTTCTTTTCAATTCATGAATTCAGATCTGACAACCCTGTGTTGATGATTGGAGAGATGCATCTGTAAGTAGATTTAATTCCTTGCTCTAGTTTAGATTTCAATTCCTGCCCTAGGTAATTTTCATTCTCTGCCCTAGATAAATGTTCTTCAATTCCCTAATGAGTGAGTAGTCTCCTCGCTTGTTAGGGTTAGATCTGGGGAAGGTTTGAGAGACGAAGATCTCTCATCCCCTTTCTTGCCCGTCATATATTTTTATAGGACTCCATGCATACCTTCTTATTCCGCTCCCTACGGCACCCTATCCCTCGAGGTAGCGGTGATATCGTAGTATAAAGGCCCGGATTTTAAGGTTTTCCATGGAGGTTAGGGTAAAGATTAAGAAAGGAAGGACAAGGATCTAGAGGAAGAACAATCTTCCCAATCATCCTAATCCCTTTTATTAATATTTACCATAACACCTAATTAGATCTTCATATGGGTATAGAAAGCGGTGAGATTTATAGACTTTCCAAACTTAACCTAGACCTAACCTTAGCAAGATTTAGATCTAGATTAATTCATTTTTTAGATTTAATAATTAATCCGAACAACCTTCGGAATTAACTCGTTAGCGCGAATCAGAAATTCACAACATCCCTGTGGACCGACCCGTACTCACCGGCTAGCTTCATGCGACGCCGTTCTTGATTGCGGTTACAAATATTTTTGATCTATCTTTTAGAAAGCGCAAGCACGCTGAATCACACCAATCAAATGGCGCCGTTGCCGGGGATGGCGTGTTATTTCCTTTTTGCAATTTCGGGTTAATCAAAATAAAAAAAAAATCATAAAAATCTAAAAATCCAAAAATTATAAAAATATATCAATTGTTATTTTTTTGGAAAGGGTACTTTGTTGTGTGAAATCTTACAGGAACCAACTCAGATCTGGAAATTTCCAGAAAGCAAAACAGAAAATAGAAGATCAGAACAGAGGAGAATTTCATAAACAGAACAACAGAAAAATTCTACAGACGCGAGCAGTCCAGACCACCGCGATTCCGCGGCATTAGAAGCCTTCTGCCGCCCTTCCGCGCTCATCCGGTCAAGTTTCGGGATCTGCGCCGCCATAGCCGCCGCGTTTCCGCCGCGTCAAGCCGCTCATACCGCGGATCCGCGGTCCCCCTATGTTATCAGCTGGAGAAAATTGCACTGTAAGTTCCTCTTTTCTTGCTCTGGAAAGCTAGATAAATATTTTCTGAAAATTCCTGCAGAATTTTGTGCGCTATAAAAATATTTCCCGTTCCAAATAACGATCTTGTGCAGGATTCTTGGGCCCCGCTTGAACTAAATTGATTGCAAGTGATATTTTGCTGTTGCATATCTTTTCTATAAAATATTTTGCTGTTGCATATCTGTTCTCTAAAAATCTTTTTGCAACAATTTTCAAATAAAGAAAAAGAAAAAGGAAAATTTTTGTTACAAGAACTTGCAAACTTTTGCCGCAAATAAATCCTTGCACCATCATCCAACCTTCCTTTTTTCTTTTAACATGGGTACCCCACATAAAAAATCATTAGCCGAACTTTGGTATCCCGAACCTAATTTTGCGTCGTTCGGCAATTTGTTCTGTCAATTTAAAGACGATCCTTCCTTGCCTAAAATATCGTTGAAAGATCAAATAGAAGCGTCTAGGAGAAACAATTCGACTTTTCAACCCACTTTGTGTCAACCAAGTCAACCGTTACCACCTCCATATGTTGATACCACTTTTTCAAGTCCTTCTGTCACTTCTAAGCCGATGTCCATTGCTGAGCATATTGCTCAATCTCGTAGCCGATCTTTCACCCCTCTCCACACATCTAGTTCTAGGGATCAACAAGACTATTCACCTTTTTATCCACATGTTGACCCTACCCCAATCCAAGAACCTTGGTATCCCGAACCTAATTTTGCGTCATATGTCAATGTGTTCGGTCAATTTAAAGACGATCCTTCCATGCCTAAAAAATCTTTGAAAGATCACATAGAGGAGTCTAGGAGAAATAGTTTGACTTTTCAACCCACTTTGTGTCAACCAAGTCAACCTTCACCACCTACATATGTTGACACCACTTCTTTAAGTCCTTCTGTCACTCCTAAGCCGATGTCCATTGCTGAGCATATTGCTCAATCTCGTAGCCGATCTTTCACCCCTCTCCACACATCTAGTTCTAGGGATCAACAAGACTATTCACCTTTTTATCCACATGTTGACCCTACCCCAGTCCAATCACCCACTTCCTACCAGTCCTACCCGACCTTTCCACCTTCACTAGACACTGCTTCTACACAGCCATTAGGGAGTTTCACATATCCAAACAATTTCGAATCTTTTACCGAAACCCCCTTACCACCCAAGTCTAGTTTGGAAGAGGCGTTGGAGGCGTATATCGCAGCAACAAACAAAATGGTTAGGAATGTGGAAGCGTCCGTGGCCACCCTTATGCAACCTGCTGAACCGGTAGCTAGTTTCCAACTAGCTCCAAATTTTTCAATGTATGAGGCGGCAGTTGGACAGAGTGAGAATGAGAGAGGGTTTCCAAATCAAACCTACCCTTACCCAATTGAAGCCCACAACTCCAGTTTTCCATCGAATGTCCTAAATGATTCACAAGTTCAAAATAAAAGCGAGTTGTGTGATTTTGTAGTGTTTGATTTGCCAGATTGTGAAGAACCCCCTTCGAGTGAAACAGCACCTAATCCGTTTGACCTTTACACTTCCACTCTAGAACCTACATTGATAAACATCCATGCTTTTGAGGAGGTGTCTAAAGAAATTGACTTTCACTTGATTGAGGATATAGACGCCGGGAATATTTCGGATGATGAACCTGTCGATTTAATTGAAGTTTTATGTTCAAATCATCATCCCGAGTTATTAAATGTTTCTCCCGAATCTCATATGCGTCTTGATTTTGATGATAATGGCATGGATGAGTTGAATATCGAGGAGAATTATGAGGATAGTACTGAGGATAATATTGAGGTTGAACCATTTTCGTTTGATGTGTCGAATTTTCCAATACACCCTCCTAAATCCTTAACTGATACCCTTCCTCACTCACTTCCTTCCGTCCTTCCTATCGTTTTGACTGTGCAAGAGACCGTTACGCTTTCATCTCCAATACCTAGTTCGACGTACCCATGTTTGCTCACGACTCTTGAGGGATTTAATCTCATTTTTTCGCGGGTTGATAGATTAGCACAATCGCTTTTTACACATCGGTCATTACAACTTGTGCTAATCTATACGCTCCATCCACACCCTCAAATTCGTATTCCCACTTTCTTTGGTTCTTCTAATCTTCCTTTAATGATATCGAGTGTTGATGAATCACAATCCGACATTTTGAGTTCGATAATTTTCAATTGGAACTTCGAGGAAAGTTTCGAAGATATTTTCGCCGACGAACTCGCATTCTTAAATGATATGGATTTTGTGATTAATCAACCTCCACTCGAAGAAGTAGAACCCCTACCATTTCTTCTTCCCCTCCGCCATTATCCTCCACCCAGACCATATTATCCCTTTCTCTCCACACGGTCTCGTGTGCTTCTCATTTCTTTTCTTTCCACTCCATTCTTTCGCCAACTCTACCATTACCACGATAGAATTTTTGAATGGTTGGTGCTAACCTTTGGATTGTGTAAGGCCAAGCTTAAGTTTGGGGGGAACCTTTGTATATATGTATATATATTTTTGTTTTCTTTTTCTCTAAAAAAATAAAAAAAATTTCAAAACATTAAAAATAAAAAAAATAATAAACAGGGGAGTGCCGGTATTTTGACCCTCTTGGTTTAGCATGACAGTGAGGACACTGTCAAGTTCAAGTTTGGGGGTATGCTCGGTACGTCTTCTTCCTTCGCATTCATTTGTACATATTTTTGCATTTGCATGCTTATTTGAAAACCCATAAAAATTTGAAAAAATTTCAAAAATTATAAAAATTACTGTATTCAATTTTGGCTTATTTGACTTGAGTTTGACAAATAGGTTAACTGGTTAGGAACAACTAGATCTTAGACTTAGTAAATTAAAAACCCTAAAAATAACCTTTCTTAAAGTTTAACAGTAGAAAGTATATGCCTTGTAGTTTATTTAGAAATAGGCAAATTTTGGGTTCACTTCTTGGGCTAAGTCGAAACAAGGGAAGAGTATTGATGTTCTTATTAGAGTATAAGTTTGAAAAATAGTTCCTAGCTTAAGTCTAGATTCTGAAAATGTATACCCTACAATTTGCACAATCACGCACCTTGAAACTTGGAATAGTAGAAGAGACCTTGAAATGCTCTTGTCTAGAGTCCTTAGTATGAAAAAGTGTGAATGAATAAAAAAAAAAATGGACACTGGTTTTTGTGATTACTTAAGGCTGCAAAAATAGAAAAATACTTAGCGAGGGTGCTTCATCACCTAGTGCCTTAGACCAACTGGTTTGGGAGTCACTGCTAAAGCCTTGGGTGTTGCAAAGACTAGGAAGTATGCTTTAAAGTGCAAACGCATTTTGTAATCGGTCGTTGGTACCTCAAGAAGTATTAACGGTCGCATGAAGGATGTGTAAGCAAATTTCATTTAAATTCACCTACTAAGAAGTGCTTTGGACAAAGGACGAGAGTACGATTGCTTGATTTGAATTTCCAAGTGTAGGGGTGATATTTACACACACGTGGGATATGTGATTGGAGTTTAGATAAGAGAAAGGAATGAAGAATAGAACTTGTATCTTTAATGGAGTTGATAGAAATTCCTAAGTGGAAATGGAACCCTAGAAGGAAAACATAGGAAATGCCGAAAGCTAAGTAGATCTGCATGATATATATAATCTTAAGTTAAATAATGAGGAAGTGTGAAGAATATGGGTGGATAATTTGCGAGTCAAAAGATAATAGAATTCCTTGTTAGAAAACCTAATTGGAGAACTAAAGTCAATGGGCCGAGTTGATAGGATTTTGTGGGTGTAATCCGCTGAAAACCCTCAGGAGACAACACTCCTCCTACTAGGGACACCTAGAGGTTTAACGGCTTGTTGCACGAGCTCAGTGCAATCGCGTTCCCTGCGAAAGTGCGGTTAGATTTTTATCGAGAATAAAATAAAAAATAAGTTTGCTCGAGGACGAGCAAAAGATAAGTTTGGGGGTATTTGTTCACACCATAATATTGTATTTTCTATTCCCCATTCTTATGCATTTTACAATGAAAACAGGTGCTTTTGACGCATGTCTGCTTCATGTTACAGGTTACAGGTTCTTGGACAGAAAACAGTGAAAACAATGTAAAGACGATAAAAAAATGGACTTTGACCAACAAAGAGAAGGATCTTGATCAAGCCTACATAAAGATCAGTTCACAAAGCAAGGTTCAAGACGTCGACACAAAGCGAACGGTTAAAAGTCCACTGAGCTACAATTATTCACTGGGAAATCTGTAAGAGAACCAGAAGCTATTATGAAGAATAAAGTAAATAAAACAGTAGCCCAAAACTACCAGAAGAAGCCCACAAAGTTTCAGTAGCTGATCTTCCTATTGGGCCGCGGATCCGAGGCCCAACCCATGCTGAAGCCGCTGATCCGCGGCCGTCTCGGGCCCAGAGAAGAATAAAATTTTACCATAATCTTGTTGCGTCTCTTGGTAGTTTTTCTAGGGGTATATTTGTAATTGTAGACATGCGGATCAAAATATAACCTAGGGTTTCCTATTCTCTATAAATAGGAACTCTAATCATTGTAATTTCTCATGCCTCCCTATGCCTTTTTTCATTAATAAATTTTATAATTCTTTATGGAGAGCATCGGTGTTTCTTTTCAATTCATGAATTCAGATCTGACAACCCTGTGTTGATGATTGGAGAGATGCATCTGTAAGTAGATTTAATTCCTTGCTCTAGTTTAGATTTCAATTCCTGCCCTAGGTAATTTTCATTCTCTGCCCTAGATAAATGTTCTTCAATTCCCTAATGAGTGAGTAGTCTCCTCGCTTGTTAGGGTTAGATCTGGGGAAGGTTTGAGAGACGAAGATCTCTCATCCCCTTTCTTGCCCGTCATATATTTTTATAGGACTCCATGCATACCTTCTTATTCCGCTCCCTACGGCACCCTATCCCTCGAGGTAGCGGTGATATCGTAGTATAAAGGCCCGGATTTTAAGGTTTTCCATGGAGGTTAGGGTAAAGATTAAGAAAGGAAGGACAAGGATCTAGAGGAAGAACAATCTTCCCAATCATCCTAATCCCTTTTATTAATATTTACCATAACACCTAATTAGATCTTCATATGGGTATAGAAAGCGGTGAGATTTATAGACTTTCCAAACTTAACCTAGACCTAACCTTAGCAAGATTTAGATCTAGATTAATTCATTTTTTAGATTTAATAATTAATCCGAACAACCTTCGGAATTAACTCGTTAGCGCGAATCGGAAATTCACAACATCCCTGTAGACCGACCCGTACTCACCGGCTAGCTTCATGCGACGCCGTTCTTGATTGCGGTTACAAATATTTTTGATCTATCTTTTAGAAAGCGCAAGCACGCTGAATCACACCAATCAGTGCACGAGTGTACGCACGTGATCGAACCCTTTCGTAAAACCATACGATATCTACACGTTTTGCTCGATACAGGGAAACGCTCCGTGTGAGACTCTAAAGACTCGACTCTACGCTGGCATTGGGTTTAACCACAGGCCGCAAGCGGTACTAGCTGTACGTAACGGTCCCCAGGTATTGTCGATAAGCAAGCCGATGAGCATAACTTATCCGAACTCCTACTGAGTCTGTATGTGACAATCTCCGTACAGTCCGGTCTGTCCGTCTAAGAGTATCGCATATCTGGCCTAGAGGGGCGGTAAACGTCAGACCCCTAATAGCGGTATAAGTCGTGTCGGAGTACGGTCCAATACACCCTGAGAAACTACTGGAGTACCTACCAGTAAATCTTGCTTGCCCTGGCCAGGGACTATGTGTAATGGCGTTCTGAACACAGCGCGATATCAGCCCCCAATATCGAGAGAGACGAATCCTATCTAACCGCCACTGCCTCCAAGTGCTTCGGGACTGCACCCAACTACTACCTGTTTGCACGACCCAGTAGAGCTGTGGTAGGGTAGTAATCTAAGAACAGTGGGAACACACTTGAGGCGAAGCAGCAGTGTCAAGTCAACGGACTAAGCTGTACTCATGTCATCTGGGTACTGCATTCTGATGATAGGTATATTACCAACCAGCAGTTCCCAATGAATCCGTCCAGTGTAACTCACAACCTAACGGGCACTTGCATACTATCTCCAGTACGACGTACCGATGGCTATGGGACAAACTATCTCCCAGGCTGGGAAGGGAAGCGTGTACACTAGTCTACTCTGGAGTATCGATGCCCTGTATTGATAATCCCGCAACTAGGGACCTGTAGAAGGATGTGCTTGCAGATTACCCAGCCCCCACTAGTGTGATTGCTATCACAACGCTGGTAATCAAGCATAGATCCTAAGGGCTCTACTAATATGCATAGGCGATATGTTAAAAGAAACATATGTACATATTGAAGTAGAAACAAACCAAGTAACATACTACTATTTTTAGCAAGAATGTTATTACAACTGTGAATATCCTAAGCTTCCATTAAGTAATATACAAACTAGTATGATACAGTAATGCCCTCTAGGGCATATACACTAACAATCTCCCACTTGCACTAGGGCCATGAACTGGCATATCACATACCTATCATCTCGAATAGCCTTTCGAACTGCGTTTGAGAAACAGTCTTTGTGAATGGATCGGCAGTGTTGTCCTCTGTAGCAACTCTCTGAACCTCGATCTCCCGGCGATCCACGATCTCTCTGATAAGGTGATACCGCCTCAAGATGTGTCTGGACTTTTGATGGGACCTGGGTTCCTTTGCTAAAGCTATAGCCTCGTTGTTGTCACAATACAGAGGTATTGGACCAACAATGGACGGAACCACCTGAAGATCTGTCAAGAACTTCCTCATCCAGACTGCTTCTTTAGCGGCGTCGGAAGCAGCAATATATTCCGCTTCCATAGTTGAGTCAGCAACGGTATCCTGTTTGGAACTCTTCCAACATACCGCCCCTCCGTTGAGGGTGAAGACATAACCCGACATGGACTTGGAGTCATCTTTATCGCTCTGGAAGCTGGAGTCAGCAAAAGCCTCGATTTGGAGATCTTTTCCGCCATACACCAAGAACATATCCTTAGTTCTTCTCAGGTACTTGAGAATATTCTTTACCGCTATCCAGTGGTTCGCTCCTGGGTCTGACTGATACCGGCTTACCACGCTTAGTGCGTAAGCTACATCTGGTCTGGTACACAACATCGCATACATTATAGAGTCTACTGCAGAAGCGTAGGGTATAATAGATATGCGATCTCTTTCCAAATCAGTCTTGGGAGACATCTCTTTGGAAAGGGTGACTCCGTGACAAACCGGTAGGTTACCGCGTTTGGAATCTTCCATACTGAATCTTTTCAATATGGTGTCGATATACGTGGACTGTGAAAGTCCCAACATCCTTTTTGATCTATCACGATAGATCCGGATCCCCAGTATGTAAGAGGCATCACCCAGGTCTTTCATAGAGAACCTTTGTGATAAGAATCTTTTGACAGATTGTAGGGTAGGAATGTCATTTCCTATCAAAAGAATGTCGTCTACGTATAATACGAGGAACACAACAGTTCTCCCTACAATCTTACTATACAAGCATGGTTCATCTGGATTTTTGATAAAGTCGAATTCTTTGACTGTTTCATCAAAACAGATGTTCAAACTCCGCGATGCCTGCTTTAGTCCATAAATGGACTTAAGAAGCTTGCACATTTTCTCGCTGCTCCCACTCTGATTAAAACCTTCTGGCTGATCCATATAGACGCACTCTTCCAAATGTCCATTTAGGAAAGCCGTCTTTACTTCCATCTGCCAGATCTCATAATCGTAGAAAGCAGCAATGGCAAGAATAATTCGAATAGATTTGAGCATAGCCACTGGAGAAAAGGTTTCATCATAGTCCAAACCAGGTCTTTGACGAAAACCTTTTGCAACAAGTCTAGCCTTATAGGTTTCAACCTGTCCATCTACACCAATCTTCTTTTTGAAGATCCATTTGTAGCCAACGGGTTTTACCCCTTCTGGGGCAAAGTCCAAAGTCCATACTTTGTTAGTGTACATAGACTCCATTTCGGTCCGCATTGCATCTAGCCATTTTACCGAGTCTCTGCTCTGAATGGCTTGTTGGAAGCTAGTTGGCTTATTATTGTCAATGATGCAATCCTCTCTATCCCCGTCTATGAGAAATCCGTAGTATCTCTCGGGCGGATGAGAAAACCTACTACTCCTGCGGAGTGGTGCGGGAATGTCCTGTTCTTTTGAAACTTCTGGTTCTACCAAGCTTTCGGTAATAGTTTGTGGTTCTGGAATTTCTTCCAGTTCCATTGCGCTCCCACTTATTTCTTTTTCTAAGAACTGATGTTCCAGAAAGTGGGCATGACGAGAAACAAAGATTTTTTGTTCCTCTGCGTAATAGAAAAGATACCCCCTGGAGTTCTTTGGGTATCCCACAAACTTACACAGTACTGAGCGTGCTTCGAGTTTGTCCACATGCTGCTTTTTGACGAAAGCTGGACATCCCCATATATTTAGATATTGAGGATAGGGTTTCTTCCCACTCCATATCTGATATGGTGTGGTAGGCACTGTCTTGGTAGGAACTTTGTTTAAAAGATATGCAGCTGATTCTAGTGCATAACCCCAAAACGATTGCGGTAACTCAGCATTACTCATCATGGAACGAACCATATCCAATAGGGTTCTGTTCCTCCTCTCCTGTCACGACCCGGAATTGGCACGTGACGGCTCTAATACTACGCAACGTCTACATGTGTAACGCAGTAAAAGAAAGCCAAACCCAGAAATCTAAACCATTAAAAGACAAGAAAAGATAAAAAATATTGTTTAAACTTTTAAAAATCGCAACCCAAATTCTTTAAAAAAATCCAACTTTTCTTTCTTTAAAATTTTGGCAGCACCTCCTTTGTAAAAACTAGCCCCAAAAATGGGTACAACATAAATATAAATAAAGCATCCCCAAACGGAAGCAAATACACGCCCAAAGACGGAAAACAACCACCACAACAAATATACGACGCCGTAGCGAAGAAATAAAAGACGATAGGAAGGAAACTGTATAAAAGACAACCAAGTCACAAAATAATATACAATATCGTCCTCACCAAGTCTCTAAGTCAACAAGAAAATAGTAGATGGAGAGTACAAGGATACAGCGAATATACAATACAACAATACGGATAACCAAAAAACCCACCTAAGCAAAACTGCACACTATGAGCTGAAGCGGTATTCGCAGCAAAAGATGATCAAATAGATGAATAGCCTGCCTCGACTACTCTGGGGAACACCCTGCAAAACAACTGTGGCACAACGGGGGTGAGTTGCCAACTCGTGAATAGTAATTAACATATGCAGGTAATCGCAAGTATGTACGTACATCGTGAATCTAACATATGCAATTAATAGAAATAAAAGGTCATATGAATGCAATAATCATGAAAGGTACACTAGCAGGTACAACTAATATATGAAGCAATAATAATATGACAATCGGTATGTAATAATCATGCAATAATGATATGAAAATGTATATATGCAACAATCATGAAAGGTACACTAACTAACAGGTACAACTACACATGAAGCAATGCATATAATAAAGGTATGTAAATGCAACAGTCATGAAAAGTACTCTAACATGTACTACTAATACATGAAGCAGTGCATAAACAATAAATGTGGAGTATGGAATGAAATATGTCATTTCCACGGAATCCTGACATCGTGGTAGGATCATAATCCATCAAGACAATCCAAATCCCAATTTCCTCAAATCAGCACCCAAATTGGCTCTCATATCATATAAGTCTCACAAATCCTTAATGTACAATATCGAATAAATCTCCTATATTCTGAATGTACAAAATTAAGTAAATATCATATGTCCTAAATCCAATATCAAGTGAATCTCTTATAACATAGGTATATTTGCATGAATAAACATGATGAAGTATATGAATTGATATGTATACATATATATTAGCGTCTCATTCCACCAATATATACATATATGCATATATAACAGCGTCCCATTTCACTGTTATATATATCTAGGAGTAAAAATATCATGAAACCAATGTGTCAAGTATCGACACAGAAATGCCGATCGATCAGGTGCTGTCACCAAGACTGGCACCCTGATAGGTACGTATCATACGCTATACCGAAAAGCACGAGTGCCTAGCTCTGACCCTCGTCTTTCCACGTACCCATACGTACATGACTCCTGTCGGTATCCCTATGATAACCGCCGAGTCATAGGTAATGCCACCGGATGGTATGGTTCCCCTGACAGGCTCAATCAGCAAGGTCCATCAATCGTCTTACCCCGGGGTACCTCCGGGCCCCACCATGTACCCTCATACGGTCTCGACGCCTCCTCGCATGGGATATATATATATATATATATATATATATATATATCAGAACCGATAAAACTCATGGTGCATGCTGAAATATCATATCAAGGGAAACCGGGTTTTTCAAATAATGCATAATTTCATGAACTCCCATGGTCCCCAAATCCAGAAAACATCATGAAAAATCCATATCTCAATGCGAAAATCCATGAATATAATATATGCAACATAAAACTGAAATGTAAGCATATAAAGGAAAAGCCGCTAATTAACCGAAATAAGTTAATATAAAATATCATGCGGTTCCTATTTTCTCCAATTCTAAATAATATCAAGTAAAGGTAAATATGTAGCTATAACTGATATATGTGTAAACATAAAGGTATAACAAGGTATATGTATCTACCTATAAGTAATGATGTAATATACCCCTGGGTATAAGTGAAGTATGCGTGCAAGGTATACATGTAGCTATGTCATTAAGTGCGTATGTACCTATTGCTAATGGTACAATACTCTATAGGTATACAGATAACTAGCATGTAAGTATGTCAAGGCATATGTGTAAGCATGTGGGTATACAGGTATGCTATAGGTCATATGCGTAAAGAAATATGAATCAATGTCTCAATGTCCCTAACCAAACTATATCATATCTGTAAGTAGGTTGTGCGTGTCATGGCAATTATTGACGGTATGTGTGACATACAATCAGTGCTCGTGCAACATGAGCCGTCAATAATATGTGCAGTGTCCTAAGGATACTAGTCCAAGCACAACAATAACTAAGCAGTAGAGTGAATGCACAATTCTAAATATGAAATAGAATATGCGACAAGTCAAGTCATTTCTAGCCCAGACGCATAACGCCATGCGGGCGATTCCCCTGTAGATGTTAAATCTACTCACCAACGCTTCTGGCTAGGTGAAGCCTACCACCTGTTTTCCTTTTGTAGCAGTGTCCGAAGTTCCTGCCTGCGAACCTGTAACATAAAACAACATAACAGAAATATATTAGCAATTGAACCAAAACACGTACAATCTACACGGACCAACACGACACACATACGTACTCTAAAGGGTTCGTGTTGTAGCTAACGCGTATAGCAACACTACGAAACCAACTCAGAGCAACAGCAACACAGAACACGCACCGTATCGGATAACGTATCGCACGAAACGAAACACTAGAAATATGTAAAGTGGTCCCAGATTTTTCTGTACCAGTAATTTGTAAAAATTGCAAGTACCATGAGATCACAAATAACCCCAGAGACCCCTACACAAAAAATTCACCACCCAAGTCCCCAGTCTGGCCGCAAATTGCAGCCAGAATCAATAAATCTGCGGCCCGATCATGGTGGAATTGGTTCGTATTTTGAGGGTAGGTTCTAGGTCTTTACACTAGGTTACTGTCATGTCAACTTTTGCAACAAATACCCGGTTTAACAGCAGATCATCCGAGACGCAAACATTATACTAAAAATACGATATTTACCCGAAACGATACGATACATGATAAAAACTAAAACAAACAAGCTAAGCTACACAATAAATACCTAAAGAACAGAAAGGAATCATTAACTACACAAAAGAACTCAAAGATCCAAGCTTTGCACACTCCAAGGCATCCAAGAGGCAAATCCAAGAAAAATGTGTGATTTTTGTGAGTTTTTGTGAATTTTGTGATGGGTTTTGGGATGGAAATGAGAGAGTGTTCAGTTTGATGAGAGAGGAAGAAAGAAATATGAAAGAATTAAGTGAGAAAGAATGAGAGAGTGTGAGGAAATGAGAGAGGTAGGTGAGTGTAGGGTGAGGTAAGAGGTGAGTGCAACACTAGCATTAAATGCAAACCATACTCTCACATAAATGCACCCACACCTCATCATTGCCACCTCCTCACCTTCAAAACAATTTCTCTCTCTCTCTCACAGAAGATCAAAGAATGGTTAAGGATTAAAGCAAAGATTTGGATAAAGCAAAGAGATTAGGTTAAGTATCATGGTTGCTAAGAACTAGATTAGCACAAACAAATCTCACATTTACGTGCACACGTGCGTGCATGCTCATAAAAAATAATAATAAATTATTAATTAAATGTTATAAAATGTGAGGAACCCGAATTGGTAAACTTTTTACAGTAAACCCGCATTAACGTCTAAACGAACACTAACCGAAATCTAAGGCGTTACAATCTCCCCCCTATAAAAAAATTCGTCCCCGAATTTAAAATTCTTACTAAGCGTACCTTCAAAGAGAAGATTACAAACTCTCATATCTCGTTCACAGCCTTACAAGTGATCACCTCACCATACGGCTACGTCCAAGAAAAACCTTCACAGATGGCAGTTGCCTTGACCGAAGTTTCTCCACCTGCTGAGCCATTAACACAATTGGCTGCTGGTGAACGAAAGATCGCGTCTCAAGCTAAATGGTCTGATGCAGAATCATGTGAGAAAGGTTATGAAGGTAATTGCAAAGTATCGACACGAGGAAATACTGGGTGAATACTAAATAATCTGGGCGGAAGTGCCAAATTATAAGCAACGGAACTAACTCACTTTAAGGATCTCAAAAGGACCTATAATCTTGGGATAAGCTTCCCAAAACTCAACACGTCATTCATCAGAAAAATCCGTAGGAATACATGATCTTCCACTGCGAACTCAAGTCTACGACCACCACGGTTGGTATAAGACCTCTGTCCGCAATGGACAATTCTCATCCTGACCTAAAACAACTGGATCATCTCCGAAGTCTCTAGACTAGCTGGGGTCCAAAAATCCTACTTACGCAGAGTCAGAAAAACAGACTGGAGATCGACAATACCTAACAACTAAACCTAAAGGTTGCCAATTGGAGTGCCTCCTGATAACTGCTATCGAAGGAGAACCCTAACTATGGCAAGTGACGATCCCAACTGCCGACAACAATTAGTACGTATGCACAAACATATCCTCCAGAGTCGGTATAGCCCGCTCTCACAAAACCATCATCCTGCAGATAGAAAGATGGAGCTAAAACTCAACCAGTACCCAAGGCTTCCTGAAGCTCCTGCCCAAGACGGCAAGCGAACAAGGTGCCTTCATTGGGTACGACCCATGAAGGAACTCCGTGCAACGCATAATTTAACAAAGGACAACTGAGCAAACTGAGCATAACCGGACAACAAGCATCCGAATGGAGTCACACCCTGACTAAACCTGGGTAGACACCATAACGAAATTTGTGGAGACCTGCTCCCATTCCCATTTCGGAACGGTTAAAGGTTGCAATTCTCCAGCCGGTCTCAGATGCTCAACCAAAGCACACAACAAGACAGACACCTTGAAACGAAACCCGAAACTTCTCTTTACATCCCTGCCCACCCGTAACTATCTCACAAGTCACGTCAAATGCTAGTGGAACTTGAATGAGTACAGAGAGTTGACAGATATGCCTACTCTAGGATTTCGTGTCTCTACCCAATAGTATCAGGTACACAAACGCGTACCTAAATGTAGCACACCCATGTCACAAATCAAGGACTCCGGATCATTACCCAGCCAAGTATGCTCAAGTATCTCTGACGAACGAGCATTGGCGGGCAGTGCCTCACGAAAGCGATTAAGGAAAAGTGGTCGGGCGCGGACATGAGCAAGCTGTCCCTTCAGTAGAGGCGAACTTAAGCTGTACTCAACGATCGCACAAGAACTGTAAATCTGCAGAAGACTATCTCAACAATCACAACCTGCTGCAGGAAGATGTACATTAAGCTCTGGTGGTCCGTGAAAATCTGACACGACTCTCGAACAAGTAGTGTCTCCAAATCTCCAACGCAAGACCACCGCGGCCATCTCCAGATCATGAGTGGGATATCCTGCTAGTACTTCCTCCAACGTAAGGAAGCAAAAGCGATAACTCTATAATACTACATCAGTGCAAAATCGATCCCCACTTGCGAAACTTCACAGTTAAACAACAAAGTCGCCCGAACCAGAAAGCAAAGAAAGAATTGATGCAGTTGTTAACCAAGTCTTCAATTGCTGAAAAACTCTGCATGCATGCCTCAGTCCAAAGAAAAGAAACCTCCTTTTCGGTCAGTCCAGTCAACGGTGCAGCACTACACTAGCAATCCTGCACGAAACGGCGATAAAAACCTGATAAGCCTAAAATCTGCGGACCTCCATCCGTACACAAGTCCGGGCCAAAGCTGTATAGCCTCGATCTTCCTCGGAACCATACGAAAACCCTCTCCCGTAACTACAAGACCTAGGAGTCAACACAAACAAGCCTGAAGGAGCACTCCGAGAATCTAGCAAACAGCTGGTGCTCTCCCAGTATCTGCAAAACAAATCCTCAAGTGCCGCTCCTATTCCTCAAGACACATTGAATAGACCAGAATGTCGTCAATAACACAACAATAACTGGTCGAGGAACGGCCTGAAAAAATCTGGTTCATCATATCTACGAATGCTGCTAGGGCATTGGTGAGTCCGACGACACCATCAAAACACACTAGCCCTAGCACGCACAAGGCAGTTTTTGGAATGTCATCACTCCGAACCCGCAACAATGATGACCTGATCCCACACAAACTTAGAAAATGTCTCGCACTTGGGAGCTAATCGAAGAAATCGTCAATGCGAGGTAAAGGATACCTATCCGCACCGTAAGCCGGTTCAATTGACGATCCATCAATACACAACCTCAAACTGCCATCCTTCTCCTTGACGAACAGAAATAGGAGCTCCCCAATGCGAAACACTCAAACGCACAATCCCCCCAACAAACAATTTTGCAGCTGATCCTTAAGCTCCCTAAGCTTCGCCGGCTCATCTGGGACAACGTCGGAAAACTCTCGCACGAAAGGAACCTGGTCCAACAATCCACTGTGGCTGCATCATCCCTAACAAAAGTCAAGAATCCTCGACATCTTCTCCTCAAAAGCCGACTAGCGAAAAAGGCTGAATTCAAGCTGTGAGAGGCGGCACCACTGTCCACCTGCACAACAAGAACTGACTTGCCGGGAAAAAAAAACCTGACTGTTTCCTCACGGTAGTCCACAGACGTCTAACACGTAGATAACCAGTCCGTGCCCAGGAGAACGTCAAATCCAACATCTCTAGAAGGATCAAAACAACGGACGAATCTCTATCTCCTATCCGATTGGCACACGACCGAAACACGTGTCGCGCAACAAAAGAATCGCCGACAGAAGTTAACACAACAAACGGCTGATCTCCCTAACACGACTCTCGTCCCAACCACGACACAAAGTGTGAAAAACGAACAAATACATCAAAAGAACATACGAATTAAGGATACCTGAAAACTCTGCATTGGACGCCCGCGCGTCCCGATGAGTAGAAGCAAACTCTCGTGTCTGCCCCCTACCCGCAACTGGCTGAACTCGTCCTCTGCTAACCCGACCCCTCTGAGCAAACCTTCCACATCCACGACTTCTCTACACATAAGCCTGACGTGGTGCTAAGGAACAATGTTTGACAAAGTGTTGAAGGCTTCCGCATCGAAAACATTCATGCGATGACTGCTGACCCTCCTAGGGATGAGAGTTGAACGACTGTCCTCGTCCTAAGCCTCTGCTACTCCCGCGACGGTCATGAAGTCTATCTCGACGACTAAGCCTCTGTCTCTGGGTTGGTACACCGGTACGAGTCATCCACTGTCCCGGAACTCTCAAAGTCTCTGGAATACGTGTCTCGTCAACTGGGGCTGCAACCACTGGTGCTATGCAGGTGACGGACTGCTGCATGCTGATTGCAAGGAACAACTAGGTAATAGGGGTGACAACCTCCTGTCGCTGCACTCGAACGACCTCAACCAATGAACTCATCGTCTGGCGCATGTCCTGCATCTCTGCCACAAGCCTAGCGATACTATCTGTCGAAGGCGGATCCGTATGCACCTGTGCATCGAGCATGCTATCCTGGTCAGTCCTTGACCCACCCGAGTCAACTCTGACCTTGGCCCTCGCTGCATCACTCTGAGTCCCTATAGTCATCGGCGGCAAGGCTATAAATGGAAATAAAATTCGATAAGAATACGAAAATCGAATCACAAAGATATGAATTATCAAGGAAGGAATTTCAAGCAATTTGTACTTAGGTCACTTTGAGCGGAGTACCGCATCGTGAGTATGCCGCGGACATACACACACTACGTTACTCTGCTTAAGCTACCTACTCCATCATACCAAGGTCATTCTACACTCCGAAAGGTAAAATCTAGCGCTCTGATACCAACTTTGTCACGACCCGGAATTGGCACGTGACGGCTCTAATACTACGCAACGTCTACAGGCGTAACGCAGTAAAAGAAAGCCAAAACCCAGAAATCTAAACCATTAAAAGACAAGAAAAGATAAGAAATATTGTTTAAACTTTTAAAAATCGCAACCCAAATTCTGTAAAAAAATCTAACTTTTCTTTCTTTAAAATTTTTGCAGCACCTACTTTGTAAAAACTGGCCCCAAAAATGGGTACAACATAAATATAAATAAAGCGTCCCCAAACGGGAGCAAATACACACCCAAAGGCGGAAAACAACCAACACAACAAATATACGACGCCGTAGCGAAGAAATAAAAGACGATAGGAAGGAAACTATATAAAAGACAACCAAGTCACAAAATAATATACAATATCGTCCTCACCAAGTCTCTAAGCCAACAAGAAAATAGTAGATGGAAAGTACAAGGATACAACGAATATACAATACAACAATACGGATAACCACAAAACCCACTTAAGCAAAACTGCACACTATGAGCTGAAGCGGTATCCGCAGCAAAAGATGATCAGATAGATGAATAGCCTGCCTCGACTACTCTGGGGAACACCCTGCAAAACAACTGTGGCACAACGGGGGTGAGTTGCCAACTCGTGAATAGTAATTAACATATGCAGGTAATCGCAAGTATGTACATACAACGTGAATCTAATATATGCAATTAATAGCAATAAAAGGTCATATGAATGCAATAATCATGAAAGGTACACCAGCAGGTACAACTAATACATGAAGCAATAATAATATGACAATCGGTATGCAATAATGATATGAAAATGTATATATGCAACAATTATGAAAGATACACTAACAGGTACAACTACACATGAAGTAATGCATATAATAAAGGTATGTAAATGCAACAGTCATGAAAAGTACTCTAACAGGTACTACTAATACATGAAGCAGTGCATAAACAATAAATGTGAAGTATATAATGAAATATGTCATTTCCACGGAATCCTGATATCGTGGTAGGATCACAATCCATCAAGACAATCCAAATCCCAAAACTCCTCAAATCAGCCCCTAAATTGGCTCTCATATCATATAAGTCTCACAAATCCTTAATGTACAATATCGAATAAATCTCTTATATCCTGAATGTACAAAATCAAGTAAATATCATATGTCCTAAATCCAATATCAAGTGAATCTCTTATAACATAGGTATATTTGCATGAATAAATATGATGAAGTATATGAATTGATATGTATACAAATATATTAGCGTCCCATTCCACTAATATATATATATATATATATATGCATATATAAGAGCGTCCCATTTCACTGTTATATATATCTAGGAGTAAAAATATCATGAAACCAATGTGTCAAGTATCAACACAGAAATGCTGATCTATCAGGTGCTGTCACCAAGACCGCCACCCTGATAGGTACGTATCATACGCTATACCGAAAAGCACGAGTGCCTAGCTCTGACCCTCGTCTTTCCACGTATCCATACGTACATGACTCCCGTCGGTATCCCCATGATAACCGCCGAGTCATAGGTAATGTCACCGGATGATATGGTTATCCTGACAGGCTCAATCGGCAAGGTCCATCAATCGTCTTGCCCCGGGGTACCTCCGGGCCCCACCATGTACCCTCATACAGTCTCGACGCCTCCTCGCATGGGGTATATATATATCAGAACCGATAAAACTCATGGTGCTTGCTGAAATATCATATCAAGGGAAACCGGGTTTTTCAAATAATGCATAATTTCATGAACTCCCACGGTCCCCAAATCCAGAAAACATCATGAAAAATCCATATCTCAATGCGAAAATTCATGAATATAATATATGCAACATAAAACTGAAATATAAGCATATAAAGGAAAAGCCGCTAATTAACTGAAATAAGTTAATATAAAATATCATGCAGTTCCTATTTTCTCCAATTCTAAATAACATCAAGTAAAGCTAAATATGTAGCTATAACTGATATATGTGTAAACATAAAGGTATAGCAAGGTATATGTATCTACCTATAAGTAATGATGTAATATACCCCCTGGGTATAAGTGAAGTATGTGTGCAAGGTATGCATGTAGCTATGTTATTAAGTATGTATGTACCTATTGTTAATGGTACAATACTCTATAGGTATACAGATAACTAGCATGTAAGTATGTCAAGGCATATGTGTAAGCATGTGGGTATACATGTATGCTATAGGTCATATGCGTAAAGAAATATGAATCAATGTCTCAATGTCCCTAACCAAACTATATCATATCTATAAGTGGGTTGTGCGTGTCATGGCAATTATTGACGGTGTGTGGCATACAATCAGTGCTCGTGCAACATGAGCCGTCAATAATATGTGCAGTGTCCTAAGGATACTAGTCCAAGCACAACAATAACTAAGCAGTAGGGTGAATGCGCAATTCTAAATATGAAATAGAATATGCGACAAGTCAAGTCATTTCTAGCCCAGACGCATAACGCCATGCGGGCGATTCCCCTGTAGATGTTAAATCTACTCACCAACGCTCCTGGCTAGGTGAAGCCTACCACCTGTTTTCCCTTTGTAGCAGTGTCCGAAGTTCCCGCCTGCGAACCTGTAATATAAAACAACATAACAGAAATATATTAGCAATTGACCCAAAACACGTACAATCTACACGGACCAACACGACACACATACGTACTCTAAAGGGTTCGTGTTGTACCTAACGCGTACAGCAACACTACGAAACCAACTCAGAGCAACAGCAACACAGAACACGCACCGTATCAGATAACGTATCGCGCGAAACGAAACACTAGAAATACGTAAAGTGGTCCCAGATTTTTCTGTACCAGTAATTTGTAAAAATTGCAAGTACCATGAGATCACAAATAACCCCAGAGACCCCTATACAAAAAATTCACCACCCAAGTCCCCAGTCTGGCCGCAAATTGCGGCCAGAATCAATAAATCTGCGGCCCGATCATGGTGGAATGGGTTCGTATTTTGAGGGTAGGTTCTAGGTCTTTACACTAGGTTACTGTCATGTCAACTTTTGCAACAAATACCTGGTTTAACAGCAGATCATCCGAGACGCAAACATTATACTAAAAATACGATATTTACCCGAAACGATACGATACATGATAAAAACTAAAACTAACAAGCTAAGCTACACAATAAATACCTAAAGAACAGAAAGGAATCATTACCTACACAAAAGAACTCAAAAATCCAAGCTTTGCACACTCCAAGGCATCCAAGAGGCAAATCCAAGAAAAATGTGTGATTTTTGTGAGTTTTTGTGAATTTTGTGATGGGTTTTGGGATGGAAATGAGAGAGTGTTCAGTTTGATGAGAGAGGAAGAGAGAAATATGAAAGAATTAAGTGAGAAAGAATGAGAGAGTGTGAGGAAATGAGAGAGGTAGGTGAGTGTAGGGTGAGGTGAGAGGTGAGTGCAACACTAGCATTAAATGCAAACCATACTCTCACATAAATGCACCCACACCTCATCATTGCCACCTCCTCACCTTCAAAACAATTTCTCTCTCTCTCTCACAAAAGATTAAAGAATGGTTAAGGATTAAAGCAAAGATTTGGATAAAGCAAAGAGATTAGGTTAAGTGTCATGGTTGCTAAGAACTAGATTAGCACAAACAAATCTCACATTTACGTGCACACGTGCGTGCATGCTCATAACAAATAATAATAAATTATTAATTAAATGTTATAAAATGTGAGGAACCCGAATTGGTAAACTTTTTACAGTAAACCCACATTAACGTCTAAACGAATACTAACCGAAATCTAAGGCGTTACATCTCCGATACATCATTGTGTTGTGGAGTGTATGGAGGAGTAAGTTGAGAGAGAATTCCATTCTCTTTTAGGTAATCAGGAACTCGGCACTCAAGTATTCACCACCTCGATCAGATCTCAGTGTCTTGATACTTTTGCCGATTTGGTTTTCCACTTCATTCTTATATTCCCGGAATTTCTCAAAAGCTTCGGATTTATGCTTCATCAGGAAAACATGTCCGTACCTTGAGAAATCATCCATAAAAGTAATGAAGTAAGAATAACCGCTTCGTGCATGTGTAGACATTGGACCACACACATCGCTGTGTATGTGTCCTAAGAGCTCGCTTGCTCTTACTCTTTGTCCAGTGAATGGAGTTTTTGTCATCTTTCCTTTGAGACAAGATTGACAAGTTGTATAAGATTGATATTCGAACGGATTCAAATATCTTTTTTTATGCAACTTATTCAACCGTATTTTATTGATGTGACCCAGTCTACAATGCCATAAGAAAGTATGATTAATTTCTGGAGACTTTTTTTTGTGTGTATTCTGGACATTGAAAATCTGCGGTTGGTTTAATACGTATATACCGTTGTTTAATGTACCCAACCCAATCAAGTTATGATTAAGGTGGATGTTTACGACATCGCTTACAAATGCAAAATCATAACCTTCTTTAGACATTAAAGATATTGATATGATATTACAAGTCAAACTAGGTACATAATAACAGTTGCGCAAAACCAAAACATGTCCATTAGTCAATCCTGAGTGATGTTCCCCCACGGACATAGCATCCATGCTTGCTCCGTTTGCAACTCTGAGGGTCATATCACCCACCTTCAAGACTCTACGGCTTCTCAGTGCCTGCAAAGAATTACAGATATGAGATCCTGAACCGGTATCCAATACCCAGGAAGTAGAGTTGATTGACAGACAGTTTTCATTTACATACACACCTGAAGTCGAAGCCACAACCTGTTTCGCTCCCTGGTTCTGGGCTTTCCAGGCCCTGCAATCCTTCTTCCAATGGCCCTTCTTGTGACAGTAAAAGCATTCTTCCTTTCCTACAGTCTGCCCCCCAACTTTTGCTTTTCCCTTTGCTTCCACCTTACCAACACCGCCTCTCGCTTTGGTGGGGGCCTTCTTCTTCTTTCCTTTGGCTTTCGCCTTGGACCTGGAAGAAGAAGTGCCACCAACAAATAGAGCGGGTGTTTCCCTTACTTTCTGCAGGGTGCCCTCAGCACTCCTCAACATGTCGAGGAGTTCCGAAAGTTCAACTTCTTTACTTTGAATATTAAAATTCAAAATAAACTGGGCGTAGGTGGAAGGAAGGGATTAGAGAATCAAGTCTGTATACAGCTCATTCTCTAACGTGGTCCCGAGATCTGCGAGCTTCTCAATGTAACCAATCATCTTAAGGACGTGTTCCCCGACAGATGATCCGACGGCCAACCTCGCTTGAAACAGTTTCTTCGAGGTCTCGTATCTTGCGATACGAGATTGCTCTCCATATAATTCCTTTGTATGGAGGAATATGGATTCTAGGTCCATATTCTCGTGCCTCCTCTGATGTTCATTGTCCATAGAGGCAAGCACGAGGCACTTGGCCTTCTCACAGTCAATCTCCCAGGTCTTATGGACTTCCCTGTTCGCGATACTGGAGTCTGGGCCTGGGACGGCGGGGGCTTTTGTAGTTAGGACTTAGCCCAACTTGTCATAAGTAATAGCCATCTTGACATTCCTGAACCAATCTTTATAGTTTGGCCCTGTCAACATGTTTTTATCTAAAAGCAACTTAAGGCCCGTCATGTTTGGTTGCTGCAATTAGGAGAGAGAGAAGAAACACTTTAGCATGATGCTCTTGCAAGTTTAGAATGGTTTTTAGTTTATCTAAACAGGATGACTCCCACTGTTTCTCGAATCCCTCCTCAAACCAAAAGAGGAATTAGTCAGGATTAATCTCACCGTACAATTCTTGCTTAACCGTTCAGCCAGGCTAGTGTTGGTACTTTGAGGGAGGTTTTCCAACGCTTTCGCGAAGTTCCTTAATTACATAATCTCTTTTCCCTGGAGGTGTAGCCCCGCTAACACCGTTCTAGACACTTACTTGGTTTATAGCATTGATCGTTTAGTGAAAAAATCTCCTGAGGAGTAGCATATACTCACAGTAGGATCGAGATCCAAATATCATTGTGTGATAAAGTTGAAGGAATCCTACCAAAATTATCACACTCTAAATGGTATGCAATACTAGCAAGTTTCAGTTTCTTTAGAAACTCCCGATGTGGGTTTTTGCCCCATGTTCTTATGACCTTGACGAATGCCAACATATCATAAGTCACATGTCAAGTTCTACCCGTTATTCTCCAGGTTAATTTGGACCCACCCGTACATACCCTTGACGAAGGCCAAAATGGCAGTGCGACTGTCCCAAATCAACGCATTTATCTATGCTACAGATAAATATTTAGTAGCTACCAATCACTATGCCTTGGCGAAGGTCAAAATACATAGCTTGAATACTACTGAACATTTAACTGAAATGACGGAGGGCTACGAATGGTTTTGGTAAAACCGTGAACGTAGTGAACTTGATATAATCGAAGGAACATGATAGCTTTTAAAAGTAGTGGTTTAAGCTCCGCATTAAAAAGTTTGCTGTTTTTTTTTGAAAAAAAAAACCGAGTAGTTTTCAAATTTGTTCCAACAATTTAACTTTGGATTATTTGCTTTGCATTAATCTAATGCAGTCCCATCATTTACTCCTATCATTACAGAGAGAATTGAAAAAAAATATTACGTCCTCTTATGCCATCCGCATTCGCCACTGGGCCCCGTCATCACTCGTTAGGTTACTTAACTAATGATAGAGCGGGGGCTGGGCTAGCGCGGATGTAAAACATAAGCGATGCCTACTATATACCATATATAGATATTTTACAATCATCTCATGCAATAATAATCATTCCAGTCACAGATAAACATTTCAGATATGCTAGGAATGCCGCGTTTCGTTTAAGCCTGCAACGAAAAACGGATCCCACGGTCGCGATGAATAGCCAAACCCCACCCCAGACCCCTACAGGTATGGCAAACTACTCGCCAAATTCCGGAAGTGAAACAGCCTCCCTCAACAAAGTGAGTAAGCCACTTGGCACTTCAAAGAACCCGGTAGTTTGTGTACCCCACCTTGGGTCTATCCTAGGAGCAGAAAACAGTAAAAAGAAAATAATATAACGGTGGCTACAACCTCAACCCGAATGTGCCCCGCGAAATAATATTACATCAATTTTACAATTTACAAGAATGAAAGATAAAAAACGCTCATCTCACATCCCCGTCTATTCATCATCGACAATCAGAAAATGTTTATATACACAAATCAACAGATATGTGCAATCTCAACTAACCGACGTATAGCAATTAGTCGACGTTTAAAACACATATAACAATACAGAAGAACCAATTAGCTAAGTACAATAGGAATTCGATCGAAACATATTTTCCGTATCTACCCCAAATGCAAACCAGCACTCAGAAACATACTGGGTAGAAACCAAATATTCCAGAAATCATAATACCAAAATTAAGATATAACAGAATAAATCCGAGTTGAATCGGCCACGACTCGGCCGCGGTTCCGCCGCAGAAAGACTATTCTGCAGTGGATCCGCGGCTGTCTTGGATATTCAGAGGCTCGAATTTCTTGTGTTATCTTAGAAAACCCTGCATGTATTTTTCATGATACTGAAATAATTTTTTAGACAGTTTTGAAAATCGACAGAAACTGGGGTTTTCGGTATTTAGTTTTCCGGTTTTTCCGACGATCGAAATTCTACTACTTGCTAATCTGCTAGATTAGGTTTAGTTGGCTCTGATACTACTGTAAGTCGATGCTATGCACCTCGCGGAATCGCGGGGAGGCGGAAGGTGTAAAACGCGATAATTTTAGCATCATAACATCGACTGTAAGCCATGATCGTAAACAAAACCGTATCTAGCAAAAGCAAATGAAGTATAAATAAAAGTATAGAATTTTATACCTCAAGAAATCTGGTCCTTCTTCTCCTTATCTCGCTGTCCTCCTCACCTGCACGAACTCCTTGAAGTGGTACGGATGTCATCTCCTCGTCGGCTTGCTCGAATCCTAGATGATCCACCCGAACGTTTGTGGACCAAGCTTTTCTTCTAAACCAAAGAAACTAGATCAAGTAGTTTGCTAAACTAAATGATCTAGTGTGCGTAGATGATGTAGATGGATTGAGGAGTCTAATTTAGCTCAAGGTTACTCAACTCATGAGTGTTCTTGAGCTTGAGGAAATTGGAGATGGTGAAAGAAATTGTATGAACTAATAGATGAAGAACGATAGGGTTTTCTCTCTCTCTTGTTCTAAACTGAACTCTACTCCATTATGAATTAGAAAAACTAATTCAATAATAGATAATAGGTTCAATGGTCAAACAAATGACTCATGGGTCAATTGACCAACATGTGTCCATAAAACCCAAGTCCTAATTCATGCATAATACACATCATTTCTTAATTACCTAAAAATGTATTAATTATTTAAAACTAAATGATTAATACAATTAGGTCATGCCATCTACAAATACATTTTGTACAAATTACGAAAACGCCCATCGTCCGTACATACATACCTGTATTCGTATTCCGAAAAATATGAATACCGAAGACGACAATCCATCAGTGCAATACTAGGATCCGTCTTAAATCAAAGCCCACTAGTATTGTCCGCCCGACTCATCATGCGTGCACGAGTGGACGCACGTGATCGAACCCTTTCGAAAAACCATACGATATCTACACGTTTTGCTCGATGCAGGGAAACGCTCTGTGTGGGACTCTAAAGACTCGACTCTACGCTGGCAGTGGGTTTAACCACAGGCCGCAAGCGGTATTAGCTGTACGTAACGGTCCCCAGGTATTGTCGATAAGAAAGCCGATGAGCATAACTCATTCGAACTCCTACTGAGTCTGTATGTGACAATCTCCGTATAGTCCGGTCTGTCCGTCTAAGAGTATCGCATATCTGGCCTAGGGGGCGGTAAATGTCAGACCCCTAATAGCGGTATAAGTCATGTCGGAGTATGGTTCAATACACCCTGAGAAACTACTGGAGTACCTACCAGTAAATCTCGCTTGCCCTGGCCAGGGACTATGTGTAATGGCGTTCCGAACACAGCGCGATATCAACCCCCAATACTGGGAGAGACGAATCCTATCTAACCGCCACTGCCTCCAAATGCTTCGGGACTGCACCCAACTACAACCTGTTTGCATGACTCAGTAGAGCTGTGGTAGGGTAGTAATCTAAGAACAGTGGGAACACACTTGAGGCGAAGCAGCAGTTTCAAGTCAACGGACTAAGCTGTACTCATGTCATTTGGGTACTGCTATCTGATGATAGGTATATTACCAACCAGCAGTTCCCAATGAATCCATCCAGTGTAACTCACAACCTAATGAGCACCTGCATACTATCTCCAGTACGACGTACCGATGGCTGTGGGACAGACCATCTCCCAGGCTGGGAAGGGAAGCGTATACACTAGTCTACTCTGGAGTATCGATGCCCTGTATCGATAATCCCGCGACTAGGGACCTATAGAAGGATGTGCTTGCAGATTACCCAGCCCTCACTAGTGTGACTGCCATCACAACGCTGGTAATCAAGCATAGATCCTAAGGGCTCTACTAATATGCATAGGCGATATGTTAAAAGAAACATATGCACATATTGAAGTAGAAACAAACCAAGTAGCATACTACTATTTTGAGCAAGAATGTTATTACAACTGTGAATATCCCAAGCTTCCATTACGTAATATACAAACTAGTATGATACAGTAATGGCCTCTAGGGCATATACACTAACAGCTTGGACATATATAGGGAGGAATTTCTTACTCGACATGATAGTATGCTATCTGGTTGCTCTTTATCTTAACATGTACACTTATTGTCTCTCTATTATATGTTGATAAAGCCCTTAGGATGAGTACTTGACTACCAGGATTATGATGCAGATCATACTAGTAGGGCAGAGGTAGTCGGTAAATACATCCTTCAATTGTTCCTAGTCGTGGGAGTATCGAGACAGGGTATCGATATTCCAGAGTAGACTAGCGTATACGCTTCTCGACCCATATGATGGGCGATAGATGATCCCATATCCATTGGTGTTTGGCATCAGAGATGGTATACGGGTGCTCAGTTGAGACTGGGTACACTGAACAGACTCGCCGAGAACTCCAATATGGTACTATACCTATCGTTAGATAACAGTTCTCTGGTGACACTGGTACATGTTAGTCTGTCGACCCGAGATAGTCATAGAGTCTTGTGTGATTCCAACTGTGCTTTGATTTCCACCTTACCATATTTAAGAGATCGTGCAAAACGGTGGTTTTTGGGTACAGTTCCGAGTCACTTGGAAGCAATGAGCGATAGGAGGGGATTTCGTCTCTCCCGGTATTGGGGGTTGATGTTGCGCTATGCCTGATTGGCCATAACAGGAAATCCCTGACCAGGGTTGCTGAGATTTACTGGTAAGTATTATCGGTAGCTTCTCGAACCGTTATGAGCCTCACATCGGCATGACTTATCAGGCTATTCGGGTCTGACGTTTACCACCCTCAGGTTGTGATATGCGACATATCAGATGAAGAGACCGGACTGTACGGTAATGTTACTTATTGGATTCGCAGGAGTATGAGCAAGCTTGCTTGTTGATCTTATGATCGCTCAATACCCGCGTGACCGTTACGTTTAGCAGACCGATTGCGGCTTGTGGGTAACTGATATGATCACCACCTACTACCGGCGTATTGACGAGTCTTTAGAGTCCTACACAGAGGTTTTCTGGTTCAGGCGAAACGAAGTAGGAGCACATATGTGATATGTGCGGGACCAAGATTAATGCGCGTATGTTATACCGCATTCTATTCTCGCGATATGTGATATCGGTCGGTTATATGTGATATAGCCGGGTTATCGAATCAAGTGTTGATTCGATAAGTTGATATATATGATATTAGTCGGTTATATGTAATATAGCCGGATTATTAAATCAAGTGTTGATTTAATAATTTAATGTATAATTATATATTTGATATATTAATTTACATTAACTAATATTAGCTCACTTAAGCATTTCTTTTTCTTACTTGTGTGCACTTAATATATATGTGATATATATTAATGTATCATGCTTGCTGCTACATGCTATATGGGTATACGAGACTCACACCATACTTAACATAATGAAGGGTTTTATTTATTTAAAGTAAATCAAAATTAAATGGAAATTAGTTACATGGTTGAAGCTTGTGCAACCACTGACCAAGTCCACTAATTTTGTTTTACTTGAGATATTTGTTAACACAACCATTATCCCAAGCCATGGTTAAATCTCTACATGAGTTAGTATATGATATTAACTCACCCATGGTTGACATTCTACACTTGACTTTTTCCATAGTTTCTTTTCTTCATCTCCTTCCTCAAGCTCTCTATCTTTTTGGGAGGTGAAGAAAATGAGTGAGAAAATAATTTCTAAAGTGAGCAGAATTCCTACTTCATCAATCTCTTCTAGACTAGTCATTTAGATTGGGTTGTTTCTTCACTATTTCATCACTTAGTAAAGAGGTAGGTTGGGTTAGTGTCTCCTCGACGTAGATCATCTTCGGCCTCGAAGACTTCAAGCAAGCTTGTTCATTTCACCTTGTGGAGCCTTACTAGAGTCCGGGAGATCACTACTTGGAGTGAAGGGACTACTATACGGAGCTTTTGAAGTGAAGGACCGGTCTACAAAGGTTGTATTCCTTGTTCACTTAGATGTAAAGATGTTTACATTCTTGATTCGTCTAATTCTCTAGTTAAGATTCTAGGTTAGGGTTCTTTAGTGCGCCATTTTTTTGAAAATGGCAAGGTCGATGCCTCCCGAAACCCAGCGGCGATCCTAGGGAACCCTACAAAACACGTAGGGTGCTGGATTAGTGCTAAGCACTAGAGTCCTGTGGTACTCACGTGTGAAACACGTGAGGTGTTCAGATGTGAGCGTTTTTAGTCATTTTTGACTAATCATGGAGTGCTGAGCACTCTGCATGATACTCACGTGGGAAGCACGTGAGTGCTAGGCTTTGGGCTTTATTTTTTCGTTTCTCTCTTTTTTCAGAAGTGCTAAGCACTCGGATAGAGCTCACGTGCATTTCACGTGACTGCTTCCTTTTGTGGCGGCTGCCTAATTGACAAAGAAGTTTTTCTTTGCTCTTTAGGTGCCACGTGGGAAACACGTGAGGCAGTTTTAGCTTTACTTTTGCTTATTTTGAGCACTCACGTGGGAAACACGTGAGGCGGTTTTAGCCTTGCTTTTGCTTATTTTGAGCACTTACGTAGGAAACACGTGAGGCTTCAAAATAATGCTTAAGCACTAACGAGTCACCAAGATGTTCTTGTGTTTTCTTAGAGATATTGATCTCTGTTAATGACATTTTTAGTCATTGATTATCATCAAGAATTCGGTTTTGAGTATCTTGGATCATCATCATTTGAAAAACTAAGTTCTTTATATAGGGTTAAACCCTAATTTTTGAAGGAATTAAATTCCCATATGCTTCTGTTATTTTTTTTCTTTTATAACCTAGTTCTTTTCCCCTAAGCTTTGAATTTGCAGAACAAAATCTCCCCGATGAGAATTAAATTCTCAACTTGTGGGGAGTTTTGCTTCTGCAAATCTCAACCAGAGGAAGAACTAAGTTCTTATGTAAAGGGTTAAATCCTTAGATAGGCAAAGAAGAGACACTATGATCTCTGTGGTTTTTTTACCTAGGGTTTCAATGAGACAAGTCTTCTTCTTCTTTTGAGAATTAAATTCTCTTTCTTTTTCAAGAGCTCACTATATATTTTTTTGCAGAAGCTTGTGTGGAGTTCTCCCCCTTTTTTTCCTTCTTTTCTCTCTCTCTGTTTTCTCTTCTATTTATAGGATGAGAGAAAAAATCAACTTGTTAGGAGAATCTCTGATTGAGAGATCATGATTGATTTAATCCAAAATGATCTTTCGGATCACTTGGTGAATTTTATTCATCAATGGATTTTTAATCCAAAGGCTCTCTGTTTAATAGAGAAGTTTTCTTGTTTATTTAACAAGATTAGGAAATATATTTTCCTAAGATAGAATTTTATTCTATCAGATGATCGGTGGGTGATTTTATAATCACCGTTAGATTTATGATCCAAGGGTCCTCTGTTTAACAAAAAAGATCTTTCTAGTTTGAGAAAGATCAAGAAAATATTTCCCACATAAAATTTAATTTTATCTCGCCAAAGAGTGCATCAGAAGAACTCACGTGTTTAACATGTGACCCCTAGCATGGTGTTCAGTCGAAAATATTGCACGTTTGATATAACATTTTCCTTAATTTTCTTAAATATTTAAATGTGTTTATTATAAATTTAGAACATATTTGGGTTTATCTGCAAAATAGTATTTACCATATGTTTATATATTATAATTAACATTATGAAGAAAAATATATGCATATAATATTTATATAATATTTTTATCATGCATATAATATCAAATAATCTTAATCAAATTACTTAAAAGATTTATTACCATATAAAATTATTAAGATTATATCTCTATAATAAATATTACTAACATTATTCATGGAGATATTGTGCAAGATCTAGCTCAGGTCAGGAGATCGGGATATCGAGATGTCGGGAATGAAAAATCTGCCGATGGAGTTTAATTAAATCATAAAATCAATACTGGCAGAGACTCAGAGAAGATATGAAAATTCCTGATATCACAACAATCTCCATGTGTTAATATGAGGTTACAGAAGAATTTTCATCAACTGATCCCACTATCCCACCGCCCAACCGCGGAAAATACACCCAAAACACGGTGGATCCGCAGCCTTTCTGAGGAGTTAGGGTTTGGGATTTTGTGGATACGATCTTCTCAACAAACCCTCACATATGACATCTAAGGTTTGTATCTTCTGTGACTATAAATAGGACCAAGTGCTAAAGTTAAAAATCATCACCTTTAACACGAAGCAAATCACCGTTAAAGAACAAGTGATCCATGACAGGTCCGCGATTCGACGTGATAAAACGACGTGAGTATCGACGGAACATCTACTTCCTACGAGGCAGAGATCGATAACAACTTCTTCTTCTTCTTGTAATCTAAACTCATAGGATTTGAACTTGTGAAGTTGATTAATAAAGGTAGATCATTAGTTTAATTATTTCGTATTTAATTTCTGCATTATGATTTCCTTCTCTATCCTTTCTTCTTCTATCTCTATCATGCGCGAGTAATTCTCTGCTTGATAGGGTTCGTAGGATTAGGGTAGAACAATAGATGGGAAAATATTTTAACTTCTTTTAAGTCTTATGAAGTTTATAAACTTTAGCAAAAGAATCGTTAACATCCTAATCAGGCGCGCTATCAATTTATTGATAGTCACGACCGCGATTTGAGATCAGATTAACAATTGTTTGTTAAGGGATAGACATGAATAGAGATCAATGAAGGGAAAAGGGTTAATAGTGGGGAAACCCTAGTTTCTTCCAAGTACCCTAATCCTTATTCACCACTATTCAAAAGATAAATGGAGTCATCTTTATTAGTCATCCATGACTACTAAATCCTAACAAACCCTACAAGCCATCTTCTTATATATTCTACATCCAAAATCTATATCCGTATTTAAACTAGATCTTAAAACTATTCTCCTTTCTCCCTATTCTTTATTCAACTCGTCTAAAGTAAGATTAAAAGTTCCACGCATCCCTGCAGACGGCCTGTACTCATCTCGGCTAGCTACACGCGACACCGTTATTGATTGCGGTTACAAACACACTCTTTCATGACTAATCAAATGGCGCCGTTGCCGGCGATGCATGCGTAATTTTTTTTCTTGCTATTCGGGTTGAATTCTTATTCGATCCATATCATAAAAATAAAACAAAACCGCAACTTGTATATTTAACGATTAGTGAGCGAATTTTTTTGTATGGGAATCTGGAGTGACTGGAACGAGGAAATTGAGATTCAAAGACTTTCAGAGAGGACCAGAGGAGCAAAGGAGGCACTGTAGAAAAAATTAACAAAAGATCCCTCAAACAAGCGGCAGAACCGCGACAATAGTGGGTATTTTGCGGCGAAACCGCGGCGGATTGAGGGTGTTACGTCGCCAAATTCTCTAATATCTTCTACATATCTTTCTCTCTCCTCTGAGATCCAATAATTTGATTTTTTTGCAGGATTCTTTGCAAAATATCACCGCTCAAAAATCTTTTTGCGTGTTTTGAAATTGGTTTGTTTGTGCATATTTTAACCGTACTTTAATGGGCACGACCAAAATTCAGATTAGGTGGGGATTTCATCACCCTTCCTAGGCCCCAAAAATCACAAAACGAGCATCCGCATCATTCTACATTAATTAAAAAATATCTAGACCAAGACTCTAAGGACCGTCGCGTTCAATTAGGACAGAGGAGGGCCGTGGGTAATCTATCGCTTATCCGCTTTTCTTTTGTGGTGTCTAGGCAAGTGTGACTAAGGCAAATGGTTACTTAATTAGGCCCACTATTTTCGGTGATTCGTATAGCGGATATCTCCCAACTACCTGGCCACAAGAGTGATAAAGAGGTGGTAGAGGATTTATAATACGACTTGTCCTTTGGAAGTCTATGAGCGGTTTAGTGACTTGACCTAGGTTACCTTAGTACTAGGGGTGATTGTGCATTTTTTGTGTGATTGGCCTCAAGTCCGAAACTTTTCAAAACAAACATTTTTAGTTCTCACACACGCTGCCACTTGCGCTAAACCCGCTTAGTGCATACTCTGCTGGACACGGGATTCTAGTGCCCGTCTTGTCCGCGTTTCTGCTATCGACTCCGAAGTCGGTGCTTCTTCATGTTCTTTTTCCCCTCCACCCACCACATCCGAGATGGACGGTTCTCCATCAGATTTTACCACCACACCCCTGCCACCACCCGTAGGTGCGCAGAATCCACCGCGCATCTCTTTCCAAGAAAGATACTACCCCGTGCGTGGACCCCTTCCTACCTGTCTATCTATTCCACCAGCCAATGGAGATAATTTTGAAATTTAACCCCACTTCATCAACCTGTTGCCCAAATTTCACAGGTTTGAGTCTGAAGACGCATGTTCTTTTATCACCGAATTCGAAAACGTATGCGCAATGATGAGCATGTCATAACTTTCTGTGGATGCTATGAGATTATGTCTTCTCCCTTTTACTTTGTGCGATCTAGCAGAAAAATGGCTTTATAATACTGCCGCACATTTTATCGCCAATTGGGATGAATTCGTTATAGCATTCCTTAAGAAATTTTATCCCAATCATAAGACCGCCCGTGTTCGAAGCGAGATTAACCAGTTTACCCAGCTTCTTAACGAACCATTTTGGAAATGCTTTGAACGGTTCAAGGATCTTCTTCTATAATACCCCCATCATGGAATCGATAAATGACAACTTTGCCGCATTATATATGAGGGTGTTAATCCAGCGACAAAACAGATGCTTGAAACCATTTGTCAATATCATTTCATGTCTAAAGATGAAGGGGAAGCTTGGCAATTCCTGGAAGATCTCGCCGAACAAACTTTACAGAGGGAGAGCGTTAGACCAATATCATCTAGGGAGGTATTCATCAGCTCGATATTTCCATCGCAGTGAAAGCCGAAATGGCCGTAATACAAAGGAAACTCGACGCTATAGAAAACAAAGTCTCTTCAGCCTTCCTAAACCAGGTTACACTCCCCAAAACCGTGTGTAGTTGCTGTTCCGACCCATCACATTTGACGGAAGAATGTCCTTTGAGTCCACCGTTTCAAGGTCAAGAACACACTAATGTTGCTTTTCAGCAACGACCTAGAAATGATCCTTATTCATCCACATACAATCAGGGATGGAGGAATCATCCTAATTTTGCCTGGAACCAAAAACCAAACTCAAATTCAAAATACGTTTCCAAGCCAAAATTATCAAAGACCTCCTCCACAGTAACAACAATCACCACAACAGAGTCAACACCCCTTTCAATCGCAAACTTTTCAAAATCCAGCCAACAATTCTGCACCGATTAATGATTCTTTCCAAACGGCTGGTACCGAAAAACTCTCCGCCCTCGAACGAAGCGTGGATACATTTATTAAACATTCCATGCGAACGAAGGCTAATTTAACGTCTTCTATCCAAACGTTAGTGCAAAACACTTTTTCCCACGGTGAAAGCATAAAATCGATAGAAGCACAACTTGCACAGTTAAATGCCGCGAAGAGTGCGAAAGAGAAAGGGAAACTTCTATCTCAAGCTCTATCAAATCCTGACCACTCACAAAGTCATAATTTGTGTGCCATAACCACATTAAGATCAGGAAGAGTGCTGAACAACCAAGTCGGTAAACATATTGATGACGTTGATGTCGATGATATTAATGATACCCCGGCTTCTACTTCTTCTACTCCTACTTCGTCTAGTCCACCACCTTCTTCCGAACCTATTCTCCGTTTTCCCTAGGCTCGAACCCTCCGCCCACTTTCTCGAGTCAACCTAAAACGATCCCGGTCCAATTCTGGGATCGATTCCATCCCCACAAACTTCTCCAATGTTGGACCCAACCCTTATTGATAAAGTTCCTTATCTACACAGGTTAAGGGGAAACATACCAAGTCCATAAATGGAGAAGATTGCGGAAATTTTTAAGCAAGTTAACATAAATATGCCTCTCCTAGATGCTATTCAACAAGTTCCGTCTTATGCAAAAATCTAAAAGGACTTGTGCACTAGGAAGAAAAAATTCAAGTGCCCAAAAAAGTTTTCTTAGCGAGTAATGTGAGCACTGCGTTTACCCAACAAATACCCAAGAAACAAAAGGACCCCAAGAGTCCTACAATATCTATTTCTATTAGGGATAAAAATATCAATCATGCTCTATTCAATTTAGGCGCTAGTGTTAACTTGCTTCCATATTCTGTTTATGAGCAATTAGGGATCGGAGAGTTAAAACCAGCGCACTGCACTCTTCAGATGGCCGATCGATCTATCACCCAACGTAGGGATGAGCTAGAGGATGTGTTAATCATGTTAGTGTATATGCCCTAGAGGCCATTATTGTATTATACTGGCTTGTATATTACTAATGGAAGCTTGGGATATTCACAGTTGTATTGACGATCTTGCTAAAAATGGTAGTATGCTACTTGGTTTGTTTCTACTCAGATATGTGCGTATGTTTCTTTTAGTATATCGCTTATACATATTAGTAGAGCCCTTAGGATCTTTGCTTGATTACCAGCGTTGTGATGGCAGTCACATTAGTGGGGGCTGGGTAGTTTATAAGCACATCCTTATACAGGTCCCTGGTCGTTGGATTATCGAGATGGGGCATCGATACTCCGAAATAGACTGGTCTATACATTTCTCATCCTAGGTCGGGAGATGGTCTGTCCCACAGCCATCAGTACGTCGTACTGGAGATAGTATGCAGGTGCTCGTTAGGTTACGAGTACACTGGACATGACTCGCCGGGAACTGCTGATGGTTATTATACCTGTCGTCAGGTAGTAGTTCCCAGGTGATATGAGTACAGCTTATTCCGTCGACTTGACACTGCTACTTTGCCTCGAGTGTGTTCCCACTGTACTTTGATCACTACCCTACCACGGCTCAAAAGAGTCGTGCAAAAAGGTAGTAGTTGGGTACAGTCCCGAAGCACATGGAGGCAGTGGCGGTTAGACAGGATTCGTCTTTCCCGGTATTGGGGGTTGATATCGCGCTGTGTTGGAGAGCCATTACACAAAGGTCCATGACCACGGCAAGTAAGATTTACTGGTGGGTGTTCCAGTAGTTTCTCAGGGTGTTCTGGGCTACACTCCGACACGACTTATACTGCTTTTAGGGGTCTGACGTTCACCATCCCCTAGGCCCGATATGTGATACTCTTAGACGAACAGACCGGAATGTATGGAGATTGTCACATACAGGCTCAATAGGAGTTCGGATGAGTTACCTCATCGGCCTTCTTATCGACGTCTACCCGGGGACCGTTACGTACAGCTAGTACCGCTTGCGGCCTGTGGTTAAACCCACTACCAGCGTAGTATCGAGTCTTTAGAGTCCCACACAGAGAGTTTCCCTGCACCGGGAAAAAGGTGTAGAGGCCGTATGGTTTTACGGCAGGGCCGCGATCACTTACGTACACTTGTGCACGTAATGTGATCGGACAGATAATACTAGTGGGATTTGGTTTAAGCCGGATTCTAGTATTATACTGATGGATTTATTTAGTCTCAGTTTATCCGTGTTTTTCGTAAATACGGATGGGAGGGGAAGTTTCGTAATTTGTCGGGAAGCTTCTAGAAGGAAATGAGGTGGAGGAGATGAGGTGTAGTTTTCATTAAATGAACCATGACTCATGAGGTGATTCACCCTTTGAATTAAATGAAGCTTACAAGATATTTTCTATATATTTATCAAGAGATATTTGTATGCTTCATATTATTCAAGCATGAGAATAATTCATTATCATTATCACAAACACTTTCTTTCTCCTCAAGTCTTCATCTTCTTCCTCAAACCCTAAAAGCTCTCATGTGTTGAGGATCCTAGGGTTTGAAGATACATAGTAATCTATCTAAATACTCTACACCATCTAGGACTTCTAGCTTAGCAAACTAGAAGCCGTAGTTATCTCAGATTCGAGATAGGAGCTCGGACTATAGACTCTCGGGTGGATCGTCTTTGACTCGAGGAGGCCGTCGAGGTAGCCGCGATCCGTTACGATCCTTGGAGCTTACGATGACGAGAAGGACAACGATGAAGACCCGAAGGACTTGTAACGTGAGGTATAACTTCGAGACCGAGTAGTTAAACCTCAAGTAGTTTGCTAGCTATAGTTTGTGTTCGATCCTTGGTTTGAGTCGGTGTTGCGAAGCTCGTAAAAATCATTTTTTGCTATTTCCGCCTCCCCGCGGACACGTGGGGTGCGTGACATTGACTTACAAATCAAAGTCAGGGAATTTATATTCCCTGTGGACTTTATCGTTATAGATACACAGCCTGTGGAGAACCCACAAAACCAAATCCCGGTGATTCTAGGTCGACCTTTTCTTGCGACTTCCAACGCAATAATCAATTGTCGAAACAGCTCTATGATCCTATCCTTCGGGAAGATGTTAATTGAGCTTAATATTTACAAGTTGGGAAGTGAACCCTCCAATCCCTATGCTCAAGTTTTTTCTGTCGAAACGATAGATTCCAACAGCAGCGAACTTGAAAAGCTTCACGATATTGATCTTGACTCTGCTAGTACGTTGTTGTTTGACCCTGCTATTTATTATACACATACGAACCCTTCATCTAGCTGTCCGGGTCAACATCTAACGCTAAATATGAACCTTTTATGAAGTCCGAGTATCATCCCGTTCTTTTCGATGAGATTATTTGTAACGTTTTAGAAATCGTTTTGCGAATTTTCCGTTTTTAGGGTAAAAATAGTCGGTGTTTTCCGTTTTAACCTGATTGTGATCAAACTTCTGTATAGACTTGACGACACCTAGTTTAGCTAGAATGAAGCTAATTCGCCGGCTTTGGGGGTCAATTGGAAGTTTTGGTTCACATAGAATTTTTTCCCTAAAATAATATTATTTTAAGTTGTTAATTATGCACTTAATTAGTGGTAATTACATTTTTGGTTTGGGTTAATTGCTTCTTATGTGGATCTATGCTAAGTCAATCACTAGATTAGTACTAATCCATCTTTGAAAAATATCCATCCAAAATATCTAGATATTTGTTGTTTTAACGGAAAATTTTAATTAGAAAATAAATTGATTTAAGAGGTGGTTTTTGTATAAATTCTTTTGTTGTGAGTATAGAATATTTTGATAGGAGGGGGTTTTCTGTGGTAACCTGGGGCTCCAGCAGCAGCCATAGTTTCTAGAATGAGGTGAGGTGTTTTTGTGACTCATTGGTTTCATTAATTCCTTTTGGATTGCTAAGGATATTTGTTGATCTTTGCGAGGATATTTATTCTAAAGGTCACCATTCTTTTTCTTTCGATCACCCCCCTTTCACATATGGCCGAGACCTACTCCTTGGCTGCCCATTCTTTTGGCCGACCCTATTTGGTGAAGGAAAATTGTTCATTTCATTTTTCATAGATCATTTCACTTCATACTCCAAAAAGGCAACTTCATTTACCTCCACCCAATGGAATGGGTGCCTTGAGGCAAACTATTCTACACACTCTCTATTTCAATCTTGGACATGTCGGTTGGCAAACTTCATGTCCGAGTTGCTTCAGTTTGAAGCGGGAGCCCGTATAAAGATTTGTTGACGTGGTGCCACTTCGACGAGGAGATCGGAGATGCCGCGAGGAGCGTGGAATGATAGCTAAAGACCGAAGGACACGGATCGATCGGTATAATTTCTTAAACCACTTTACAGTTTACTAGTTAGGGTTAGATGTGTTAAATGGTTTAATCTTGCTAATTAGTGATGTTTGTAAATTCTAGTTTGGTAAAAAGTTGTAGTTTGGTGCTAAAATGATATATATTGCTTACTAGGTTTCAGTAAAATTTTAGGCGTGAGTTTCTTTTGACGTTGCGACGTTAATTACATTGATTCTACGCTATATCTTGTGTTGTGAATGCGCGATCGGTACGATCAGGGTCTAGGCTTGGTAGTTGTGTCGCTTTGCGTTCCTAGTTAGGGTCGTGCCGATATCGTTCGTGTCTTTGTATAGGTTTTGCTCTTGAGTTGGTTTCGTAGTGTCGCTACGCGCGTTACCCACTTGACGAACACTTGAGAGTATGTTTGGAGTTGGTGCGTCGGTCAAACGTAGTTGGTACGTGTTATTGGTCGATTGCTAATATATACTTGTTATATTGTTATATGCTTTCAGGATCGCAGGCGGGGACTTCGGGCGCTGCGAACAGGGGAAAGCGAGTAGTTGACTTTACTTAGCCAGGATGGTTGGTGAGTAGATTTAACATCTAAAGGGGGATCGCCCGCATGGCGTTATGCGTCTGGGCTAGATCAAATGACATGACTATTAGTTAGATGTATACGGATATTGTTGGTGCATGTATACCTTTGTTGCTTATCTCATTTTCTTGTATATGGACTTAGTATTAATGAGACACAACACTATTATTGACGGTTCATGTTTCACGAGCACTAATTGTATGCTACACACACACCGTCAATAATTTCCATGACATGCACAATACCTATACATATGTGATATTGTATTGTTTAGGGACATTGAGACATGATCCCTATTTCCTTTTATGCATACGACATATAGCATACCTGTATACCTACATGCTTACACATATACCTTGCTATGCACACATACTTACATGTACACTCATATACTTTTCTAGTTACATGTACACCGTGCATACATACTTACATGTATACTCACTTACCTAGTTAGGGCTACACATATCTATGTGGTACTATTTTGTCATTGACGTGGGGTCATTGATTCTTATGCGTTGGCGCATATGATGGTAGTATACTTTGTCATGCCTACATGCTAGTTATCTATGTACCTCTATGGTATCGTACCATCAGTGACAGGTATACACACACACGAGACATAGCTACATGTACAGCTTGCATACATACTTACACTTATACCTGGAGGGTATTATATTATTACTGATAGGTAGATACATATATCTTGCTATGCCAACATGGTTACGCATACCTGGCTATAGCTACATGTTCACCTTTATTTGATGTTGTATGGATTTGGAGAAATTAGGAACCGCATGATATATATGTATTAACTTATTGCAGTTAAATAGCGGCTTTTCCTTTATATATGCTCATATTACTGTTTCATGTTGCATATATTACATTCATGGATTTCATATGATGTTCTCTGATATTTTTACTCCTAAGTATATATAACAGTGGAATGGGACGCTGTTATATATGCCTATATACATATATTAGTGGAATGAGATGCTAATATATGTGTATTGATTCATGCATTTATACTTATTCATTACTTGATGTTTTCTGGATTTGAGGACCGTGGTAGTTTCATGAAATTATGCATTATTTGAAAAACCCGGTTTCTCTTGATATGATATTTCAGCAGCCACCATGAGATTTATCGGTTCTGATATATATACCCCATGCGAGGAGTGTCGTGGGCCATGTGAGGGTACATGGTGGGGCCCGGAGGTACCCTGGGGCAAGAAAGGGTTGTCGATGTAACATGCCGATGAGGCCTGACAGGGGAACCATACCTACCGGTGACAGTACCTTTGACTCGACGGGTATCGTGGGGATACAGAACGAGGTCATGTACGTATGGATACGTCGAATTTCGAGTGTCAGAGCTAGGCACTCGAGTTTTCGGGATAGAGTATGATACGTACCTATCAGGGGGCCAGTCGTGGTGACAGCACCTGATAGACCAGTATTTATGTGTCGATGCTAGACACTTGTTTCATGATGTTTTTGGGTGTCGATGTTGGACACTCACTTTATATGAAACTTACTCGATACTGGATATTGGATATATGAGATTTACTTGATATTGTACATTCGGTATATATGAGATTTACTTGACACTGTACATTCAGGATATATGAGGTTTACTTGATATTGTACGTTCAGGATATATGAGATATACTTGATATTGTACATTCAGGATATATGAGACTTACAGGATATGAGAGCCAATTTGGGGGCTGATTTGAGGAAATTTGGGATTTAGATTGTCTTGATGGACGTTGGTCCTATCACGAGGTCAGGATTCCGTGAGAATGACATGTTTTATTCCATACTCCTCATTTATTTTATATGCATTGCTTCATGTATTAGTAGTACCTGATAGAGTACCTTTCATGACTATTGCATATACATATTGTCATATTATTGCTTCATGTATTAGTTGTACCTGCTAGAGTACCTTTCATGACTGTTGCATACATATGACCATTTATTGCTATCCGCTTGCATGTATTAGATTCGCGCTGTACGTGCATACTTGCGATTACCTGCATATATTATTTATTATTCATGAGTTGGCAACTCACCCCCGTTGTGCCACAGTGTTTTGCAGGTAGTCCCTCAGGGCAGTCGCGGCAGGCTTTTCATCTTTCGTATCATCTTTTGCAGCGGATACCGCTACGGCTGACTGTGTACAGTTTTGCTATAGATGGGTTTTACGGTTATCCGATGTTGCTTATTATATTCGTTGTATCCTGTACTCTCCATATACTACTTTCATGTGTATGACTTAGAGACTTGATGTGATGACGATATTATATATTTTGGTAACTTGGATGTCTTTTATACAGTTTTACTTCTATCGTCTTTTATTTCTTCGCTACGGCGTCGTATATCTGTTGTGGTGGTTGTTTTCCACCGTTGGGCATGGATTTGCTCCCGTTGGGGATTCTTTACTTTATATTTATGTTGTACCCATTTTTGGGGTTAGTTTTTACAAAGGAGGTGCTGCCAAAATTTTTAAGAAAGTAAAGTTGGACTTTAAAGAATTTGGTTTGAGATTTCAAAAGTTTTGAAAATGCTATTATCACTTACTACTTTTGATGGTATAGATTGCTGGGTTTTCGGCTTACTTAAATTGCGTTACGCCTGTAGACGTTGCGTAGTTTAAGGGCCGTCACGTGCCAATTTCAGGTCGTGACAAAGATGGTATCAGAGCGCTAGGTTTTACCTTTCGGAGTGTAGGATGATCTTGGTATGATGGAGTAGGTAGCTTAAGTAGAGTAACGTAGTGTGTGTATGTCCGCGGCATACTCACGACACGGTAGTCTGCCTAAAGTGATCTAAGTACTAATTACTTGAAATTCCTTTCGCGATGATAAATATTCTTGTGATTCGATTTTCGTGTTCTTATCGAATCTTTTTCCATTTATATCCTTTGCCGCCGATGACTATGGGGACTCAGAGTGATGCAGTGAAGGCCGAGGTCAGAGTTGACTCGTGTGGGACGAGGATTGACCAGGATGGCACGCTCGTTGCACAGGTGCAGATGGACCCGCCTTCGATAGATCGTATCGCTAGGCTTGAGACAGATATGCATGACTTGCACCAGATGGTGGGGTCTTTGATTGAGGCCAGTAGAGCGCAGCGACAGGAGGTTGCCACCCTTGTTACCCAGTTATTCCTTGCGGTCAGTACACAGCATTTCGTCACTTACATAGCACCAGTGGATGCAGCCCTAGTTGACGAGGCACGTCTTCCAGAGACTTTGGGAGTTCGAGGACCCAGGAGGGCCAGTTCAGGTGTGTCAGCCCCGAGACAGAGGTTCTATCTCCGAGACAGATTTCGTGACCGTCGCGGGAGTAGCAGAGGCTTAGGACGAGGACAGTCGTTCAGCTCTCATCCCCAGGAGGGTCAGCAGTCATCGCGTATATGTTTCTGGTGCGGGAGCCTTCATCACCTCATCAGGAATTGTTCCTTAGCACCGCGTCAGACTCGTGTTCGGAGAGGTCGTGGTCGCAAAGGGTTCGCTCAGAGGGGACAGGTTGGCAGAGGCGGAGTTCCGCTAGTTGCGGGTAGAGGGCACACACCAGAATTTGCTTCTGCTCATAGGGACGCGCGGGCGTCCAGTGCAGAGTTTTCTGGTATTCTTAAATTCGTATGTTCTTTTGATTCGTAGGTTTTTTTTTTTTGGGATCTATGCATTCGTTTGTTTTACACACTTTCTGCCATGGTTGGGTCGAGAGTTGTGTATGCTAGATCAGCCGTTGTTGTGTTAACTTCTGTCAGCGATTCTTTTGTTGCGCGACATGTATTTCAGTCGTGTGCCAATCAGATAGGAGATAGAGATTCGTCCGTCATTTTGATCCTTCTTGAGATGTTGGATTTGACGTTCTCCTGAGCACGGTCTGGTTAGCTACGTGCTAGGCGTCTGTGGACTGCCGTGAGGAAACAGTCTGTTTTGTTTCCCGGCGAGTCAGTTCTTGTTGTGCGGGGAGGGGACAGTGGTGTCACCCATCACAGTTTGAAATTAGCCTTTTTCGCTAGTCGGCTTTAGAGGAGAGGATGTTGAGGATTCTTGGCTTTCATTCATGATACCGGAGCCACAGTGGGTTGTTGGACCGGGTTCCTATCATGCGGGAATTTCCGACTTTGTTCTAGATGATTCGGCGGAGCTTCGAGAGCTTAAGGATCTGCTGCAGAGTTGCTAGATAGGTGGGACTTATACATCCAAGTGTTTCGCTTTGGGGAGATCCTATTCTGTTCGTCAGGGAGAAAGACGGCAGTTTGAGGTTATGTGTTGATTGATCGTCAATTGAATCGAGTTACGGTGCGGTTAGGTACCCTTTATCTCGCATTGACGATTTGTTCGACTTGCTCCAGAGTGCGAGACATTTTCTAAGTTTGTTTGGGATCAGGTCATCATTGGTTGCGGGTTCGGAGTGATGACATTCCGAAGACTGCTTTTGTACGTGTAACGGGCAGTATGTGTTTTGGTGGTGTCGTTGGACTCACCAATGCCCTAGCAGCATTCGTGGATGTGATGAACCAGATTTCTTCAGGCCGTTCTTCGACCAGTTGATTGTTGTGTTATTGATGACATTCTGGTCTATTCCAATGTGTCGTGAGGAACTTGAGCAGCACTTGAGGATTTGCTTTGCAGACATTGGGAGAGCCCCAGCGGTTTGCTAAATTCTCGGAGTGTTCCCTCAGGCTTGATTGTGTTGTCTTCCCAGGTCATGTGGTTACGGGAGACGGTTTTCGTACGGACCCGAGGGAGATCGTGGCCGTACAGCTTTGTCCCATACTTATATCCGGGACAGAGGTCCGCAGATTTTTGGGCTTAGCAGGTTTTTACCGCCGTTTCCTGCAGGATTGCTTGTGTATCGCTGCACCATTGACTGGACTGACCGGGAAGGAGTTCCTTTTCTTAGACTGAGGCATGCGTGCGGAGTTTTCAGCAGTTGAAGACTCGGTTGACAACTGCACCAGTTCTGTCTTTGTTTCTGGATCGGGCGACTTTGTTGTTAACTGTGAGTTTCGCAAGTGGGGCTCAATTGTGTACTGATGTGGCACTATTGAGTTATCGCTTTTGCCTCCCGACAGTTGGAGGAAGTACGAGCAGGATATCCCACTCATGATCTGGAGATGGCCGCGGTGGTCGTGCGTTGAAGATTTGGAGACACTACATGTGTGGAGAGTCGTGTCAGATTTTCACGGACCACCAGAGCTTGTGTACATCTTCCTGTAGCGGGTTTTGATTGTTGAGACAACGCCGTTGGATGGAACTTGTGAAGGATTGTGATTGTGAGATCCTTTGTTTGGTAGCTGATGCTTTGAGTCGTAGGCCCGGGGGTATCTTGTTCCAGTTATGCGCAGTTCAGAGACAGTCTTCTGCAGATTTACAGTTCTTGTGTGATCGTGGAGTATAACTAAGTCCGCCTCTACTGAGGGGACAACTTGCTCATGTCCACGCCCGTCCACTTTTACTTAATCGTTTTCATGAGGCACAGCCCACCGATGATCATTGTCTGTGATACTTGAGCATGTTCGGCAGGGTAAAGTTTCAGAGTCCTTGATTTGTGACTAGGGTGTGCTACGTTTAGAGATGCGTTTGTATGTACCTGATACTGATGGGTAGAGATGCGAAGTCCTAGAGCAGGCACACCAGTCAGCCTTCTGTGTTCATCCAAGTTCCACCACGACGTGACGTGACTTGTGAGATAGTTACGGGTGGGCAGGGATGAAGAGTGAAGTTTCGGATTTCGTTCGAGGTGTCTGTCTTGTTGCGAGCTAAGGTTGAGCATTCGGGACCGGCTGGAGAGTTGCAATTTTTAACCGTTCCGGAGTGGGAATGGGAGCAGATCTCCATGAATTTCGTCGTGGTGTCTACCTAGGTTTAGTCAGGGTGTGACTCCATTTGGGTGTTTGTTGTCCGGTTATGCTCAGTTTGTTCAGTTGTTCTTTGTTAAGTTTGTGCGTTTGCACAGAGTTCCTTCATGCGTTGTATCCAATGGAGGCACCCCGTTAGCAAGCCGTCGTTGGCAAAAGCTTCAGGAAGCCTTGGGTACTGGTTGAGCCTTTGCTCCGCTTTTCCATTTGTAGGCCGATGGTCAGTTAGAGCGGACTATACAGACTCTGAAGGATATGCTTGTGCGTGCGTACTAAGTGTTTGTGGGCAGTTGGGATCGTCACTTGCCATGGATAGGGTTCTCCTTCGATAGCTGTTATCAGGAGACGTTCCAATTGGCAACCTTTAGGTTTTGTTTGGTAGGTCGTGTCGATCGCCAGTCTGTTTTTATAACTCTGCGAAAGTAGGATTTTTGGACCCCAGCTAGTCCAGAGATGTCGGAGAATATCCAGTTGGTTCAGGTCAGGATGAGAGTAGCCCAGTGCAGACAGAAATCTTATGCCGACAGTGGTGGTCGCAGACTTAATTTCGAAGTGGGAGATCATGTATTCCTACGAATTTTTCCGATGAAATGTCGTGTTGAGTTTTTGGAAGCTTAGTCCCAAAATTGTAGGTCCTTTTGAGATCCTTGAAGCGAGTTAGTAACGTTGCCTATAATATGACACTTCCGCCCAGATTATTGAGTATTCACCCGTTTTCCTTGTGTCGATACTTCGCAAATACCTTCATGACCTTTCTCACATGATTCAACACCAGACCATTCTTTTGGATGCGATCTTTCGTTCACCAGCAGCCGATAATTTTAGTGGATCGGCAGGTGGAGAGACTTCGGTCAAGGGTCTTGCTATATGCGAAGGTTCTTGGCGTAGCCGTATAGTGAGGTGATCACTTGGGAAGCTGCGAGCGAGATTTGTGAGTTTTTGTACTCATCTCTTTGAAGGTATGCTTAGTGAGAATTTTAAATTCGGAGACCGAATTTCTTTAAGGGGGGAAGATTGTAACGTTTTAGAAATCGTTTTGCAAATTTTCCGTTTTTAGGGTAAAATAGTCGGTGTTTTCCGTTTTAACCCGATTGTGATCAAACTTCTGTATAGACTTGACGACACCTAGTTTAGCTAGAATGAAACTAGTGTGCGGGCTTTGGGGGTCAATTGGAAGTTTTGGTTCACATAGAATTTCCCCCCCTAAAATAATATTATTTTAAGTTGTTAATTATGCACTTAATTAGTGGTAATTACATTTTTGGTTTAAGTTAATTGCTTCTTATGTGGATCTATGCTAAGTCAATCACTAGATTAGCGCTAATCCATCTTTGAAAAATATCCATCCAAAATATCTAGATAATTGTTGTTTTAATGGAAAATTTTAATTAGAAAATAAATTGATTTAAGAGGTGGTTTTTGTATAAATGCTTTTGTTGTGAGTGTAGAATATTTTGATGGGAGGGGTTTCTCTGTGGTAACCCGGGGCTCCAGCAGCAACCATGGTTTCTAGAATGAGGTGAGGTGTTTTTGTGACTCATTGGTTTCATTAATTCCTTTTGGATTGCTAAGGATATTTGTTGATCTTTGCGAGGATATTTATTCTAAAGGTCACCATTCTTTTGCTTTTGATCACCCCCTCTTTCACATATGGCCGAGACTTATTCCTTGGCTGCCCATTCTTTTGGCCGACCCTATTTGGTGAAGGAAAATTGTTCATTTCATTTTTCATAGCTCATTTCACTTCATACTCCAAAGAGGCAACTTCATTTACCTTCATCCAATGGCTTGGGTGCCTTGAGACAAACTATTCTACACACTCTCTACTTCGATCTGGGACATGTCGGTTGGCAAACTTCATGTCCGAGTTGCTTCAGTTTGATGTGGGAGCCCGTATAAAGATTCGTTGACGTAGTGCCACTTCGACGAGGAGACCGGAGATCGGAGATGCCGCGAGGAGCGTGGAATGATAGCTAAAGACCAAAGGACACGGATCGATCGGTATAATTTCTTAAACCACTTTCCAGGTTACTAGTTAGGGTTTGATATGTTAAATGGTTTAATCTTGCTAATTAGTGATATTTGTAAATTCTAGTTTGATAAAAAGTTGTAGTTTGGTGCTAAAATGATATATATTGCTTACTAGGTTTCGGTAACATTTTAGGCGTGGGTTTCTTTTGATGTTGCGACGTTAATTATATTGATTCCACGCTATATCTTGTGTTGTGAATGCGCGATCGGTACGATCAGGGTCTAGGCTTGGTAGTTGTGTCGTTTTGCGTTCCTAGTTAGGGTCGTACCGATGTCGTTCGTGTGTTTGTGTAGGTTTTGCTCTTAAGTTGGTTTCGTAGTGTCGCTACGCGCGTTAGCCACTTGACGAATGATTTGTGATTCAAAGAATATTTATAACCACAATCAAGAACGGCGTCACTTGGTAGCTAGCCGGTGAGTACGGGTCAGTCCACAGGGATTTTGTGTATTCTCTAATTGTTCTAACGAGTTAATTCCGATTGTTGTCGGATTGATTAAATCTAAAAACTAAATTAATCTAGATCTAAATCTTGATAGGGTTAGGTTTAGGTTAGGTTTGGAAAGTCAATATTCCTCACCGCTTTCTATGCCTATATTAAGATCTATTAGGTGTTATGGTAACAATTAATAAAGTGGATTAGTATCATCGGGAAGAAACGGTGTTTCTTCCTCTAGGTTCTTCTCCTTCCTTTCTTAATCCTTACCCTAACCTCTATGGAAGACACGCTCAACCCGTCCATTATACTACGGTATCACCGCTATCTCGTGGGATAGGGTGCCGTAGGGAGTGGTGTGTGCATGTATGCATGGAGTCCAATAAAAACGTGTGATGGGCAAGAAAGGGGTGAGAGATCTTCATCTCTCAAGCCTTCCCCAAAGCTAACCCTAATAAGCGGGGAGACTACTCGCTCATTAGGGAATTGAAAAACATTTCTAAATTAATTAACTAGGCCAGAGAATTGATTCTAAACTAGGGCAAGAATAGAAAATTATACTAGGGCAGATAATAAAATTAACTAGGGCAAGAATTGAAAACTTACTCTAATTTGATGCACTCTTCATTCATTGCAGAAATTTACAGATCTGAGTTTTAGATATAAAATGAGGCACAAGAAGAGGCATACCTCAAAAAGAGGTTTAGGGCTTCTATTTATAGATCATAGAAACCTTAGGGTTACAATTGATTCACGTCTGCATTTACAATTTTACCCTAAGAAAACCCTATTTGCCGCACCGACGCACCGACACCACCGACACGCGTCTCGCACGTGCCATAGAAATTTTCCACTAATACGGGCGATGCATGGCCGCTGAACTGCGGCCAAAACCCCTGTTTGGCCGCGGTTCCGCGGCCGTATATGGAGCTTGTTAGTTGGTTTTTCCTGGGCTGCTTCCTGTTGCTTTTTTACTTCTTGTTTCTTTACTTGGTTTCTCAGATTGTCTTCTAGTTTTCTTCCAGATTTCCACAGTGAATAAAGTCGTGGACTTTTACCGCTTGCTTCGTGTTGAAGTCTTGAACCTTGCGCTGCCTTTGTACTTTATGAAATCGTCCATTGATCTTCGTTTAGTCTTCGAACTGTAGGCATGATCAAGATCTTTCCATTTGTTGGTTGTAGTCTCACTTTTGTATCGTCTTTTCGTCAATTTCACTGTTTTTGTTCCGAGAACCTGTAACTTGCAACTATGTAGCAGACATGGGTCAAAAGCACATGTTTATTTGTAAAATTAATAAGAATGGGGAATATAATAATGCAAAATTATGGTATGAACAAATACCCCCAAACTTATCTTTTGCTCGTCCTCGAGTAAAACTAGTTTTATTCTTGAAAAAGACCTAGCCTCACTTTCGCAGGGAAATGCGATTGCACCGAGTTCATGCAACAAGCCGTTAAATCTCTAGGTGTCCCTAGTAGGAGGAGTGTTGTCTCCTGAGGGTTTTCAGCGGATACTACCCACAAAATCCTATCAATTCGGCCCATTGACTTTTATTTTCCAATCAGGTTTTCCGACTAGGAATTCTATTATCTTCGACTCAGAAATTATCCACCCGTATTTTTCACGCCTCCTTATCATTTATCTTAAGATTATATATGTTCTTGTGAATTTACTTAGCTTTTGGCATATTTCAAGTTTTCCTTCTAGGGTTCTATCTCGACTTAGGAATTTTTATCATCTCTATTAAAGATATAAGTCCTATTTTTCATTCCTAGCTCTTATCCAAACCCCAATCACATACCCCTACGTGTGTGTGTATATCACCCCTACACTTGGAAATTCAAATCAAGCTATTATACTCTTTTCTATCGTCCAAAGTACTTTTAGTTGGTGAATTTTTAGATGAAATTGCTCACACATTCTTCATGTGACCGTTAATACTTCTTGAGGTACCAACGACCGATTACAAAATGTGTTTGCACATTAAAGCTTAATTCCTAGTCTTGTAACACCTGAGGCTTTAGCAGTGATTCCCAAACCAGTTGGTCTAAGGCACTAGGTGATGAAGCACCCTTGCTAAATATTTTTTCTATTAATGCAGCCTTAAGTAATTACAAAAACCAGTGTTCATTTTTTTTATTATCTCTTTATTCACACTTGTATTTTTTTCCCTTCATACTAAGGACTTTAGACAAGAGCATTTCAAGGTATCCTCTACTATTCCAAGCTTCAAGGTTCGTGTTTGTGCAATTTGCAGGATATATATTTTCAGAATTTAGACTTAAGCTTAGGAATTATTTTTCAAACTTATACTTTAATAAAAATATCAATACTTTTCCTTTGTTTTAATTTAGCCCAAGAAGTCAACTCAAAATTTGCCTATTTCTAAATAAACTACAAAGACATATACTTTCTACCGTTAAATTTTTAAGAAAGGTTATTTTTAGGGTTTTTAATTTACTAAGTCTAAGATCTAGTTGTTCCTAACTAGTTAACCTATTTGTCAAACTCAAGTCAATTATGGTCAAAATTGAATGTTTTAATTTGTATAATTTTTCAATTTTTTCAATTTTTATGGGTTTTAAAATAAGTATGCAAATGCAAAAATGTACATATGAATGCGAAAGAAGAAAGCTTACTGAGCACACCCCTAAACTTAAACTTGACAGTGTCCTCACTGTCATGCTACACCAAGAGGGTCAAAATGTCGGCACTCCCTTGTTTATTTATTTATAATTTTTTTATTGTTAAAAGAAAAACAAAAAATATATATACAACAAGGCCCCCCCAAACTTAAGTGAAACAGTGTTTCCACTGTTTTAAGCGTTAAAGTTCAGAGTTAGGGAGGAGAAAAATCAAACTATACAAGGCCTTACACAGGCCAAAGGTTAGCACCAACCATTCAAAATTTTTATCGTTATAATGGTAGGGTTGGTGGAAGAATGGAGTGTAGAGAAAGGAGTTGAGAAACACACGAGACCGTATGGGAAGAAGGGTGGAATATGGTCTCGGTATATTCGGAGAAGAATGGCGGAAGAGAGAAAGAAGTGTAGTACGAACTTAAGGGTGTAAATCGAGTGAATAAATTAGCACAATTTGTGATGACCGATGTGCTAAAAGCGATTGCGCTAATCTATCAACCCGTCGAAAAGTGGGGTCAAATCTCTCAAGGTTCGCGAGAAAACATGGGCACGTTGAACTTGGTAGACCATCCATTGAAAATGGAAGCGCGACGGATTCTTGCGCGGTCGAAATGATGGAAAGGACGAAGGGGAGTGATTTGGGGATAGTCTTATTCTCACCGAAGTAAACCGTCTCGAACTCGAAGGATTCCATCAATGGTTCGAAATGACTGTAAGCAACCGAGTCTGATGGTTCAACTAACTCATCTGAAAATTCAAAGGACTCAAACTCGGGCGGTGAGTCTTCAAAATCGTCCGAAAAAGTGAAACACTCGTAATCATTATCGTCTGTGAGAACTGTGTCAGATTCAAGGAGGAACGCACTAGTGGCGTCCAAACTGCTGTGATCGAACAGAAAATTTTCAAGCTCACAGTCCTCAAGCGTGATCTTTTGCGTGGTTGGAACGATGGAAAGGAGGGGGTGGGTGATTTAAGAAGTATAACGGTTAAAGGTTTAGGAGGATGACTTGGAAAATCCGACTCATCAAACAAAAATGGTTCATCCTCAATATTATCCTCAATACTCTCCTCAATACTATCTTCATAATTCTCCTCAAAAGTTATCCCATCCATGCAATTATCATCAAAATCAAGACGCATATGAGGTTCGGGAGAAACATTTAATGACTCGGGATGATGAATTGGAGATAAAATTTCAGTCAAATCTACTGGTTCATCATCCAAAATATTCCCGGCGTCAATATCCTCAATCAAGTGAAAATCAATTTTTTTGGACACCTCATCAAAAGTATGGATATTTATCAATTCAGGTTCTATATTGGAGGTGTAAAGTTCGAAGGGATTGGTGATGGTTTCACTCGAAAGGGGCTCTTCACAATCTGGCAAATCAAGCACTACAAAGTCGCACAACTCATTAAACGTTTTATTTTCAACTGGTGAATCATTTGGGACACTTGTTTGAAAACCGGAGTTGTGGGATTCAATTGGGTATGGGTAGGTTTGATTTGGAAGTGTGTAGAACTCACTCTCACCACTCAAATTCTCACTCTGTCCAACCGCCTCATTATACATTTGAAAATTTGGAGCTAGTTGGAAACTAGCTACCGGTTCACTAGGTCGTCTAAGGGCGGCAATGGACGCATCCGCATTCCTCATCATTTGGTTTGTCGTTACCATATAAGCTTCCAACGACTGTTCTAGACTAGACATGGGTTGTGAAGGGGTTTCAGTAAAATATTCAAAGTTGTTTGGATTTTGGAAACTCCCAAATGGTTGTGTAGAAGCAATGTCTATGGAAGGTGTGAAAGTCGGGTAGGACTGGTAGGAATTGAATGGTTGGACAGGAGTAGGATCAACATTTGGATAAAAAGGTGAATGGACTTGTTGATCCCAAGAACTGGGTGTGTTGAAAGGAGTGAAAGATTGGTTACGAGATTGTTCAATGTGTTCAGCAATAGACATAGGTTTTGGAGTTATAACAGGACTCGAAAAAGGGGTATCAACGTAAGAAGGTTGTGAAGGTTGACTGGTTGATACAAAGTGGATTGTGGAGTCGAACTGTTTCTCCTAGACGCTTCTATTCGATCTTTCAAAGAAATTTTGGGCATGGAGGGGTTGTCCGTAAATCGACCAAAACAATTCGCGTAGGTAGCAAAGTTAGGTTCAGGATACCAAAGTTCGGCAAGAGTTTTGTGAGGTGGGGTACCCATGATGTAGGAAAGAGAAAGAAAAAGAATGTGGGGTGCACGGATTTCTTAGCGACAAGTTGCAAGTTTTTGTAAATTTTTTTTCCTTTTTTCTTTTGTGTTTTTTTTATGAAGCTTTTTGCAGAAAGATTTCCGATAAAAGGCTTAGACACACGTTCAATCAACCACAAATGCACAATCAGGCCTAGATCTAGGGTCACCTAGGTCAACTAGACAGCTCATAACTGTTCCAAAAGGCAAGAAATAGGACCTCAAACCGCCTCTTCACCGTCAATTGTGGCCAGGTAAGTGGGAGGCTCTCCACCACGTAAGTAGTGGACCTAATTAAGTAACCACTTGCCTTAGACCCACTTGCCTAGACACCACAAAGTCAGGTTAGGATCAACGGCTGATGCCTACAACTAGTCCTTTGTCCTATTGAGCGCGAAGTCCTTAGGGCTGAGTCTAATATTTTTTAATTAAAAGATGGTCAATGCAATATGCCTTATGTGATTTCTGGGGTCCTGGGAAGGGTGATGAAATCCCCACCCAATCTGGATTGGTTTCAAGCCCCTTAAAGTCCGATTAAAAATATGCAAAGCAGTAAACAATCACTTGCAACAATTTTTTTTATTTTTAGCGCGGCGCAAAGAATCCTGCACAAAATCAATTATTGGAAGGGGGAGAGATTTTTTAGCGCAAAGAATCCTGCAGGAAAATTTACAGAGGAGATATTAGAAGGTTCAGAGGAGGAGAGAGAAAGCTCACAGTGATTTTTCCACGCGATGATGTCACCAGAGCGCCGCGGTTCCGCCGCTGAAACGCACCTTTGACCGCGTTTCCGCGGTGACCCGTTGACTCGGTCCTCCAAATTTCTTCTGTTGTCTGTTGTGATATTCCTCTGTTTGTTCAGATTTGATATTTGCTGTTTTGCTCTCTGGATTTTCCAGATCTGAACTCGTTCGTCTATCCTGCAAAATTCACACGAAAATACCCTTCAAACAATACAATTTATATATATATATTTTTATTTTTTCAGTTTTTATGAGTTTTCATTTTTATATTAACCCGAAATTACAAAAAGAGAATAACACGCCATCCCCGGCAACGGCGCCATTTGATTTGTGATTCAAAGAATATTTATAACCGCAATCAAGAACGACGTCGCTTGGTAGCTAGCCGGTGAGTACGGGTCGGTCCACAGGGATTTTGTGTATTCTCTAATTGTTCTAACGAGTTAATTCCGATTGTTGTCAGATTGATTAAATCTAAAAACTAAATTAATCTAGATCTAAATCTTGATAGGTTTAGGTTTAGGTTAGGTTTGGAAAGTCAATATTCCTCACCGCTTTCTATGCCCATATTAAGATCTATTAGGTGTTATGGTAACAATTAATAAAGTGGATTAGTACCATCGGGAAGAAACGGTGTTTCTTCCTCTAGGTTCTTGTCCTTCCTTTCTTAATCCTTACCCTAACCTCCATGGAAGACACGCTCAACCGGTCCTTTATACTACGGTATCACCGCTATCTCATGGGATAGGGTGCCGTAGGGAGCGGTGTGTGCATGTATGCATGGAGTCCTATAAAAACGTGTGATGGGCAAGAAAGGGGTGAGAGATCTTCGTCTCTCAAGCCTTCCCCAAAACTAACCCTAACAAGCGAGGAGACTACTCGCTCATTAGGGAATTGAAAAACATTTCTAAATTAATTAACCAGGGCAGGGAATTAATTCTAAACTAGGGAAAGAATAGAAAATTATACTAGGGCAGATAATAAAATTAACTAGGGCAAGAATTGAAAACTTACTCTAATTTGATGCACTCTTCATTCATTGCAGAAATTTACAGATCTGAATTTTAGATATAAAATGAGGCACAAGAAGAGGCATACCTCAAAAAGAGGTTTAGGGCTTCTATTTATAGATCATAGAAACCTTAGGGTTACAATTGATTCACGTCTGCATTTACAATTTTACCCTAAGAAAACCCTATTTGCTGCACCGACGCACCGACACCACCGACACGCGCCTCGCACGTGCCATAGAAATTTTCCACCAATACGGGCGATGCACGACCGCTGAACCGCGGCCAAAACCCCTATTTGGCCGCGGTTCCGCGGCCGTATAGGGAGCTTGTTAGTTGGTTTTTCCTGGGCTGCTTCCTGATGCTTTTTACTTCTTGTTTCTTTACTTGGTTTCTCAGATTGTCTTCTAGTTTTCTTCCAGATTTCCACAGTGAATAAAGTTGTGGACTTTTACCGCTTGCTTCGTGTTGAAGTATTGAACCTTGCGCTGCTTTGTACTTTGTGAAATCGTCCATTGATCTTCGTTTAGTCTTTGAACTGTAGGCATGATCAAGATCTTTCCATTTGTTGGTTGTAGTTTCACTTTTGTATCGTCTTTTCGTCAATTTCACTGTTTTTGTTCCGAGAACCTGTAACCTGCAACTATGTGGCAGACATGGGTCAAAAGCACCTGTTTATTTGTAAAATGAATAAGAATGGGGAATATAATAATGCAAAATTATGGTATGAACAACGAACACTTGAGAGTATGTTTGGAGTTGGTGCGTCGGTCAAACGTAGTTGGTACGTGTTATTGGTCGATTGCTAATATATACTTGTTATATTGTTATATGCTTTCAGGATCGCAGGTGGGGACTTCGGGCACTGTGACCAGGGGAAAGCGAGTGGTTGGCTTTACTTAGCCAGGATGGTTGTTGAGTAGATTTAACATCTACAGGGGGATCGCCCGCATGGCGTTATGCGTCTGGGCTAGATCAAATGATATGACTATTAGTTAGATGTATACGAATATTGTTTGTGCATGTATACCTTTGTTTCTTATCTCATTTCCTTGTGTATGGACTTAGTATTAATGAGACACAACACTATTATTGACGGTTCATGTTTCACGAGCACTAATTGTATGCTACACACACCGTCAATAATTGCCATGACACGCACAACACCTATACATATGTGATTTGTTTAGGGACATTGAGACATGATCCCTATTTCCTTTTGTGCATACGACATATAGCATACCTGTATACCTACATGCTTACACACATGCCTTGCTATGCACACATACTTACATGTACACTCATATACTTTTCTAGTTACATGTACACCGTGCATACATACTTACATGTATACTCACTTACCTAGTTAGGGCTACACATACCTATGTGATACTATATTGTCATTGACGTGGGGTCATTGATTCTTATGCGTTGGCGCATATGATAGTAGTATACGTTGTCATGCCTACATGCTAGTTACCTATGTACCTCTATGGTATCGTATCATTAGTGACAGGTATACACACACATGAGACATAGCTACATGTACAGCTTGCATACATACTTACACTTATACCTGGAGGGTATTACATCATTACTGATAGGTAGATACACATATCTTGCTATGCCAACATGGTTACGCATACCCGGGTATAGCTACATGTTCACCTTTATTTGATGTTGTATGGATTTGGAGAAATTAGGAACCGCATGATATATATATTAACTTGTTGCAGTTAAATAGCGGCTTTTCCTTTATATATGCTCATATTACTGTTTCATGTTGCATATATTACATTCATGGATTTCATATGATGTTCTCTGATATTTTTACTCCTAAGTTTATATAACAGTGGAATGGGACGCTGTTATATATGCCTATATACATATATTAGTAGAATGGGACGCTAATATATGTGTATTGATTCATGCATTTATACTTATTCATTACTTGATGTTTTCTGGATTTGAGGACCGTGGTAGTTTCATGAAATTATGCATTATTTGAAAAACCCGGTTTCTCTTGATATGATATTTCAGCAGCCACCATGAGATTTATCGGTTCTGATATATATACCCCATGTGAGGAGTGTCGTGAGCCGTGTGAGGGTACATGGTAGGGCCCGGAGGTACCCTGGGGCAAGAAAGGGTTGTCGATATAACATGCCGATGAGGCCTGACAGGGGAACCATACCTACCGGTGACAGTACCTTTGACTCGACGGGTATCGTGGGGATACAGGCCGGGGTCATGTACGTATGGATACGTCGAATTTCGAGTGTCAGAGCTAGGCACTCGAGTTTTCGGGATAGCGTATGATACGTACTTATCAGGGGGCCAGTCGTGGTGACAGCACCTGATAGACCAGTATTTATGTGTCGATGCTAGACACTTGTTTCATGATATTTTTGGGTGTTGATGTTGGACACTCACTTTATATGAAACTTACTCGATACTGGATATTGGATATATGAGATTTACTTGATATTGTACATTCAGGATATATGAGATTTACTTGACACTGTACATTCAGGATATATGAGGTTTACTTGATATTGTACGTTCAGGATATATGAGATATACTTGATATTGTACATTCAGGATATATGAGACTTACAGGATATGAGAGCCAATTTGGGGGCTGATTTAAGGAAATTTGGGATTTAGATTGTCTTGATGGACGTTGGTCCTATCACGAGGTCAGGATTCCGTGAGAATGACATGTTTTATTCCATACTCCTCATTTATTTTATATGCATTGCTTCATGTATTAGTAGTACCTGATAGAGTACCTTTCATGACTATTGCATATACATATTGTCATATTATTGCTTCATGTATTAGTTGTACCTGCTAGAGTACCTTTCATGACTGTTGCATACATATGACCATTTATTGCTATCCGCTTGCATGTATTAGATTCGCGCTGTACGTGCATACTTGCGTTTACCTGCATATGTTATTTACTATTCATGAGTTGGCAACTCACCCCCGTTGTGCCACAGTGTTTTGTAGGTAGTCCCTCAGGGCAGTCGCGGCAGGCTTTTCATCTTTCGTATTATCTTTTGCAGCGGATACCGCTACGGCTGACTGTGTACAGTTTTGCTATAGGTGGATTTTACGGTTATCCGATGTTGCTTATTGTATATTCGTTGTATCCTGTACTCTCCATCTACCACTTTCATGTGTATGATTTAGAGACTTGATGTGAGGACGATATTGTATATTTTGGTAACTTGGATGTCTTTTATACAGTTTTACTTCTATCGTCTTTTATTTCTTCGCTACGGCGTTGTATATCTGTTGTGGTGGTTGTTTTCCGCCGTTGGGCGTGGATTTGCTCCCGTTGGGGATACTTTACTTTATATTTATGTTATACCCATTTTTGGGCTTAGTTTTTACAAAAGAAGTGCTGCCAAAATTTTTAAGAAAGTAAAGTTGGACTTTAAAGAATTTGGTTTGAGATTTCAAAAGTTTTGAAAATGCTATTGTCACTTACTACTTTTGATGGTATAGATTGCTGGGTTTTCGGCTTACTTAAATTGCGTTATGTCTGTAGACGTTGCGTAGTTTAACGGTCGTCACGTGCCAATTTCGGGTCGTGACATTATTATTGGGATATCGATGAAAGCTTTGAAGAAATCTTCACTGAATAACTCGCATTTTTAGAAAACATGGGAGTTGTGATGAATCAACCCCACCACAAAGAAATTGAACCACCACCCTTCTTCTTATCCAGAATGAGAATGCGAGTAATCCACCATCATTGTTTCGTCTCTACAAACCGAGACATAAACCCATTCTATTCCACCTCTTATCCCCACCCCACTTCTTCACGTCGATAGGTGACATGATCTTCTACCAACCAGTGCATTACATCGATAAAATATTTGAATGGTTGGTGTTGACTTTTTGTCTTTGTAAAGCTTTATATTGACCAATAAGTTTACCTTCCCTCTTTATAATTTTAAACTCTAATACTATTTTACTCAAGTTTGTAGGGGGGGAGGGAATCTTTTGGCTCTTGAAAGAAAATAAATTTTTACAAAATTGTGAGCCAAAAATAAGTTTGGGGGAGTATTTCACTGTCATTTATTCATATCCCCGTTACTAACTTTTCCTCCCAAGTCTACAGGATTTTTTAGCTTAACAGATGATTTCAGTGAGGACACTGCTGCAAACAGGTTCGTGGGAGGTTTGTGCTTATTCACGCATTATTTTGCATTATCATAAATATAAGTACGATTTTTTTTATAATGAAAGTTTGAAAGTGAAAAATTACATATGAAAGATAGGAATAGTTTGAGAAAAGCAAGAAAGTTAGATGTTTTCTTAAACGAAACTAGTAATAAATAGTTATGAGCCGTTGTCCCAAAGGTTAGTAAGATGAAGGAAATTACTAATCTGAAGATAAAAATAAGTCTGAAAAATAGTCCATGTTCTTAAGTCCAAACATTTGAACGTTGATACCCTACTAAACGCACTGTCACACATCTTGAAACTTGGGATAGTAGGGGATACCTTGAAATGCTCTTGTTTAATAGCCTTAGTATGAAGAAAAACAATATAAATAAAATAAAAATGGTGAAGAAAAATGAACACTAGTTTTGTAATTACTTAAGGCAGCATAAAAAATATAGCGAGTGTGCTTTATCATCTAGTACCTTAGACCAACTGGTTTAGGAGTCACTGCTAAGCTTTAGGTGTTGCAGATGAGGAATTACGTCTAAATGAGCGAGCACATTTGGTAATCGGTTGGTTAGTACCTCAATAAGTATTAATGGTTGCATGAAGGATGTGTGAGCAATTCCATCTAAAATATTCACCGACTATAAAGTAGTTTGGAAGATGGACAAGAGTATGATAACTTGAATTGAATTCTCTAAATGTAGAGATGTCTTTTATACACACGTAGGGGTATATGATCAATTTTTGGAAGAAAGGTAGGGAGAAAGACTAAAGGCGATGTTTTATTGAGGGATGATGTGATTTCCGACATCTTTTCACGACCATTAAGATAGGGCTCATGGCAACCAAAAAGCTAGTGTAGTTGGAAACTCATATTTTCAAGCTCTTTCTTTTGTAGTTCTTATCTTTGCACGTAACTTTCATCTTCTTTCTTTTATTATGGGATTTTATGGGTGTAATCCGCTGAAAACCCTCAGGAGACAACACTCCTCCTACTAGAGACACCTATAGGTTTAACGGCTTGCTGCACGTGCTAAGTGCAATCGTATTGCCTACGAAAATATGATACGTAGGTTTTTCTTTTTTCTCCCTCTCTTTAATAACTAGTTTGCTCGGGACGATCAAAGTTAAGTTTGGGGGTATTTGTTCAGTCGAAAATATCGCACATTTGATATAACATTTTTCTTACTTTTCTTAAATATTTAAAGGTGTTCATTACAAATATAGAACATATTTGGGTTTATCTACAAAATACTATTTACCATATGTTTATATATTATAATTAACATTATGAAGGAAAATATATGCATATAATATTTATATAATATTTTTATCATGCATATCATATCAAATAATCTTAATCAAATTGCTTAAAAGATTTATTACCATATAAAATGATTAAGATTATATCTCTATGTTAGTTGTATGTATGCCCTAGAGGCCAGTATTGTACAGATGATGTATATTATATTGGATGCTTGGACATATATAGAGATGACTTTCTTGCTCGATATGATAGTATGCTATCTGGTTGCTCTTTATCTTAACATGTATACTAGTCTCTTTAAACTGTCTTATAGTTACATGTTGGTAAAGCCCTTAGGATGTGTACTTGACTACCTGGACTATGATGCAGATCATACTAGTGGGGACATGGTAGTCCATAAGTACATCCTTCAAGGTCCCTAGTCGTGGGTGTATCGAGACGGGGCATCGATATACCAGTGTAGACTAGCGTATACGCTTCTCGACCCATAAGATGGGCGATGGATGATCCCATATCCATTAGTGTTTGACATCAGAGATGGTATACGGGTGCTCAGTGGAGACTGGGTACACTGGACGGACTCGCCGAGAACTCCCAGATGGTATTATACCTCACGTTAGATGGCAGTTCTCAGGTGACACTTGTGCAGGTTAGTCTGTAGACCCGAGATCGTCATAGAGTCTTGTGTGATTCCCACTGTGCTTTGATCTCCACCTTACCACGTCCATAAGGGCGTGCAAAACGGTGGTTTTTGGGTACAGTCCCGAGTCACATGGAGGCAATGAGCGATAGGAGGGGTTTCGTCTCTCCCGGTATTGGGGGTTGATGTTGCGCTGTGCTCGATTGGCCGTAACAGGGAAGTCCCTGGCCAGGGCTGATCAGAGATTTGCTGGTAAGTGTTACTGGTAGTTTCTCGACCCGTTATGAGCCTCACATCGGCATGACTTATCGGTTATTGGGGTCTGACGTTTACCACCCCTAGACTTGGTATGTGACATATCAGACGAGGAGACCAGACTGTACGGGAAGTGTTGCCGATCGGCTCGACGGGAGTTGTAGCAGGTTCGCTTGTTCTCTTCTGATCGCTCAATACCCGGGTGGCCGTTACGTTTAGCTGACCGCTTGCGGCTTGGGGGTGCTTGATATGATCATCACCCACTGCCGGCGTATTGACGAGTCTCAGAGTCCCACAATGGAGTTTCCTAGTCCAGGCGAAACGTTGTGGTGCGCATATGAGATATGCGCATGGACCCGATTAAAATGCGCGTATAGGATACCGTATATTGATCGGGTGGCTTACTTTTGGTAGGGGTCATATGTGATATGGCCGGATTGATAAATCAAGTGTTGATTTATCATTTAACCATTAGTTTCTCACTAGAAATCCTTTCTTGTGTTGGATGGATGTATGAATGCATGTATGTTTTTCTTTCTTTCTAGTTTCATGCACATATGGATGTGTATACATACATACATACATACATCATCTATCATGGTTGATTATACAAAGAAAATGGTGGCAATATAAGACTCACACCATGGTTTAGTTCATATATATTATTATTATTGAATTTGATTTAAAACAAAAGAAAAGGAAATGATAATTCATGGAAGCTTTCTACACTCTTCTTGACCTAACCATGCTCACCCACCATTTAACCATGGGTTACTTTTCCTTTTGGGTTTTAACTCAAGTTCAATAATGATTCAACCATGGTTTGAGATGAGAGATAAAAATTATATAAAGATATATTTTCTATTTTTCAACTAGAGGTTTTTCTTCTCTTGAAAGATGTTGCCATCATCTTCTTCCTCCTCCTTCATAGCTCTCTAGATTTTTGTAGTGAGATATATAATCAACAAGTTAGGATTTTGAAGTGAGAAAGAGAACCACAACACCATTCTACACAAGCCTAGCCCACTTGTTTGGAGTGTTGACTTGATTTCGTTCACTTGATCGGAAAAAGTCTTAAGCTTGGACAAAGCGGACTCCGGGTGGATCATCGGTGACCTTGAGGAGTTCAAGCGGAGCTTTTTCAACCCCCAAGTAGCCGAGGAGTCTAAAGTAGGGAGCTACAAAGGTTGTACTCTCAAAAACCCTAGCATTTCTTTCATATGTCGATATGAAAATTTTGAAACCCTAATCGATTCTAGGAACGATTCTTTGTTCATTAGCTTAGCACCCTAAAGACTACATATTTGGTTCATGTGATACTTCCAATCCCTTCATGAGGTGCTATGCTAACCCAACATTGGTATCAGAGCCGACCTAGAACATTAGGCGACTATTTTACGAAGTTAAAACTCCGATCGAACCGAAAAATACGATTTTTGGGTGCTCTCTGGACTTTTTTCAAAATCTGGTTATTTTCAGAATTAAAAATATGTAAAAATTACAGCAGGTAAAACTAAGAATTACGGTATAAAAAGTTTTCCATGAACAGTAATATCTGCCGCGGAAACGCGGTCTAAGCTTGCTTAGACCGCGGTTCCGCGGCCGTACACATCAATCAATGAATAAATTTTATACAGTAATTCTGGAATCTGCTTGTATAATTTTTAGGGTATTTTTAATCTGTATGTAGTTCTGGAAAATTTTGGAGATGGTTTTGGACTCGTCAATTCGATCGGAATTTTGATTTCGTGTCTTTTCCGGATAAATTAGAAAGTAGTGAAGTATTTGAACGGGTATCATTTACTCACTTTTCACGGGGTTTAAATCCTTCGGAGGTTCGTGCAAGTTTGTTTGTGGTGGACCCTCTAGAAGACAACAAACCTTAACTCGATTATGTGACCGTCTTGAACTGCCCTTTGAACCTTAGGGTTTGGGGCAGTACGGCGTGCCACATGTGAGGCGTTGGCTTGACCCTTCTACGGCTGGACCGCTACTACTGTGTCACACTCCAAGTTTTTGAACCCTGCTCAAGTGTTGAGCTTTAGTGAATCTTGGGTATTTGATCGTTCGTTCGAAAACTTTAATACTGTCTAATTATCTGGAATGTGATGCAATGTGTGGAATTCATATTATAGGACATGAAATACGAGGTATGTGATACTTCGCATTTACGATGTCTAAAGAGAATGTGGATTCCAGATATTGCAGTTTTACACTTTCTTTTCTGTGACCGTAAGTGTTGTATGTCGATATCGCCGGTTTCGTTGCTATACGTCAACGACAATTGGGGTACGCATACATACTTACGTTGATGATATGTGATATTATGTGTTGCTGAGATATGATGTGCAGGATTGTCGCAATTGAATAGCCGGGTTTTTTTTTATGTGAGATGAGAGTTTTACATTTTCATTCATGTAAATTCAAATGTAATATAATATTCTTTTATTTGGGGCACTTCCGGGTTGAGGTTGTGTCACCTGTGTTGTATATTATTTACTTTTCCGCATTAGGATGGACCCAAGGAGGGGAGCACAGGTGACCGGGTTCTGGGGTTCAGTGGGAGGCCATCTCGAGGAGTCGAGACCGGGTCTCCTAAACTCCAGAATTGGTAGGGTCGCTTGCCGCTCTCGTAGGGGTCCAGGGTGTGGGCTTGGCTATTCATCGCGACTGTGGAATCCGTATTTTCTATTTTGGCTAAATACTAAATACGGACGTCCTATTATATCCCACATTATATCTATGTTTCTGCTGCTATATCTGTGATGTGATCATTAGATATGTTCTGTGATGGATACAGTATAGTATATATGATATATTATATAGGCGTTACTTATGTTTTACACTCGCACTAGCCCTGCCCTGCTCTGTCGTTAGTTACCTAACCTAACGGTGCACGAGGGGACATCGAGGCGAATGCGGATGGCATAAGTGTACGTCGTATTTATCTGTGATGTTTAGATGACTTAAATGATGGGACTTCATTAATGTGATTAATGAAAGAAAAGAAATCTAAAAGATGTTGTAGAATCAAATTTTAAATAAAAAGGGTAGCTACAGTTTTGCTTTGCACAGTGATATATATGATATATCCCGCACCTTATTCGATGAGGAAAGAGCCGAGATCCCTTCACCCGGAGTGACCTCTTTAGCGAAACTGGCAGATGCTACAACACTCGGTTTGACTTTTGACTGATTTTGGAGTTTTGCTTTGCACAGTGATATATATGATATATCCCGCACCTTATTCGATGAGGAAAGAGCCGAGATCCCTTCACCGGGAGTGACCTCTTTAGCAAAACTAATAAAAGCCTCAAAATCACTCCATTTCAAAATTCACTAGATTCTACAACGATATCAAGTTCATTACGCTCATGGTTTTTCTGAAAAAAAAACCTGCGTAGCCCTTCATCATTTCAGATAGATATTATTTAGTATTCGTGCTATGTTTGTTGACTTAGTCAAGGCGTAGTGTACGGTAGCTAAATAATGTTTATCTGTTACAACATGAGATGTGATTGGATTAGGGCATTCGCACGGCCTTGTTGACTCAGTCAAGGGTCGTACGGGTGGGTTTAATTCAATCGAGAAATGTACGGGTTGAACTTGACTTGCGATATATGGTTTGTTGACTTAGTCAAGGTCATAGATCGCTAGGGGCAAAAGCTTTATCGGGAATTTCAAGTGTTGAAATTTGCAATGAGATTGCATACCTTCTATGAGATAGTTGGATCCCGATACCCACTGCGAGTAATTGTTACTCCCGGGAGAGTTTTACACAGGACAATTAGCCGATCAAGTAGGTGTCTAGAAAGGTGTCAACGGGGTTACGCCTATGGGAAAACGAGGTTTACATTAATTAGGTCCGTGCGAGAGCACGGGGAACCTCCCTCAAAGTACCGACACTGGCCTGGCTGAAAGATTGGCGAAATTGTAGGGTGTAATTAATCCCGGCTAGTCTTTACTTTTAGGGTTTGAAAGAAGATTTGATAAAAACCAGTGGGAGCCATCCTGATTAGATAAGATAATAACCAATCTGATCTTGCAAGAGCATACGCTAAAGTGTTTTCTTCTCTCTCTCTCCAGGTAGCGACCATGTCATGCCTTAATCAAGATAATAATATGGATGTATTGAACGAACCCGCATGTTATACTGTGCAGGGGAACGTTGAACCCGTTCTATCTTATAAGTGTTATAAGACTGAACAGGAAACAGGAGAATATTTGGATTCTCATGCCGCCCAAACGAAGAACATGCATGTTGATGCACCATCTTCGGGTGTGTTTGTTATTGAGAACTGTTTTTCAGTTCACCCTACGTCCTGGGTATTAGATACCGGATCAGGATCCCACATATGTAAGCAGTTACATGGGCTACGAAAAGGTAGAGAACTGGGAAAGGGTGATCATTCCGTTCAAGTAGGGAATGGGGCAAATGTTGCAGCCAAAGCAGTTGGCGAATATCACCTGGTATTACCAAGTGGTGATACACTAGTTCTGAATCAGTGCTATTATATACCGAACATGATGTGCAACATTATATCAGTTTCTTTATTAAGTAAAGAAGGATATAATTTTGTAGTAAAGGATAATGTTATGAACATATTCCTAGATCAAAAGTTGATTGCATCAGGATCGTTACATAATGGCATATTCATTCTTAATCAAAATACAGTTCTCAATATACAAAACACACACAAGAGGAAAAGCTCAGAAATGAACGAATCCTTCTTGTGGCACTATAGACTTGGCCATATCAATGAAACATGGCTGGCTAAGTTACATAAGAATGGATATTTGAATTCATTTGAGTTATCATCTTATGACACTTGCCATTCATGTCTCAAAGGAAAGATGGCCAAAACTCCGTTTAGTGGACACGGAGAAAGAGTTACCGAACTCTTAGGACTGGTACATAGTGATGTATGCGGTCCTATGTCTACACACGCCAGAAACGGTTCTTCCTACTTCATTACATTCACTGACGATCTCTCTAGATACGGGCATGTGTTTCTATTAAAACACAAGTCTGAAGCTTTTGAGAAATTCAGAGAATATAAGCACGAAGTAGAGAACCAAACGGGCAAAAGTATTAAGATTCTTCGATCTGATCGAGGAGGTGAATACTTAAGCATTGAATTCCTAGATTATCTAAAAGAGAATGGGATTCTCTCTCAGCTTACTCCTCCTTATACACCACAGCACAACGGTGTATCAGAACGAAGGAATCGCACCCTATTAGATATGGTGCGCTCAATGATAAGCAATGCTGAGTTACCTATTTCCTTTTGGGGGTATGCGCTTGAGACAGCCATATACCTATTGAATTTGGTTCCGTCTAAATCTGTACCTACCACACCATATGAGATATGGAGTGGGAAGAGACCATATTTTAAATGAATTAAGATATGGGGTTGTCCGGCCTATGTCAAAAAGCAAAATCCGGACAAACTCGAGGCACGATCAGTTCTTTGCAAGTTTGTGGGATATCCAAAGAATTCTCAAGGATATTTTTTCTACCAAGCTGAGAAACAAAAAGTGTTTGTTGCTCAACATGCCACCTTTTTGGAAAGGGAATTTCTTGCAAAAGAAATTAGTGGCAAAGAGGTAGAGCTGGATGAGGTTCCAACACCACAAACTACAACTGATGATTTAGTAGAACCAGAGGATTCAGTAGTACCCGACGAACCCCAGCCTCTCCGCCGATCTAGTAGGGTTTCTCGTCCACCTGAGAGATACTACGGTTTTCTCATTGACGGTGGAAGCGAGGATTGCATCATGGAGGATGATGACCCAACTAGCTTCGAACAGGCCATCACGAGTGGGGACTCAGTGAAATGGCTGGATGCTATGCGATCTGAGATGGAATCCATATACACCAACAAAGTATGGACTTTGAAAGTTGCTCCTGAAGGGATAAAACCCATTGGGAGTAAGTGGATCTTCAAGAAAAAACTTGGTGTAGATGGGAAAGTAGAGACTTTCAAAGCTAGACTTGTTGCAAAGGGTTTTCGTCAAAGACCAGGTGTGGACTATGACGAAACCTTTTCTCCAGTGGCTATGCTTAAATCCATCCAGATCATGCTTGCCATCGCTGCATATCATGATTACGAAATCTGGCAAATGGATGTTAAGACCGCCTTTCTAAACGGTGATTTAGAAGAGTGCGTGTACATGACTCAGCCAGAGGGCTTCGTAGACAGTGGGAGCAGCGGGAAGGTGTGCAAGCTGCTTAAATCCATTTATGGATTAAAGCAAGCATCGCGGAGTTGGAACATCTGCTTTGACGTCGTTATCAAAGAGTTTGATTTCGTCAAAAACCCAGATGAACCTTGTATCTACAAGAAGGTGGCAGAGAGTAAGGTTGTCTTCCTCGTATTGTACGTGGACGACATACTCTTGATAGGAAATGATATTCCTATGCTGCAATCGGTCAAGCTCTTCTTATCACAAAGATTCTCAATGAAAGATCTTGGTGATGCCTCCTGCATATTGGGAATTAGGATCTATAGAGATAGATCCAAACGGATATTGGGATTGTCCCAATCCAGGTACATTGACACTATACTAAAAAGGTTTAGTATGGAAGAATCCAAGCGTGGGAACATGCCCACGATCTCTGGAGTCACTCTCTCCAAAGAGATGTCTCCCAAGACTGATTTGGAGAGAGCTCGCATGCAAGGGATACCCTATGCTTCGGCTGTAGGCTCTATCATGTATGCGATGCTATGTACCAGACCCGATGTTGCATACTCACTAAGTGTAGTGAGCAGGTATCAAGCTGATCCTGGAGAGAGTCACTGGACAGCTGTGAAGAGCATTCTTAAGTACTTACGAAGGACTAAAGAGATGCTCTTGGTGTATGGTAATGGAGAACTCCAAGTGGAGTCCTTTACCGATTCGAGCTTCTAGAGTGATAAGGACGACTCTAAGTCGCAGTTGGGATTTGTCTTTACCCTTTACAGAGGGGCGGTTAGCTGGAAGAGTTCCAAGCAGGAAACCGTGGCAGACTCGACGATGGAGGCTGAATACATCGCTGCCAACGATGCTGCCAAAGAGGCTGTCTGGATCAAGAAGTTCATTACTGAACTTGGTGTGGTTCCATCCATTAAGCATCCAATACCTTTGTATTGCGATAACAATGGAGCGGTGGCTTTGGCCAAGGAACCTAGGTCCCATCAACGATCCAGGCATATTCTGAGGCGGTGTCACCTGATCCGGGAGATAGTTGATCGCCGGGAGATCGAGGTCAGGAGGGTTGACACGAAGAACAACACAGCGGATCCACTCACGAAGGCCATTCCCCAGATACAGTTTGAGAGACTCTTCGGGATGCTGGGTATGCGATACTACAGTAGCTGGCCCTAGTGCAAGTGGGAGATTGTTAGTTGTATGTATGCCCTAGAGGCCAGTATTGTACAGATGATGTATATTATATTGGATGCTTGGACATATATAGAGATGACTTTCTTGCTCGATATGATAGTATGCTATCTGGTTGCTCTTTATCTTAACATGTATACTAGTCTCTTTAAACTGTCTTATAGTTACATGTTGGTAAAGCCCTTAGGATGTGTACTTGACTACCTGGACTATGATGCAGATCATACTAGTGGGGACATGGTAGTCCATAAGTACATCCTTCAAGGTCCCTAGTCATGGGTGTATCGAGACGGGGCATCGATATACCAGTGTGGACTAGCGTATACGCTTCTCGACCCATGAGATGGGCGATGGATGATCCCATATCCATTAGTGTTTGACATCAGAGATGGTATACGGGTGCTCAGTGGAGACTGGGTACACTGGACGGACTCGCCGAGAACTCCCAGATGGTATTATACCTCACGTCAGATGGCAGTTCTCAGGTGACACTTATGCAGGTTAGTCTGTAGACCCGAGATTGTCATAGAGTCTTATGTGATTCCCACTGTGCTTTGATCTCCACCTTACCGCGTCCATAAGGGCGTGCAAAACGGTGGTTTTTGGATACAGTCCCGAGTCACATGGAGGCAATGAGCGATAGGAGGGGTTTCGTCTCTCCCGGTATTGGAGGTTGATGTTGTGCTGTGCTCGATTGGCCGTAACAGGGAAGTCCCTGGCCAGGGCTGATCAGAGATTTGCTAGTAAGTGTTACCGGTAGTTTCTCGACCCGTTATGAGCCTCACATCGGCACGACTTATCGGTTATTGGGGTCTGACGTTTACCACCCCTAGACTTGGTATGTGACATATCAGACGAGGAGACCAGACTGTACGGGAAGTGTTGCCGATCGGCTCGACGGGAGTTGTAGCAGGTTCGCTTGTTCTCTTCTGATCGCTCAATACCCGGGTGGCCGTTACGTTTAGCTGACCGCTTGCGGCTTGGGGGTGCTTGATATGATCATCACCCACTGTCGGCGTATTGACGAGTCTCAGAGTCCCACAATGGAGTTTCCTAGTCCAGGCGAAACGTTGTGGTGCGCATATGCGATATGCACATGGACCCGATTAAAATGCGCGTATAGGATACCGTATATTGATCGGGTGGCTTGCTTTTGGTAGGGGTCATATGTGATATGGCCGGATTGATAAATCAAGTGTTGATTTATCATTTAACCATTAGTTTCTCACTAGAAATCCTTTCTTGTGTTGGATGGATGTATGAATGCATGTATGTTTTTCTTTCTTTCTAGTTTCATGCACATATGGATGTGTATACATACATACATACATACATCATCTATCATGGTTGATTATACAAAGAAAATGGTGGCAATATAAGACTCACACCATGGTTTAGTTCATATATATTATTATTATTGAATTTGATTTAAAACAAAAGAAAAGGAAAGGATAATTCATGGAAGCTTTCTACACTCTTCTTGACCTAACCATGCTCACCCACCATTTAACCATGGGTTACTTTTCCTTTTGGGTTTTAACTCAAGTTCAATAATGATTCAACCATGGTTTGAGATGAGAGATAAAAATTATATAAAGATATATTTTCTATTTTTCAACTAGAGGTTTTTTTTCTCTTGAAAGATGTTGCCATCATCTTCTTCCTCCTCCTTCATAGCTCTCTAGATTTTTGTAGTGAGATATATAATCAACAAGTTAGGATTTTGAAGTGAGAAAGAGAACCACAACACCATTCTACACAAGCCTAGCCCACTTGTTTGGAGTGTTGACTTGATTTCGTTCACTTGATCGGAAAAAGTCTTAAGCTTGGACAAAGCGGACTCCGGGTGGATCATCGGTGACCTCGAGGAGTTCAAGCGGAGCTTTTTCAACCCCCAAGTAGCCGAGGAGTCTAACGTAGGGAGCTACAAAGGTTGTACTCTCAAAAACCCTAGCATTTCTTTCATATGTCGATATGAAAATTTTGAAACCCTAATCGATTCTAGGAACGATTCTTTGTTCATTAGCTTAGCACCCTAAAGACTACATATTTGGTTCATGTGATGCTTCCAAACCCTTCATGAGATGCTATGCTAACCCAACACTCTATAACAAATATTACTAAAATTATTCATGGAGATATTGTGCAAGATCTTGCTCAGGTAAGAAGATCGGGACATCGAGATGTCTGGAATTAAAAATTTGCCGATGAAGTTTAATTAAATCATAAAATTAATACTGGCAGAGACTCAGAGAAGATATGAAGATTCCAGATATCACAACAATCTCCATGTGTTAATATGAGACTACAGAAGAATTTTCATTAACTGATCCCACTATCCCACTGCCCAACCGCGGCAAATACACCCAAAACGCGGCGGATCCGCGGCCGTTCTGAGGAGTTAGGGTTTGGGATTTTGTGGGTAGGATCTTCTCAACAAACCCTCACATATGACATCTATGGTTTTTTATCTTCTGTGACTATAAATAGGACCGAGGGCTAAAGTTAGAAATCATCACCTTTAACACGAAGCAAATCACCGTCAAAGAACAAGTGATCCATGACAGGTCCGCGATTCGACATGATATAGCGACGTGAGTATCAACGGAACATCTACTTCCTACGAGGCAGAGATCGAGAGCAACTTCTTCTTCTTCTTGTAATCTAAACTCATAGGATTTATACTTGTGAAGTTGATTAATAAAGGTAGATCATTAGTTTAATTATTTCGTATTTAATTTCTGCATTATGATTTCCTTCTCTATCCTTTCTTCTTCTATCTCCATCATACGCGAGTAATTCTCCGCTTGATAGGGTTCGTAGGATTAGGGTAGAACAATGGATGAGAAAATATTTTAACTTCTTTTAAGTCTTATGAAGTTTATAAACTTTAGCAAAAGAATCGTTAACATCCTAATCGGGCGCGCTATCAATTTATTGTTAGTTACGACCGCGATTTGAGATCAGATTAACAGTTTTTTTGTTAAGGGCTAGACATGAATAGAGATCAATGAAGGGACAGGGGTCAATAGTGGGGAAACCCTAGTTTCTTCCAAGTACCCTAATCCTCATTCACCACCATCTATCTAGTTTTAAATCTATCAAAAGATAAAAGGAGTCATCTTTATTAGTCATCCATGACTACTAAATCCTAACGAATCCTATAAGCTCTCTTCTTATATATTCTACATCCAAAATCTATATCCATATTTAAACTAGATCTTAAAACTATTCTCCTTTCTCCCTATTCTTTATTCAACTCGTCTAAACCAAGATTAAAAGTTCCACGCATCCCTGTGGACAACCTGTACTTATCTTGGCTAGCTACATGCGACACCGTTATTGATTACGGTTAACTACAAACAAACACTTTCACAGATCAATCACATGGGTTTTAGTATGCTTTATTTTCAGTGCTCATATCCATATAAACTCTCACGTATTTAACACGTGATGTCTGTTTGGTTTGCAATTATTTGATTGCAGCGCCTATATGCTTTGCATATAAGCGTCACGTGTTTAACATGTATGGCTCTTTTAGCCCATTTGTTTTTAACTGCAGCGCCTATATGCTTTTGCATATAGGTGGTCACGTATTTAACACGTGAGATTTTAATAGTGGGAAATTTTCCCCCTTTTCCTCTTTTTTTATGAGGGAACAAATGCCCCCCAGCGTTGCTATTACGTGGCTTGCACGTGAGTGCAACACTGTCCACCTTTACAAACGTTGGATTGCCTAGGAGAATGGGGAGATGAATTGCTCACCATCATGTCTTGTAAATTGGGGGTTTGTCTCTTTAGATGATCACCGTTTCTTCATCTTCTTCCTTAACCTTTTCTTGAGAATTTAATTCTCCTCTCAGAGCTTAGCTCTCTGTCCACAGATCTTTCAGAGTTAAACTCTGCAAAACTCCTTTTTGGGTAAGGATCTTGAACAACGTTACCCTTTAGGGAAAACCCCCTTTCATTTTTTTTTTTGGATTTTAAATCCATCATTAGAGCTTTGCTCTTTCCTTGAACTGATCTATTAGAGATCTAAAAACACTCACTTTTTCTTTTAAGAAGCCTCTGGGGTCTTGACGATTGTTAGTTGTTTTTACCTAAGCTTTACCTTATCATTGATCTTTGAGGATCCTTGGAATTTAATTCCATTTTCTTTGTCTCTCTACCGTGGGGTTTTTTGGGATTTAATCACATTATTAAAGGAATTTAATTCCATATTACAGAGCTTAGCTCTAAAAGACTCAGAGACTTTTGGGAATTTTATTCCCTGGTATTCTTGAGCGTTTTTTCTTTTTAGGGTTTTAATACCCTTGACACAGATTTGAATCTGTTGTATATTTTAACAGAACTCGTTTTTCGAGGATGTTAGGAGTTGTTTAAACTCCACTGCTTATTTAATGAGAATCCTTTTGGATTCTCACAATGATTATCTTGCCCATCATTGGTGAGCCGCCATTTGGATTTCGTGGGGCCCACTGGCTTTGTAGTTAGTGGTCCCATGAAATAAACTCATATATATATATATTATTAATGGGTCCCCCCTTTTTTATTAGGTATGATGGCATCACTTCCCTACTTCCCTTACCCATGCTCGGAGGCCGCTTTCCTATAGTCGCCGTCAGACGAGGAAGTTATGCGATGATTATGGCACATGATAAGGATACTAAGAGTCTTCTCCTATGGGGAGTTTGGTATGGCCACATTATCAGGAGTCGACGTAGTTTCACATGCGAGGTACCGACAGAACCTATCTATTCAATATCATTCACGGAGTGTCCGCGTACTGCTTATGCGGTGGAGGCGGCTAATTGGACCCCCGAGGGCCATCTCGAGCCATCAACAACAGGGATACCCAATCAACCCTCGATGGCTATTGATATTTTGGGACGCCGAATCTGCCAAGGCGAAGCTCGACCTTGAGGGCAGGTCTACAAGATAGGCGTCACCTCACGGCACCCAGTGGGCTATCTTCTTTGGGCCCGTTACATTCTCTCCTCTCAACGCTCACGGCTGCAAAAAGTTGGGCTATATCAAGCGGCGTATGCATCACTGTTCTACTATCATGCTCCCCACGTCTGGTGGGTCAAGGCTTTCTTAAACTAATGGAACCTTTCGACGAATACTTTTTTACTGGAGGACCGTGAAGTCTCTATTTCGCTGGAGGAGTTCCGCGAAATTTCAGGCCGCTGATCATGGGAGAACACTATGAAGAATTACTACTCCCCAACGAGTATATATTTGCTATGGTGCCAGCAGTGCTTGAGGGCTTGATGACCGAGAATGCTGTTCGGCACAAGCACCCGAGTCTGATCAAAGTCTTTGGTATTTTCGAGAAACTATTCATGGCATCGGAAGGGAAAGGTGTCACTTTTGACGCTTTCATTGCTTGCTTTCTCCATGAAGATGTCTTATCCAAGAAAGCTCCGAAATTCGCAAAGGTTGAGAACCCTTTCGATTTCGGCTTGAAGAAACTACCGGCCAAAGAAGAAGACCTACCGCAGTTTTATATTCCAATTTTATCGGCCGTGGCCTTTGCTGCAATCGCTGCCCCCAGAATGGACGAAGAAACTTTCTTTATCGGCTTTATCAGTCTCTGCCTTAACTGGTTTGCCATGCCGATGCATCGCTGTTTCATGAGGGCCTCCGTCTTTTATCCTGCCCATCGCATAGCCGAAGGAGCGCGGTTGGCTGTTGGTGTTGTAGGACTATCACACTTATATCATGGTCTAAGTACTGCCGCCAATACTTCAAACCCGGGTGCGGACCCCGTGAATTTCTCCCTCCAGTACTTCACGTCATGGATCGAGATGCATGTGTTAGGCGCCTTTGCTGCACACCGGCGTCCTGCTTTCTATGAAGAATATACCTTCCTATGGGTGATGAGGCTGGACGATACTTCCACTCCTCATCCGACCCAGTTGGGGGCTCTACGGGTATTGCTTAATCCATATTCGAATGAGGGCGGGATGGTTTTCAGTGACCGAGTCCTTTCTGCTCCAGTGGGGCCCATTCAACAACTGTTCGATTTGTTAAAGAGTGGAGCTCCGACTGTAAAGCCCAAAGAGATCATGCATCTATATTCAATCCGGCCGGGGTACCTAGTGTTACGTCTAAATGATACCGCTCGCTTCATGCGGTACAATCCACATCGCTTCGCCCAGCAGTTAGGTTACAACCATGGCGTCCCCCTCGAACCTTTTCTAGTTGAGCCCACTCTTGTAACATTTCAAAAGATAAAATATTATTTTTGGGAATTTAAATAATTAAAATATTAAACTTTATGGATATTATGAAAAGTATAGAAATTAGTTTTAATGATATGATATAACTATATACCGATAGTTTGGAAAATTAATATAATTATTGGTTTTGAAGTTGTTATGCTGATTTGGATATTTTATAAATATTTATACAATTACTTGTATACGAGTTTATTACTAAAATTGATTAATATTTATTAATTATGCATTAAGCATGTTTAAGGTACATGACATGCAACATGACATGTTGCAATATACTTGTTTCATTTTTTAAAACCATGGCTTCATTTACCATTAAATGTTTTTGTTTTAAAATAAAAACGGAAAAAGAAATGGAGAAGATATTTTGTGGCATGGAGACAATGAGGTATGGGCATAGAGAACGAGAGAGAGGAGTTATACCATATCATTAAAACTGTGTGACAACCACAGTATAACCGATCGTAGTATTGGAATATCTCTTCCTATCAAGTGCATGTCATCCTAATACCTGGACATCACACCCTACTACCTTCTTACCAGATCCATCTCCTATTCTGATGAAGTCAAAGCCTATGACTGTCATATAAAAAATAGATGATCTATTTCCTCTATACCTGCTTTAGTCTATAAATAGACATAAGCTACTTGCCCACTATGCTTCCGCTGCTCCCACTGACTACAACAACCCTCTGGCAGAGTCATATACACGTGAACTTCTAAAGCTAGTTTAGAACGACGTTATACTCATCCTCCTGCCGGGTCTTATAGTCTAGAACAACAGCAATGACAAGTCTGGGTAAACAAGAACCTCCCTGTCACCATCTCTGAGAAGACCGAAGTACCTCTCGGGTGCCTAAGGTTACCTACCAAATCCGCGGAGTGGCTAATGGAACGTCGAAAACAACTGAATCCTTAGGTTCCATTAAATCTTCAGTGATCGTTTGTGGTTCTGGAATCACTTCCAGTTCTACCATACTCCTGTTGGATATATGTATACCCTAGAGGCGACTATATGATAGTGGATGTATTTTTACACACACACACACACACACATATTCAGGAGACTTTCTTGCTCGACATGATAGTATGCTATCTGGTTACTCTTTATCTGACATGTTCACTTGATTATGCTTTTATTCATTTGTACATGTTGATAAAGCCCTGAGGATATTTGCTTGACTACTGTGATTATGATGCAGATCATACTAGTGGGACATGTATAGTTTATAAGCACATCCAGGTGTCCTTAGTCGTGGGTGTATCGAGACGGGGCATCGATATTCCAGCGTAGACTAGCGTATATGATACTAGACCCATATGATGGGCGATGGATGTTCCCATATCCATTGTTGTTTGACATCAAGATCGTATGAGGGTGCTCAATGGAGACTGGGTACACTGGACGGACTCGCTGAGAACTCCTATATGGTATTATATCTATCTTCGGATAGCAGTTCTCAGGTGATACTGGTACAGGTTAGTCTGTAGACCCAAGATCGTCATAGAGTCTCATGTGTTCTCCCACCGTGCTTTGATTTCCACCCTACCACGACTCTGCTGAGTCGTGCAAACAGGTGGCTTTTGGGAACAGTCCCGAGACATGTGGAGGCAATGAGCGACAGGAGGGGTTTCGTATCTCCCGGTATTGGGGGTTGATGTTGCGCTGTGCTCGATTGACTATATCAGTAAGTCCCTGGTCAGGGCTGTTGAGATTTACTGATAAGAGTTATCGGTAGTTTCTCGATCTGATTATAGGCCATACATCGGCATGACTTATTGAGTTATTGGGGTCGACGATGCCATCCCTACACTTGATATACAACATATCTGACGAAGAGACCGGACTGTACGGTAGTGTTGCCAGTTGGCTCGACGGGAGTTTTGACAGGTTCACTTGTTTTCTTCTGATCACTCAATACCCGGGTGGCCGTTACGTTTAGCTGACCTCTTGCGGCCTGGGGGTGCTTGATATGATCATCACCCACTGCCGGCGTATTGACGAGTCTTAAAGTCCCACAGAGGAGTTTCCTAACCCAGGCAAAACGATGTGGTGTGCATATGTGATATGCACGGGGACCCGATTAAATGCGCATATGTGATACCGTATATTAATCGGGCGATTTACTATTGGTCGGGTCGTATGTGATATGGCCGGTTTGTTAAATCAAGTGTTGATTTAACATTGACTTTATTGCTCACTTTGTTTAAACCCTTTTCTTTATTGTATGCATGCATGTATGCATATGTTTATGTTGATGCACATGTTGATGTGCATGCACACATACATGCATACACACTTGTGTGTATCATGGTTGTTGATACACTAGTGGTGGCAATGAAAGACTCACATGGAAGTATTTATCTAAATATTTATTTTTGAGTTGATGAAAATAGAATTAATTCATGGTTGATATTTATCATTCATTCTCTACCCTTAACCTTGAATTAACCATGAGTTAATTTTCTATGGCTCTTATTGCTCAACAATAAATATCTAGATATTTATTAACCCATGGTTTAAAGTGACAAGGATTTAATATATATATATATATATTATTTCATTCTCATTTTTCTTTCATGCTTATCACAACCTTTGAGCTCCTGAGTTTCCATCATCTTCTTCCTCCTCTCTCTTGCTCTCTTGACTTTGCTAGTGAGTGAGATAGTGATAAAGATAGGGTTTTGAAGTGAGAAAACAAACCACATCATCATTCTACACTAGTCTAGCCAATTAGTTTAGAGTGTTAGTTTCATCTTCATCTTTTGATTGAGTGGAGCTTGGAGCTTAGACAAAGAGGACTCCAGGTAGATCAACGTGGACTCGGAAGATCATGAGCAAGCCCGTTCAAACTCTCAAGTAGCCAAGGAGTCAAGCAAAGAGAACTTCAAAGGCTGTATTCTCTTTACTTAGTGTTTTATAACTTGTAGTATGTGATACTACTTCATATGTTACTTTAAATTTCTAGTTTGATCCTAAGTTAGTTTGCTTAGCACCCTAAAAACTAAATCGTAGCATGTTTGATGCATTACAAACCCTTGTGAGGTGCTAGGTAAACCCAACAGTGGTATCAGAGCTAAGCTAGAGTATTAGAGTAATCTAGACGACGTTAAAACACTTTGAACGAACATCATTTGCCCGGAAAAACCATTCTCTGGAAATTTTTCAAAAAGTTAAAAAATTTTCACATTAAAAATATTCAGAAAATAATGCAGGTAATTGTATGGACCTTCTAGAAGAACGATACCCTAACTCGATTAAACAACCGCGGAACCGCCGCAGAAACCTGGTTTTGGCGGCGGTTCCGCGGTGCCGGTTGTGAGGCTCCGGTCGGCCCTTCTATGGTTGGTCCATAGGTACTGTGGCATGCTTCTGGGTAATTTTAATACTGCTCAGGTGTTGAGCTTCTCTGTGGATTTTTGGGTCATTGATCGATCGATTAAATGGTTTAACATTGCCTAGTTTATTTGCATATATTGACTTGAGATGTTATATGTTGCTGTGAAATGATGTATAGGATCGTCGTGATGAATGGCCGTTTTTTTTTATGTGAGATGAGAGTTTTCTTTTCATTCATGTAAAATTCATTTGTATGTAATATTCTTTTATTGGGGCACATCCGGGTTGATGATGATGTTTCCTTCGATGTATATTATTTACTTTTCCGCATTAGGATAGACCCAAGGTGGGGAGCACAAGTGACCGGGTTCTAGAGTCCAGTGGGAGGCCATCTCGAGGAGTCGAGACCGGGTCTCTTAACTCTAGAATTGGTAGGGTCGCTTGCCGCTCTTGTAGGGGTATAGGGTGTGGGATTGGCTATTCATCATGATCGTGGAACCCATATTTTCTATCGTTGGCTAAATATAAAATACGAAATTCCTAGTATATCCTATATTTTCATATATGTGCTTCTGCTGTTTATATTCTGTGATGTGATCGCTTGATATATCTGAGACGAATGCAATATTATATATGAGATATATAGTAGACGTTGCTTATGTTTTGCACCCGCGCTAGTCCTATCCCGGTATGCCCTTAGTTAAGTAACCTAACGGAACATTGTGGCGAATGCGGATGGCATAAGCGTACGTTGTATTTTCGTTTCTTTTCTGTGTTTGGCTTAAGGACTTAAATGATAGGACTACATTAATATGATAATGTAAGGAAAAATAAACCTATAAAGATATTGTAGAATCGAATTTAAAAACCACTCGGCTTTTTGTGAAAAAGCTATATTTCAAAATTGCGGAGCTTAAGCCACTCCTTTTGAAAAACCATTTAATTCTACAATGATATCAAGTTCAAAGCGTTAAAGGTTTTCTTAAAAACCATCCACAACCTTCCATCATTTTAGGAAGTAGAGTACTTAGTATTCGTGCTGTGTTTGTTGACTATAGTTAAGGCGTAGTGTATAAGAGCTAAGTGATGTCTTCCTGTACTGCATATGATGCAGATTAATTAGGACATTCATATGACTTTGTTGACCATAGTTAAGGGTCATGTGGGTGGGTCTAATTAATCATGAAATGATGGGTAGAACTTGACCAGTGCTTGTGATTTGTTGACCATAGTTAAGGCCATAAGTACTAGGGGTAAAAACCATATCGGGAGTTTCAAGAGTTGAAATTTGCAATGAGATTGCATACCTTCCATATGATGGTTGGATCCCGATCCCACTGTGAGCAAGAGTTGCTCCCAGGAGAGTCTTGCACATTACAATTAGCTAACTCATTAGGTGTCTAGAAAGGTGTTAACGAGGCTACGCCTCTGGGAAAATGAGGTTTACTTTAATTAGGTCCGTGCGAAAGCACGGGGAACCTCCCTCAAGTACCGACACTGGCTTGGCTGAACGGTTAGCGAAGTTGTAGAATGTAATTAATCCTGGCTAGTTTTCCTTTTAAGGTTTGAAAGGAAATTTGATAAAAGCAGTGGGAGACATCGATTAGATAAGATAATAACCAATCTGATCTTTGCAAGAGATTTCGCTGAGTGTATTCTTTTCTCTCTCTTAATGGCAGACACCAATGATAGGACTTAAGCTTCTACTAGAGAAAAATAAACTGAATGGGACTAATTATAAAGACTGGCTGAGGAACATTAACATTGCCTTGACTTATGATAAGGTATCATATGTCCTCACGGCCCCAGCCCCTCTCGTCCCAGGTCTTAAATCTTCAGTTGCGGATAAGGAAATTCGCAAGACATGGGACGCTGACTGTGCCATGGCTAAATGCCTCGCGTTTGCATCGATGGATAACACGCATCAAAAGCAGCACGAGCAGATGGATGTACAATCCATTTTTCTCTATACAAAAGAGTTGTATGGGAAGCAATCTCGTGTCCTACGATACGAAGCATCTAGAAAGCTGTTTCAGATGCGGATGGTCCTTGGCACACCAGTAGGTGACCATGTTCTGAAGATGATAACTCTTATAGAAGAACTTGAGGACCTCGGATGGTCAATGGACAACGAATAATATACTGATATTATTCTGTAGTCTCTCCCCTACCTTTGCTCAATTTGTAGTAAACTTCAACATGCACAACATGGAGAAGTCACTACCTGAACTCCTCAATATGTTGAGGAGTGCAGAGAGCACGCTAAAGTCAGTGAAGACTCCCGCTTTGATTGCTGGGCCATCTTCCTCCTCTCACCCGAAAGCCAAGGCCAAGGGAAAGATGAAGAAGAAACCCGCCAAACCTAGAGGTGGAGTTAAAAAGGTTAAGGGGAAAGACAAGTCCATGGCTGGGGAATCGGGGAAAGGGGAATGTTATCACTACCACAAATCGGGACACTGGAAGCGCAACTGCACTGAGTACTTGGATCTCAAAAGGAAGAAGCATGGTGATGCTTCCGCTTCAGGTGTGTTTGTGACAGAAAACTGTTTTTCTATAAACTCTGCTTCCTGGGTATTAGATACCGGTTCAGGTTCTCACATTTGCAATTCCATGCAGGGGCTGAGAAATAGCAAAGTTTTGAAGACATGTGACCATACTCTCCGGGTTGGAAATGGTTCCAATGTACATGCGGTTTCAGTGGGAGAGTATCACCTGGGGTTGCCGTCAGGGTGTATATTGGTTTTGAACCCATGTTATTATGTACCTAGTATGCTTTGTAATATAATATCCGTTTCTTTGTTAGACAATGAAGGATATCATTTTGTATTGCAGAATAATGTTATAAACATTAACCTGAATCAAATGTTGGTTGGGTATGGTACACTTAATAACGGGATATACGTCCTAAATCAACACACAGTTTTCAGCATACAACACACTAATAAAAGAAAATTTTCAGAAATAAATGAAGCTTTTCTTTGGCACTTGTTCAGTTGATAAAACTGCACATTTGTTATTACATTTTTCCTACTATTTCTATACTAGAAAAGGTGTTTATTATAATATATGATACATATCAGGGTTTATCTGTAAAAATACTATTTTTCATGTGTTGATATATTATAATTAACATTTGGTAGGAAAATGTATGCAAAGATATCATTGACCAAATATTAATGTTAAAATTAATATCTCAATATAACAAACTCTACTAAATATTATTTGTTGATTTATTGTGCAGAATTTGCAGGGCTAAAATCAAGGGAATCAAAGTTGTTAAGAGCAAACCTGCCTAATTAAGAAAGCAAACTAAGAAATCAATTCTGGCAGAAATAAAGAGAAGATTTCCAAGTTCCAAAAGTTCCAGAGATCGCCACATGTCACAAGGATCAACCCACAGAAATTTAATCAACGGATCAGATCATCTTGCCGCGGATCCGCGGCCAGAGCCCCTTGTGGCCGCGGATCCGCCGCGTTGGAGAAGAATCAGAAGGTGGGATTTCTCTGGTGAAATCCTAACTAATGGTTTCCAATTTAGGAGACTAAGTTTCTGGATTTTGGGGTATAAATAAGGACTGAGACCCTCTTGGAAAAATCATCAAGTCGACACGATCACGAAGTCCAAGACGGCTCACGCATCCAGACTGATCATCAACGGTTCATCTACCTCCTTAGAAGAGATCGAGAAGCAACTAGTCTTTGTAATCATTTTCTAAGGAATCAAAGTGTAATGAATATTGTTGATTAATAAAGATAGCTTTCTTTTTCTTATTCTATTTCTTCGTAGTTTAATTATGCATTTTCTATCCATCTCTTTTTCTCCTAACATGCGCGAGTAATTCTCCGCTTGTTAGGGTTCGTAGGATTAGGGTAGGTTAATGGATGATGAAAATACCTAAACTCTTTTTACGTCCTATAAAGTTTATAAACTTTATCAAGACAATCATTAACATCCTAATCGGGCGTGCTAACAATTCATTGTTAGTCTCGACCGCGATTAGAGATTAGATTAATGATTGTTTTGGTAAAGGCTAGATATGAACGGAGTTCCGTGTCGAGATAGGGGTTAAGAGTGGGATTCCTTTTCCCTCCAGAAACCCTAATCTACACGCATCACTGTCGTTCTAGTTTTAAATCTATTAAAGGATAGAAAGAGTAATTTTTAATTAATCATCCGTAACTACTAAATCCTAACGAACCCTACAAGCCCTTTCTTATATTAACTACATCCATAAATAATCTAGATCTATATTTTGCATTAGTGCTTAACGTAGATCTAGAAACCATTCTACAATATTCTTTATTCCCCCCCCCTCTCTCAACACATCTAAAGTAAGAATAAAAGATTCAACGTTTCCCAGAGGACGACCCGTACTCATCTCGGTCTAGCTACACGCGACACCGTTCTGATTGCGGTTACACTACAAACACATAAAAATACAGATCAAATCAAATGGCGCCGTTGCCGGGGATACATGCGTAATTTTTTTATTCTTACTATTTGTGTTGAATTATTATTCGATCTATATCATAATTAAAACAAAACTTCAAATTGTATATTTAACGATTTGTGTATGAATTTTGCAAGGAGATCTGGAGTCACAAACTTGAGGAAACAGAAAGACAGAGACATTCATCGAGATCCAGAGGAGTACAGGAGGCCACAGAAAAATTTTCATCAACTGATCCATTTACTCCGCGGCGGAAGCGCGGCAAAGGAGCTCATTTGCGGCAGAAGCGCGGCCAGTTAGAGGATCTAGGGTTCCACATTTCTCTCTCCTCTGAAATCCAATAAAATCTATTTTCTGCAGGATTCTTTGCAAAATAGCGCCGCTCAAAAATCTTTTTGCAAAAGTTTTGTGATTGGTTTTGTTTTGCATATTTTAATTCGGACTTTAAGGGGCAAAGACCAAATCCAGATTAGGTGGGGATTGCATCACCCTTTTTAAGCCCCACAAATCACAAACCGAGCATCTGCATCAACCCTACATTAATTTAAAAAATATCTAGACCAGACTCTAAGGACTGTCGCGCTCATTAAGGACAGAGGAAGGTCGTGGGTAATCTATCGCTTATCCGCATTACTTTTGTGGTGCCTAGGCAAGTGTGTCTAAGGCAAGTGGTTTACTTAATTAGGCCCGCTATTTTCGGTGATTCGTATAGAGGATACCTCCCACTTACCTGGCACTTACCCGGCCACAAGAGTAGTAAAGAGGTGTTAGAGGATTGATCCTGCGGCTTGTCTTTTGGAAGTCTAGGAGCGGTCTAGAGACTGGACCTAGGTAACCTTAGTTCTACGGTTGTTTGTGCATTGTAGAGTGATTTGTCTTGAGTCCCACTTTTTTCAAAACAAGCCAATTTTAAATCACACACACGCTGCCACTTGCACTAAACCCGCTTAGTGCATTCTTGGCTGGACACGGGATTCTAGTGCCCGTCTTGTCCGTGTTCCTGCTATCGACACCGAAGTCGGTACTTCTTCATCTTCTTTTTCCCCACCACACATCACGACCGAGATGGACGGTACTCCATTAGATTATAACACCACGCTGCCACCGCCCGTAGGTGTGCAGAATCCACCGCGCATCTCTCTCCAAGAGAGATGTTATCCTATCCGTGGTCCCCTTCCTACTTGTCTATCCATTCCACCAGCTAACGGGGATAATTTTGAAATTAAACCCCACTACATCAATCTGTTGCCCAAATTTCACGGGCTTGAGTCGGAAGACGCGTACGTTTTCATCACCAAATTCGAAAACGTATGCGCAATGATGGGTACTTCACAATTGACTGTGGATGCTATGCGCTTACGTCTTCTCCCATTCACACTGTGCGACTTGGCAGAAAAATGGCTTTATAATACTGCCGCACACTCTATCACTAACTAGGATGAATTCGTAATTGCATTTCTTAAGAAGTTTTACCCAAACCATAAGACTGCCCATATTAGGAGCGAGATCAACCAGTTCACCCAGCTTCCCAATGAACCATTTTGGAAGTGCTTTGAACGTTTCAAGGATCTGCTCGTCCAATGTCCTCATCATGGAATACAAAGATGAGATTTATGTCGAATTATATATGAGGGCATTAATCCAGCGACAAAGCAGATGCTTGAAATAATGTGTCAATGCAATTTCATGTCTAAAGATGACGGTGAGGCGTGGAAATATCTGGAAGATCTCGCTGAAAACACTTTGCAGTGGGAAAGCGTAAGACCACCTTCATCTAGGGGAGGTATTCACTAGCTCGATGTTTCCATCGTAGTGAAAGCCGAAATGGCAGCGATGTAGAAGAAACTTGACGCTATTGAGAACAAATTTTCATTAGCCTCCCTAAACCAGGTTACGCTTCCCAAAACCGTGTGTGGTTGCTGTTCAGATCCTTCACACTTAACGGAAGAATGTCCTATGAATGCACCGTTTCAAGGTCATGAGCAAACTAATGCTGCTTTTCAGCAGCGACCTAGAAACGATCCTTATTCTTCCACGTACAATCAAGGATGGAGGAATCATCCTAACTTTGCTTGGAACCAAAACCAACAAAGCAATTATCAAAGACCTCCTCCACAGCAACCACAAGCACAAAGTCAGCACCCTTTTCAGTCACAAAATTTTCAAAATCCGGCCAACACTTCTGTACCACAATTGGCCAGTACTGACAACTCTTCACTCACACAAACTTTGGATATGTTTATGAAACATACCATTCAAATGTCGGCTGATAGGAAGTCTTCTATTGATACCACACAGAAAAACTCTGTCTCCCACGGTGAGAGTATTAAATCAATAGAAAACCAAATTGCACAGTTGAACGCCGCAATGAGTGCGAGAGAAAAAGGGAAACTCCCATCTCAACCCATACCTAATCCTGGCCACTCACAAAGTTATAATGTGAGTGCCGTTACTACGTTGAGATCGGGAAAAGTGCTGAATAATCGAGTGGGTGAGCAATGTGATGATGTTAGTGACACCAATGATACCCCAGCTTCTACTTCTTCCCCTAATTCGTCTAGTCTCCCACCTACTTCCAAGCCTATTCTCCGTTTTCCCCAAGGCTCGAACCCTTCGCCCATTTCCTCAAATCTACCTAAAACAATCCCCACTCCAATTCTGGGATCCACTCCATCCTCACAATCCTCTCCAATGTTGGACCAAACCCTTATTGATAAAGCACCTTATCTAAACAGGTTAAGGGGAAACAGACCAAGTCCACAAATGGAGAAGATTGTGGAAATTTTAAAGCAAGTTAACATAAACATTCCTCTCCTAGATGCTATTCAACAAGTCTCGTCTTATGCGAAAATCCTAAAGGACTTGTGCACTAGGAAGAGAAAAGTTCAAGTACCTAAAAAAGTTTTCCTTGCGAGTAATGTGAGCACTGCTTTTACACAACAACTACCCAAGAAACGAAAGGACCCCGGAAGTCCTACGATTTCTATTTCCATTGGGGGTAAAAATATCAATCGTGCTCTACTCGATTTAGGTGCTAGTGTTAATTTGCTTCCGTATTCTGTTTATGAGTAATTAGGGATCGGAGAATTAAAACCTGTGCATTGCACTCTTCAGATGGCCGATCGATCTATCACCCAACCAAGGGGTGAGCTAGAGGATGTGTTAATCAAAGTCAGGGAATTTATATTCCCTGTGGACTTTATCGTCATAGATACACAACCTGTAGCGAACCTACGAAATCAAATTCCGGTGATTTTAGGTCGATCTTTTCTTGCGACTTCCAACGCAGTAATCAATTGTAGAAACAGCTCTATGACCCTATCCTTTGGAAAGAAATCAATTGAGCTTAACATTTACAAGTTGGGAAGTGAACCCTCCGAACCCTATGCTCATGTGTGTTCTGTTTAAATTAATGGATGTCGACAGCAGCGAATTTGATCAACCTCATGATACTGACTCTTTTCATATGTTGTTTCTTGACCCAACCATGTATTATACATACACGGACTCTTCCACCGAGTTGTCCGGGTCAACATCTAACGCTGATGAGGAACTTTTTATAGAGTCTGACGATCACCCCGTTTTTTCTGATGAGATTATTCTTCGGGGTATCGATGAAAGCTTTGAGGAAATTTTCGCTGATGAACTCGCATTTTTAAAAGATACGGGTGCTGAGATGAATCAACTCCAAGATAAAGAAATTGAACCTCCACCCCTTCTTCTGGACAATCATGATAATGCGAGTAATCCATCATTACTATCACTGTGTCGTCTCTCCAAATTGAGACGCAATTCTTTTCCATTACACCTCTTATCACCTCCCCACTTCTTCACGTCGAAAGGTGACACGTTCTTCCACCAACCTTGGTGCTTCATCGATAAAATTTTTGAATGGTTGGTATTGACTTTTGGTCTTTATAAGGCTTTACTTTGACCAATAACTTTAACCCCCCCAATAATTTTAAAAGCTTAATATTATTTAACTCAGGTTTGGGGGGGGGGATATTTTGGCTCTTGAAAGAATTTTTTTTACAAGATTGTGAGCCAAAAATAAGTTTGGGGGAGGATTTCACTTTCATTATTTCTTGACCCCTTTTTCCTCCCAAGTCTACAGGTTTTTGAGCTTAACGGATTAAATCAGTGAGGACACTGCTGTAAACAGATTTGGGGGAGGTTTGTGCTTATTTACACATCAATTTGCATCATATTTTGCATAAGCACAACATTTTCAAAAAAATTTCAAAAATTTTCTTTTATAACAAAAGAGTAGAAAGTGAAAAATTACATCCAAAAGATAGGAATAGTTTAAGAAAACCTAGAAAATTAGAAGTTTTCTTAAACGAACTAGTAATAAGTAATTAGCTGTTGTCCCAAGGGTTAGTAAGATGAAGGAAGTCACTAATCTGAGGATAAAAATAAGTCTGAAAAATAGTTTCTATTCTGGAAGCCAAACATTTGAATGTTGATACCCTACTATATGCACTTACACACGTCTTGAAACTCAGGATAGTAGAGGATACCTTGAAATGCTCTTGTCTAAAAGCCAAAGTATGAAAAAAAATGAAGAAAATATAAATGGTGAAAAGAAAAATGAACACTGGTTTTGTTATCGCCAAGGCAACAATAAAAAAATATAGCAATGGTGCTTCATCACCTAGTGCCTTAGACCAACTGATTTGGGAGTCACTGCTAAGTCTTAGGTGGTGCAAGACGAGGAAAATACTATCACCTAATCAGCAATCACATAAGTAATCGGTCGGTTAGTACCTCAAGAAGTATTAACGGTCGCATGAAAATGTGTAAGCAAATCTATAAATATTCATCAAATTAAAAAGTACTGAGGTAGATGGACAAGAGTATGATAGCTTGAATTGAATTCTCCGAGTGTAGGGATGTCCATTACACACACGTAGGGTTATATGATCGATGTTTGGATGAAAGGTAGGAATGAAGAATAAAGACAATATTTTATTTAGGGATAATGTGATTTCTAACATCTTTTCATGACTATTAAGATAGGGCTCACGACAACTGAAAAGCTAGTGTAGTTGGAAACTCTTATTTTCAAAGTCTTTCTTTTATGGTTCTTATCTTTATATGTAAATTTCACCATCACTCTTTTATTATAGGATTTTGTGGGTGTAATCCGCTGAAAACCCTCAGGAGACAACACTCCTCCTACTAGGGGCACCTAGAGGTTTAACGGCTTGTTGCACATGCTCAGTGCAATCGTGTTTGCCTACGAAAGTGTGCTTAGTTTTCTCCTTTCTTTTTCTCCTTCTCTTGAATAAACTAGTTTGCTCGGGACGATCAAAGATAAGTTTGGGGGTATTTGTTCAGTTGATAAAACTGCACATTTGTTATTACATTTTTCCTACTATTTCTATACTAGAAAAGGTGTTTATTATAATATATGATACATATGAGAGTTTATCTGTAAAAATACTATTTTTCATGTGTTGATATATTATAATTAACATTTGGTAGGAAAATGTATGCAAAGATATCATTGACCAAATATTAATGTTAAAATTAATATCTCAATACAACAAACTCTACTAAATATTATTTGTTGAGTTATTGTACAGAATTTGCAAGGCTAAAATCAAGAGAATCAAAGTTGTTAAGAGCAAACCTGTCTAATTAAGAAAGCAAACTAAGAAATCAATTCTGGCAGAAATAAAGAGAAGATTTCCAAGTTCCAAAAGTTCCAGAGATCGCCACATGTCACAAGGATCAACCCACAGAAATTTAATCAACGGATCAGATCATCTTGCCGCGGATCCGCGGCCAGAGCCCCTTGTGGCCGCGGATCCGCCGCGTTGGAGAAGAATCAGGAGGTGGGATTTCTCTGGTGAAATCCTAACTAATGGTTTCCAATTTAGGAGACTAAGTTTCTGGCTTTTGGGGTATAAATAAGGACCGAGACCCTCTTGGAAAAATCATCAAGTCGACGCGATCACGAAGTCCAAGACGGCTCATACATCCAGACTGATCATCAACGGTTCATCTACCTTCTTAGAAGAGATCGAGAAGCAACTAGTCTTTGTAATCATTTTCTAAGGAATCAAAGTGTAATGAATATTGTTGATTAATAAAGATAGCTTTCTTTTTCTTATTCTATTTATTCGTAGTTTAATTATGCATTTTCTATCCATCTCTTTTTCTCCCAACATGCGCGAGTAATTCTCCGCTTGTTAGGGTTCGTAGGATTAGGATAGGTTAATGGATGATGAAAATACCTAAACTCTTTTTACGTCCTATAAAGTTTATAAACTTTATCAAGACAATCATTAACATCCTAATCGGGCGCGCTAACAATTCATTGTTAGTCTCGACCGCGATTAGAGATTAGATTAATGATTGTTTTGGTAAAAGCTAGATATGAACGGAGTTCCGTGTCGAGATAGGGGTTAAGAGTGGGATTCCTTTTCCCTCCAGAAACCCTAATCTACACGCATCACTGTCGTTCTAGTTTTAAATCTATTAAAGGATAGAAAGAATAATTTTTAATTAATCATCCATAACTACTAAATCCTAACGAACCCTACAAGCCCTTTCTTATATTAACTACATCCATAAATAATCTAGATCTATATTTTGCATTAGTGCTTAACGTAGATCTAGAAACCATTCTACAATATTCTTTATTCCCCCCTCTCTCTCAACACATCTAAAGTAAGAATAAAAGATTCAACGTTTCCCAGAGGACGACCCGTACTCACCTCGGTCTAGCTACACGCGACACCGTTCTGATTGCGGTTACACTATAAACACATAAAAATACAGATCAAATCAGCACTGTAGACTTGGTCATATTAACGAAACAAGACTAAACAACCCATATAAAGATGGATATTTAAACCCCATTGAATATAAATCTTATACGACTTGCCAGTCTTGTATCAAGAATAAAATGACCAAATCTCCGTTTACTGGACACGGAGAAAGAGCCACTCAGCTCTTAGCCCTCATACATAGTGATGTATGCGGGCCAATGTCTACACAGGCTAGATGCGATTTTTCTTACTTCATTACTTTTACTGATGATTTCTCAAGATTCGGTCATGTGTTTTTGTTGAAGCATAAGTCTGAAGTTTTCGAGAAATTCACTGAGTACAAACTTGAAGTATAAAAACAAACCGGATTGAGTATCAAAATGCTTCGATCAGATCGAGGTGGAGAGTATCTCAGTACAGAGTTTGCAGACTTTCTAAAAGAGAATGGGATTCTCTCCCAGCTTACTCTTCCTTACACACCACAACACAACGGTGTGTCAGAATGATGAAATCGAACCCTATTAGATATGGTTCGTTCCATGATGAGTGATGCTGAGTTACCTGTCTCATTTTGGGGGCATGCATTGGAGACTGCAGTGTTTCTATTGAACATGGTTCCAACCAAAACCGTGTCTACCACGCAATATGAGATATGGCATGGGAAGAGACCATCTCTTAAACGAATTAAGATTTGGGGTTGTCCGGCCTATGTCAAAAAGCAAAATCCGGACAAACTCAAGACACGGCCAGTCATGTGTAAGTTTATGGGATATCCAAAGAACTCATATGGATATATATTCTACCACAAGGAGGAACAAAAGGTGTTTGTTTCTCAGTATGCCACATTTTTAGAAAATGAATTTTTTAGATGGCAATGTGGTAGATCTAGAAGAGGTTCTAGAGACACAAGTTACAAATGACGACTTGGTTGAACAGGCTGTTGCAACAGAAACTACTAGCGTATATGATACTAGACCCATATGATGGGCAGTGGATGTTCCCATATCCATTGATGTTTGACATCAAGATCGTATGCGGGTGCTCAGTGAAGACTGGGTACACTGGACAGACTCGCCGAGAACTCCTATATGGTATTATATCTATCGTCGGATAGCAGTTTTCAGGTGACACTGGTACAGGTTAGTCTGTAGACCCGAGATCGTCATAGAGTCTCATGTGTTCTCCCACCGTTCTTTGATTTCCACCCTACCACGGCTCTGCCGAGTCGTGCAAACAGGTGGCTTTTGGGTACAGTCCCGAGACATGTGGAGGAAATGAGAGATAGGAGGGGTTTCGTCTCTCCCGGTATTGGGGGTTGACGTTGCGCTGTGCTCGATTGAATATATCATTAAGTCCCTGGGCAGGGCCGTTGAGATTTACTGATAAGAGTTATCAGTAGTTTCTCGATCTGATTATAGGCCATACATCGGCATGACTTATTGAGTTATTGGGGTTGACGATGCCATCCCTACACTTAATATGCAGCATATCTGACGAAGAGACCGGACTGTACGGTAGTGTTGCCGGTTGGCTCGACGGGAGTTTTGACAGGTTGGCTTGTTTTCTTCTGATCGCTCAATACCCGGGTAGCCGTTATGTTTAGCTGACCTCTTGCGGCCTAGGGGTACTTGATATGATCATCACCCACTGCCGACGTATTGACGAGTCTTAGAGTCCCACAGAGAAGTTTCCTAACCCAGGCGAAACGATGTGGTGTGCATATGTAATATGCGCGGGACCCGATTAAATGCGTGTATGTGATACCGTATATTAATCGGGCGATTTACTATTGGTCGGGTCGTATGTGATATGTCCGGTTTGTTAAATCAAGTGTTGATTTAACATTGACTTTATTGCTCACTTTGTTTAAACCCTTTTCTTTATTGTATACATGCATGTATGCATATGTTTATGTTGATGCACATGTTGATGTGCATGCACACATACATGCATACACTTGTGTGCATAATGGTTGTTGATACACTAGTGGTGGAAATGCAACACTCACATGGAAGTATTTATCTAAATATTTATTTTTGAGTTAATGAAAATAGAATTAATTCATGGTTGATATTTATCATTCATTCTCTACACTTAACCTTGAATTAACCATGAATTAATTTTCTATGGCTCTTATTGCTCAATGATAAATATCTAGATATTTATTAACCCATGGTTTAAAGTGAGAAGGATTTAATATATATATATATATATATATATATATATATATATATTATTTCATTCTCATTTTTCTTTCATGCTTATCACAACCTTTGAGCTCTTGAGTTGCCATTATCTTCTTCCTCCTCTCTCTTGCTCTATTGACTTTGCTAGTGAGTAAGATAGTGATAAAGATAGGGTTTTGAAGTGAGAAAACAAACCACATCATCATTCTGCACTAGTCTAGCCAATTAGTTTAGAGTGTTAGCTTCATCTTCATCTTTTGATTGAGTGGAGCTTGGAGCTTGGACAAAAAGGACTCCGGGTGGATCATCGTGGACTCGGAAGATCACGAGCAAACCCGTTCAAACTCTCAAGGAGTCAAGCAAAGAGAACTTCAAAGGTTGTATTCTCTTTACTTAGTGTTTTATAACTTGTAGTATGTGATACTATTTCATATGTTACTTTAAATTTCTAGTTTGATCCTAGGTTAGTTTGCTTAGCACCCTAAAAACTAAATCGTAGCATGTTTGATGCATTACAAACCCTTATGAGGTGCTAGGTAAACCCAACAACTCCCACTTCTGTTTTTCTTCAAATCCATTTTACTAAAACTGTGGCGAGTCAAGAACAATATAAACATTGATCTTCCTAATGGTAGAAAGTTAACCCTCGTCAAAACTCGGGATAACCCACAAACAACCATTACTGAAACGTGCATCGAGTTTACCCGGATTCTGGTTTTAAGCATCAGCCGGACAACTCCCTATACCTTAACATCGTCAAGATATAAATTGATTCTATATACCATATAGAAACAAAGACACTAATTTTATTGGAACCAGATTCAAAATCATGCAGCCGTCTCCAGTGCATATCAACCAAATGGAAAAAGGCCAATCAACATTACTCATCTAGGAGTGCATCCATATATGAGTGACTTGAAAGAGAAGTAAGTTCTCAAAACCATTACTATCAACGGAATACCAAACACAAGTATCTACATCTTCGACTTCCTTGAAGAATCCTGATATTTTCAACAAATGATTTTCTATTTTATTCTTATACCTATAACTTCTCAAAATCTGAACCTTGTATTTCAACAAAATACTTGTCTAGAACTAGAGAAGTTATGAGTAAACAGAATATAGTATGAGTACTAACCCCATTGTCCTAATGGACACCGGACAACATACAATACTTTGTATAAGTCCGCTGAGTTTAATAACTCAAATCCTGTACGTCGTAAGTTGAAAAACTGTACTATGGTCAAGAAGAATTACACCGCTGTTGAATGCAGCTTACCTAATCATCAACTGATATAGGTAAATGTCATAGACATAATACCAAAAAGTTATATCTCACTTTATAAAATAAACGTATAGATATATCAGTTTGAAATTGGTGCATGACAACGGATATTCAAAACTAAATATTTGCCATCCGGCAAAACCCAGATGATTTCCTCAAATATCACCAATTACAATGAATTCCGATATAATAAGGATCTAATCACCCAATTCCTAATATCTTACTCTCACTCACCATCCGTAATAACATACAGATGTGAGAGACCGATCTGGTAAACACATACTCTAGAGTTAGATTCCAATTGGGAAAACAATTTTTAATTAACATCGCACAATGAAACTGAAAAACGAAAATGTTTCGAAGGGGTTACCGGGTATTCCTAGTAATGCCTCTTCCACTATCCTGATTCATGACAGTAATCATATACTTACCTGCCTTCACTCCAATCCCTTTATTATGTCTTTACTTATTACCTTTTGTATACCTTCTTTAGGGTAATTGGTTTTCTTCCTTCCCTACCCTTCGGCACCAGCCTAAGGTTTGGAAGAAGACTATCCTATAAGCATAATAGGTGTACTCTCCTAATCTTAGGAGCCCTCGCAACCTGAGAGAAGGTAATGGGAAAAGACATCTGAATAATCCTATTCCATTTCTCCTGAACCGGAAACCATCCTCGAATCTGGAACGAATTCTTTCGAGTTCGTATGTAACTATACGATGGCATATCCAATAGGAGTGGATATCCGTAGAGATACGGAGTATCCTGGAGAAATGCAAAGTGGATGTGGGAGTGGAAGGGGTATACTCGGTTTTTTTTGTCGTGAATAATAGAAGTCGCAATTCTCTTTGCCCTTAATCTAATCTCTTTATATGTCTTTACTTATTACCTTCTGTACACCATCTTTGGGATAATTGGGTTTCTTCCTTCCCTACCTTTCGGCACCTGCCTATGGTCTGGAGGATGACTATCCAATAAGCTCAATAGGTGTATCCTCTCCTAATCCTAGGAGCCCTCACAACCTGAGAGAAGGTAAAGGGAAAAGACAACCGAATAATCTTATCCAATCTCTCCAGAACCAGAATCCATCCTCGAATCTGGAACAAGTTCCTTTGAGTTCGTATGTAACTATACGATGGGTTTATCCAATGGAAGTGGATGTTCGTAGTGATACGAGGTGTTCTGGAGAAATGCAAAGGTGATATAGAAGTGGCAATGATATATACGACACCGTGACATTCCAAAAGCCAAAGTGTTTTAAGAAGGTTCGGTTAACTTGGTTCATGAGTTTTAGTCAAGGGTCGGGCCATGGTCGCTGCCAAAGAGAAAGAGAGAGAAAAGAAACACTCAACGTGCACTCTAACCTGGATCAGAATGGTTAATCACTTTATCTAATCAGGATGGCTTCCACTGTTTTCTCGAATTCCCCTCCAAACCCAAAAGGAGAATTAGTCGGAATCACCCGAGGAGTAATCCTACTCATCAGTGAGAATCGAGATCCAACTATCATCGCATGATAACTTGACGAAATCCACTCAAGTTACCACACTCCAGAAGGTATGCGCAAGCCTGGCAAGTTTGCTGTATGTTTGAAACTCCCGATGTGATTTTTACCCCAAGCAGCTTATGACCTTGACGGATGCAAACAAATCATAAGTTGCAAGTCAAGTTCTACCCATCATTGTCCTGATTAATATAGACCCACCCGTAATCTCCTTTGATGGATGCCAACAAGGCTGCATGACTGTCCTAGATTAATGCATATCCATGCTACAAAAAAGTAACACATAGCTACCGCACACTATGCCTTGACGGAAGCCAACAAACATAGCACGAATACTAGACGCTGCTTTTCTGAAATGACAGAGGGCTACGGCTGGTTTTTTGCGAAAAACCTTTAACGTAATGAACTTGATATCGTTGAAAGAATCCAAGTGGTTTTATAAATATATAGTGGCGGAAACTTTTGCTAAAGAGGTCACTCCTGGTGAGGGGATCTCGGCTTTTTCCTCGTCGAATGAGGTGTAGGATATTCCAAACTGAATACCACGATGCAAAGCAAAAGGAAATGACTATAGTGAATTTATTACGTTTGTTAGTTATATGTATGCCCTAGAGGCCATTACTGTACATAGGATGTATATAGTAGTGGATGCTGGGACATATATAGGGAGGACTTTCTTGCTCGACATGATAGTATGCTATCTGGTTGCACTTTACCTTAACGTGTATACTGATTGTCTCTCTGTTACATGTTGGTAAAGCCCTTAGGATGTGTACTTGACTACCTGGACTGTGATGCGGATCATACTAGTGGGGACATGGTAGTCCATAAGTGCATCCTTCAAGGTCCCTAGTCGTGGGTATATCGAGACGGGGCATCGATATACCAGAGTAGACTAGCGTATAGCTTCTCGACCCATACAGATGGGCGATGGAAGATCCCATATCCATTGGTGTTTGACATCAGAGATGATATACGGGTGCTCAGTAGAGACTGGGTACACTGGACGGACTCGCCGAGAACTCCCAGATGGTATTATACCTTACGTCAGATGGCAGTTCTCTGGTGACACTGGTACAGGTTAGTCTGTAGACCCGAGATCGTCATAGAGTCTTGTGTGATTCCCACTGTGCTTTGATTTCCACCTTACCACGTCCAAGAGGGCGTGCAAAACGGTGGTTTTTGGGTACAGTCCCGATTCACATGGAGGCAATGAGCGATAGGAGGGGATTCGTCTCTCCCGTATTGGGGGTTGATGTTGCGCTATGCTCGACTGGCCATAACAGGAAATCCCTGGCCAGGGTTGCAGTGATCTACTGGTAAGTGTTATCAGTAGTTTCACACATGTTATGGACCTCACGTCGGCATGACTTATCGAGCTATTGGGGTCTGACATTTACCACCCCTAGGTGAGATATGCGACATATCAGACGAACAGACCGGACTGTACGGTGAGTGTTACTGGTTGGATTCACAGGAGTGTGAGCGGGCTTGCTTGTCGATCTTCTGATCGCTCAATACCCGGGTGGCCGTTACGTTTAGCAGACCGCTTGCGGCTTGTGGGTGCTTGATATGATCATCATCTGCTGCCGGCGTATTGACGAGTCTTTAGAGTCCTACACAGAGGTTTCCTGGCTCAAGCGAAACGAAATAGGAGCGCATATGAGATATGTGCGGGACCAAGAATAATGCGTGTATGTGATACCGTATTTCATTCTCACGATGAATATTTCGATTGGTTGTATGCGATATAACCTAGTTATCGAATCGAAGATTGATTCGATAAGTCGATACATAGTATACTAGTCGGTTATGTGCGACATGACCGGATCATTGAATCAAGTGTTGATTTAATGATTTAATGTATAATTATATATTTGATATATTACTTTGCATTAACTAGTATTGGTTCACTTTAAAAGGATTTTCTCACTTGATGTGCACATTGTATATGTGATATATTTTTGTGTACACTTGATTGTATCATGTTTGATGATACATGTTAACTTGAGTATGTGTAAAGATTAAACCATGGTTATATGAATGGTTAGGGTTTTGTTTACTTATTCATTTATTTATTTTGATTATTTATTTTGGAAAAGAAAATGGAAATGGTGGCTTTCTTTGTTTCTTTCATGAAGCTTCATGAAGAGTTGAAAGCTTGACCATTTTTGTTTTATTCCCTTAACCTAACCATTCACCTAACCCTAGTTTTCTCTCTACACTTGACCATGGTTAGTATATGATAAGTATTCATATTATTTTCATTTTTAAAGTGAGACTTATCATATTCTTTCTTCTTCTTCTTCTTCTTCATCTTCAACATGAAGAAACCATGCCACCATCAATGGCAACTTGAGAATAAGAGTGAGAAATCCAATTCTAAAGTGAACCCACTTCCTATTTCTTCATCCTCTGCCTCTTGCCAAGTAGTATAGGGTGTTTTCTTCACAAGTTTCATGACTTGGTGAAGTGGGAGCTTGATCTTGTGATGCCTCGACGTAGATCATCTTCGGCATCGTAGTCGATGACCTAGCTCGCCCATTTCTCCGATGAAGCCAACACTAGAGTCCAAGATCCGATTTGTACAGCGGAGGGATGTCTACGTGGAGCTAAGGAAGTGGAGAACCGGATCTACAAAGGTTGTATTTCCGTTTACCCTTTAGTTAAGTTGTTAACTAGTTTCTAGTTTCGCCTAAAATTCTAGTTAACGATCTAGTCTAGGGTTTCTCGGCACCGTAAAAAATGAAATTGTCATGGTTGATGCCTTGTGAGACCTCCTTAGTGTGCCTAGGAACCCTACAACGTTGATGCAAACTTTCACTCAAGGGGTCACTCCCGATGAAGGGATCTCGGCCCTTGCCTCGTCGAATGAGGTGCTGGATATTCATAACCGAATATCTCTGTGCAAAGCAAAAGAGAACGTCTGTAATGTCAGTTTTAAAAACTTGGTTCCAACAACATCATATAGCTTTGTTTTATCCTTGCATTGATAAGAATCAATGCAGTCCCATCAATTAATCATACTAGAAAAGAACAAAAATAAAATGTACGTATATGCCATCCGCATTCGCCACTGGGTCCCGTCATCACCCGTTAGGTTACTTAACTAACAACAGAGCGGGGACTGGACTAGCGCGGGTGCAAAATATATACAACATCTACTAATATATATAAATATATATAATAATCATCCCAGGCATGATATAAAGCAACATGACAGAATTATCACAGAAGCAACACAGAATGGTGGATAATCTTGTAGCCTCGGGTTTCACTTGAGCCGAAAATGAGATCCGACGTTCCCTGTCGTGTGGATAACTTGTGCAATGAAAACCTGGAGCCCTACGAGCACGGCAAGTTACCCGCCAAAACTAGAAGTGAGGCAACCCCCTTCAACAACGTGAATGGGCCACCCAGCACTTCACGGAATCCGGTAACTTGGGCACCCCTCCGTGGGTCAACCTATACCCCCTACGAGTGCGGCGAATAGCCCGCCAATTCTAAAGTAAGGTCCCCTCCGTCTCAACGCCATGAGATGCGGACCCGTTGCCCTCCAGAACCCGGCTATTCCTGTACTCTACCGCGGGGTAATCCTAGTACAGAAAAGAAAATAATATACAAGGGTGACATCGACCTCAACCTGGTCGTGCCCTAAATAATATACAAACTGGCAGTGACGACAGTCCACATGTTGGACGCTCACCCCGCAATATCAAATGTACAAATAAAACTAAACTGTACTAACATTTCACCCAAGTTATCCACCACGACGATCCAACCAACATCACAGCACAACACAGAACATCAACGTGAATGTCACGTTCGCAAACCCGTCTAAAAGAACATATAGCAGTTAGATGGGTTTACCGATCAAATGACATTCACGGTCGTAGATAGTAATGCATGTACTGTTAAACGCACATTTAAAATATCAATCGACTAAATTTCCCAAATTGACCCCAAATGCAAATTCATCACTCAAACAGAAATCTGGGCCAAAACCATATATGCAAAAAATCATAATTCCATATAACCGAGCTACAGAAAAATTTTGGTGCTCCGTTGCTACTAAATGACCGCGGAACCGCCGCAAATAGGGGTCAAATGCGGTGGTTCCGCGGCTCTTTAGAAGCATAATGAGCTCAAATTTTTTGTGTACTCCTAAAAAAGCTTACACGGATTTTTAAGCCTCTGGAAAATATTTTTTGACCACATTTGAAAATCGGCAGAAACTTGAAAAACGAAATCGTGATTTCGGAAAGTTTCGTCGATCGATCTTTTAAGCACGTCTAAACAAGCTAGTAAGGGGTTTAAAGGCTGGCTCTGATACCATGTTGGGTTACGACAGCGCCCCGGCCATCGAAACATGGCCAAATGCGGAACAAAAAAATTTACTAAACTGGCGCTACCGTTACCCGATGCCCGGATCTACCCTAAACCATAAACTAGCAAGCTATATAAAGAAGTTAGAATGGTTATACCGAATTGATCCATGTCCTTCGGTCTTCAACTATCTTCCCAAGCTCCTAGAGGCTCCTTGATCAAGCTTGGTCGCCGGTCTCCCTCCATCGAAGATGATCCACTCGAGGGATGTAGTCTTGGCTCTAGCTTCACACAATGGATGCAAGTGAAGCAACTACGGTTTCTAGGAGGCTACTCTAGAAAGCCTAGGATGTAGTGAGTGTGATCTAAGAGTTGGTCTATCTCATCTTACCTCCTCTCATGATTCTCAACACATGAGAGGGTTGAGAGGAGGTGAAGAATGAAGGTGGAGGCAAAACATGAAAACTAGAGGAGAGTGAAGCACAAATGGTGAAGGAGCTCAAAGCTTGCTTAAGTGAAGAAAAATGAAGCATCCAAAAATGAGCTCTCTTGGAGAGAGAAAATGAGCATGCTAGATTTTGTTAAACAATTGTTTGCATTTTAAAATAGCTCCCATACTTAAATAGTGAGCATAAGTGAATTAACAATTCATTTGTGTTCACTATGCAAGCATGGTCATCACCATACTCCCCTCATTCTAATATCCACCTCATTTACCATTTTTCCAAAAATGGTCAAATCCAAAAATGAGGTGGCCACCTTCTAGAATGTTTTCCGGTTAAGATGCGGATTACATTCTACTATATATACATACCTGCATTCGTACCGAAATACGAATACCCAAAGAGATAGAATAACACAAAGAACATAATACTAGAATATACGTATCGAAATACATATACGTAAATTATTAAATCAATACCTGATTTAATAATTCGGCTCAAACCCGAGCTGGCTAGTATTATCAACTGTCCGATTGAAAGTCCGGGTACAAAGTACATCAATCGATCGGAACCCTGTACGTATCCAATACGGCTACTACATCATTTCGCCAGAACCAAGGAAACCCTCTATGTGGGACTCTAAAGACTCGTCAATACGCTGGCAGTGGGTTTAACCACAAGCACATCAGCGGTACTAGCTGTACGTAACGACTACCCAGGTATTGAGCGAAAGGGAGGCCGACGAGCAAACTCATCCCGAACCCTTACTGAGCCTGATAGTGATAATATCCGTACAGTTCGGTTTGTTCGTCTAAGAGTATCGCATATCGAGTCTAGGGGGTGGATAAATTTAGACCCCTAACAACGCGACATTTAGTGTCGGCATGAAACCCATCACCACCTAAGAAACTATCGATCCTGGATCGGTAATTCTCGTCCACCGTGGCCGCGGATTTGGTGATGGCCACCCGTGAACAATGCGATATCAACCCCCAATACCGGGAGAGACGAATCCCCGACGATCCGATCACTGCCTCTATGTGGCTCGGGACTGTATCCAACTAAAACCTGTTTGCACTACTCTTTTGAGCCGTGGTAGGGTGGTAATCAAAGCACAGTGGGAACTCATACAAGACAAATGACGATCTCAGGTCGACAGACTAACCTGTACACATGTCACCTGGGAACTGCTATCTGACAATAGGTATAATACCAACTAACACGTTCCCGGCGAGTCCGTCCAGTGTACTCATAACCCAATGAGCATCTATATACTATCTTAGGTGAACAAACTAACACCAATGGCTTGTAAGACCTGGCCACCGCCCCTCGTCGGGGTCTCGATCAGTATACACTAGTCTACACTGGAGTATCAATGCCCAGTCTCGATACTCCCACGACTAGGGACATTTAAGGATGTGCTTATAGACCTCCAGCTCCCACGTATATGATTGCCATCATAATGCTGGTAGTCAATCAAGAATCCTATGGGCTCTATCAACATGTACATGATGATAGAGACAAACCAGATAGCATACTATCATCTTGAGTAAGACCGTTCTACCGGTATAGGTCCTCCCTCAATCATCATAATCACCTGTCCGCGACTATGATAATTGCCTTGAGGGCACTATAGCCAACATGAATATATAAGAAGAAGGCTTGCAGGGTTCGTTAGGATTTAGTAGTTATAGATGACTAATAAGGATGACTCCTTTTATCTTTTGATAGATTTAAAACTAGATTGATAGTGATGAATGAGGATTAGGGTTCTTGGAAGAAACTACGGTTTCCCCACTATTGACCCTTGTCTCTTCATTGATCTCTATTCATGTCTAGCTCTTAATAAACCAATTGTTAATCTGATCTCAAATCGTGGTCAAGACTTGCAATAAATTGGTAGCGCGCCCGATTAGGATGTTAACGATTATTTTGCTAAAGTTTATAAACTTCATAAGATTTAAAAGAAGTTAAAATATTTTCTCATCCATTGATCTACTCTAATCCTACGAACCCTATTAAGCGGAGAAGTACTCGCGCATGATGGAGATAGAAGAAGAACGGATATAGATCAGAATGTAAATAAATGAAATACTAAATAATTAATTTAATGATCTACCTTTATTAATCAACTTCACAAGTACAATTCTTCGAGTTTAGATTACAAGAGGAAGAAGAAGTTTCTCTCAATCATTGCCTCGTAGGAAGTAGATGCTCCGTCAAATGTCACGTCGTCTTATCACGTCGAATCACGGACCTGTCTTGGATCACTTGTTCTTTGACGGTGATTTGCTTCGTGTAAAAGACGATGGATTCTAGCTTTATCCCTTGGTCCTTTATATAGTCCCAAAACCCGAAACTATAGATCCCAGAAATTAGGGTTTGTTGTTGCAAATCTAACCTGAAAATCCCAAAGCCTAATTCCCTAAATCCACCATGGATCTGCCGCAATATGGAGCTTTTGGCCACGGAAGGGCGGTTCTTTTGTGGGATCTTGACTTCAAAATTCTGGGGCTACTTCATTGTGACACATGGAGATTTATTTGATATCTGGAATCTTCATATCTTTTCTGAGTCCCTTCCAGTATTGATTCTTCAATTTTATCTAACTTTATCGGCAAATTTTTGATTCCCGACATCTCGATATCCCGATCTCCTGACCTGAGCTAAAGCTTGCACAATATCTCAATGAATAATGTTAGTAATATTTGGTATTTTTGAGATATTATCCTAACCATTTTATATGATATTATATTTTAAGATTATTGATTAAGGATATTTGATATGACATGCATATTTAAATTATCAAAATATTATATAAATATTATATGCATACATTTTCCTTCATAATATCAATTATAATATATAAACATATAGTAAATAGTATTTTTACAGATAAACCCAAATATGTTCTATATTTATAATAAACACCTTTAGATATTTAAGAAAAGTAAGGAAAATGATATATGAAAAGTGCGATATTTTCGACTGAACATTTGCCTTTGTCGATTTGAACAAAGACGGCTTAGCAAACAAGGTTAGGATCCTGTTGACTAAGGCATTTTGACTTTATAAGCCGTAAGGATCTCATAAAGTTATTTCTCCCTACGAGTCGTGAGGATCTCGTAAGTGTATTTTTTCCTTAGGAACCGTGGGGATCCCCATGTGATGTTTTCTCTCGTAAGTCGTAAGGATCTTCCAAGAGTGTTTATTCCTTATAAGTCGAGAGGACCTATAAGTGTCGTTCACCATATGCGGACATTTCTCACCATTGGTGGAACTTGGTGGGGAAAATGTTTATTTATGCCCGTGGATTGTATACAAGAGTCGATTTTGGACTACTTGTAGGGCAACTTTGGGGAATATGATGGCTTAAGAACATGTTCAGATCCCTATAGCTTAAGGCTTTTGAATCTTATGAGCCGTGAGGGTCTCATAAGGGGAATTCTCCTTATGAGTCATGAGGATCTCGCAAGTGTAATTTCTTCTTAGGAATCATGAGGATTCGTAAGTGTGTTGCTCCTCTGTGAGTCGTAAGGATCTCATGTGGGTATTTTCTCTTCACAAGGTCGAGAGGACTTTGCAAGTGCATATGAATTTTTTATTTTACGAGTTTGCGCACTTCCTATATTTTCACAAACTTGCCGCCAGTCCTGCTGTTTTTACTCACGGCGCCCTTTCGGGTTTTCATCCGTGCCCATTTTACTTGTGGACATACCGTTTTTTTAACGAGATCGCGCCCTTCCGGGTTTTCATAAACTCACCGGTAGCCCTGCTGTTTTTACTCACGGTGCCCTTTCGGGTTTTCATCCGTGCCCATTTCACTTGTAGACATATCCCTTTTTTTGAACGATGGAACTCTCGAAAGTAGTTTCATCGCGGGTGACTCATCTATTTACTAGTGGGATTTGGGGGTGTCTTCATCGCTAAAGTAGCTACATAACCAGTGGGACTTGAGTTGCAACCTCTGTGGTTGAGACTTCGATTGCAATATAGATCTCAAGAGAGTGTATCACCGTTTTAGAGGCGAAGTGCTAGTTTAGGGACATCTCTGTCCGTTATCGGCATGTTTGAGGCGAATTTTTAGTTTAAGGGCATCCCGGTTCGTTATCGCCATTTTTTGAGACGAGGCTTCAGTTTAAGGACATCTCGGTCTGATGTCTCCATATTTGAGGCGAGGTTTTAGTTTAAGGACATCTCGGTCCGCACCCTGTTTGAGCCAAATTTTTAGTTTAAGGACATCTCGGTTCGTTATTGCCATTTTTGAGGCGACGAAGCTTCTTTGCATACTACTCTCAGATTTTTTGACTCAGGAAATTAGTGAGCGGACACGAGCAGCGTCATCTATCATTGACCTAGGTCATGACTCATCAAGCGTAGTATTTTTGAGGAACCGGCCGTTTATTGGCAGGAAGGGTCTTTCGCCATGCATATCCATGAGCAGGTAGGCTCCACCTTGGTAAACTTTGTCTATGATGTATGGGCCTTCATAGTTTGGCTCGAATTTCTCCCGTTTGGCATGATTGGGAATCATTGGTCTTTTGACGACCAATATGACTTCGCCTTGGCGGAATATACTCGGCCTGGTCAGTCTTTCATATGACCGTGTCATCCTTGCCTTATAAGCCTTCAGGTTTTGTTGTGCTATAAGGTAGGTTTCGTCGAGGGCATTGAGCTCCTCGAGCCGAAGATGAGCATTTTCTTCATCTGTCAGCTCATATCGAACAGCTACTCGTAGAGAAGGGAGTTCTATTTCTAGGGGAAGCACTGCTTCCGTGCCGAATAACAACGCGTACGGTGTTGTATTCGTAGCCATTTTGAACGTTGTTTGGTACGCTCAGAGAGCTTCAAGCACCGTGCGGTTACGCAGCTGAATGTTCTTGCAGTTCTTCTCCTCCTCTTCTTTTTCGAAGGTGGAGTCCTTGAAGAGATGGCTGAGGGTTATTTCATCCTCAGAATCGCTCCCGAAAGTAAGAACTTGGGGGTTTTTCCTTTCCGGACTGGTATCAACCATATGACAGTTGCCATTCGTTTTTTTTACGCGTACTTGTCGCACCTTTTTACTGTCGACGAGCTTCACGCTTCATGCTCTTGAAGTGTTTTTGATGGGCAACATATCCCTGCCACCACTTCTCTAAGGCACTGCATTCTTCAGTAGGATGGGTAACCCTCCGATGATATAGACAGTTGTTTGGATATGAATCCTCTCCATCGAGGCGTATGACCCCGGGAATGTTTCTAACGAGAGGTGGCAGCTTCTTCCCATTGACAGGGCTTTGGCGAACCGCTTCTCTGTCTTGATCCTGCTCTTATTTGTCGTAGGTATGACTTGGTTTGGTTGAAGTACTTTACGACTCCACCTTGCCCCAGCTTCTTCATCCTGACGCTGACGCTTAGCCTTTTCGTATACGGCTGTTTCGCGTTCTCGGTCAGCTTTGTTTTTTCGAAAGGCTTCGTTTAACAGCCTATTGATCGGGTCTTCTGGCAGTTGCGGGGATTTTAGCGCCGATTCTGCCCCCAGTTCCTCTGCGTTGCCTTCTGACGCCGAGGAGCTTCTTCGCCTTTTAACGATGAATGGGAGACCATGTGGCAACTTGCTACATAGTCTTCGATTTCTTCTGATGAGTTGTTTTCCTCATCGTTGTCACTATCTTCAATCTCAAGAATATGCTTGAGAAACTCTTCGAGCATGACCAGTTTCCACGCCTTCTGGTTGTACTCTGTTAGTGATGTATGTCCCAGAGGCCATTATTGTATCATACTGGTTTGTATATTACTTAATGGAAGCTTGGGATATTCACAGTTGTATTGACAGTCTTGCTCAAAATGGTAGTATGCTACTTGGTTTGTTTCTACTTCAATATGTGCATGTGTTTTAGCATATCGCTTATACATATTAGTAGAGCCCTTAGAATCTTTGCTTGATTACCAGCGTTGTGATGGCAGTCACACTAGTGGGGGCTGGGTAGTCTATAAGCACATCCTTATATAAGTCTCTAGTCATAGGATTATCGAGACGGGGCATCGATACTCCAGAGTAGACTAGTGTGTACACTTCTCATCCTAGCAGGGGAGATGGTCTGTCCCACATCCATTAGTACTTCGTACTGGAGATAGTATGCAGGTGCTCATTAGGTTATGAGTACACCGTACATGACTCGTCGAGAACTGCTGATGGGTATTATACCTATCGTCGGGTAGCAGTTCCCAGGCGACATGAGTACAGCTTAGTCCGTCGACTTGACACTGCTACTTCACCTTGAGCGTGTTCCTACTTTACTTTGATTACTACCCTACCATGACTCAAAGGAGTCGTGCAAACAGGTATTGGTTGGGTGCTGTCCCGAAGCACTTGGAGGCAGTGGCGGTTAGATAGGATTCGTCTTTCCCGGTATTGGGGGTTGATATCGCGCAGTGTTTGGAGAGCCATTACACAAAGTCCCTGGCCAGGGCAAGTGAGATTTACTGGTAGGTATTCCAGTAGTTTCTCAGGGTGTTCTGGGCTACACTCCCACACGACTTATACCGCTATTAGGGGTATGACGTTTACCATCCCCGTAGGCCCGATATGCGATACTCTTTGACGAACAGACCAGACTGTATAGAGATTGTCATATGCAGGCTCAGTAGGAGTTCGTATGGGTTTGCTCATCGGCTTTCTTATCGACAGATACCTGGGTAGCCATTACGTGCAGTTAGTACCGCTTGCGGTTTGTGGTTAAACCCACTGCCAGCGTACTGTCGAGTCTTTAGAGTCCCACACAGAGGGTTTCCCTGCACCGGGCAAAAGGTGTAGAGGCCATATGGTTTTATGGTAGGGCTTCAATCACGTGCGTGCACTTGTTCATGAATGATGACCGGGCAGATAATACTAGTGGGCTTTGGTTTAATCCGGATCCTAGTATTATATTGATGGATTGTTTCGTCTCTTTGTATTCGTGTTCTTCGGAATGCGGATGTGGGTATGTATATACGGATGAGGTGCATTCTCGTAGTTTTGCGGATTTGCTTCTAGAAGAAGGGACACCTATTAGGGTTTATTCTTTACGGATTAAACATAATAGGTGGAGTAAATGAGGTGGATTGAATATTGAACCTAGCATGGCTACTTGGTGACTCATGGTCATGAGTCACCACAAGATATTTGTGGGGGTTTCTTGATATTTTGGTGGGATATTTATCTCACAAAATATCTAAAAAACCTCACAATATCAAAAGAGGGCAGCCAAGCCAAGTCTTCAAGTAACACAACTCCTTCTCTTTTTCCTCAAGCCTTTTCTTCTTCCCTCAAACCCTAGACCTCTCATGAGTTGAGAAACTTAGGGTTACAAGATACAAAGCACTCCATCTACTCTCTCTACACAACCTAGGCCATCTAGTCTAGCAAGCTACTTGCCCTAGTTACCTCGGAGTTGAGGTTGGAGCTCGGACTATAGACTCTTGGGTGGATCGTCTTTGACTCGAGAAAGCCGACGAGGAAGCCACGATCCGTAACGATCCTTGGAGCCTATGATGACGAGGAGGACATCGACTAAAAGACCCGAAGGACTTGGTTTCGTGAGGTATAACTTTCATTAGAGTAGTTAATCCTCACATAGTATTTGCTAGTTAGGGTTTAGACATGATCCGAGAGCTCGAGTCCGTGCTGCGATACTTTGATAATCGTTTTTCACAACTTTCGCCTCCCCTCGGTCACGCGGGGTGCGTGACACGGACTTACAGTGGTATCAGAGTCTAACTAAACCATAACTAACAGATTAAAAGACAAGTAAAACCAAGAAACCGAAATAACACTAAAACATCGAAGCTTAGATCCCAGTTTATGTTGATTTTTTACGAGGCTCTAAAAATTATTTTAGCAACTGCAGAGTACTTCTTCACTTGTAAAGTGAATATAGAACAAAAACGAGGCATTTTCACCTAAACTGGGTCGGCCACAATGCCTTAAAAACCGGTGAGCTCGGTTCAATTGTAGAGAAATGCTTCGTGTTTTGGTCTGTGGTTTTGTTACTTGGATCTAGGGCTTCAGGAGTTGTTTGTTTTTGCCAATTTTGAATATTCTGTCAATTCTTTACCGTGGCAATACGGGGTGTTTCAAATTCGTAGTTTTAACGTCGTTTAATGTTTCAAGTTGTTATATATGTGTTCGTAAACTTCCGCTAATTGCTATATGTCGGTTAGTTGGGGGTTGCACATTTCTTTGATGTTTGGTTTATGTATATGGACTTATTGGATCGTCGTGGATGAATAGCCGGTGATGTGAGATGAGGTTTTTCATTTCATTCATTCGATGTAATTGTAAAGTGATGTAATATTATTTTTTTTGCGGGGCACATCCGGGTTAAGGTTGTAGCCACCGTTGTATATTATTTCTTTTACTGTTTCTGCTCCTAAGATAGACCCAATATGGGTTGCACAAACTACCGGGTACTTTGAAGTGCCGAATGGCCTACTCACTTTGTTGAGGGTGGTTGCTTCACTTCGGGTATTTGGCGGGTAGTTTGCCGCACCCGTAGAGGTCTGGGGTGGGGTTTGGCTATTCATCACGACCGTGGAATCCGACTTTCGTTACAGGCTTAAACGAAACGCGAAATTCCTAGTATATCCAATATGTTTATCTATGATCTGGAATGCCTATTATTGCGTCTGATGAATGTATACATCTATATATGATATCTAGTAGGCGTTGCTTATGTTTTGCATCCTGCCTAGTCTAGCCCCCTCTCTGTCGTTAGTTAAGTAACCTAACGGGTGATGACGGGGCCCAGTGGCGAATGCGGATGGCATAAGTGTTCGTCATATTTTCGTCTTTTTCTGCAATGGTAGGCTAAGTGATGGGATGCATTATATTAATGCAAAGAAAACAAACCAAAGCTGAATCGTCGGAACAATTTCAAAACCACTCGGTTTTTTCAAAACAGCAGACTTTTAAAGTGCGGAGCTTAAACCACTCCTTTTAAAAGCTATCAGGTTCCTTCGATTATATCAAGTTCACTACGTTCACGGTTTCGCCAAAACCAGTCGTAGCCCTCCGTCATTTCATATGAATATTCGATAGTATTTAAGCTATGTTTGTTGACCTTCGTCAAGGCATAATGATTGGTAGCTGCTGGGTGTTCATATGTAGCATAGATAGATGTGTTGGTTTGGGACAGTCATATTACCTTGTTGACCTTCGTCAAGGGTATATATGGGTGGGTTCAAATTAACCTGGACAATGATGGGTAGAACTTGACATGTGACTTATGATTTGTTGACCTTCGTCAAGGTCATAAGAGCATGGGGCAAAAATCCATATCGGGAGTTTCTAAAGAAACTGAAACTTGCTAATGTTGCATACCATTTGGAGTTTGATAATGTTGGTAGGATTCCTTCAGCATTATCACACAATGATATTTGGATCCCGATCTTACTGTGAGTATCCGCTATTCCTCGGGAGATTTTTTCACTTAACGATCAATGCTATAAACCAAGTAGGTGTCTAGAATGCTGTTAGCGGGGCTATGCCTCCAGGAAAAAGAGGTTATTTAATTAAGGAACTTCGCTAAAGCGTCGTAAAACCTCCCTTGAAGTACCAACACTAGCTAGCCGAACGGTTAAGCGAGAATTGTACGGTGAGATAAATCCTGGCTAATTCTTCTTTTATGGTTTGAGGAAGGATTTGAGAGACAGTGGGAGCCATCCTGTTTAGATAAATTAAAAACCAATCTAAACTTGCAAGAGTATCATGCTAAAGTGTTTTCTTCTCTCTCTCTTAATTGCAGCGATCCAGTGACCAAGACTAGGTTATATCTAGATAATAAAATGACTGAATCTGACTATAATGACTGGCAAAGGTCTGTCCAGATGTCCATTACTTATGAAAAACTGGGACACCTCATTACTACTCAAACCTCTGCCATCCCAGGTCCAGTTTTCACCGTCGCGGATATTGATATCCGTAAGACATCGGAAAAGGACTGTGCGAATGCTAAGTGCCTCATGTTGGCTTCAATGGATGGTGTAAACCAGAGGCAGCACGAGAAGATGGACTTAGCTTCCATCTTCCTCCATAACAAAGATTTATATGGAGAGCAATCTCGTATCGCAAGATATGAGATCTCGAAGGAATTGCTTCAAGCAAGGTTGTCTGTCGGGTCATCTGTAGGGGATAACGTCCTTACGATGACTAGCTATATTGATGAGCTCACGGACCTGGAGACTACGTTGGGAAACGGGTCAAATGCTGACTTATTTCTACAGTTCTTACCATCTGCTTTTGCCCAGGGGAAGAAAGTTATACTTCCAGTTGAGGGCACCGTGAAGGAAACCAGGGTGACTCCCACTCAGCTTATTGGGGAATCTTTCTCTTCTGCATCCAAGGCGAAAGCAAAAGGTGAGAAGAAGAAGACCTCCACAAAGCCGATATGCGGTGTCAGTAAGGTAGAAGAACAGGGAAGGGCAAAAGTTTCTGGGCTAACAGTAGGAAAGGAGGGATGTTCCTATTGTCACGGGAAAGGGAATTGGCAGAGGGATTGCAGGGCCTTGAAAGCCAGAATCGAGGATCCGAAGCATGTTGTGGCTTCGACTTCGGGTGTGTTTGTAATAGAAACTGTATGCCAATGAACTCTATTTTCTGGATACTAGATATCGGGCCAGGATCTCATATCTGTAATTCATTACAGGCTTTAAGAAACCGTAGAGTTATCAGGGTAGGTAATATGACTCTTAGAGTTGTGAACGGAATTAGCGTGGACGCTGAATCCGTAGGGGAATATCATCTAGGATTGACAAGTGGGCAGATATTGATTCTACGTAACTGTTTGTATGTACCTAGTCTAGCTTGTAATATCATATCTGTATCCTTACTTTCTAAGGAAGGATATGATTTTACATTTGTAAGCGATGTGGTCCATATCCACCTAAATCAAGCTTTGATTGGGTCAGGTAAATTAGATAACGGTATATACGTATTAAATCAAGCTCGGGTTTTCAGTGTCCAGAACACACTTAAAAGAAAGTCTCCGGAATTAAATCAGGCTTTCTTATGGCATTGTAGACTGGGTCACATCAATGAAACACGGATAACAAAGTTACATAGAGAGGGATATTTAGATCCGTTCGAATATCAGTCTTATGCTACTTGTGAATCTTGTCTCATGGGAAAGATCACAAAGACTCCGTTCATTGGACACGGAGTAAGAGCAAGCGAACTCTTGGGACTCATACACAGCGATGTATGCGGTCCAATGTCTACACATGCGCAAAGTGGTTATTCCTATTTCATTACTTTTACGGATGATTTCTCCAGGTATAGACATGTCTTCTTAATGAAGAATAAATCCGAGGCCTTTGAGAAATTCCGGGAATACAAGAATGTGTTAGTGTATATGCCTTAGAGGCCATTACTGTATCATACTAGTTTGTATATTACTTGATGGAAGCTTTGGATATTCACAGTTGTATATACAATCTTGCTCGAAATGGTAGTATGCTACTTGGTTTGTCTCTGCTTTAATATGTGCATGTGTTTCTTTTAGCATATCACTGATATACATAATAGTAGAGCCCTTAGGATCTTTGCTTGATTACCAGCATTGTGATGGCACTCACACTCGTGGGAGCTGGGTAATCTATAAGCACATCCTTATACAGGTCCCTAGTCGTTGGACTATCGAGATATGGCATCGATACTCCGGAGTAGACTAGCGTATGCGCTTCTCATCCCAGTGTGGGAGACGGTTTGTCCCACAGCCGTCAGTTCGTCGTACTTGAGATAGTATACGGGTGCTCGTTAGGTTACGAGTACACTGGACATGACTCGTCGGGAACTGTTGGTTGGTATTATACCTATCGTCAGTTATCAGTTTCCAGGTGACATGAGTACAGCTTAGTCCGCTGACTTGACACTGTCACTTCGCCTCGAGTGTGTTCCCACTGCACTTTGATTACTACCCTACCACGGCTCAAAGGAGTCGTGCAAACATGTAGTTTTTGGGTGCAGTCCCGAAGCACTTGGAGGCAGTGACGGTTAGACAGGATTCGTCTCTCCCGGTATTGGGGGTTGACATCGCGCTGTGTCCAGGAGAGCCATTACACGAGTAGTCCCTGGCCAGGGCAAGCGAGATATACTGGTAGGTTTCCAGTGTTATCTCAGGGTGTTCTGGGCTACACTCCGACACGACTTGTACCGCTATTAGGGGACTGACGTTCACCGCCTCCCTAGGCCCGCCATGCGATGTATCAGACGAACAGACCGGACTGTACGGAGACTGTCACATACAGGCTCAGTAGGAGTTCAGATGGGGTTCACCTCGTCAGTCTTCTTATCGACACCTACCTGGGGACCGTTACGTACAGCTAGTGCCGCTTGCGGTTTGTGGTTAAACCCACTGCCAGCGTAGAGTCGAGTCTTTAGAGTCCCACACAGAGAGCTATTCGTCTTTAGGCAAAATGAGTAGAGGTCGCATGGTTTTGCGACAGGGTTCGTTCACATCCGCGCACTTGTGCACGTTTGCTGTCCGGACAGCTTATACTAGCGGGCTTTGGTTTAAGCCGGATCCTAGTATATGATTTGGGATTGGTTTTTCTCATTGTATTCGTGTTCCTCGGATCACGAATACGGGTGCGTATGCACAGTTCCTTGAGACAGAGGGAGAGGACTCTGATTAGGGTTAATGACTATTGTCATTTTATTAACCCTAATGCTTATGTGTGTATTATGGTTAATTGATATTAGTTTAATAATTGTGCATGGTTATGGTTGTTGACCATTTGACCTTCTTGACTTGTTGACCTTGGTTGACACTTTGACCATCATCATTTCATTTGGAAGATGCTCTTTGATCCTTGCAATTTGCATTAATAATGAAATGATAATGGTCATGTCTTGATTAAGCCATGACAATTATCTCACTAATTATCTAATTACAATAATTCACACATATATGAGAGAATGCTTCATATTATTCTCTCATTCTATTATTCACTTTCTCTCTCTTGTTCTTCCTCTCCCTCAAGCTCTCCCCTCTCATGTGTTGAGAAACACTTGAGCTTGAGAAAAACCTCTTCTTGATAATCTCTACTCTCATCTAGGGTTCAAGGATTAGCACTTCTTGCACTCTAGTTACTTCTAGCTTGGAGTTGAAGCCAAAGGTCGAGGCTTTCGGGTGGATCTTTCTTCGACGTGAGAAGACGACAAAGGTGACCTCCTTCCACTACTCCAAGGAGCAAGGAGAGAAGGACATAAAGCCCTACGTATAACCTTTCTAGCACCTAGCTAGTTTCTAGTTAGCTTTAACTTGTTTTTGTTTAGCAAAGATCCTTCTTTGTCTAGTCCATGTTGCCTAAGTTGATAAAAATTTGATTTTTATTCCGTTTTCCGTCTTCCCGTAAGCACCGGGGTGGGCAACGTGGACTTACAGTGGTATCAGAGCCTAACTAAACATAAAATAGCTAGGTAGTGAAGTGTAACGAAGTTCAATCGGAAAAATCGAAAAAAACCGAGTTTTCAAAACCCTAAGTTTCTGTTAAAATTTTTTCTGTTCAAAACAAAATATATCATACTCCAAAAATCATCTCAGGGTTTTGTGAAGAAAGCCACCAAAAACGATCAAGAGATTCGACCAAAGAGCCGCGGTTCCGCGGCAATAGCAAGCTATTGCCACGCAACCGCGGCCGTCTAGGCTCGGCTCTGGGTCGAGTTTGGTGCAGTGTTCTTCTGGCTTGGTTTTAGGATTTTTAAGATGGTTTATATGTGCCCAGGTTTTCCAGAAAAGAAATTTGTTTTTGGGGGCCTATAAATCCGTATTTTTATCGAACTTCACTACACTTTGACTATAAGGGTTATATCTGTGATGTTTATATGTATTGAACGTCGGCTAATCGCTATATGTCGATTAGTCGGGGTTATACATATCTGTGATCTGTGTTTGATGATGGTATGTGTATATGAATGCGTTGGATTGTCGCGGGTGAATAGCCGGGGTGGATGTGAGATGAGTGTTGCTTTTTCTTTCATTCATTGTAATATGTAAATTGATGTAATATTATTATTTGTATGGCCGCACAACCGGTTCGGGGTTGTAGCCTTCATTGTATAATTCTTTTTACTATTTTTGCTCCTAGGATAGACCCATGGAGGGGGTGCACAAACTACCGGGTATCTCGAAGTGCCGAGTGGCCTACTCACGGTGTTGAGGGAGGTTGCTTCGCTTCGGGTACTTGGCAGGTAGTTTGCCGCACCCGTAGGGGTCTTGGGTGGGGTATTGGCTATTCACCGCGACCGTGTAATCCGCTTTTCGTTGCAGGCTCGAACGTATTGCGGATTCCTAGTATATCCAATGTATTCATCTGTGATCTGTAATGTCTATCATTGCTATATATTTATATATGATAACTATTTAGGCGTTGCTTATGTTTTACAGCCGCGCTAGCCCAGCCCCCGCTCTGTCGTTAGTTAAGTAACCTAACGGGTGATGACGGGGCCCCGTGGCGAATGCGAATGGCATAAGCGTACGTCATATTTTGGTTGTTTTCTGCAATGGTAGGATTAAATGATGGGACGCATTAAAAGAACTAATGCAAGAAAATAAACCAAGTAAAAGTCGATTGGAACACTTTAAAAACCACTCGGTTCTTTTCAAATCTAAACTTTTAAACGCGGAGCTTGAACCACTCCTTTTAAAAGCTATCTCGTTCCATCGATTATATCAAGTTCACTACGTTCACGGTTTTGCCAAAACCATTCGTAGCCCTCCGTCATTTTGTATGGATATTCAATAGTATTCAAGCTATGTTTGTTGACCTTCGTCAAGGCATAGTGATTGGTAGCTGTTGGGTGTTCATATGTAGCATAGATAGATGCGTTGGTTTGGGACAGTCGTACTACCTTGTTGACCTTCGTCAAGGGTATGTGCGGGTGGGTTCAAATTAACCTGGATAATGACGGGTAGAACTTGACATGTGACTTATGATTTGTTGACCTTCGTCAAGATCATAAGAGCATGGGGCAAAAATCCACATCGGGAGTTTCATAAGTACTGAAACTTGCTAGCGCTGCATACCATTTGGAGTGTGATGATTCTGATAGGATTCCTTCGGTTTTATCACGCGATGATATTTGGATCCCGATCCTACTGTGAGTATATGCTACTCCTCGGGAAAACTCTCACTTAACGATCAATGCTATAAACCTAGTAGGTGTCTAGAAAGGTGTTAGCGGGGCTACGCCCCCAGGGAAAAGAGGTTCTTAAATTAAGGAACTTCGCGAAAGCGTTGGAAAACCTCCCTCGAAGTACCGACACTGGCCTGGCTGAACGGTTAAGCAAGTATTGTACGGTGAGAAAGATCCCGACTAATTCTTCCTTTGTGGTTTGAGGTGGGATTCGAGAGACAGTGGGAGCCATCCTGTTTAGATAAATTAAAAACCAATCTAAACTTGCAAGAGCATCATGCTAAGTGTTTTCTTCTCTCTCTTAATTGCAGCGACCAAATGACCGCACCTAGGTTACATTTAGATAATAAAATGACTGAATCTGACTGTTATGACTGGCAAAGGTCTGTCCAGATGTCCATTGCTCAGGACAAGCTGGGACACCTCTTGACTGATCCAACCCCTGCCGTCTCAGGTCCAGTTTCCCCTGTCATGGATATTGATATCCGTAGGACATCGGAAGAAGACTGTGCGAAAGCTAAGTGCCTTGTGTTAGCCTCAGTTGATGGTATATACCAGAGGCAGCACGAGAAGATGGACTCAGCTTCTATCTTCCTCCATAACAAAGTTTTATATGGAGAGCAATCTCGTATCGCAAGATATGAGACCTTGAACGAATTGCTTCCAGCGAGGTTGGCTATCGGGTCATCTGTAGGGGGCAACGTCCTTACAGTGACCAGCTCTTTTGAGCTCTCAGACCTGAAGACCACGTTGAAGAACGGGTCAGATGCTGACTTAGTTCAACAGTCTCTACCTACTACCCTGAAGGAAACCAGGGAAGTAGAAAGAAAGAGAAAGGCAGAAGTTTCAGGAATGGATGTAGTAAAAGAGGGATGTTCCTATTGTTACGGGAATGAACATGGGAAGAAGGATTGCAGGGCTTGCAAAGCCAGTAGCCAGAATTCGAAGCATGTTGTGGCTTCGGCTTCGGGTGTGTTTGTAATAGAGAACTGCATGTCAGTTAACCCTACTTCCTGGGTATTGGACAAAATGACTTTTAGGGTGGTTACAAATCCGTATTTTGATCGATGTTCCGTAGAATTTGGCTAATGGATTTTATCTGTGATGTGATATATGTATTGAACGTCCGCTAATCGCTATACGTCGATTAGTGGGGGTTATACATATCTGTGATCTGTAATGTTGATGGTTTGTTTATATGAACTCGTTAGATTTTCGCGGATGAATAGCCGGGGTGGATGTGAGATGAGAGTTTCTTTTTCTTTCATTCATTGTAAAATTTGTAAATTGATGTAATATTATTTGTTTGGCCGCACAACCGGGTCGGGGTTGTAGCCGTCATTGTATAATTTATTTTTACTGTTTTTGCTCTTAGGATAGACCCAAGGTGGGGTGCACAAACTACCGGGTATCTCAAAGTGCCGAGTGGCCTACTCACGGTGTTGAGGGAGGTTTCTTCGCTTCTGGTACTTGGCGGGTAGTTTGCCGCACCCGTAGGGGTCTAGGGTGGGGTTTGGCTATTCATCGCGACCGTGTAATCCGCCTTTCGTTGCAGGCTCGAACGAATCACGAATTCCTAGTATATCCAAAGTGTTCATCTGTGATCTGGATTGGCTACCATTGCTATATATATCTATATATGATATCAATTTAGGTGTTGCTTATGTTTTGCATCCGCGCTAGTCCAGCCCCCGCTCTGTCGTTAGTTAAGTAACCTAACGGGTGATGACAGGGCCCCGTGGTGAATGCGGATGGCATAAGCGTACTCCATATTTTGGTTGTTTTCTGCAATGGTAGGATTAAATGATGGGACGCATTGGAATTAATGCAAAATAATAAACCAAGTAAAAGTCGTTGGAACACTTTCAAAACTACTCGGTTCTTTTTCAGAAAACCAGCTTTTTAAACGCGGAGCTTGAACCACTCCTTTTAAAAGCTATCTCGTTCCATCGATTATATCAAGTTCACTACGTTAACGGTTTCGCCAAAACCATTCGTAGCCCTCCGTCGTTTCGTATGGATAGTCAATAGTATTCAAGCTGTGTTTGTTGGCCAAAGTCAATGCACAGTGTTTGGTAGCTATTGGTTATTCATATGTAGCATAGATAGATGCGTTGGTTTGGGACAGTCGTACTGCCTTGTTGGCCAAAGTCAAGGGTATGTGCGGGTGGGTTCAAATTAACCTGGATAATGACGGGTAGAACTTGACATGTGACTTATGATTTGTTGGCCAAAGTCAAGGTCATAAGATCATGGGGCAAAAATCCACATTGGGAGTTTCAAAAGAACTGAAACTTGCTAGCGATGCATACCATTTGGAGTGTGATGATTCTGGTAGGATTCCTTCAGTTTTGTCACGCGATGATATTTGGATCCCGATCCTGCTGTGAGTATATGCTACTCCTCGGGAAATTTCTCACTTAACGATCAATGCTATAAACCTAGTAGGTGTCTAGAAAGGTGTTAGCGGGGCTACGCCCACAGGAAAAAGAGGTTACTTAATTAAGGAACTTCGCGAAAGCGTTGGAAAACCTCACTCGAAGTACCGACACTGGCCTGGCTGAACGGTTAAGCAAGTATTATACGGTGAGAATGAACCCGACTAATTCTTCCTTTATGGTTTGAGGAGGGATTCGAGAGACAGTGGGAGCCATCCTGTTTAGATAAATTAAAAACCAATCTAAACTTGCAAGAGCATCATGCTAAAGTGTTTTCTTCTCTCTCTCTTAATTGCAGCGACCCAGTGACCAGACATAGGTTACATCTAGATAATAAAATGACTGAATCTGACTGTTATGACTGGCAAAGGTCTGTCCAGATGTCCATTGCCCATGACAAGCTGGGACACCTCTTGACTGATCCAACCCCTGCCGTCTCAGGTCCAGTTTCCCCTGTCACGGATATTCATACCCGGTGACATTGGAAGAAGACTGTGCGAAAGCCAAGTGCCTCGTGTTAGCCTCAGTTGATGGTGCAAACCAGAGGTAGCACGAGAAGATGGACTCAGTTTCTATCTTCCTCCATAACAAAGATTTATATGGAGAGCAATCTCGTATCGCAAGATATGAGACCTCGAACGAATTGCTTCCAGCGAGGTTGGCTATCGGGTCATCTGTAGGGGGCAACGTCCTTACAGAGACCAGCTCTTTTGAGCTCATGGACCTGAAGACCACGTTGAAGAACGGGTCAGATGCTGACTTAGTTCAACAGTCTCTACCTACTACCCTGAAGGAAACCAGGGAAGTAGAAAGAAAGGGAAGGGCGGAAGTTTCGGGACTGGATGTAGTAAAAGAAGGATGTTCCTATTGTTACAGGAATGAACATTGGCAGAAGGATTGTAGGTCTAGTATAGTCAGTAGCCAGAATTCGAAGCATGTTGTGGCTTCGGCTTCGGGTGTGTTTGTAATAGAGAACTGTATGTCAGTTAACCCTACTTCCTGGGTATTGGATACCGGATCAGGATATCATATCTGTAATTCGTTACAAGCTCTGAGAAACCGTAGGGTTATCAAGAAAGGTGATATGACTCTCAGGGTTGCTAACTGAATGAGCATGTATGCTGAATCCGTAGGGGAATATCATCTAGGACTGACAACTGGGCAGATATTGATTCTGCGTGACTGTTTTTATGTACCAGGTGCGACTTGTAATATCATATCTGTATCCTTACTTTCTAAGGAAGGATATGATTTTACTTTGTAAGCGATGTAGTAAACATCCACCTAAATCAAGTTCTGATTGGGTCAGGTACATTGAAAAATGGTATATACATTTTGAATCAAGCTCAGGTCTTCAGTGTCCAGAACACACTTAAAAGAAAGTCTCCGGAATTAAATCAGGCTTTCTTATGGCATTGTAGACTGGGTCACATTAATGAGACACGGTTAACAAAGTTACATAAAGAGGGATACTTGAATCCGTTCGAGTATCAGTCTTATGCCACTTGTGAATCTTGTCTTATGGGAAAGATGACAAAGACTCCGTTCACTGGACACGGAGAAAGAGCGAGCGAGCTCTTGGGACTCATACACAGTGATGTGTGTGGTCCAATGTCTACACATGCGCGAAGTGGTTATTCATACTTCATTACTTTCACAGATGATTTCTCTAGGTATGGGCATGTCTTCTTGATGAAGCACAAATCCGAGGCCTTTGAGAAATTTCAGGAATACAAGAATGAAGTTGAAAAACAAACAGGCAAAAATATCAAGACACTGAGATCTGATCGAGGTGGTGAATACTTGAGTGCCGAGTTTCTGGACTATTTAAAAGAGAATGGAATTCTCTTTCAGCGTACTCCTCCATACACACCACAACACAACGGTATATCGGAAAGGCGGAATCGAACCCTATTGGATATGGTTCGTTCCATGATGAGTAAGGCTGAGTTGCCGCGATCTTTCTGGGGTTATGCACTAGAAATAGCTGCATATCTTTTGAACCGAGTTCCAACTAAGACTGTGCCTACTACACCATATCAGATGTGGTGTGGGAAGAAACCCTATCTTAATCACATTAAGACATGGGGATGTCCAGCTTTTGTCAAAAAGCAGCATGCAGACAAGCTCGAGGCACGCTCAGTACAGTGTAAGTTTGTGGGATACCCAAAGAACTCCAAGGGGTATCTTTTCTATTACGCAGAGGAACAAAAGGTTTTTGTTTCTCGTCATGCCCGCTTCTTGGAAACTGAGTTTTTGGAAAACCAGATAAGTGGGAGCGCAATAGAACTGGAAGAAATTCCAGAACCACGAGCTATTACTGAAAGCTTAGTAGAACCAGAGGATTCGAAAGAACATGACATCCCAGCGCCACTCCGCAGGAGTAGTAGGCAGTCTCATCCGCCCGAGAGATACTACGGTTTTCTTATAGACGGGGATAGAAAGGATTGCACTATGGATTATGGTGAGCCTACTAGCTTCCAGCAAGCCATTCAGAGCGGTGACTCGGTAAAATGGCTGGATGCAATGCGGACCGAGATGGAGTCCATGTACACCAACAAAGTTTGGACTTTGGACTTTCCTCCAGAAGGGGTAAAACCCGTAGGCTGCAAATGGATCTTCAGAAAGAAGATTGGTGTAGATGGGCAGGTTGAAACCTATAAAGCTAGACTTGTAGTAAAGGGTTTTCGTCAAAGACCTGGTTTGGACTATGACGAGATCTTTTCTCCAGTGGCTATGCTCAAATCCATTCGGATCCTTCTTGCCATTGCTGCCTTCCACGATTATGAGATCTGGCAGATGGACGTAAAGACGGCTTTCCTAAATGGAAATTTGGAAGAGTGCGTCTTTATGGATCAGCCGGAGGGATTCATTCAGAGTGGGAGCAGCGGTAAAGTGTGCAAGTTGCTCAAGTCCATCTATGGACTGAAGCAGGCATCGCGGAGTTAGAACATCTGCTTTGATGATACCGTCAAGGAATTTGACTTTATCAAAAACCCAAATGAACCATGCATTTACAGTAAGATTGTAGGGAGAATTGTGGTATTCCTCGTCTTGTACGTGGATGACATTCTCCTAATAGGAAATGATATTCCTATGCTACAGTCAGTCAAAGGATTCTTGTCACAGAGGTTCTCCATGAAGGACCTGGGCGATGCCAACTACATTCTGGGGATCCAGATCTATCGTGATAGATCTAAGAGGATGTTGGGACTTTCACAGTCTAGGTACATTGACACCATACTGAACAGATTCAGTATGGAAGATTCCAAGCGCGGTAATTTACCGGCTTGTCACGGGATCACCCTCTCCAAAGAGATGTCTCCCAAGACTGATTTGGAAAGGGATCGCATGTCTATTATACCCTACGCTTCTGCGGTAGGCTCTATAAAGTTTGCGATGTTATGTACCAGACCATATGTAGCATACGCATTGAGCGTTGTAAGCCGGTATCAGTCGGACCCAGAGGAGAAACACTGGATAGCGGTAAAGAACATTCTCAAGTACCTGAGAAGGACTAAGGAGATGTTCTTGGTGTATGGCGGAAAAGACCTCCAGATCGAGGCCTTTGCTGACTCCAGCTTTCAGAGTGACAAGGATGACTCCAAGTCTATGTCGGGTTATGTCTTTACCCTCAATAGAGGGGCGGTTTGCTGGAAGAGTTCCAAGCAGGAGACCGTTGCTGACTCAACTATGGAAGCGGAGTACATAGCTGCTTGCGATGCCGCAAAGGAAGCTGTCTGGATGAAGAAGTTCCTCACGGATCTTCAGGTGGTTCCTACCATTGTTGATCCAATACCGCAGTATTGCGACAACAACGGCGCTATAGCTTTAGCGAAGGAACCCAGGTCCCATCAGAAGTCCAGGCACATTTTGAGGCGGTACCACCTGATCAGGGAGATCGTAGATCGCCGGGAGATTGAGGTGAAGAGAGTAGATTCGGAGAACAATACTGCAGATCCACTCACAAAGGCCCTACCCCAGACTCAGTTCGAGCGACTGATCGAGATGATAGGTCTTCGATACGCCAGTACATGGCCTTAGTGCAAGTGGGAGATTGTTAGTGTATATGCCCTAGAGGCCATTACTGTATCATACTAGCTTGTATATTACTTAATGGAAGCTTGGGATATTCACAGTTGTATAGACAATCTTGCTCAAAATAGTAGTATGCTACCTGGTTTCTTTCTACTTCAATATGTGCATGTGTTTCTTTTAGCATATCGCTTATACATATTAGTAGAGCCCTTAGGATCTTTTGCTTGATTACCAGCGTTGTGATGGCAGTCACACTCGTGGGGGCTGGGTAATCTATAAGCATATCCTTTTACAGGTCCCTAGTCGTAGGACTATCGAGACAGGGCATCGATACTCCGGAGTAGACTAGCGTATGCGCTTCTCATCTCAGCAGGGGAGATGGTCTGTCCCACAGCCATCAGTGCGTCGTACTGGAGATAGTATGCGGGTGCTCGTTAGGTTATAAGTACACTGGGCAGGACTCGTCGGGAACTGATGGTTGGTATTATACCTATCGTCGGTTATCAGTTCCCAGGTGACATGAGTACAGCTTAGTCCGCTGACTTGACACTGTCACTTCGCCTCGAGTGTGTTCCCACTGTACTTAGATTACTACCCTACCACGGCTTAAAGGAGTCGTGCAAACAGGTAGTAGTTGGGTGTAGTCCCGAAGAACTTGGAGGCAGTGACGGTTAGACAGGATTCGTCTCTCCCGTTATTGGGGGTTGACATCGCGATGTGTCTAGGAGAGCCATTACACAAGTAGTCCCTGGCCAGGGCAAGCGAGATATACTGGTAGGTTTCTAGTGTTATCTCAGGGTGTTCTGGGCTACACTCCGACACGACTTGTACCGCTATTAGGGGACTGATGTTCACCACCCCCTAGGCCCACCATGCGATGTATCAGACGAACAGACCAGACTGTACGAATATTGTCACATACAGGCTCAGTAGGAGTTCGGATGGGTTTACCTCATCGGCCTTCTTATCGACATCTACCTGGGGACCGTTACGTACAGCTAGTGCCGCTTGCGGTCTGTGGTTAAACTCACTGCCAGTATAGTGTCAAGTCTTTAGAGTCCCACACAGAGAGTTTCCCTGCACCGAGCGAAACGTGTAGAGGCTGTATGGTTTTACGGCAGGGCTGCGATCACTTACGTGCACTTGTGTGCGTATGCTGTTCGGGCAGGCAATACTAGTGGGCTTTGGTTTAAGCCGGATCCTAGTATTGTACGGATAGATTTGTTTTGTCTTCTGTGCATTCGCATTCTACGGAATGCGCATGCAGGTGTGTATGCATAGTTTCGAGGAGCGATGAAGGAGGAGGTGCCTCATTAGGGTTTTGGCAGTTGGTTCGGCCAAAACCGTTATGTGGCAGGCTCATTAGGGTTTTGGCAATTTGTTCGGTCAAAACCATTATGAGCCGGAGACATTGTTTACTAATCCTTTTAGTGATAATTTTGTGATGGCTAATTGCATTGACCATTTGACCACCTTGACCTCTCTTGACTTTGTTGACCCGTTGACCGGAGTTGACCATTGACCTTCATGAGAGGTCTACACTTTTCTTTGGATTTTCTTTTCTTTTTGATTATGAAAATGGTCAATTCAATGTAGCGTCAATTTTATCATGAAAGGATTGGTAATGATGACAGTTTTGCATTATTGCAACCATGGTTCATTTCTTTAGCTAATAATTTATTTTCATTTCTCTCTCTTGTTCTTGTGAGAAGAAAAGAAAAGCTCTCATGGTTGCTAGCTCCTCTTTCTTCCTCCTCTTGATTTCTTCTTTTGATCTCATGTGTTGAGAGAAAAAGATCCCACAAAGACAAACACTTCCATATATCTCTACTACACAACCTAGGGCATCTAGACTAGCTATCTCGTTGCCCTAGTTGCCTCGGCTTGAGGTGGAGCTCGGTGTACATCTCTCGGGTGGATCGTCTTCGACTCAAGAAGGCCGCGGAGGTGACCAAGATCCGGATCGACCCTCGGAGCTTGGATGGACGAGCAGGACAGCGGAGAGAAGACCCGAAGGACCGGTTTCGTGAGGTATAATTTCTACGGCATAGTAGTTAAAGCCTCTAGTAGTTTGTTAGTTTCTAGTTTAGCGAAGATCCGGCTTTTAGTCCATGTTGCCTTGCGCCAAAAAGATATGTTTTTCGCCGTTTCCGCCTCCCCGTAAGAACCGGGGTGAGCAACGTGGACTTATAGAAAGAACCTGATAGCTTTTAAAAGGAGTGGTTTGAGCTCCGCATTTAAAAGTCTCCCGTTTTGAAAAAACCGAGTGGTTTTAAAATTTGTTCCAATGATTCAACTTTGGTTTGTTTGCTTTGCATTAATGTAATGCAACTCTATCATTTACACCTATCATCATAAAAAAGACGAAAATACCACGTCCACTTATGCTATCCGCATTCGCCACTGGGCCCCGTTTAACACCGTTAGGTTACTTAACTAACGCCAGGGCGGGGGCTGGACTAGCGTGGATGCAAAACATAAGCAACGTCTATTATATAGCATATATATAATAACCATTCGTTTGACGCAATAATAGGCATTCCAGATCACATATGAACATATTGGATATAGTAGGAATTCCGTTTTTCGTTTAAGCCTGTAACGAAAGACGGATTCCACGGTCGTGATAAATAGCCAAACCCTACCCCAGACCCCTACGAGTGCGGCAAACTACTCGCCAAATACCCGAATTGAAGCAACCTCCCTCATCAAAGTGAGTAGGCAACTCGACACTTCAAAGTATCCGGTAGTTTGTGCACCCCATCTTGGGTCTATCCTAAGAGCATAAAACAGTAAAAGAAATAATACAACGGTGGCTACAACCTTAACCCGGATGTGCCCCGCAAAATAATATTACGTCACTTTACAAATTTAAATCGAATGAAAGAATAAAAACCCTCATCTTACATCCCCGGTTATTCATCCACGATGATCCAATAAAGTTCATATACACAAACTAACAAGAACAACAACACAGATATATGCAACCCCGACTAATCGAAGTATAGCAATTAGTCGATGTTTCCAAACACATATATCACAACTTAAAACTGTAAACGATGTTAAAACTACGACTTCGAAACACTCCGTATTGACACAGTAAAAAGATAACAGTATATCCAAAATTGGCAAAAAAAAAAACAGCTGCGACCTTAGATCCAACCAACTAGAACATAGACCAAAATTCAAAGAATTTCACCACAACTAAAAAGGCGAGGCCAGTTTTTTTGAGCTTGTGGCCGGTCAGAAAAAGGTGAAAATGCCTCATTTTTTGTGTGTGTTCATCTCACAAGAAGTAGAGCACTCTGTAATTGTTTAAAAATTTTTTAGAGGCTCGGAAAAATTTGACAGAAACTTGGAGTTTAAGTTTCGTGTTTCAGAGTTATTTCGGTTTCGTAGTTTTACACTTCGTCTAAACTGTTAGCTATGGTTTAGTTAGTCTCTGATACCACTGTAAGTCGATGTCATGCACCCCGCGTGTTCGCGGGGAGGCGGAATATGCAAAAAACGATTTTTCAAAGCTCGCAACACCGACTTGAACTCCAGGATCGATACTAAACCCTAACTGGCTAACCGGTAAGAGGTTAACTACTCCGAAAGAAGTGATATACCTCACGATACTAAGTCCTTCGGGTCTTCTTCTCTATCCTCCACCTCGTCGTCAGCTCCAAGGATCGAAACGGATCGGGCAACCTTGATGGCCTCCTCGAGTTAAAGACGATCTACCCGAGAGTCTAAAGTCCGAGCTCCTACCTCGAATCTGAGATAACTACGGCTTCTATTTCACTAAAATAGAAGTCCTAGAGGGTGTAGAGTGAGAAGATGGAGTGATTTGTCTCTTGGAACCCTAGGATTCTCAACACATGAGAGCTTTTAGGGTTTGATGAAGAAGAAGATCACTTGAGGAAGATGAGAGTGTAGAAAGTAACTGATTGATACGAAAAAGTGTGTTTGTAGAATAACCGCAATCAGAACGGTGTCGCGCGTAGCTAGACCGAGGTGAGTACGGGTCGTCCTCAGGGAAACGTGGAACCTTTTAATTTTACTTTAGATGTGTTGAGAAAGAAAGAAGAGATAAAGAATTTTATAGAATGGTTTCTAGATCTACGTTAAACAAGAATGTAAAATATAGATCTAGATTATTTTAAAGATGTAGTAAATATAATAAGAAGGCTTGTAGGGTTCGTTAGGATTTAGTAGTTATGGACGATTAATTAAAAGTTACCCATTTTATCCATTAATAGATTTAGAACTAGAACGACGGTGATGCGTGTAGATTAGGGTTTCTGGAGGGAAAAGGAATCCCACTCTTAACCCTTATCTCGACACGGAACTCCGTTCATATCTAGCCTTTACCAAAACAATCATTAATCTAATCTCTAATCGCGGTCGGAACTAGCAAAGAATTGCTAGCGCGCCCGATTAGGATGTTAATGATTCTTTTGATAAAGTTCCTAAACTTAATAGGACTTAAAAAGGGTTTAATTATTTTCATCGTCCATTAGCCTACCCTAATCCTACGAACCCTAACAAGCGGAGAATTACTCGCGCATGTTGGGAGAAGAAGATGAAAAGAAAGAGAGGGAAAACATAATGTAAAAAACAATTAAATAAAATAACTACCTTTATTAATCGACTTATTCAAACTACACTTTTAATCCATAGAAAATGATTACAACTAGTTGCTTCTCGATCTTTCCTAAGGAGGTAGTCGAACAGTCGATGATCAGCCTGGATGCGTGAGCGTCGGGAGCTTCGTGATCGCGTCGGCTTGATGGCTTTTCCAAGAGGCTCTCGGTTCCCTTTTATAGTGCAAAGCCAGAATCTTATTGTTGAAAACTTGGTAAAATTTAGCTTTGATTCACCCCAAAAAATCTTGCGCTCTAACTCCCTGGAATTGCGGCGGATCCGCGGCCCAAGGGTGGGTTTGGCCGCGGATCCGCGCTCAATGGGTGAGATCTCTTGATGAGTTTTCTTGGGCTTGCATCTTGTGACATGTGGCAATCCTAGGCACCTTCAGAATTCAGAAATCTTCTCTCGGTTGCTTCCAGACTTGGTCTCCAAGTTTTGCTTCTTAATTTGGCAAGATTTCTTCAACAACTTGATTTCTTTGATATATTCTGCATAACAACTTGGAAAATTCTGTACAATAATCTTAAATAATATTTAGTAGACTTAGTTATACTAGGATTTGGTCAATGAATTTATTTGCATACATTTTCCTACCACATACTAATTAAAATATATTAACACATGGAAAATGGTGCTTTTACACATAAACCCTCATATGTATAATATATTATAATAAAGTCCTTTTTTAATATGAAAATGGTAGGAAAAATGTAATACAAATGTGCAGTTTTATCAACTGAACAAATACCCCCAAACTTATCTTTGATCGTCCTGAGCAAACTAGTTTATTTAAGAGGAGAAAAAGAAATAAGAAAACTAAGCACACTTTCATAGGCAGACACGATTGCACTGAGCACGTGCAACAAGCCGTTAAACCTCTAGGTGTCCCTAGTAGGAGGAGTGTTGTCTCCTGAGGGTTTTCAGCGGATTACACCCACAAAATCCAATAACAAAAGAAAGATGGTGAAATTTACATATAAAGATAAGAACCATAAAAGAAAGGCCTTGAAAATAAGAGTTTCCAACTATACTAGCTTTTCAGTTGTCATGAGCCCTATCTTAATAGTCATGAAAAAATGTTAGAAATCACATCATCCCTCAATAAAACATCGTCTTTATTCTTCATTCCTACCTTTCATCCAAACATTGATCATATAACCCCACGTGTGTGTAAAGAACATCCCTACACTCGGAGAATTCAATTCAAGCTATCATACTCTTGTCCATCTACCTTAGTACTTTTTAATTTGATGAATATTAAAGATTTGCTCACACATTTTCATGCGACCGTTAATGCTTCTTGAGGTACTAACCGACCGATTACTCAAGTGCTTGCTGATTCGGTGATAGTATTTTCCTCGTCTTGCACCACCTAAGGCTTAGCAGTGACTCCCAGACCAGTTGGCCTTAGGGCACTAGGTGAAGAGGCACCCTCGCTATATTTTTTTATTGCTGCCTTGGCGATAAAAAAACCAGTGTTCATTTTTTCTTTTCACCATTTTTATATTTTCTTCATTTTTTTTCATTTCCTTCATACTTTGGCTTTTAGACAAGAGCATTTCAAGGTATCCTCTACTATCCCGAGTTTCAAGACGTGTGTAAGTGTATATAGTAGGGTATCAACGTTCAAAATGTTTGGCTTCCAGAATAGAAACTATTTTTTAGACTTATTTTTATCCTCAGATTAGTGACTTCCTTCATCTTACTAACCCTTGGGACAACAGCTCATAACTACTTATTACTAGTTCGTATAAGAAAACTTCTAATTTTCTTGGTTTTCTTAAATTATTCCTATCTTTTGGATGTAATTTTTCATTTTCTATTCTTTTGTTATATAAAAAAAAAATTAATGTCCGGTGTCAAAGATAATTCAGTGAATACAAACCTCCCCCCAAACCTGTTTTCAGCAGTGTCCTCACTGATGTAGCCTTTTGAGAATATGGATCTGTATACTAAGGGAGAGATACAAGGGGTAAAATAATAGTTAAATGAAAAATTCCCCCAAACTTATTCCTTGACACGCACAGATATTCAATCAAATCCATTTTTTTACTCACCTCCATTTTTTAAAATGAGAAAATGTTATAAAAAACATGGAGGTGAGGCGGAGGAAATTTAGTTTTGATAAAGCGGCTCCTGTAAAAACAAAAGCTCCTCCGTGGGGTCAGCAGAAAAATACGGTTTTAATCTATGCCCATTTACTTTAAAAATTGAATCGTTTTTCAAATTTTCGACCTCAACTGCCCCGTGCGGGTGTACATACCGCACCACAAAAGGTCTTTTCCAATGAGATTTAAGCTTACCCGGATGAAGATGGAGACGGGAATCGTAAAGAAGGACTTGTTGCCCCGATGTGAAGGTTTTTCTAGAAAGATTTTTATCGTGGAATACTTTAGTCCTATTCTTTACTATCACCGCATTATCGTAAGCTTCATCGCGGAGTTCGCTTAGCTCATTCAATTGCAGCTTCCGATAGCTGCCTGCATGATCAAGATCAAAATTAAGCTCTTTAATAGCCCACATTGCCTTATGTTCAATCTCGACAGGGAGGTGACATGCCTTCCCAAACACAAGGCGGTATGGAGACATACCAAGATCGGTCTTATAAGCGGTGCGGAATGCCCAAAGAGCATCCGTCAATTTGGTTGACCAATCTTTACGGTTCTTAGAAACTATCTTCTCCAATATCTGTTTGATCTGCCTATTTGAGATCTCAGCCTGCCCGCTTGTTTGGGGATGATAGGGCGTAGAAAGCTTGTGAGTGATTGAATATTTCCGCATCAAGGCCTCAAAAGACCTATTGCAGAAATGTGTCCCGTTGTCGCTAATGATAGCGCGAGGGTGTCCGAATCGCGAAAAGATATTTTCTTTAAGGAACTTAATGACAACTTTGTTGTCATTAGTGCGACACGGTATAGCTTCCACCCACTTCGAGACATAATCAACCGCTAACAAGATATATAAATTCCCAAAGGAGTTAGGAAAAGGGCCCATAAAATCAATACCCCAAACATCAAATATTTCCACAACCAATATAGGTTGGAGCGGCATCTCGTTCCTTCGTGAAATCCGACCCAAATGCTGACATCGCGGACAAGTTTTGCAATGTTCAAATGCATCTTTAAATAATGTTGGCCAATAAAAGCCACATTGCAAAACTTTCTCCACCGTTTTTCGAGGTCCAAAGTGACCGCCGCATGCCTGATCGTGACAAAATGATAACACGCTCTTGAATTCATCGTTAGGGACACACCTGCGAATGATTTGATCGGAACAATACTTGAATAGATATGGTTCATCCCAGTAAAAATATTTTACTTGGGATAAAAATCGAAGTTTGTCTTGTTTCGACCAATTGCTAGGTATAAGTTCCGTCGCAAGATAGTTCACGATATCCACGAACCAAGGTTCGTAGGATACATTCAAGAGCTGTTCGTCGGGAAATGAGTCATTTATCGGCACGGTCACAGTTGGCGAAGAAGTGATGCGTGAAAGATGGTCGGCTACAACGTTTTCATATCCACTCTTGTCTTTGATGACAAGATCAAATTCTTGTAACAATAGGATCCAACGTATTAGCCTGGCCTTCGCATCCTTCTTCGATAAAAGATGTCGTAGGGTGGAGTGATCTGTGTAAACCACAATAGGCGAGCCAATCAAGTAGGGCCTGAATTTCTCTAATGCAAATACAACTGCCAAGAGTTCTTTCTCGGTAGTTGTGTAATTTATTTGTGCATCATTCAAGGTCCTACTTGCATAGTAAATTACATGTGGCATCTTATCAATATGCTGTCCCAAGACAGCACCAATAGCAAAATCTGATGCGTCACACATAAGCTCGAACGGGTGGTTCCAATCCGGAGATGATAGAACAGGGGCTGTAGTGAGTGATTCTTTAAGCGATTCAAAAGCAGCCTCACAATTCGAATCGAAGTGAAAAGTAGTGTCCTTGGACAATAGAAAGGTTAAGGGTCTAGCAATTTTGCTAAAGTCCTTAATAAATCTCCTATAAAATCCTGCATGGCCAAGGAATGATCGTATATCTTTGACGCAGTTGGGACGAGGGAGGTTATGAATGACATCTATTTTAGCTTGTCAACCTTAATGCCTTTTCGTGAAATTATATGTCCAAGTACAATACCTTCTTGGACCATAAAATGGCATTTTTCCCAATTCAAAGTCAAGTTCTTATCCTTACAGCGGGTAAGAACAGCGTCAAGATTACGAAGGCAGTCCTCAAAGGAGTCCCCAAAAATGGAGAAATCGTCCATAAAAATTTCTAGAAAATTTTCCACCATATCTGAAAATATCCCCATCATGCACCGCTGAAATGTAGCGGGAACGTTGCATAACCCAAAGGGCATGCGTCTATAAGCAAAAGTTCCGAAAGGACAAGTAAAAGTGGTTTTTATCTTGATCCTTTTCGGCGATGGGGACCTGGTTGTAACCAGAGTATCCGTCCAAGAAACAGTAGTATTCATGTCCCGCTAATCGTTCCAACATCTGGTCAATGAAAGGTAGAGGGAAGTGATTGTTGGATATATGTATGCCCTAGAGGCCATTATGTGATAGTGGATGTATCTATACATGTATATATATTCAGTATGCATTCTTGCTCGACATGATAGTATGCTATCTGGTTCTTCTTTATCCGACATGTTGATTTGATCATGCTTATTATTCACTCATACATGCTGATAAAGCCCTGAGGATATTGGCTTGACTGCTCTGATTATGATGGAGATCATACTAGTGGGACATCTGTAGTCTATAAGCATATCCTGGAAAGTCCCTAGTTTTAGGTATATCGAGACGGGGCATTGATATACCAGAGTAGACTAGCGTATATGATACTAGACCCATTTGATGGACGATGGATGCTCCTACATTCATCGATGTTTGACATCAAGATCATATACGGGTGCTCAGTGCTGACTGGGTACACTGGACGAACTCACCGAGAACTCCTATATGGAATTATATCTATTGTCGGATAGCAGTTCTCAGGTGATACTGGTACAGGTTAGTCTGTAGACCCGAGATCGTCATAGAGTCTTGTGTGTTCTCCCACTGTACTTTGATTGCCACCCTACCACGGCTCTACTGAGTCGTGCAAACAGGTGGCCGTTGGGTACAGTCCCGAGACACACGAAGGCAATGAGTGATAGGAGGGGTTTTGTCTCTCCCGGTATTGGGAGTTGATGCTGTACTGTGCCCGACTGGTTATATCAGTAAGTCCCTGGCCAGGGCTGCTGAGATTTGCTGATAAGTGTTATCAGTAGTTTCTCGATCTGTTATAGACCATTCACCGGCACGACTTGTTGAGTTATTAGGGTCGACATGACCATCCCTAGGCTCAATATGCAGCATATCTGATGAACAGACCGGACTGTATGGTAGTGTTGCCGGATGGCTCGACGGGAGTTGTAGCAAGTTCGCTTGTTTTCTTCTGATCGCTCAATACCCGGGTGGCCATTACGTTTAGCTGACCGCTTGCGGTTTGGGGGTACCTGATATGATCATCACCCTCTGTCGGCGTATTGACGAGTCTTAGAGTCCCACAAAAGAGTTACCCAGTCCAGGCGAAACGTTGTGGTGCGCGTATGCGATATGCGCATGCACCCGATTAAAATGTGCGTATATGATACCGAACATTGATCGGGTGGCCTGCTTTTGGTGGGGTCGTATGAGATATGACCGGATTGATAAATTAAGTGTTGATTTATCATCTAACCATTAGTTTTCTCACTTGAAACCTTTCTAGGGTTTGATGGATGTATGCATGCATGCATGTGTTTCTTTCTTTCATTCTAGTTTCATGCACATGTGGATGTGCATACATGCATACATACATACACCCATCCATCATGGTTGTTAGAATATGGAAATGGTGGCAATGTAAGACTCACACCATGGATTAAATAATGGATTATTATTTAATTTTGGTTTTAAAACAAAATGAAAAGAAAAGGATAATCATTCTAGCCTCTACATTCTTCTTCTAACCTAACCAAGCTCAACTACCACTAACCTAGGGTTATCCTTCTCTTTATCATTTAAAACCCAAGTTAAATTAACTCTCCATCATTTAATCATGGTTGAATGCAAGAAGGAAATAAATATATATAGTGATATATTTCATTTTCTTTTTTAACTAAGGGTTATTTTTCACCTCTTGTTAAAAATAGCCACCATCTTCATCCTTCTTCATCTTTTTCCTCTCTAGTTTTTTCTAGTGAGTTAAACACAATTAAAGAAAGGTTTTTGAAGTGAGATCCTTAGCCACAACATCATTCTACTCAAGTCTAGCCAACTTGATTAGAGTGTTCTCTTTGCTTTTCCAAAGTTGCAAGCTTGGACGGGAAACACTTCGGGTGGATCGTCGTGGACGAAAGAGGACTACAAGTGGACCTTCTTCCAACACCCTAGAGATTAAGGAGTCAAGCAAAAGGGGAGCTACAAAGGTTGTAGCCTTCAAACCCTAATCTTTATTAGCTTAATGTTTCGTAACCCTAATTTTCTAGGATCGATTCCTTTGCGTGTTTGTTTAGCACCTTATAAATACATACTTTGAGACATGTGATGCTTCAAAACTCTTCATAGGGTGCTAGGCAAACCTTACATTGGTATCAGAGCCGACCTAGAATATTAGGCGACCTTTTTACGAAGTCAAAACTCCGATCGAACCGAAATACGGTTTTTTAGGGTGCTCTCTGGAAATTTTCTAAAAATTGACATTTTTCAGAATTAAAAATATGTAAAAAATACAGCAGGAAAAAATAAGGATTTCGGTACAAAAATTATTCCATGAACAGTGATTGTTGCCGCGGAAACGCGGCCTAAGCTTGCTTAGGCCGCGGTTCCGCGGCCATATATATTAATTGATGGATAATTTTTTTTTCTGTAATTCAGGAATCTGCTTGTATAATTTTTTGGGTATTTTTAATCTGTATTTAGTTTTGAAAAATTCTGGAGATGATTTTGGACCCGTCGATTCGATCGGAATTTTGTTTTCGTGGCTTTTCCGGGTAAATTAGAAAGTGTTGAAGTGTTTGAACGAGTATCATCTGCTCACTGTTCACGGGGTTTAAATACTTTGGAGATACGTGCAAGTCTTTTTGTGGTGGTCCCTCTAGAAGACAACAAACCTTAACTCGATTATGTGACCGTCTTGAACTGCCCTTTGAACCTTAGGGTTTGGGGACAGTACGGCGTGCCACATGTGAAGCGTTGGCTTGTCCCTTCTACGGCTGGACCGCTACTACCGTGTCACACTCCAGGTGTTTGAACTCTGCTCAAGTGTTGGGCTTTAGTGAATCCTGGGTATTTGATCGTTCGTTCAAAAACTTCGATACTGTCTGTTTATCCAGAATGTGATGCAATGTGTGGAATTCATATTACTAGACATGAAATACGGAATATGTGATATTTTGCATTTGCGATGTCTAAAGAGAATGTGGATTCCAGATATTGCAGTTTTACACTTTCTTTTCTGTGACCGTAAGTATAGTATGTAGTGGTATTGCCGATTGTCTTTGCTATACGTCGACGACAATCGGTGTATGCATACTTACTTACGTTGATGATATGAGAAATTATGTGTTGCTGAGATATGATGTGCAGGATTGTCGCGATCGAATAGCCGGGGTTTTTTTTATGTGAGATGAGAGTTTTATATTTTCATTCATGTAAATTCAAATGTAATGTAATATTCTTTTATTTGGGGCACTTCCGGGTTGAGGTTGCTGCCACCTGTGTTGTATATTATTTACTTTTCCGTATTAGGATGGACCCAAGGAGGGGAGCACAGGTGACCGGGTTCTGGGGTTCAGTGGGAGGCCATCTCGAGGAGTCGAGACCAGGGTCTCCTAAACTCCAGGATTGGTAGGGTCACTTGCCGCTCTCGTAGGGGTCCAGGGTGTGGGCTTGGCTATTCATCGCGACTGTGGAATCCATATTTTCTATTCTGGCTAAATACTAAATACGGACGTCCTAGTATATCCCACGTTATATCTATATTTCTGCTGCCTGTGTTCTGTGATATCTGAGACGAATGACATATTATATATATGATATATAGTAGACGTTGCTTATGTTTTACACCCGCGCTAGTCCCGTCCCGGTATGCCGTTAGTTAAGTAACCTAACGGTGCATAACGGAACATTGCGGCGAATGCGGATGGCATAAGCGTACGTGTTATTTTCGTTTCTTTTCTGTGATTGGCTTAAGGACTTAAATGATGGGATTACATTAATGTGATTAATGTAAAGAAAATAAACCTAAAAAGATGTTGTAGAATCGGATTTGAAAACCACTCGGCTATTTATGAAAAAGCTATATTTCAAAACGGCGGAGCTTAAGCCACTCCTTTTGAAAACTATTTGATTCTACAACGATATCAAGCTCAAAGCGTTAAAGATTTTCTTAAAAATCATCCGCAACCCTCCGTCATTTTAGGAAGTAGAGTACTTAGTATTCGTGCTACGTTTGTTGACCTTAGCCAAGGCGTAGTGTACGGTAGCTAAGTGATGTCTTCCTACAAATGCATATGATGCAGATTAGTTAGGACGAGCATATGACTTTGTTGACCTTAGCCAAGAGTCATATGATTGGGTCTAACTAATCAAGAAATGACGGGATGAGCTTGACTAGTACTCGTGATTTGTTGACCTTAGCCAAGGTCACGAGTATTAGGGGTAAAAACCACATCGGGAATTTCAATAGTTGAAATTTGCAATGAGATTGCATACCTTCCATGTGATGGTTGGATCCCGATCCCACTGTGGGCAATAGTTGCTCCTAGGAGAGTTTTACAGTTTACAATTAGCTAACTCATTAGGTGTCTAGAAAGGTGTTAACGGGGCTCCGCCTCTGGGAAAACGAGGTTTACTCTAATTAGGTCGTGCGAAAGCACGGGGAACCTCCCTCAAGTACCGACACTGGCCTGGCTGAGCGGTTAGCGAAGTTGTAGACTGTAATTAATCCTGGCTAGTTTTTCTTTTTAAGGTTTGAAAGAAAAACTCGATAAAAGCAGTGGGAAACATCGATTAGACAAGATAATAACCAATCTAATCTATGCAAGAGCTTTCGCTGAGTGTATTCTTTTCTCTCTCTTAATGGCAGATACCCATGACTGGACTCAAGCTTCTACTAGATAAAAACAAACTGAATGGGACCAACTATAAAGACTGGCTAAGGAATCTGAAAATCGCCTTGACTTATGATAAAGTATCATATGTCCTCACGGCTTCAGCCCCGCCCGTCCCTGGTCCAAAATCCTCAGTTGCGGACATTGAAGTCCGCAAGACATGGGACGCTAACTGTGCCACGGCCAAATGCCTCGCGCTTGCATCGATGGACAACACACATCAAAAGCAGCACGAGGACATGGACATTCATGGTATATTGCTCCATACAAAGGAGTTGTATGGGGAGCAATCCCGCGTATTACGATACGAAGCATCAAAGAAATTGTTTCAGATGCGGATGGCCCCTGGCACACCAGTAGGAGACCATGTTCTGAAGATGATAGCTCTTATAGAAGAGCTTGAGGACCTTGGATGGACGATGGACAATGAACAATATATAGATATTATTCTGCAGTCCCTGCCCTCCACCTTTGCTCAGTTCATAGTGAACTTCAACATGCATGGCATGGAGAAGGAACTCCCTGAACTCCTTAATATGTTAAGGAGTGCAGAGAGCACTATGAAGTTAGCAAGAACTCCCGTTATGACTATTGGACAGTCTTCCTCTTCTCGCCCGAAAGCTAAGGCCAAGGGAAAGAAGAAGAAGAAACCCACTAATCCTAAGGGCGGAGTTAAAAAGGTGAAGGGAAAGGGAAAATCCAAGGCTGGAGACTCGGGGAAGGGCGAATGTTTTCATTGCCACAAGACATGACATTGGAAGCGCAATTGCACAGAGTACTTAAGTCTCAAGAAGAAGCATGGTGATGCTTCTGCTTCAGGTGCGTTTGTGACTGAAAACTGTTTTTCTATAAACTCTGCTTCCTGGGTATTGGATACCGGTTCAGGTTCTCACATTTGCAATTCTATGCAGGGGCTGAGAAATAGCAAGGTTTTGAGGACAGGTGACCATACTCTCCGCGTTGGAAATGGTTTCAATGTACATACAGTCGCAGTGGGAGAGTATCACTTGGGGTTGCCTTCTGGATGTATTTTGGTTTTAAATCCATGTTATTTTGTACCAAGTATGCTATGTAATATAATATCCGTTTCTTTGTTGGACAATGAAGGATATAATTTTGTATTGCAGAACAATGTTATGAACATTCACCTGAATCAAATGTTGGTTGGGTATGGTACACTTAACAACGGAATATATGTCCTAAATCAACACACAGTTTTCAGTATACAACACACTAATAAAAGAAAACTTTCAGAATTAAATGAAGCTTTTCTTTGGCACTGTAGACTTGGTCATATTAACGAAACAAGACTAAACAAGTTACATAAAGATGGATATTTAAATTCTTTTGAATATAAATCTTATGCGACTTGCCAGTCTTGTATCAAAGGTAAAATGACCAAAACTCCGTTTACTGGACACGGAGAAAGAGCTACTCAGCTCCTAGGCCTCATACATAGTGATGTATGTGGGCCAATGTCTACACAGGCTAGAGGCGGTTTTTCGTACTTCATTACATTCACTGATGATTTCTCAAGATTCGGTCATGTATTTTTATTAAAGCACAAGTCCGAAGCTTTCGAGAAATTCATTGAATATAAACAAGAAGTAGAAAAACAAACCGGCTTGAGTATCAAGATGCTTCAATCAGATCGAGGTGGGGAGTATCTCAGTACAGAATTTGCAAACTTCCTAAAAGAGAATGGGATTCTCTCTCAACTCACTCCTTCTTACACACCACAGCACAACGGTGTGTCAGAAAGACGGAATAGGACCCTATTAGATATGGTCCGGTCCATGATGAGTGACGCTGAGTTACCGGTCTCGTTTTGGGGGCATGCATTGGAGACTGCAGCGTTTCTGCTAAACAGGGTTCCAACCAAAACCGTGTCTACCACTCCATATGAGATATGGCATGGGAAGAGACCATCTCTTAAGAGAATAAAGATTTGGGGTTGCCCGGCCTATGTTAAAAAGCAGAATCCGGACAAACTCGAGACACGGTCTGTCATGTGTAATTTTGTGGGATATCCAAAGAATTCTTATGGATATCTATTCTACCACAAAGAGGAACAAAAAGTGTTTGTTTCTCAACATGCCACATTCTTAGAAAAAGAGTTTTTCACAGACAAAGATGATGGCAAGGTAGTTCATCTAGAAGAGGTTCTAGAGACACAAACTACAAATGACGATTTGGTTGAACTAACTGTTGCAGCAGAAACTCAAGAACCTCGGCCACTCCGTAGGTCTGGTAGGACTTCTCGCCCATCGGAGAGGTACTACGGTTTCCTCATTGATGTAACGGAGAAGATTGCATCATGGATGATGATGATCCTACCAGTTTTCAGCAAGCTATCACGAGTAGAGACTCTGTGAAGTGGCTGGATGCTATGAGATCTGAAATGGAGTCTATGTACACCAACAAAGTGTGGACTTTGGACGTTGTACCCCCTGGGGTAAAACCAGTGGGGTGCAAATGGATCTTTAAAAGAAAGATTGGTGTAGATGGGCAGGTGGAGACCTATAAGGCAAGACTTGTGGCGAAAGGTTTTCATCAAAGACCAGGTTTGGACTATACGAAACTTTTTCTCCCGTAGCCATGCTTAAATCCATTCGGATCCTACTTGCTATTGCTGCTCACTACGACTATGAAATCTGGCAGATGGACGTTAAAACCGCATTTCTGAATGGAAATTTAGAAGAATGCGTTTATATGGATCAGCCAGAGGGCTTCATTGACAGTGGGAGCAGCGGGAAAGCATGTAAATTGCTTAAATCCATATATGGGTTAAAGCAGGCATCACGGAGTTGGAACATCTGTTTTGATGATGTCATCAAAGAGTTTGATTTCATCAAAAATCCAGATGAACCTTGTGTTTATAAGAAGGCTGTAGGAAGAGCTGTCACATTCCTCGTATTGTACGTGGATGACATTCTTCTGATAGGAAATGATATTCCTATGCTACAGTCGGTCAAATCTTTCTTATCACTAAGGTTCTCTATGAAGGACCTGGGTGATGCCACATACATTCTGGGCATAAGGATCTATAGGGATAGATCCAAAAGGTTATTGGGATTGTCCCAAACCAGGTACATTGACACCATCCTAAAAAGGTTTAGTATGGAAGACTCCAAGCGGGGTGCCTTACCCGCTTGCCATGGGGTCACTCTCTCCAAGGATTCTTGCCCAAAGACCGATGAAGAGAGAGCTCGCATGAGTATTATACCCTATGCTTCGGCAGTAGGATCTATAATGTATGCGATGTTATGTACACGCCCAGATGTAGCTTATGCACTTAGTGTTGTAAGCAGGTATCAATCCAACCCAGGGGAGAATCACTGGACAGCTGTGAAGAACATTCTTAAGTACTTGCGAAGGACTAAAGAATTGTTCTTGGTGTATGGTAATGGAGATCTCCAAATGGAGGCCTTTACCGATTCGAGCTTCCAGAGCGATAAGGACGACAGCAAATCTATCTCTGGGTTTGTATTTACCCTCAATGGAGGGGCGGTGAGTTGGAAGAGTTCCAAACAAGATACCGTTGCAGACTCTACGATGGAAGCTGAGTACATTGCTGCAAATGATGCCGCCAAGGAAGCCGTCTGGATGAAGAAGTTCGTCTCGGAACTAGGAGTAGTTCCAACCATTATTGATCCAATACCTTTGTATTGTGACAATAATGGGGCTATGGCGTTAGCCAAGGAGCCCAGATCCCATCAGCGGTCCAGACACATCCTGAGGCGTTTTCATTTGATCCGGGAGATTGTAGATCGCCGCGAGATCGAGATTAGGAGAGTAGACACAAAGAATAACACCGCGGATCCATTCACCAAGGCCCTCCCTCAGCCGCAGCATGAGCGACTTTTTGAGATGTTGGGTATAAGATACGCCAATAACTGGCCTTAGTGCAAGTGGGAGATTGTTGGATATATGTATGTCCTAGAGGCCATTATGTGATAGTGGATGTATCTATACATGTATATATATTCAGTATGCATTCTTTCTCGACATGATAGTATGCTATCTGGTTCTTCTTTATCGGACATGTTGATTTGATCATGCTTATTATTCACTCATACATGCTGATAAAGCCCTGAGGATATTGGCTTGACTGCTCTGATTATGATGGAGATCATACTAGTGGGACATCTGTAGTCTATAAGCATATCCTGGAAAGTCCCTAGTCGTAGGTATATCGAGACGGGGCATTGATATACCAGAGTAGACTAGCGTATATGATACTAGACCCATTTGATGGGCGATGGATGCTCCCACATTCATCGATGTTTGACATCAAGATCATATACGGGTGTTCAGTGCTGACTGGGTACACTGGACGGACTCACCGAGAACTCCTATATGGAATTATATTTATTGTCGGATAGCAGTTCTCAGGTGACACTGGTACAGGTTAGTCTGTAGACCCGAGATCGTCATAGAGTCTTGTGTGTTCTCCCACTGTACTTTGATTGCCACCCTACCACGGCTCTACTGAGTCGTGCAAACAGGTGGCCGTTGGGTACAGTCCCGAGACACACGAAGACAATGAGCGATAGGAGGGGTTTCGTCTCTCCCGGTATTGGGAGTTGATGCTGTACTGTGCCCGACTGGTTATATCAGTAAGTCCCTGGCCAGGGCTGCTGAGATTTGCTGATAAGTGTTATCAGTAGTTTCTCGATCTGTTATAGACCATTCACCGGCATGACTTGTTGAGTTATTAGGGTCGACATGACCATCCCTAGGCTCAATATGCAGCATATCTGATGAACAGACCGGACTGTACGGTAGTGTTGCCGGATGGCTCGACGGGAGTTGTAGCAGGTTCGCTTGTTTTCTTCTGATCGCTCAATACCCGAGTGGCCGTTACGTTTAGCTGACCGCTTGCGGTTTGGGGGTACCTGATATGATCATCATCCTCTGCCGGCGTATTGACGAGTCTTAGAGTTCCACAAAGGAGTTACCCAGTCCAGGCGAAACGTTGTGGTGCGCGTATGCGATATGCGCATGCACCCGATTAAAATGTGCGTATATGATACCGAACATTGATCGGGTGGCCTGCTTTTGGTGGGGTCGTATGAGATATGACCGGATTGATAAATTAAGTGTTGATTTATCATCTAACCATTAGTTTTCTCACTTGAAACCTTTCTAGGGTTTGATGGATGTATGCATGCATGCATGTGTTTCTTTCTTTCATTCTAGTTTCATGCACATGTGGATGTGCATACATGCATACATACATACACCCATCCATCATGGTTGTTAGCATATGGAAATGGTGGCAATGTAAGACTCACACCATGGATTAAATAATGGATTATTATTTAATTTTGGTTTTAAAACAAAATGAAAAGAAAAGGATAATCATTCTAGCTTCTACATTCTTCTTCTAACCTAACCAAGCTCAACTACCACTAACCTAGGGTTATCCTTCTTTTTATCATTTAAAACCCAAGTTAAATTAACTCTCCATCATTTAATCATGGTTGAATGCAAGAAGGAAATAAATATATATAGTGATATATTTCATTTTCTTTTTCAACTAAGGGTTATTTTTCACCTCTTGTTAAAAATAGCCACCATCTTCATCCTCCTTCACCTTTTTCCTCTCTAGTTTTTTCTAGTGAGTTAAACACAATTAAAGAAAGGTTTTTGAAGTGAGATCCTTAGCCACAACATCATTCTACTCAAGTCTAGCCAACTTGATTAGAGTGCTCTCTTTGCTTTTCCAAAGTTGCAAGCTTGGACGGGAAACTTCGGGTGGATCGTCGTGGACGAAAGAGGACTACAAGTGGATCTTCTTCCAACACCCTAGAGATTAAGGAGTCAAGCAAAAGGGGAGCTACAAAGGTTGTAGCCTTCAAACCCTAATCTTTATTAGCTTAATGTTTCGTAACCCTAATTTTCTAGGATCGATTCCTTTGCGTGTTTGTTTAGCACCTTAAAAATACATACTTTGAGACATGTGATGCTTCAAAACTCTTCATAGGGTGCTAGGCAAACCTTACAGTGATCTTTCCTCGTCGCGGCATTGAGTTTCCTGTAATCGATACATACGCGCCACCCAGTTTGGGTGCGTGTTTGGATTAACTCATTAGCCTCGTTAGTGATGACTGTGATGCCAGACTTTTTAGGGACCACATGAATTGGACTTACCCATTGACTATCAGATATGGGGTAAATTATTCCACTATCAAGGCCTTGACGATTTCTTTCTTTACTGCCTCCTTCATAACGGGATTTAACCGTCTTTGTGGGTCTCGGGTTGGTTTGTCTTCATCCATCAGATGTATGTAATGTTCAACAATTAAAGGACTAATCCCTTTGATGTCAGCCATTGTCCAACCAAATGCTTCCCGATTCGATCTCAACACTGCCAAAAGTGCATTCTCTTGCTCTAAGGCTAGAGAAGCGGAAATAATCACTGGCAAAGTCTCATTCTCTCCTAAATATGCATATTTAAGATGAGAAGGTAGCGGTTTGAGATCAAGAATTGGTGGAGAGACAATAGAAGGTGGGGTAAGCGAATGATATTCGAACTCCCGAAGAGGTTCAAAACTTGCATAAGATATTGACTCGGAAAGTGCTGCTGACTTTTGCAACGAGTCAACGGGTTCAATCTCAAGGTCGAACTCAATGAACATATCCTCACTATGAAGTGGTGCAAGATCAAACGATGTCTCATTAGTGTTGTCGAGAACATCAAAGCAAAGCTCCTCATCCATGCATCTTTCGGAAGCTATCTCGTGGATGGAACAAACATCCAGCAATTGAGCAGAAGGTTCTGATGGCTGACTTCCTAGCTTGTAAATATTAAGCTCAATTGTCATTTTCCCGAAGGATAAGTTCATAGAACCGTTACGACAATTAATTACAGCGTTAGAAGTTGCTAGGAAGGGTCGACCAAGTATCACCGGGATTTGATTGCGTGGGTTTGCTACAGGTTGTGTATCTAAAACAATAAAGTCCACGGGGAAATATGAATTCCCCGACTTTAATTAACACATCCTCTAGTTCGCCCCGAGGTTTGGTGATAGATCGGTCTGCCATTTGGAGAGTACAATGGGCGGGTTTTAACTCTCCTATTCCTAACTGCTCGTATACTGAATAAGGAAGCAAGTTGACGCTAGCGCCTAGATCGAGTAAAGCACGATTTATATTTTTACCCCACAATAGAAATAGAGATTGTAGGACAGCCGGGGGTCCTTACGTTTCTTTGGTATTTGTTGGGTAAAGGCTGTGCTAACATTACTCGTCATGAAAACCATTTTAGGCACTTGAGTTTTTCTCTTCCTAGTGCACAAGTCTTTAAGGATTCTTGCATAAGATGGGACTTGTTGAATAGCATCTAGGAGAGGAATATTCACGCTAACTTACTTAAACATTTCCATAATCTTCTCCATTTGCGGGTTAGGTCGGTTGGCCCTTAATCGGTTTGGAAATGGAGCTCGATCAATAAGTTTTGGGTCCAACGTTTGTGGAGAAGACTGTGGCGACGGATTCGATCCCAAAATTGGGAGTGGGAATCGACTTAGATAGATTTTGGTGAAATGTTTGAGCCTTGGGGAAAACGGAGAATAGGCTCGGACGAAGGTGGGAGACTAGACGAATTAGGGGAAGAAGAAGAAGAAGAAGGGGTATCAAATGTGTCACTATCATCAAATTGCTCACCCACTTGGTTATTCAGCATTCTCCCCGATCTCAACGTAGTAATGACATTCACATTATGACTTTGTGAATGGCCAGGATTCGGTAGGGGTTGAGATGGGAGTTTCTCTTTCTCTCTCGCACTCATTGCGGCGTTTAACTGTGCGATTTGGTTTTCTATTGATTTAATACTCTCACCATGGGAGGAGAAGTTTTTCATTAGGGTATCACTAGAAGACCTCATATCGGCCGAAATTTGCATGGATTGTTTCATGAACATATCCAAAGTTTGTGCAAGTGAGTTGTCAGTACCGGCCACTTGTGGTGTAGAAATGTTGGCCGGATTTTGGAAATTTTGTGACTGAAAGGGGGGCTGATTCTGTGGTTGTGGTTGCTGTGGAGGAGGTCTTTGATAATTACTTTGTTGGTTTTGATTCCAAGCAAAGTTAGGATGATTCCTCCATCCTTGATTATATATGGAAGAATAATGATCATTTCTAGGTCGCTGCTGAAAAGCAGCATTAGCTTGAAACGATGCATTCATAGGACATTCTTCCGTTAAGTGTGAAGGATCCGAACAGCAACCACAGACGGTCTTAGGAAGCGTGACCTGATTTAGGGAGAATGTTGAGAACTTGTTTTCAATAGCATCGAGTTTCTTCTGAATCGCTGCCATTTCGGCTTTTACTGCGATAGAAACATCGAGCTGGTGAATACCTCCCTTAGTTGAAGGTGGTCTTACGCTTTCCCACTGCAACGTGTGTTCAGCAAGGTCTTCCAGATATTTCCAAGCTTCATCGTCATCTTTAGACATGAAATTGCATTGACACATTGTTTCAAGCATCTGCTTTGTCGCTTGATTAATGCCCTCATCCGACATAAATCCCATCTTTGTATTCCGTGATGGGAGCATTGGACAAGCAGATCTTTGAAACGTTCAAAGCACTTCCAAAATGGTTCATTGGGAAGCTGGGTGAACTGGTTGATCTCGCTCCTAATATGTGCAGTCTTATGATTTGGGTAAAACTTCTTAAGAAATGCTACGACGAATTCATCCCAATTAGTGATAGAGTGTGCGGCAGTATTATAAAGCCATTTTTCTGCCAAGTCGCACAGTGTGAATGGGAGAGACGTAAGCGCATAGCATCTAAAGTCAATTGTGAAGTACCCATCATTGCACATACGTTTTCGAATTTGGTGATGAAAACGTACGCGTCTTCCGACTCAAGCCCGTGAAATTTGGGCAGCAGGTTGTGTTGGATATATATGCCTAAAGGCCTACTTTGTATAGGATGCTTGGGATATGTATGTACATGACAGTCTTGCTTGATATGATAGTACGCTATTTGGTTTGACTTTGTCTTAACGTATGATATATTTTACTTGGTATTTATATATATATATGTGATAAAGCCCATAGGGTGTTTTGTCTGACTACCGGCGTTGTGATGGCAGTCATACTAGTGGGAGCTGGATAGTCAATAGGCACACCCTTAAATGTCCCTGGTCGCAGAGTATCAAGATTGGGGCATCGATACTCCGTAGTAGACTAGTGTATACATATCTAGACCCTGACGAGGGGCGATGGATTGGTCCCGCAACCATTGGTGATGTTCACCTAAGATTGTATACAGATGCTCACTGGGTGTGAGTACACCGGACAGGACTCGCCGAGAACTGACTGGATGGTATTATACCTAACGTCAGATAGCAGTTCTCAGGTGACATGTATGCAGATAGTCCGTTGACTTAAGGTCATCATTTGTCTCGTATGAGTTCCCACTGTGCTTTGATTATTACCCTACCACGGCTCAAGGAGTCGTGCAAACAGGTTTTAGTTGGGCACAGTCCCGAGCCATGTGGAGGCAGTGAGCGACTGTTAGGGATTCGTCTCTCCCGGTATAGGGAGTTGATATCGCACTGTGGTCGGTTGGTCATTACCATAAGTCCCTGGCCAGGGCTGATTGAGAATTACTGATGGACTGATCAGTAGATTCTCGGGTGGTCTTGAGCCATACCGACACGACTTGTACGGTTATTAGGGGTCTGACATCCACCACCTCCCTAGACCATACATGCGATACTCTTAGACGAACAGACCGGACTGCACGGATATTGTCACAGACAGGCTCAGTAGGATTTCAGATGGGTTTACCTCATCAGCTTTCTTATCGACAACTACCTGGGGACCGTTACGTACAGCTAGTGCCGCTTGCGGTCTGTGGTTAAACCCACTGCCAGTGTAGTAGTCGAGTCTTTAGAGTCCCACACAGAGATTTCCAAACCCAGGCGAAAAGATATAGAGGTCGTATGGTTTTTACGACAAAGGTTCGGACGCATACGTGTTTGAACGCACGTACGACATTCGGACAGTTTTTTCTAGCCGGCTTTGGTTTAAGCCAGATTCTAGTATCAGGTTATTGGATTTATACAGTCTAAAGTTTTTTCCATGTTTTCCACGGATGAGAGGGGCGTTCTCGTAATTTTTCCGAGAAGCTTCTAGAAGGATGTGACATGGAGGGAGATGTGCATTTTCATTTAATGATTTAGTGACTTATTATGAGTGATTCATCATGTCATTAATGCATTATTAAATGCTTAATGACTCACATAATGAATCACCCACTTGCATTTATGAAACATGATGAATAATCTCATATTATTCATTTCTTTTTATTCATTATGTTTCATATATCAAGTGAGAAGCTATTTCATTATTATTATTATTTATCATTATCATCTTCTCACTCTCTCTCTTCAAGTTCTCTCTCCTTCACCAAACCCTAATCCTACCCTCATGTGTTGAGAACAAGGATTAGGAAAGACTAATTACTCCATAACCTATCTCTACATCACCTTAGCTACTCTAATTAGCAACTAGAGAAACCAAGTAACCTCAAGTTTAGAGGTTATAGCTTGGATTAGGGTTCTCGGGTGGATCGTCTATCATGGAAGAAAGCCGAAGAGGACGTGGAGATCCAAAGAGGCCGTAGATAACATTAAGACGAAGGACTAGAACCGTTTGGTATAATCTCTTAACATAGTAGTTTAGAACTCTATAGATTTTGTTAAAACTTGTTTAGCAAACGATTCATACGGTTGTTCGATGTTTAACAATAGAACAAGATTGTTATTCATATTTCCGCCTCCCCATAAGTATTGGGGTGTTGAACATCGACTTACAGTGGTATCAGAGCCTAGCTAAACAATATTTAACACACTTGCAAATTTGTATGAATTTCGAACGGAAAAAACGAACCGGAAAAACCCCGATATCATGTACTTTCTGTCGAATTTTAAATGAGGTCCAAAAATTTTTCAGGGACCTTCAGAATGACCTAAATGAATGTATTAGAACACCCAAGAAAATTGGGCTCATGAATCGGCCATAGCGCCGCGGAACCGCGGCCGATCCCACCGATTTGCCGCGATTCCGCCGCGCTTTGGACGATTCATCATCCCAAGTTTCTTGAGTTGATTCTCTGTGATATTTGGTGTTTTCTGGTAATTTTTATTTTTGCTCAGGTTTCAGATTTACAGAGAAGTATTGGAGCAAAATTAAATGTGTTTAATCGATCGAAATTATACGGTATTTGCTTATTTGATTATATCTGTGAAATGTTTTATGTGTTCGTAAACCTCCCCTAACTGCTAGTATGTCGGTTGGCAGGGGGTTGCACATATCTGTGATGTTATATATAACTGTTTATGTATATAAACTGTATTGGACTGTTGTGGTGTTTAGCCGGGTTAAGTGATGGGTTATTGTGTTAATTCATTTGATGTAAATGTAATAAGTTGTAATATTATTTTGCGGGGCACATCCAGGTTGCGGTTGTAGCCACCGTTGTATTATTTCTTTTTACTGTTTTTGCTCCTAGGATAGACCCAAGGTGGGGTGCACAAACTACCGGGTATTTTGAAGTGTTGGGGCAGACCGCTTCACTTCTGGTACTTGGCGGGTAGTTTGCCGTACCCGTAGGGGTCTGGGGTGGGAAAATGGCTATTCATCACAACTGTGTAATCCGTCTTTCATTGCAGGCTCAAAAGAAATGCGGATTGCTTGCAAATCCAATATTGTTTATCTGTGATCTGGAATGCCTATTATTGCGTCTGACGAATGTACAATATCTATATATGATAGCTATTTAGACGTCGCTTATGTTTTACACCCGCGCTAGCCCAGCCCCCGCTCTGTCGTTAGTTAAGTAACCTAACGGGTGATGACGGGACCCCGTGGCGAATGCGGATGGCATAAGAGGACGTCGTATTTTCGTTGTTATCTGTAATGATAGGTTAAAGATGGGACGCATTATTATTAATGCAAAGAAAATAAAAACCTAAACTGAATCGTTGGAACAATTTCTAAAAACCACTCGGTTTTCTTGAAAAAGCAAATTTTAACTGCGGAGCTTAAAACCACTCCTTTTAATAAAAGCTATCTTAGTTCCTTCGATCAAATCAAGTTCACTACGTTAACGGTTTTTTGCCAAAAAAAACCAGCCGTAACCCTCCGTCGTTTCAGATAGACAGCACATCGTATTCATGCTATACTTGTTGGCCTACGTCAAGGCATAGTGAATGGTAGCAGTGTGTGTGCCTATTTGTTGTATAGATAGATGCATTAGTTTAATACAGACGTACACCTTGTTGGCCTACGTCAAGGGCTTGTACGATGTATTTAAATTGATCAGGACAACGACGGGTAGAACTTGACTTGCGTCTTATGACTTGTTGGCCTACGTCAAGGTCTATAAGAGCTTGGGGTAAAAAATCACATCGGGAGTTTCAAACATAAAGGAAACTTGCAGTTTTAGCTTACCTTCTGGAGTGTGGTGACTAGAGTGGCTTCCATCTAGAGCATCATGCAATGATAGTTGGATCCCGATCCCACTGATGAGTAGGATTACTCTCGGGAATTTCTCTCACTTAACAATCAATGCTATAAACCAAGTAGGTGCCTAGAAAGGTGTTAGAGGGGCTACGCCTCCAGGGAAAAGAGGTTCTTTAATTAAGGAACTTCGCGAAAGCGTTGGAAAACCTCCCTCGAAGTACCAACACCAGCCTGGCTGAAAGGTTAAGCAAGTATTGTGACATGTGATTAAAACCTGACTAGTTCTTCTTTTAGGTTTTGAAGAAGGATTTGAGGAAACAGTGGGAGCCATCCTGTTTAGATAAATTAATAACCAATCTAAACTTGCAAGAGCATATGCTGAGTATTTATTTTCTCTCTCTCTGGCAGCTACCATGACTGGACTAAAACTATTACTTGAAAAGAATATACTGACCGGGCAGAACTATAAAGACTGGCTAAGGAACGTCAATATTGCGCTGACTTATGACAAAGTTGCATATGTTACCACCGCTGTTCCTCCCCTTATCCCAGGACCAGATTCCTCAGTTGCGGACAAGGAAGTTCGCAAAACCTGGGATCTAGACTGTGAGCGAGCTAAGTGTATCGTGCTGGCGTCCATGAATAATGAACTCCAGAAACAGCACGAGAGTATGGATATTGTATCCATATTCCTCCATTGCAAGGAATTGTATGGTGAACACTCCCGTATCGCGAGGTACGAAACCTCAAGGAAACTCTTCCAGATGAGGTTAGCTCCAGGATCGCCTGTTGGAGAGCACGTCCTCAAAATGATCACCCTCATTGAGGAACTCGCAAACCTGGGATGCGTGCTAGAGAATGATTTGTATATCGACTTGATTTTGCAGTCCCTTCCCCACACCTTCTCTCAGTTCGTGTTGAACTTCAACATGCACGAAATGGAAGCGGATCTTCCAAAGCTCCTCAACATGTTAAGGGTAGCAGAGACCTCCTTGAAAAAAGGAGAAGACCCCCGTTCTGTATGTTGGCCAATCATCTTCTTCTAAATCTAAAGCAAAAGCTAAAGGGAAGAAGAAGATGAAAGCCACCAAACCGAAGGGTGGGGTCAAGAAGGTGCAGGGAACGAACAAGGCAGGAAGGGTAAAGGCAGAAAAGAACGAGTGCTTCTATTGTCACAAGCAAGGGCACTGGAAGAAGGACTGTTTGGCCTTTAAAGCCAAGGACATGAAGCAAGCTGTTGCTTCTGCTTCAGGTGTGTTCGTAATCGAAAATTGTTTTTCAGTAAACTCTACTTCATGGGTACTTGATACCGGTTCTGGTTCTCACATCTGTAATTCTTTGCAGGATCTGAGAAATAGTAGAGTACTGGGGGCAGGTGATATGACTCTCCGGATGGGCAATGGAATGCATGTAGATGCAGTTGCAATAGGGGAATATCACCTAGGGTTGAATAGTGGACACATTTTGGTATTGTACAGCTGTTTTTGTATTCCCAGTATGTTGTGTAATATTATATCAGTATCTTTGTTGTCTAATAAAGGATATAATTTTGTGCTTGAAAGAAATGTCATGAACATTCTCCTAAATCAAGAACTGATTGGATTTGGCACACTGGAAAACAGCATATACATACTTAATCAACCTCAAATTTTCAATATTCAAAACACGCGTAAAAGAAAGGCTCAAGATTCGAATCAAGCCTTCCTATGGCATTGTAGACTTGGTCATATAAATGAAACAAGGTTGACTAAGTTACATAAAGATGGATATCTAGATCCGTTTGAATATTCATCATATGCAACTTGTCAATCATGTATCAAAGGAAAAATCACCAAATCTCCGTTCATCGGACACGGAGAAAGAGCCACTGAACTCTTGGGACTAGTACACAGTGATGTTTGTGGTCCGATGTCTATACATGCACGAAGTGGTCACTCCTACTTCATCACTTTTACTGATGACTTCTCTAGGTATGGACATGTGTTCTTAATGAAGCATAAATCCGAAGCTTTTGAGAAGTTTAAGGAGTATAAAAATGAAGTAGAGAAACAAACTGGTAAAAGCATCAAGACACTTCGATCTGATCGAGGTGGAGAATACTTAAGTACCAGTTTCCTTGAATACTTAAAAGAGAATGGAATTCTCTCTCAGCTTACTCCACCTCATACACCTCAGCATAATGGTGTATCAGAAAGGAGAAATCGCACACTATCAGATATGGTGCGTTCAATGATGAGTAGTGCTGAGTTGCCACTTTCCTTCTGGGGATATGCTCTAGAATCAGCAGCATACCTATTGAATAGAGTTCCAACTAAGTCTGTACCTACCACTCCATATGAAATGTGGTGTGGGAAGAGACCATATCTCAAGTATATCAAGATATGGGGGTGTCCGGTATATGTTAAGAAGCATAATCCGGACAAGCTCGAGGCACGATCGGTTTTGTGCAAGTTTGTAGGATACCCCAAGCATTCAAGGGGGTATATGGTCTACCACACTGAAGAACAAAAGGTGTTTGTCACTCGCCACATTGTCTTCTTAGAAAGCGAATTTCTTGTAAAAGAAATTAGTGGGAGCGCGGTAGAACTGGAAGAAATTCCAGAATCTCAAACTGCAACCGAGGACTTAGAAGAATCTCAGATTTCAATAGAACATGATGAACCAGCGCCACTCCGTAGATCTAGTAGGCTTTCTCATCCTCCTGAAAGATACTATGGTTTTCTTCTTGATGGGGATCGAGAGGATTGCATCATCGATGATGATGAGCCTACTAGTTTTCAGCAGGCTATCACGAGTAGCGACTCAGTGAAGTGGCTGGATGCTATGAGATCCGAAATGGAATCCATGTACACCAATAAAGTATGGACTTTAGAAGTTGCTCGTCCTGGGGTAAAACCAGTTGGGTGCAAAAGGATCTTCAAAAAGAAGATTGGTACATTGGGACAAGTGGAAACCTACAAAGCTAGACTAGTAGCAAAAGGTTTTCGTCAAAGACCAGGATTGGACTATGATGAAACTTTTTCACCAGTAGCTATGCTTAAATCCATTCGGATCATGCTTGCCATTGCTGCCTTCTATGACTATGAAATTTGGCAAATGGATGTAAAAACAGCTTTTCTAAATGGACATCTAGAAGAGAGTGTTTACATGGATCAACCAGAAGGTTTCTTAGACAGTGGGAGCAGCGGAAGAGTGTGCAAATTGCTTAATCCATTTATGGGTTAAAGCAAGCATCGCGGAGTTGGAACATCTGCTTTGATGAAACAGTCAAGGAATTTGACTTTATCAAAAATGTAGATGAACCATGTATTTATAGGAAGATTGTAGAAGGAGCAGTAGTCTTCCTCGTTTTGTACGTCGACGACATACTACTGATAGGGAATGATATCCCTATACTGCAATCAGTAAAGCTCTTCTTGTCACAGAAATTCTCCATGAAAGACTTGGGAGATGCATCATACATTCTGGGAATTAAGATCTATCGTGATAGATCTAATAGAACATTGGGACTTTCACAATCCAGGTATATAGACACTATACTAAAGAGATTTAGTATGGAAGATTCCAAGCGCGGCAATATGCCCGCTTGTCACGGAATCACCCTCTCCAAAGATATGTCTCCAAAGACTGATGAAGAGAGGGCTCGCATGGGCATTATACCCTACGCTTCGGCGGTAGGATCAATAATGTATGCGATGTTATGTACCAGACCGGATGTAGCTTACGCACTTAGTGTGGTAAGCAGGTATCAGTCTGACCCAGGTGAGAAACATTGGAGAGCGGTGAAGAACATTCTCAAGTACCTGAGAAGGACTAAGGAGATGTTCTTGATTTACGGTAATGGGGACCTCCAAGTAGAGGCTTTTACCGACTCCGGCTTCCAAAGTGACAAGGATGATTCTAAATCCATTTCGGGTTTTGTGTTTACCCTCAATGGAGGGGCGGTATGTTGGAAAAGTTCCAAACAAGATATCGTCGCAGACTCAATTATGGAGGCTGAGTATATAGCTGCTAGTGAAGCCGCAAAAGAAGCTGTCTGGATAAGGAAGTTCATTTCTGAACTTCAGCTGGTTCCGTCCATTGCCAATCCAATACCTTTGTATTGCGATAACAATGGCGCTGTAGCTTTAGCTAAGGAACCAAGGTCCCATCAGAAATCCAGGCATATCTTAAGGCGGTTTCACCTGATCAGCGAGATCGTGGATCGTCGGGAGATCGAGATACGGAGAGTGGACACAAAAGACAACACGGCAGATCCATTCACCAAAGCCATTCCTCAAATACAGTTCGAGAGGCTATTTGAGATGTTGGGCATGCGGTACGCAAGCAACTGGATCTGGTAGAGACAGTGGGTACTCATTGCGCCAATTATAGGCCTTAGTGCAAGTGGGAGATTGTTGGATATATATGCCCTAGAGGCCTACTTTGTATAGGATGCTTGGGATATGTATGTACATAACAGTCTTGCTTGATATGATAGTACGCTATTTGGTTTGACTTTGTCTTAACGTATGATATATTTTACTTGGTATTTATATATATATATGTTGATAAAGCCCATAGGGTGTTTGTCTGACTACCGGCGTTGTGATGGCAGTCATACTAGTGGGAGCTGGATAGTCAATAGGCACACCCTTAGATGTCCCTGGTCGCAGGAGTATCGAGATTGGGCATCGATACTCCGGAGTAGACTAGTGTATACATATCTAGACCCTGACGAGGGGCGATGGATTGGTCCCGCAACCATTGGTGATGTTCACCTAAGATTGTATACAGATGCTCACTGGGTGTGAGTACACCGGGCATGACTCGCCGAGAACTGACTGGATGGTATTATACCTAACGTCAGATAGCAGTTCTCAGGTGACATGTGTGCAAATAGTCCATTGACTTAAGGTCATCATTTGTCTCGTATGAGTTCCCACTGTGCTTTGATTATTACCCTACCACGGCTCAAAGAAGTCGTGCAAACAGGTTTTAGTTGGGCACAGTCCCGAGCCATGTGGAGGCAGTGAGCGACTGTTAAGGATTCGTCTCTCCTGGTATAGGGAGTTGATATCGCACTGTGGTCGGTTGGTCATTACGATAAGTCCCTGGCCAGGGCTGATTGAGAATTACTGATGGACTGATCAGTAGATTCTCGGGTGGTCTTGAGCCATACCGACACGACTTGTACGGTTATTAGGGGTCTGACGTCCACCACCTCCCTAGACCATACATGCGATACTCTTAGACGAACAGACCGGACTGCACGGATATTGTCACAGACAGGCTCAGTAGGATTTCAGATGGGTTACCTCATCAGATTTCTTATCGACAACTACCTGGGGACCGTTACGTACAGCTAGTGCCGCTTACGGTCTGTGGTTAAACCCACTGCCAGCGTAGTAGTCGAGTCTTTAGAGTCCCACACAGAGATTTCCCAAACCCAGGCGAAAAGATATAGAGGTCGTATGGTTTTACGACAAAGGTTCGGACGCATACGTGTTTGAACGCACGTACGACATTCGGACAGTTTTTACTAGCCGGCTTTGGTTTAAGCCAGATTCTAGTATCAGGTTATTGGATTTATACAGTCTAAAGTTTTTCCGTGTTTTCACGGATGAGAGGGGCGTTCTCGTAATTTTCCGAGAAGCTTCTAGAAGGATGTGACATGGAGGGAGAGGTGGCATTTTCATTTAATGATTTAGTGACTCATTGTGAGTGATTCATCATGTCATTAATGCATTATTAAATGCTTAATGACCCACATAATGAATCACCCACTTGCATTTATGAAACATGATGAATAATCTCATATTATTCATTTCTTTTTATTCATTATGTTTCATATATCAAGTGAGAAGCTATTTCATTATTATTATTATTTATCATTATCATCTTCTCACTCTCTCTCATCAAGTTCTCTCTCCTTCACCAAACCCTAATCCTACCCTCATGAGTTGAGAACAAGGATTAGGAAAGACTAATTACTCCATAACCTATCTTTACATCACCTTAGCTACTCTAATTAACAACTAGAGAAACCAAGTAACCTCAAGTTTAGAGGTTATTGCTTGGATTAGGGTTCTCGGGTGGATCGTCTATCACGGAAGAAAGCCGAAGAGGACGTGGAGATCCAAAGAGGCCGTAGATAACATTAAGACGAAGGACTAGAACCGTTTGGTATAATCTCTTAACATAGTAGTTTAGAACTCTATAGATTTTGTTAAAACTTGTTTAGCAAACGATTCATACGGTTGTTCGATGTTTAACAATAGAACAAGATTGTTATTCATATTTCCGCCTCCCCATAAGTATTGAGGTGTTGAACATCGACTTACAGTGGTATCAGAGCCTAGCTAAACAATATTTAACACACTTGCAAATTTGTATGAATTTCGAACGGAAAAAACGAACCGGAAAAACCCCGATATCATGTACTTTCTGTCGAATTTTAAATGAGGTCCAAAATTTTTTCAGGGACCTTCAGAATGACCTAAATGAATGTATTAGAACACCCAAGAAAATTGGGCTCATGAATCGGCCATAGCGCCGCGGAACCGCGGCCGATCCCACCGATCCGCCGCGATTCCGCCGCGCTTTGGACGATTCATCATCCCAAGTTTCTTGAGTTGATTCTCTGTGATATTTGGTGTTTTCTGGTAATTTTTATTTTTGCTCAGGTTTCAGATTTACAGAGAAGTATTGGAGCAAAATTAAATGTGTTTAATCGATCGAAATTATACGGTATTTGCTTGTTTGATTATATCTGTGAAATGTTTTATGTGTTCGTAAACCTCTCCTAACTGCTAGTATGTCGGTTGGTAGGGGGTTGCACATATCTGTGATGTTATATATAACTGTTTGTGTATATAAACTGTATTGGACTATTGTGGTGTTTAGCCGGGTTAAGTGATGGGTTATTGTGTTAATTCATTTGATGTAAATGTAATAAGTTGTAATATTATTTTGCGGGGCACATCCAGGTTGCGGTTGTAGCCACCGTTGTATTATTTCTTTTTACTGTTTTTGCTCCTAGGATAGACCCAAGGTGGGGTGCACAAACTACCGGGTATTTTGAAGTGTTGGGGCAGACCGCTTCACTTCTGGTACTTGGCGGGTAGTTTGCCGTACCCGTAGGGGTCTGGGGTGGGAAAATGGCTATTCATCACAACTGTGTAATCCGTCTTTCATTGCAGGCTCAAAAGAAATGTGGATTGCTTGCAAATCCAATATTGTTTATTTGTGATCTGGAATGCCTATTATTGCGTCTGACGAATGTACAATATCTATATATGATAGCTATTTAGACGTCGCTTATGTTTTACACCCGCGCTAGCCCAGCCCCCGCTCTGTCGTTAGTTAAGTAACCTAACGGGTGATGACGGGACCCCGTGGCGAATGCGGATGGCATAAGAGGACGTCGTATTTTCGTTGTTATCTGTAATGATAGGTTAAAGATGGGACGCATTATTATTAATGCAAAGAAAATAAAAACCTAAACTGAATCGTTGGAACAATTTCTAAAAACCACTCGGTTTTCTTGAAAAAGCAAATTTTAACTGCGGAGCTTAAAACCACTCCTTTTAATAAAAGCTATCTTAGTTCCTTCGATCAAATCAAGTTCACTACGTTAACGGTTTTTTGCCAAAAAAAACAGCCGTAACCCTCCGTCGTTTCAGATAGACAGCACATCGCATTCATGCTATACTTGTTGGCCTACGTCAAGGCATAGTGAATGGTAGCAGTGTGTGTGCCTATTTGTTGTATAGATAGATGCATTAGTTTAATACAGACGTACACCTTGTTGGCCTACGTCAAGGGCTTGTACGATGTATTTAAATTGATCAGGACAACGACGGGTAGAACTTGACTTGCGTCTTATGACTTGTTGGCCTACGTTAAGGTCTATAAGAGCTTGGGGTAAAAAATCACATCGGGAGTTTCAAACATAAAGGAAACTTGCAGTTTTAGCTTACCTTCTGGAGTGTGGTGACTAGAGTGGCTTCCATCTAGGGCATCATGCAATGATAGTTGGATCCCGATCCCTCTGATGAGTAGGATTACTCTCGGGAATTTCTCTCACTTAACAATCAATGCTATAAACCAAGTAGGTGCCTAGAAAGGTGTTAGAGGGGCTACGCCTCCAGGGAAAAGAGGTTCTTTAATTAAGGAACTTCGCGAAAGCGTTGGAAAACCTCCCTCGAAGTACCAACACCAGCCTGGCTGAAAGGTTAAGCAAGTATTGTGACATGTGATTAAAACCTGACTAGTTCTTCTTTTAGGTTTTGAAGAAGGATTTGAGGAAACAGTGGGAGCCATCCTGTTTAGATAAATTAATAACCAATCTAAACTTGCAAGAGCATATGCTGAGTATTTCTTTTCTCTCTCTCTGGCAGCTACCATGACTGGACTAAAACTATTACTTGAAAAGAATATACTGACCGGGCAGAACTATAAATACTGGCTAAGGAACGTTAATATTGCACTGACTTATGACAAAGTTGCATATGTTACCACCGCTGTTCCTCCCCTTATCCCAGGACCAGATTCCTCAGTTGCGGACAAGGAAGTTAGCAAAATCTGGGATCTAGACTGTGAGCGAGCTAAGTGTATCGTGCTGGCGTCCATGAATAATGAACTCCAGAAACAGCACGAGAGTATGGATATTGTATCCATATTCCTCCATTGCAAGGAATTGTATGGTGAACACTCCCGTATCGCGAGGTACGAAACCTCAAGGAAACTCTTCCAGATGAGGTTAGCTCCAGGATCGCCTGTTGGAGAGCACGTCCTCAAAATGATCACCCTCATTGAGGAACTCGCAAACCTGGGATGCGTGCTAGAGAATGATTTGTATATCGACTTGATTTTGCAGTCCCTTCCCCACACCATCTCTCAGTTCCTGCTGAACTTCAACATGCACGAAATGGAAGCAGATCTTCCAAAGCTCCTCAATATGTTAAGGGTAGCAGAGACCTCCTTGAAAAAGGAGAAAACCCCCGTTCTGTATGTTGGCCAATCATCTTCTTCTAAATCTAAAGCGAAAGCTAAAGGGAAGAAGAAGATGAAAGCCACCAAACTGAAGGGTGGGGTCAAGAAGGTGCAGGGAACGAACAAGACAGGAAGGGTAAAGGAAGAAAAGAACGAGTGCTTCTATTGTCACAAGCAAGGGCACTGGAAGAAGGACTGTTTGGCCTTTAAAGCCAAGGACATGAAGCAAGCTGTTGCTTCTGCTTCAGGTGTGTTCGTAATCGAAAATTGTCTTTCAGTAAACTCTACTTCATGGGTACTTGATACCGGTTCTGGTTCTCACATCTGTAATTCTTTGCAGGATCTGAGAAATAGTAGAGTACTGGGGGCATGTGATATGACTCTCCGGATGGGCAATGGAATGCATGTAGATGCAGTTGCAATAGGGGAATATCACCTAGGGTTGAATAGTGGACACATTTTGGTACTGTACAGCTGTTTTTGTATTCCCAGTATGTTGTGTAATATAATATCAGTATCTTTGTTGTCTAATAAAGGATATAATTTTGTGCTTGAAAGAAATGTCATGAACATTCTCCTAAATCAAGAACTGATTGGGTTTGGCACACTGGAAAACAGCATATACATACTTAATCAACCTCAAATTTTCAATATTCAAAACACGCGTAAAAGAAAGGCTCAAGATTCGAATCAATTCTTCCTATGGCATTGTAGACTTGGTCATATAAATGAAACAAGGTTGACTAAGTTACATAAAGATGGATATCTAGATCCATTTGAATATTCATCATATGCAACTTGTCAATCATGTATCAAAGGAAAAATGACCAAATCTCCGTTCATCGGACACGGAGAAAGAGCCACTGAACTCTTGGGACTAGTACACAGTGATGTATGTGGTCCGATGTCTATACATGCACGAAGTGGTCACTCCTACTTCATCACTTTTACTGATGACTTCTCTAGGTATGGACATGTGTTCTTAATGAAGCATAAATCCGAAGCTTTTGAGAAGTTTAAGGAGTATAAAAATGAAGTAGAGAAACAAACTGGTAAAAGCATCAAGACACTTCGATCTGATCGAGGTGGAGAATACTTAAGTACCAGTTTCCTTGAATACTTAAAAGAGAATGGAATTCTCTCTCAGCTTACTCCACCTCATACACCTCAGCATAATGGTGTATCAGAAAGGAGAAATCGCACGCTATTAGATATGGTGCGTTCAATGATGAGTAGTGCTGAGTTGCCACTTTCCTTCTGGGGATATGCTCTAGAATCAGCAGCATACCTATTGAATAGAGTTCCAACTAAGTCTGTACCTACCACTCCATATGAAATGTGGTGTGGGAAGAGACCATATCTCAAGTATATCAAGATATGGGGGTGTCCGGTATATGTTAAGAAGCATAATCCGGACAAGCTCGAGGCACGATCGGTTTTGTGCAAGTTTGTAGGATACCCCAAGCATTCAAGGGGGTATATGGTCTACCACACTGAAGAACAAAAGGTGTTTGTCACTCGCCACATTGTCTTCTTAGAAAACGAATTTCTTGCAAAAGAAATTAGTGGGAGCGCGGTAGAACTGGAAGAAATTCCAGAATCTCAAACTGCAACCGAGGACTTAGAAGAATCTCAGATTTCAATAGAACATGACGAACCAGCGCCACTCCGCAGATCTAGTAGGCTTTCTCATCCTCCTGAAAGATACTATGGTTTTCTTCTTGATGGGGATCGAGAGGATTGCATCATCGATGATGATGAGCCTACTAGTTTTCAGTAGGCTATCACGAGTAGCGACTCAGTGAAGTGGCTGGATGCTATGAGATCCGAAATGGAATCCATGTACACCAATAAAGTATGGACTTTAGAAGTTGCTCCTCCTGGGGTAAAACCAGTTGGGTGCAAATGGATCTTCAAAAAGAAGATTGGTACATTGGGACAAGTGGAAACCTACAAAGCTAGACTAGTAGCAAAAGGTTTTCGTCAAAGACCAGGATTGGACTATGATGAAACTTTTTCACCAGTAGCTATGCTTAAATCCATTCGGATCATGCTTGCCATTGCTGCCTTCTATGACTATGAAATTTGGCAAATGGATGTAAAAACAGCTTTTCTAAATGGACATCTAGAAGAGAGTGTTTACATGGATCAACCAGAAGGTTTCTTAGACAGTGGGAGCAGCGGAAGAGTGTGCAAATTGCTTAATCCATTTATGGGTTAAAGCAAGCATCGCGGAGTTGGAACATCTGCTTTGATGAAACAGTCAAGGAATTTGACTTTATCAAAAATGTAGATGAACCATGTATTTGTAGGAAGATTGTAGAAGGAGCAGTAGTCTTCCTCGTTTTGTACGTCGACGACATACTACTGATAGGGAATGATATCCCTATACTGCAATCAGTAAAGCTCTTCTTGTCACAGAAATTCTCCATGAAAGACTTGGGAGATGCATCATACATTCTGGGAATTAAGATCTATCGTGATAGATCTAATAGAACATTGGGACTTTCACAATCCAGGTATATAGACACTATACTAAAGAGATTTAGTATGGAAGATTCCAAGCGCGGCAATATGCCCGCTTGTCACGGAATCACCCTCTCCAAAGATATGTCTCCAAAGACTGATGAAGAGAGGGCTCGCATGGGCATTATACCCTACGCTTCGGCGGTAGGATCAATAATGTATGCGATGTTATGTATCAGACCGGATGTAGCTTACGCACTTAGTGTGGTAAGCAGGTATCAGTCTGACCCAGGTGAGAAACATTGGAGAGCGGTGAAGAACATTCTCAAGTACCTAAGAAGGACTAAGGAGATGTTCTTGATTTACGGTAATGGGGACCTCCAAGTAGAGGCTTTTACCGACTCCGGCTTCCAAAGTGACAAGGATGATTCTAAATCCATTTCGGGTTTTGTGTTTACCCTCAATGGAGGGGCGGTATGTTGGAAAAGTTCCAAACAAGATACCGTCGCAGACTCAATTATGGAGGCTGAGTATATAGCTGCTAGTGAAGCCGCAAAAGAAGCTGTCTGGATAAGGAAGTTCATTTCTGAACTTCAGCTGGTTCCGTCCATTGCCAATCCAATACCTTTGTATTGCGATAACAATGGCGCTGTAGCTTTAGCGAAGGAACCAAGGTCCCATCAGAAATCCAGGCATATCTTAAGGCGGTTTCACCTGATCAGCGAGATCGTGGATCGTCGGGAGATCGAGATACGGAGAGTGGACACAAAAGACAACACGGCAGATCCATTCACCAAAGCCATTCCTCAAGTACAGTTCGAGAGGCTATTTGAGATGTTGGGCATGCGGTACGCAAGCAACTGGATCTGGTAGAGACAGTGGGTACTCATTGCGCCAATTATAGGCCTTAGTGCAAGTGGGAGATTGTTGGATATATATGCCCTAGAGGCCTACTTTGTATAGGATGCTTGGGATATGTATGTACATGACAGTCTTGCTTGATATGATTGTACGCTATTTGGTTTGACTTTGTCTTAACGTATGATATATTTTACTTGGTATTTATATATATATATGTTGATAAAGCCCATAGGGTGTTTGTCTGACTACCGGCGTTGTGATGGCAGTCATACTAGTGGGAGCTGGATAGTCAATAGGCACACCCTTAGATGTCCCTGGTCGCAGGAGTATCGAGATTGGGCATCGATACTCCGGAGTAGACTAGTGTATACATATCTAGACCCTGACGAGGGGCGATGGATTGGTCCCGCAACCATTGGTGATGTTCACCTAAGATTGTATACAGATGCTCACTGGGTGTGAGTACACCGGGCATGACTCGCCGAGAACTGACTGGATGGTATTATACCTAACGTCAGATAGCAGTTCTCAGGTGACATGTGTGCAAATAGTCCGTTGACTTAAGGTCATCATTTGTCTCGTATGAGTTCCCACTGTGCTTTGATTATTACCCTACCACGGCTCAAAGGAGTCGTGCAAACAGGTTTTAGTTGGGCACAGTCCCGAGCCATGTGGAGGCAGTGAGCGACTGTTAGGGATTCGTCTCTCCCGGTATAGGGAGTTGATATCGCACTGTGGTCGGTTGGTCATTACGATAAGTCCCTGGCCAGGGCTGATTGAGAATTACTGATGGACTGATCAGTAGATTCTCGGGTGGTCTTGAGCCATACCGACACGACTTGTACAGTTATTAGGGGTCTGACGTCCACCACCTCCCTAGACCATACATGCGATACTCTTAGACGAACAGACCGGACTGCATGGATATTGTCACAGACAGGCTCAGTAGGATTTCAGATGGGTTACCTCATCAGCTTTCTTATCGACAACTACCTGGGGACCGTTACGTACAGCTAGTGCCGCTTGCGGTCTGTGGTTAAACCCACTGCCAGCGTAGTAGTCGAGTCTTTAGAGTCCCACACAGAGATTTCCCAAACCCAGGCGAAAAGATATAGAGGTCGTATGGTTTTACGACAAAGGTTCGGACGCATACGTGTTTGAACGCACGTACGACATTCGGACAGTTTTTACTAGCCGGCTTTAGTTTAAGCCAGATTCTAGTATCAGGTTATTGGATTTATACAGTCTAAAGTTTTTCCGTGTTTTCACGGATGAGAGGGGCGTTCTCGTAATTTTCCGAGAAGCTTCTAGAAGGATGTGACATGGAGGGAGAGGTGGCATTTTCATTTAATGATTTAGTGACTCATTGTGAGTGATTCATCATGTCATTAATGCATTATTAAATTATTAATGACTCACATAATGAACCACCCACTTGCATTTATGAAACATGATGAATAATATCATATTATTCATTTCTTTTTATTCATTATGTTTCATATATCAAGTGAGAAGCTATTTCATTATTATTATTATTTATCATTATCATCTTCTCACTCTCTCTCTTCAAGTTCTCTCTCCTTCACCAAACCCTAATCCTACCCTCATGAGTTGAGAACAAGGATTAGGAAAGACTAATTACTCCATAACCTATCTTTACATCACCTTAGCTACTCTAATTAGCAACTAGAGAAACCAAGTAACCTCAAGTTTAGAGGTTATAGCTTGGATTAGGGTTCTCGGGTGGATCGTCTATCATGGAAGAAAGCCGAAGAGGACGTGGAGATCCAAAGAGGCCGTAGATAACATTAAGACGAAGGACTAGAACCGTTTGGTATAATCTCTTAACATAGTAATTTAGAACTCTATAGATTTTGTTAAAACTTGTTTAGCAAACGATTCATACGGTTGTTCGATGTTTAACAATAGAACAAGATTGTTATTCATATTTCCGCCTCCCCATAAGTATTGGGGTGTTGAACATCGACTTACAGTGGTATCAGAGCCTAGCTAAACAATATTTAACACACTTGCAAATTTGTATGAATTTCGAACGGAAAAAACGAACCGGAAAAACCCCGATATCATGTACTTTCTGTCGAATTTTAAATGAGGTCCAAAATTTTTTCAGGGACCTTCAGAATGACCTAAATGAATGTATTAGAACACCCAAGAAAATTGGGCTCATGAATCGGCCATAGCGCCGCGGAACCGCGGCCGATCCCACCGATTCGCTGCGATTCCGCCGCGCTTTGGACGATTCATCATCCCAAGTTTCTTGAGTTGATTCTCTGTGATATTTGGTGTTTTCTGGTAATTTTTATTTTTGCTCAGGTTTCAGATTTACAGAGAAGTATTGGAGCAAAATTAAATGTGTTTAATCGATCGAAATTATACGGTATTTGCTTGTTTGATTATATCTGTGAAATGTTTTATGTGTTCGTAAACCTCCCCTAACTGCTAGTATGTCGGTTGGCAGGGGGTTGCACATATCTGTGATATTATATATAACTGTTTGTGTATATAAACTGTATTGGAATGTTGTGGTGTTTAGCCGGGTTAAGTGATGGGTTATTGTGTTAATTCATTTGATGTAAATGTCATAAGTTGTAATATTATTTTGCGGGGCACATCCAGGTTGCGGTTGTAGCCACCGTTGTATTATTTCTTTTTACTGTTTTTGCTTCTAGGATAGACCCAAGGTGTGGTGCACAAACTACCGGGTATTTTGAAGTGTTGGGGCAGACCGCTTCACTTCTGGTACTTGGCGGGTAGTTTGCCGTACCCAGAGGGGTCTGGGATGGGAAAATGGCTATTCATCACAACTGTGTAATCCGTCTTTCATTGCAGGCTCAAAAGAAATGCGGATTGCTTGCAAATCCAATATTGTTTATCTGTGATCTGGAATGCCTATTATTGCGTCTGACGAATGTACAATATCTATATATGATAGCTATTTAGACGTCGCTTATGTTTTACACCCGCGCTAGCCCAGCCCCCGCTCTATCGTTAGTTAAGTAACCTAACGGGTGATGACGGGACCCCGTGGCGAATGTGGATGGCATAAGAGGACGTCGTATTTTCGTTGTTATCTGTAATGATAGGTTAAAGATGGGACGCATTATTATTAATGCAAAGAAAATAAAAACCTAAACTGAATCGTTGGAACAATTTCTAAAAACCACTCGGTTTTCTTGAAAAAGCAAATTTTAACTGCGGAGCTTAAAACCACTCCTTTTAATAAAAGCTATCTTAGTTCCTTCGATCAAATCAAGTTCACTACGTTAACGGTTTTTTGCCAAAAAAACCCAGCCGTAACCCTACGTCGTTTCAGATAGACAGCACATCGTATTCATGCTATACTTGTTGGCCTACGTCAAGGCATAGTGAATGGTAGCAGTGTGTACGCCTATTTGTTGTATAGATAGATGCATTAGTTTAATACAGACGTACACCTTGTTGGCCTACGTCAAGGGCTTGTACGATGTATTTAAATTGATCAGGACAACGACGGGTAGAACTTGACTTGCGTCTTATGACTTGTTGGCCTACGTCAAGGTCTATAAGAGCTTGGGGTAAAAAATCACATCGGGAGTTTCAAACATAAAGGAAACTTGCAGTTTTAGCTTACCTTCTGGAGTGTGGTAACTAGAGTGGCTTCCATCTAGGGCATCATGCAATGATAGTTGGATCCCGATCCCACTAATGAGTAGGATTACTCTCGGGAATTTCTCTCACTTAACAATCAATGCTATAAACCAAGTAGGTGCCTAGAAAGGTGTTAGAGGGGCTACGCCTCCAGGGAAAATAGGTTCTTTAATTAAGAAACTTCGCGAAAGCGTTGGAAAACCTCCCTCGAAGTACCAACACCAGCCTGGCTGAAAGGTTAAGCAAGTATTGTGACATGTGATTAAAACCTAACCAGTTCTTCTTTTAGGTTTTGAAGAAGGATTTAAGGAAACAGTGGGAGCCATCCTGTTTAGATAAATTAATAACCAATCTAAACTTGCAAGAGCATATGATGAGTGTTTCTTTTCTCTCTCTCTGGCAGCTACCATGACTGGACTAAAACTATTACTTGAAAAGAATATACTGACCGGGCAGAACTATAAAGACTGGCTAAGGAACGTCAATATTGCGCTGACTTATGACAAAGTTGCATATGTTACCACCGCTGTTCCTCCCCTTATCCCAGGACCAGATTCCTCAGTTGCGGACAAGGAAGTTCGCAAAACCTGGGATCTAGACTGTGAGCGAGCTAAGTGTATCGTGCTGGCGTCCATGAATAATGAACTCCAGAAACAGCACGAGAGTATGGATATTGTATCCATATTCCTCCATTGCAAGGAATTGTATGGTGAACACTCCCGTATCGCGAGGTACGAAACCTCAAGGAAACTCTTCCAGATGAGGTTAGCTCCAGGATCGCCTGTTGGAGAGCACGTCCTCAAAATGATCACCCTCATTGAGGAACTCGCAAACCTGGGATGCGTGCTAGAGAATGATTTGTATATCGACTTGATTTTGCAGTCCCTTCCCCACACCTTCTCTCAGTTCGTGCTGAACTTCAACATGCACGAAATGGAAGCGGATCTTCCAAAGCTCCTCAATATGTTAAGGGTAGCAGAGACCTCCTTGAAAAAGGAGAAGACCCCCGTTCTGTATATTGGCCAATCATCTTCTTCTAAATCTAAAGCGAAAGCTAAAGGGAAGAAGAAGATGAAAGCCACCAAACCGAAGGGTGGGGTCAAGAAGGTGCAGGGAACGAACAAGGCAGGAAAGGTAAAGGCAGAAAAGAACGAGTGCTTCTATTGTCACAAGCAAGGGCACTGGAAGAAGGACTGTTTGGCCTTTAAAGCCAAGGACATGAAGCAAGCTGTTGCTTCTGCTTCAGGTGTGTTCGTAATCGAAAATTGTCTTTCAGTAAACTCTACTTCATGGGTACTTGATACCGGTTCTGGTTCTCACATCTGTAATTCTTTGCAGGATCTGAGAAATAGTAGAGTACTGGGGGAAGGTGATATGACTCTCCGGATGGGCAATGGAATGCATGTAGATGCAGTTGCAATAGGGGAATATCACCTAGGGTTGAATAGTGGACACATTTTGGTATTGTACAGCTGTTTTTGTATTCCCAGTATGTTGTGTAATATTATATCAGTATCTTTGTTGTCTAATAAAGGATATAATTTTGTGCTTGAAAGAAATGTCATGAACATTCTCCTAAATCAAGAACTGATTGGGTTTGGCACGCTTTTACCAGTTTGTTTCTCTACTTCATTTTTATACTCCTTAAACTTCTCAAAAGCTTCGGATTTATGCTTCATTAAGAACACATGTCCATACCTACAGGTTGATGTAGTGGGGTGTTGAACATCGACTTACAGGTTGATGTAGTGGGGTTTAATTTCGAAATTATCCCCGTTAGGTGGTGGAAGAGATAGACAAGTAGGAAGAGGACCACGAATAGGATAGCATCTCTCTTGGAGAGAGATGCGCGGTGGATTCTGCTCACCTGTGGGCGGTGGCAGCGTGGTGTTATAATTAGATGGAGTGCCGTCCATCGCGGTTGATGTGGTGTGTGGTGGGGGAAAAGAAGATGAAGAAGTACCGACTTCGGCGTCGATAGCAGGAACGAGGACAAGACGGGCACTAGGATCCCGTGTCTAGCCGAGCATGCACTAAGCGGGTTTAGTGCAAGTGGCAGCGTGTGTGTGATTTTAAAATTGGCTTGTTTTGAAATGTGAGACTCAAGACAAATCACCCTAAGATGCATAAGCAACCCTAGAACTAAGGTCACCTAGGTCAGTCTCTAGACCGCTCCTAGACTTCCAAAGGACAAGCCGCAGGATCAATCCTCTTCCGCCTCCGTACTACCCTTGTTGCCAGGTAAGTGCCAGGTAAGTGGGAAGGAACCACGTCGTGGGCCTAATTAAAAACCACTAGCCTTTGTCATACTTGCCTAGGCACTACAAAAGTAATGCGGATAAACAATAGATTACCCACGACCTTCCTCTGTCCTTATTGAGCGCGACAGTCCTTAGAGTCTGGTCTAGATATTTTTTAAATTAATGAAGGGTTGATTTATATGCTCGGTTTGTGATTTGTGGGGCTTAGGAAGGGTGATGAAATCCCCACCTAATCTTGATTTGGTCTTTGCCCCTTAGAGTCCGTATTAAATATGCAAAACAAAACCAATCACAAAACTTTTGCAAAAAGAATTTTTTTTAGCGGCGCAATTTTGCGAAGAATCCTGTAGAAAATAGATTTTATTGGATTCGAGGAGAGAGAGGAGTTAAGAAAGATACCAGAGAATTCTGTGGCCCTAACTCTTTTATCCTGCCGCGATTCCGCCGCCAAAGGTGCCTTTATGCCGCGGTTCCGCCGCGTGGTAGAAAGAACAGTTGATGAAAATTTTTCTGTGAACTCTTTTGCTCCTCTGGATCTCTAAAAATGTCTCTGTTTCCTGTTTTCCTCAATTCTGTGACTCCAGATCTCCTTACAAAAATCCACGCACAAATCGTTAAATATGCAATTTGCAGTTTTGTTTTAATAATGATATGGCTCGTCTAAGAATTCAACACAAATAGTAAAAATAAAAAATTACGCACGTGTCCCCGGCAACGGCGCCATTTGATTGATACGAAAAAGTGTGTTTGTAGAATAACCGCAATCAGAACGGTGTCGCGCGTAGCTAGACCGAGGTGAGTACGGGTCGTCCCCAGGGAAACGTGGAACCTTTTACTTTTACTTTAGATGTGTTGAGAAAGAAAGAAGAGATAAAGAATTTTATAGAATGGTTTCTAGATCTACGTTAAACAAGAATGTAAAATATAGATCTAGATTATTTTAAAGATGTAGTAAATATAATAAGAAAGCTTGTAGGGTTCGTTAGGATTTAGTAGTTATGGACGATTAATTAAAAGTTACCCATTTTATCCATTAATAGATTTAGAACTAGAACGACGGTGATGCGTGTAGATTAGGGTTTCTGGAGGGAAAAGGAATCCCACTCTTAACCCTTATCTCGACACGGAACTCCGTTCATATCTAGCCTTTACCAAAACAATCATTAATCTAATCTCTAATCGCGGTCGGAACTAGCAAAGAATTGCTAGCGCGCCCGATTAGGATGTTAATGATTCTTTTGATAAAGTTCCTAAACTTTATAGGACTTAAAAAGGGTTTAATTATTTTCTTCGTCCATTAGCCTACCCTAATCCTACGAACCCTAACAAGCGGAGAATTACTCGCGCATGTTGGGAGAAGAAGATGAAAAGAAAGAGAGGGAAAACATAATGTAAAAAACAATTAAATAAAATAACTACCTTTATTAATCGACTTCTTCAAACTACACTTTTAATCCATAGAAAATGATTACAACTAGTTGCTTCTAGATCTTTCCTAAGGAGGTAGTCGAACAGTCGATGATCAGCCTGGATGCGTGAGCGTCGGGAGCTTCGTGATCGCGTCGGCTTGATGGCTTTTCCAAGAGGCTCTCGGTGCCCTTTTATAGTGCAAAGCCAGAATCTTATTGTTGAAAACTTGGTAAAATTTAGCTTTGATTCACCCCAAAAAATCTTGCGCTCTAACTCCTTGGAATTGCGGCGGATCCGCGGCCCAAGGGTGGGTTTGGCCGCGGATCCGCGCTCAATGGGTGAGATCTCTTGATGAGTTTTCTTGGGCTTGCATCTTGTGACATGTGGCAATCCTAGGCACCTTCAGAATTCAGAAATCTTCTCTCGGTTGCTTCCAGACTTGGTCTCCAAGTTTTGCTTTTTAATTTGGCAAGATTTCTTCAACAGCTTGATTTCTTTGATATATTCTGCATAACAACTTGGAAAATTCTACACAATAATCTTAAATAATATTTAGTAGACTTAGTTCTACTAGGATTTGGTCAATGAATTTATTTGCATACATTTTCCTACCACATACTAATTAAAATATATAAACACATGGAAAATGGTGCTTTTACACATAAACCCTCATATGTATAATATATTATAATAAAGTCATTTTTTAATATGAAAATGGTAGGAAAAATGTAATACAAATGTGCAGTTTTATCAACTGAACAGTAATTAAACAAAAACCATGGCTCATTTGTGATGAATAGTGGAAGCAAACTAAATAATAGATGAGATAAAAAAAATATCTCACAAAATATCTAGAGAGCTTCACAAAATATCAAGAGGTGATTCACCAAGACTAAGCTGTACTCATGTCACCTGGGAACTGCTACCCGACGATAGGTATAACACCCACCAACAGTTCCCGATGAGTCATGTCCAGTGTACTCATAACCCAATGAGCACCTGCATACTATCTCCAGTACGACGTACTAATGGTTGTGGGACAGACCATCACCCTTGCTGGGATGAGAAGCATATACAGTCTACTCGGGAGTATCGATGCCCCGTCTCGATAATCCTATGACTAGGGACCTGCATAGTATATGCTTATAGACTACCCAGCCCCCACTAGTGTGACTGCCATCACAACGCTGGTAATCAAGCAAAAGATCCTAAGGTCTCTACCAATATGTATAAGCGATATGCTAAAAGAAACACATGCACATATTGAGGTAAAACAAACCAGGTAGCATACTACCATTTCGAGCAAGACTGTTACTATATCCGTGTATATCCCAAGCTTCCATTAAGTAATATACAAACCAGTATGATACAATAATGGCCTCTAGGGAATATAACACTAACAATTTGCTTCTGCAAATCTCAACCAGAGGAAGAACTAAGTTCTTATGTAAAGGGTTAAACCCTTAGATAGGCAAAGAAGAGATACTATGATCTCTGTGTTTTTTTTACCTAGGTTTCAATGAGGCAAGTTTTCTTCTTTTTTTGAGATTTAAATTCTTTTTCTTTTTCAAGAGCTCACTGTATATTTTTTTTGCAGAAGCTTATGTGCAGTTCTCTCCTTTTTTTCCTTCTTTTTTTCTCTTCTATTTATAGGATAAGAGAAAAGATCAACTTGTTAGGAAAATCTCTGATTGAGAGATCATGATTGATTTCATAATCAATCCAAAATGATCTTTCGGATCACTTGGTGAATTTTATTCACTATTGGATTCTTAATCTAAAGGCTCTCTGTTTAACAGAGAAGTTTTCTTGTTTATTTAACAAGATTAGGAAATATCTTTTCTTAAGATAGAATTTTATTCTATTAGATGATCGGCGGGTGATTTTATAATCACCGTTGGATCTTTGATCCAAGGGTCCTCTGTTTGACAGAGAAGATCTTTCTAGTTTGAGAAAAATCAAGAAACTATTTCCCACATAGAATTTAATTCTATCTTGCCAAAGAGTGCAGTAGAAGAACTCACGTATTTAACACGTGACCCCTAACATGGGTTTCATTATACTTTATCTTCAGCGCTCATATGCATATAAACTTTCACGTGTTTAACACGTGAGGCATGTTTGGCTTGCCAATTATTTGATTGCAGCGCCTATATGCTTTGTATATAAGCACTCACGTGTTTAACACGTATGGCTCTTTTAGCCCATTTGTTTTTAACTGCAGCGTCTATATGCTTTTGCATATAGGTGCTCACGTATTTAACACGTGAGACTTTAATAGTGGGGAATTTTCCCCCTTTTTCTGTTTTTTTATGGAGGAACATGTTTCTACCCAGAATTGTTTGTGTATTGGTTTGTTCATGGGGTAGCATGGATTTGGATTATCGATCGAAATTCTAAAGTTCTTGGCTAATATGTTTCTTTGTTTGTATATATGATGCTAAATGTCCGCGAATCGCTATACGTTAGTGGGGGTTGCATATATCTATGTTTTGATGATGGTTTGTGTATATGGAGTATTGGATCATCGTGGATGAATAGCTGGGGGGATGTGAGAAGAGTGTTTTCTTTTCTTTCATTCATGTAATTTGTAAATGTGATGTAATATTATTTTTTCCGGGGCACATCCAGGTTGAGGTTGTAGCAACCGTTGTATTATTTTATTTACTGTTTTTGCTCCTTGGATAGACCTAAGATGGGGTGCACAAACTACCGGGTTCTTGAAGTGCCGAGTGGCCTACTCAATTTATTGAGGGAGGTTGGTTCACTTCGGGAATTTTACAGGTAGTTTGCCTCACCCGTAGGGGTCTAGGGTGGGTTTTTTGGCTATTCATCACGACCGTGGAATCCGTGTTTCGTTATAGGAAAAAATGAAACACGAAAATCCTAGTATATCCAATATATTCATCTGTGATTCTGTGATCTGGAATGCTTATTATTGCATGAGATGAATGGCTATATATATTATATATAATAAACGTTACTTATGTTTTGCACCCGTGGTAGTCCAGCCCACGCTCTGCTGTTAGTTAAGTCCTAACGGTGTATGACGGGGCTCCGTGGAGAATGCGGATGGCTTAAGCGTACGTTCTATTTTCATTTCTTTTCTGCAATGATAAGGTTAATTGATAGGACCACATTAATATTAATTAATGCAAGGAAATAAACCTAAAAAGATGTTGGAATATTTTGAAAACCCACTCAGTTCTTTTCAAAACACTTGTTTAAAAATCGTAGTTTGAACCACTCCTTTTCAAAGCTATCGTTCTTTCAACTATATCAAGTTCATTACGTTTAAGGTTTTTCGCCAATAACCAGCCGTAGCCCTCCTTTGTTTCAAATGAGTAACACATCGTATTCATGCTATGTTTGTTGGCTTTCGTCATGGCATAGTGAATGGTAGCGGTGTATTGCTTGTTTGTAGCATAGATAGATGCATTAGTTTAGGACAGTCGTACAGCCTTGTTGGCCTTTGTCAAGGGCAAGTACGGGTGGGTCTAAATTAATCAGGATAACGACGAGAAGAACTTGACTTGCATCTTATGATTTGTTGGCCTTCGTCAAGGTCATAAGACCTTAGGGAAAAAATCACATCGGGAGTTTCAAATATAAATGAAACTTGCAAATTTAGCATACATTCTGAAGTGTGGTAACTAAAGTGGCTTCCATCTAGGTCATCTCACAATGATAGTTGAATCCCGATCCCACTGATGAGTAGGATTACTCTTGGGAGATTATTTTTGTAACGACCCTAGTATTACTATACCTTAGTGTTTTCTTTCTTTAGTAAAATATTGTTTTTATTTATTCGTAGTATTTTTCCGTAACTTTTTCTCTCTATTAAATATATTATTTTATTATTCTATCTATTTTTCCTAAACCCATTTCTTTAAACTAAATCTTAATCTATTTCAAATTAAACGCAATACCTAACCCAACCCATAACCCAAATCCAATCTCATTTTCATTTTCTTTTATAAAACTATGAGCCCAAAAGCCCACTTTCTTTTTAAGAAACATCATATATTTAATTCTTATTAAATATGTGTAAGGATAACCTTGTAGCTTATTGGTTAAGTTTGTATATTGTTATTCCATAAGTCACATGTTCAAATCTCCATTCTTGCAATTATTTTTTTTTTATCAATTTTTATTCTTCTCATAACCTACAAATGAGACCTTTTATTTCATCTTCTTTTTAACTCCCAAAATAATTAGAATGGTTATGAGCCATGATGAATTAGAATTATGGCAGCCATAAACCTTTTTATATCTCACTCCTCTTTCTTTTCATCATTACACATTTCTATCATTTCACATATCCCTCTTCATTTAAATTCCCCGAAGAAGAATATGAAGAAATTCTCAAGGAAGTCTCGCTAGAAACGCGAAGCTATCGGTGGATAGACAAATCCGGTGACAATACCGGCTTGTGTATGTAAGTCCCTTCTCTCTTTTCTTCCCTCCATCTCTTTCTCTTTTTCTTTCTCTTTTTTATATTGCCATGAAAAACTTTCCTTGTCATATCATAGTACCTAAATAATTAATTAAATGGATACATATACAAATAATGAACACACACAAACATACACAAATATATAGTTTGTAAAGTCTTTTTCATTACTCTCAATCCATATGTTAAGATTTCATAGTAACCAATTAGAATTGTATCGTTTGTTGTTGTATTTTAAATTACTTTATTTAAAGTTTGTAAAAAAAAATTAAAGTTACGAATAAATACCATGGTTTTCTCATTTCTCACATATGACATATCAATACCTTTACTTTTAAAATAATTTTTAGAAATTAATTTTTACTTCTGGAAATTTCAGGAAATTTACATATGATAGAATATATTATTTTGTACATGCTGTAAAAATTTTAGATCGAATCACTTAACGGTTTAGAAATTACATCATTTTTATTCACTGTTCGTAAAACAGAAAACTGCAGTTATCAGTCAATTTCTAGGACACATAACTTGGTATACCGATGTCCAAATTGAGTAAACTCAAGTATTTTAGATATCTACATCGAAATATATAGATTTTATTAGTTTTAAGTTTTTACTGAAAACCGACGTAAAATATAGAAAACCGTGTTATAATATTTAGTGACGGATCTGGATAGAATCTGTTCCGATTCGCACACTGTTTTTAAATAGGACATAACTCGAACTTCCGATATCCATTCGGAACAAACTTTAGATGTGTAGATGGATAATTGATAGAAATATAATTTTCTGTATATTATATTACTTAGAAATGTATGAAACAACTCGATATAGGCTTCGCAATATAACATATAGTTGCTGTCCAGAAATCTGAATTTCTGTTTTAAATGCTGATATTAAAACGATCATAACTAGAGTTTCAGAAATCCAAATCGTGCAAATCTTAGTGTTTTGGATAAATACATCGAAAGACCTACAATTTTATATTAATCTTTATAGCCTAAAACCTGATAAAAATTAACTCAAAATGCATTTTAAAAATATATGATGGCGTTGAACAGATTCTGATCTGTTTTGTGCGACGATACGAAAACATGTATATCTCCCAAACCGGTAGTCATATTTAGGCGAGACTGAAACTCGCATGTGCATAACACTTAAGGCTATGTTTTCATTTATATTCTGAATTCAAATAACTTGATTAACTAGTCGTACATATCACATATTTACAACATTGTTTTTAGACGTTTCTTGTATACTTATCTCATATCATGTTCTGTGATTGCTTATTTATTTTTATCTATATGACTTGTGATTTAACTATTACATGATAGAATTGACTTGATATTGACCTGACTCAATCATGAATGCTTGAAACCAATATATACACTTGAACCAACTTGACTTGAACCATGAATACAATTGGCTTGACTTGTACTTAACATGACTACATGAACTCAATCTTGAAAACTTGATATCATATATCACCTTTTGTATTCATGGATTCGATCAAAACTCATAAAATTAATCATAGACTAATAAACACGGGGTGTTGGGGTAGTTTGAGTATGAATCCAATGGAATCTCATGAGTCCCATTAATATAAATCATGTTGCTGTGGTACCGGGTTGAAACGGTACAAATCATGAATTCAAGAATTAGGGCTCGTATTTCCAAGCCCCTGGATGATAGCCTGTTGGGTTTGGAACACTTTAATAACAATTGAAGTCCCGCTATTTTGGGCCCGTGATTTCTTGCCCCTGGACGATAGCCTTGGGTTTGAGAATACTCTTGAGATTGGTTGATATTCACACTTGAACTGGCATTAGGATATATTACCTTATAGAGACCCCTTAGGACACGGACATCCACTTCATGTCCACTATATCTACACTCCACAGTCATGTTATACTTGTTTGCCATACTGATATAGTCGACATACATATTATCATGCACGCTACTATACTTGTTTATATGTTTATGATTTATATCCATGCTATACCATATATCACATTACACATAGCATTTCATTTGTACACATCACACCATCCTTTTAGGGACTTACCGAGCGTTAGTTCACTGACGGGCATTCCACCCATCTTTCGTTCTTTCTTGGAATGTTCGTCAGGTGGTATTGAGACAGAGGAGATAGAAGCGGTCGAAGAGGAGTACAACCAGTTCGCATCACAAACGGACGTATAGTTTCATTCGGCTTTTCATTTCATTTCACCTTATTTATGTATGCTTTTTTGTTAAGGCTTATCATATTAAGTATCTTGTATTCAGATATTTTGTCTACTATGAATCATGAATGTAATAAATCAGAGTTGGATTTCATTCTTTTGTTTGTTCTTATTATTTATGTTGCTTATAGACGCTTAGCGTATTTATTTTGAGAATCGACCTTCTCATAATAAATACGTTGCGGGCTTGCCACGCCATCGTTTCCATATACTGGGAAGCGGGGCTTGACAATTTCACTTAACAATCAATGCTATAAATCAAGTTGGTGTCTAGAACGGTGTTAGCAGGGCTACACCTCCAGGGAAAAAAAGTTACATAATTAAAGAACTTCGCCAAAGCGTTGGAAAACCTCCCTCGAAGTACCGACACTAGCCTGGCCGAAATGTTAAGCAAGAATTGTGACGTGCGATTGATACCGACTAGTTCTCCATTTAAGGTTTGATGGGGAATTCGAGGAAACAGTGGGAGATATCCTGGTTAGATAAGATAATAAACCAATCTAATCTTGCAAGAGCATACGCTGAGTGTTTCTTTTCTCTCTCTCTGGCAGCAACCATAACGGGACTTAAACTACTTCTTGAAAAAAATACACTAACTGGGCCAAATTATAAAGATTGGCTGAGGAACGTCAACGTTGCACTTACTTATGACAAAGTGGCATACGTCCTCACCAGTACTGCTCCCCCCATCCCAGGACTAGATTCCTCAGTTGCGGACAAAGAGGTCCGCAAAACTTAGGATCTGGATTGCGAGAAAGCTAAATGCATCGTGCTGGCGTCCATGAATACTGAACTCCAGAAGCAGCACGAGAATATAGATATCAAATTCATTTTTCTCCATTGTAAGGATTTGTATGGAGAGCACTCTCATATTGCAAGGTACAAAGCTCAAGGAAACTATTCCAGATGAGGTTAGCTCCAGAATCACCTGTAGGAGAGTACGTCCTAAAAATGATCAGTCTTATTGAGGAACTCGCAAACCTAGGATGCGTGCTGGAAAATGAGTTATACATTGACTTGATTCTGCAGTCCCTTCCCCACACATTCTCTCAGTTCGTGCTGAACTTCAACATACACGATATGGAAGCTGATCTTCCAAAACTCCTTAATATGTTGAGGGTAGCGGAGAGCTCCTTGAAAAAGGAGAAGACACCTGTTCTTATTGTTGGCCAATCATCCTCTTCTAAATCCAAAACAAAAGCTAAGGGGAAAAAGAAGATGATCACCACCAAGCCGAAAGGAGGTGTCAAAAAGGTGCAGGGAACGAACAAATCAGGGAGAGTAAAAGCTGATAAGGATGAGTACTACTACTGTCACAAGAAGGAGCACTGGAAGAATGATTGCAAGGTTTTCAAAGCTAAGGGCAAGGACATGAAACAAGCCGATGCTTTTGCTTCAGGTGTGTTCGTAATCGAAAACTGTTTTTCAGTGAACTCTACATCATGGGTACTAGATACCGGTTCAGGTTCTCACATCTGTAATTCTTTGCAGGCTCTGAGAAACTGTAGAGCACTGAAGGCAGGTAATATGACCCTCAGGGTTGGCAACGGAGCAAACGTTGATGCTGTTGCGGTAGGCGATTATCACCTGGGGTTGAGTAGTGGGCACATTTTGGTGTTGTATAGCTGTTTTTGTATTTCCAGTATGCTTTGTAATATTATATCAGTATCTTTATTGTCTAATGAAGGATATAATTTTGCAATGGAAAGAAATGTCATGAACATTCACCTAAATCAAGAATTGATTGGGTCTGGCACACTCGAAAACGACATATACGCACTCAATCAATATCAAGTTTTCAATATCCAAAACACACTCAAAAGAAAGGCTCCAGATTCAAACCAAACCTTCTTATGGCATTGTAGACTTGGTCATATTAATGAAACAAGGTTGACTAAGTTGTATAAAGATGGATATTTAGATCCGTATGAATATGTATCATATGCAACTTGTCAATCATGTATCAAAGGAAAGATGACCAAATCCCCGTTCATAGGACACGGAGAAAGAGCCACTGAGCTCTTGGAACTCATACACAGAGATGTTGTGGTCCGATGTCTACACATGCACGAAGCGGTCACTCCTACGTCATCACTTTTACTGATGATTTCTCAAGGTATGGATATGTGTTCTTAATGAAGCATAAATCCAAGGCCTTTGAGAAATTCAAAGAGTATAAAAATGAAGTGGAGAAAGAAACTGGTAAATGAATCAAGGTACTTTGATCTGATCGAGGTGGAGAATACTTAAGTACCAGTTTCCTTGAATGCTTAAAAGAGAATGGAATTCTCTCTCAGATTACTCCTCCATATACACCTCAGAATAACGGTGTACCAGAAAGAAGGAATCGCACGCTACTCGATATGGTGTGTTCCATGACGAGTAGTACTGAGTTGCTACTTTCCTTCTGGGGTTTTGCGCTAGAATCAGCAGCATATCTATTGAATAGGGTTCCAACTAAGTCTGTGCCTACCACTCCATATGAGATGTGGAGTGGGAAAAGACCATGTCTCAAGTATCTTAAGATATGGGGGTGTCCAGCTTTTGTCAAAAAGCATAATCCGGACAAGCTCGAGGCACGATCGGTTTTGTGCAAGTTTGTAGGATACCCCAATAATTCAAGGGGGTATCTAGTCTACCACACTGAAGAAAAAAAGGTGTTTGTCGCTCGCCACATAGTCTTTTTAAAGAGTGAATTTCTTGCAAAAGAAATTAGTGGGAGCGCGGTAGAACTGGAAGAAATTCCAGAACCCTAAACTACTGCCGAGGACTTAGTAGAACCTCAGGTTTCAATAGAGCCCGACGAACCGACGCTACTCTGCAAATCTAGTAGGTTTTCTCGTTCTCCTGAGAGATACTATGGGTTTCTCGTAAATGGGGATCGAAAGGATTGCATTATCAATGATGATGAGCCTACTAATTTTCAGCAGGCTATCACGAGTAAAGTCTCGGTGAAGTGGCTGGATGCTATGGGATCCGAAATGGAATCCATGTACATCAACAAAGTATGGACTTTGGAAGTTGCCGCTCTTAAAGTAAAACCAGTTGGATGCAAATGGATCTTCAAGAAGAAGATTGGTGTAGATGGACAAGTGGAAACCTACAAAGCTATACTTGTTACAAAGGGTTTTCGTCAAAGACCAGGATTGGACTATGATGAAACCTTTTCTCCAGTAGCTATGCTTAAATCTATTTGGATCCTGCTTGCAATAGCTGCCTTCCATGACTATGACATCTGGCAGATGGACGTGAAAACAACATTTTTAAATAGAAATTTAGAAGAGAGTGTTTTCATGGATCAGCCGGAGGGTTTCTTAGACAGTGGGAGCAGTGGGAAGGTATGCAAGTTACTTAAATCCATTTATGGATTAAAGCAAGTATCGCGGAGTTGGAACTTCTGTTTCGATGAGACGGTCAAAGAATTTGACTTTGTCAAAAATGTAGATGAACCATGCATTTATAGGAAAATTATAGGAGGAGCAGTATTCTTCCTTATACTATACGCTGACGACATACTCCTAATAAGGAATGACATCCCTATGCTACAATCAGTCAAGCTCTTCTTGTCACAGAAGTTCTCCATCAAAGACTTGGGTGATGCCTCCTACATTCTGAGAATTAAGATCTATCGTGATAGGTCTAAAAGAATGTTGGGTCTTTCACAGTCCAGATACATTGACACCATACTGAAGAGATTTAGTATGGAAGATTCCAAGTGTTGTAATTTACCCGCTTGTCACGGGATCACCCTCTCCAAAGAGATGTCTCCAAAGACTGATGAAGAGAGGGCTCGCATGAGCATTATACCCTACGCCTCGGTGGCAAGATCTATAACGTATGCAATGTTATGTACCAGATCAGACGTAGCTTACACACTTAGTGTGGTAAGCAGGTATCAGTCAAACCCGGGTGAGAAGCATTGGATAACGGTAAAGAACATTCTTAAGTACTTGAGAAGGACTAAGGAGATGTTCTTGGTATACGGTAATGGGGACCTCCAGATCGAGGTTTTTACCGATTCCAGCTTCCAAAGTGACAAGGATGACTCTAAATCCGTCTCGGGTTATGTGTTTACCCTCAATAGAGGGGCGGTATGTTGGAAGAGTTCCAAACAAGACACCGTCTTAGACTCAACGATGGAAGCTGAGTATATAGCTGCTAATGATACTGCAAAAGAGACAATCTGGATGAAGAAGTTTGTAACATTTCAGAAAAATAAAATATTATTTTTGGGAATTTACATAATTAAATAATGAATATTATGAATATTTTAATGATGCGGAACAATTAAATACCGATAATTTGGGAAATATTGGGAAATTATATTGAATGGTGATTTTTGGAGGGATTCATGTAATTTAGTCAAATTATGAATTTTTATAAATAATTATATAAAAGTTTAATGCTAAACTCGATTAAATTTCGCTAATCTTGCACTAATCCGGTTTTGTGCACATGACATGCACCATGTCATATTACTCATTTGTTACATTTTCCTACATGGTCTTTCTTTATTCATGCATGATGACTGTTGAAGAAATTCTTTGTGTGTGTAAATCGAATAAAATGAATAAGTTTCTTTGTGTCGGTATTTAGAAAATGAATAAAATTCACAATCAAAGAATTATATTTGACCGCAATCAACTACAGTGTCGGATGTAGATTGTAAGTGAGTGCGGATCGTCCACAGGGATTGTGCGATTTGTTTTTATGTTTGATTTGTTTGAATTGAAAAGTTAATCGAAAAGAAAAGAAAACATGATTCAAGATTTTATCGATTGATTCAAGTGTCACTAGTTTAATCAAGAATCAAGAAAATGATAAACAATCGAGAATTAGGTTTCGATGATATTTCCAACCAAATGTCAAGAATCTAAATGAGGCTCGCAGGAATCTTTCGGATCTATAGACGTGATGTAATCTCAAGATATCGTATTCTTGTCCTTCGAAGAATTGATACTAGATCGATGATGATCGACGAGAGTTAGGGCTTTCTTGTGAAACTAGGGTTTCATCATTCAACCCTTGTTCTTTCGTCGATACCATTCACATTCTAGCCTCTAGCGAATTCAAGAAACGATCGTAACTCCCCAATTTCGAGCGATACAATCAAGAAAGCATCGCAACGAAACTAGGTCGTCGATTCTTGAACTTGCTAGGGTTTACAAAACTCGTAGGAATCAAGAATCGTTTTAAGATATGTTACATCATCACTCTATTGATCGTCTCGACTCCTCGACGAGCGGAGTATTACTCAAACATCATAACAAGAACTACAACTACAAATTGAGATCGAATCATGATGCAAGAATTTAAAGAAAACAAGAGAAAAGAATATCACCTTTTATTTATATCAACAATTTCATTACAGTCGCTCAAGAACTACAAGAGGAAGAACTCGATTATCGAATTGGCTTCGCTTTTCTCCGTGAGTCGTGGATCGGCTTGGACCACTTGCTCTGTTGAAGATCGGCTCCGCTCCTAAAAGATTGAAGGGCTTCTTGCTTGATTTAGTACTCAGGAATCTTGGCTTTTGATTGGAATTAGGGTTAGGGTTTCACACAAGTCTTGTCACTAGACTTGTGGAAGAAGATGAAGAAAGAGGTAAAGAGATTGAATGGATCTAGATTGATACTAGATTGGGATCATGGATATCTTTTTTTTAACCCTAGGTCTAAGCTTCTATTTATAGACTTCCCAAACCCTAGGTCTAGGTTTGAAATTACAATTCCCTCCAAAAGTTTGTTGAGGAGCTTCTAGAAATAGTTTGTTAGGAGCTAGCTTAGGCTTTAAGCTAGGGTTGTTTAAGCTTAGAAACCCTAGTTTGCTGAACTGGCAGAAGCCTCTGAAGTCTTCTGGAACTTGAAGTGGCTTGAAGAGCTTCTGGAAGTGAGGTGGGAATTATGAAGCTGAAATGAGTTGCTGATGTGTCTAAGCCGCCGAGGAACCGCGGCGCAAGCCGGCTCCGGCCGCGGTTCCGCGGCTTTTTGGAGGCCTTAGGGCTTGTGTCTTCTGTTGTGGTCTTGGGCTGACGTTTGGGGCTTTATCTGATGTGTTGATTCTCAAAATGCTTTCCAGATTACTTCCAGATCTTTAGCCTTTGAGTTGACGTATTTTTCAGCACTGTTTTCATAATTCTGGCTTTTGTTCCTGCAAATTCTCAAGACAAGTGTTGCGCAATATAGGGATGATGCGATGCCATGAAATGCAGTCAATTTCCTTTATAGTGCCGGTTTTAAAGTCTAACACATGCAATATGATATTTAACGACTGATTTGCTAATATGTGAAATATGAATACCGTATACTTCTAAATGAGTGCAAATGATAGGGAAATTGCCGGTTAAAAGATGCAGTATTTTCGACTGATCAAATTCCCCCAAACTTATTTTCGATCGTCTCGAGCGAACTGTTTTACTAAAATGAGAAGGAGAAAATAAAGAAAGAGAAAAACTAACTAGCACACTTTCGTAGGCAGCACGATTGCACTGAACATGTGTAACAAGCCTTTAAACCTCTAGGTGTTCCTAGTAGGAGGAGTGTTGTCTCCTGAGGGTTTTCAGCAGATTGCACCCACAAAATCCAATAATAAAAGAAAGATCATGAATATTACATTTAAAGAAAAGAATTGTAAAAGAAAAAACCTTGAAAATTAAGGTTTCCAACTAAGCTAGCTTTTCGGTTGTCATGAGCCCTATCTTAATGGTCATGAAAAGATGTTAGAAATCACGTCCTCCCTCAATAAAATATCGTCTTATTTATCATTCCTATCTTTCTTCCAAACATCGATCATATAACCCTGCATGTGTGTAAAGACATCCCTACACCCGGAGAATTCAATTCAAGCTATCATACTCTTGCCCATCAGCCTCAGTACTTTTTAATTAATGAATATTTAGATGAGATTGCTCACACACTTTCATGCGACCGTTAATACTTCTTGAGGTACTAGCCGACCGATTACTCCTGTGCTTGCTTACTTGGTGTATTTTCCTCGTCTTGCACCATCTCAGGCATAGCAGTGACTCCGAGACCAGTTGGCCTTAGGGCACTAGGTGAAGAGGCACCCTCGCTATACATTTTTTTATTGCCCTTGATGATAACAAAACCAGTGTTCATTTTTCTCACCACTTTATATTTTCTTCATTTTTTTATTTCCTTCATACTTTTGGCTTTAAGACAAGAGCATTTCAAGGTATTCTCTACTATCCCAGGCTTTAAGACGTGTGTAAGTGCGAATAGCAGGGTATCAACGTTCAAAATGTTTGGCTTCCAGAATAGAAACTATTTTTCAGATTTATTTTTATCCTCAGATTAGTGACGTCTTTCATCTTACTAACCCTTGGGACAACGGCTCATAACTACTTATTACTAGTTCGTATAAGAAAACTTCTAATTTTCTTGGTTTTCTTAAATTTTTCTAATCTCATGGATGTAATTTTTCACTATCTAAACTTTTATTATCTTATTTATGTACAAAAATGTTTAAATGTTAAAATATTTTTATATTTTGAAAATTTTAAATTTTTGTGGATTTTGAAAATTTTTAAATTTTTATAAGTTTTTAAAAAAATGTTTTGTGCTTATGCAAATGATATGCAAATGATGCGAAAATAAGCACAAACCTCCCCCAAACTTGTTTTCAACAGTGTCCTCACTGTTGCCAACAGCTATATCTACAAAACCTGTAAGTCTGGGAGGAATTATTAGTGGGGGTAAAATATATAAGTGAGGAACTTCCTCCAAACTTACTCTTTTTACTCACCTCCATTCAAAAGATGATGCAGTGATGAAGATGAGACGGAGGAATTTTAATCCAAATAAACTGGCTCCTGTAAGAACAGGAGCTCCTCCGTGGGGTCAGTGGAAAAATACGGCTTTAGTCTATGTCCATTCACTTTGAAAATGGTGCCGTTTTTAACATTTTCTACTTTTACTGCCCCGTGCGGGTATACAGACCGCACAACAAAAGGTCCCTTCCACCGAGATCGGAGCTTACCCGCGTGAAGGTGTAGTCGTGAATCATAAAGAAGGACTTGTTGACCTTGTGTAAATGTTTTCCTCAAAATATTTTTATCATGAAAAACCTTAGTCCTATTCTTTACAATTACAGCGTTATCATAAGCTTCATCGCGGAGTTCGCTTAACTCATTTATTTGCAGTTTCCGAAAGTTGCAAGCTAGGTTTAGATCAAAATTTATTTCCCCACAATGCTTTATGCTCAATCTCGACGGGTAAATGACATGCTTTCCTAAACACTATCCTATATGGAGACATTCCTAGGTCGGTTTTAAATGCAGTTCTGAATGCCCAAAGAGAATCCGTCAGTTTGGTCGACCAGTCTTTTCTATTTTTAGCAACAGACTTCTCCAGGATAAATTTGATTTGTCTGTTTGAGATTTCAGCCTGCCCGCTTGTTTGGGGATGATAGGGTGTAGAAAGTCGGTGGTTGATTGAGTATTCCCGCATCAATGTCTCGAAAGACCTGTTGCAGAAATGTGTCCCATTATCACTAATAATAGCGCGTGGGTGTCCAAATCGCGAAAAGATATTCTCTTTCAAGAACTTAATGACAACTTTCCTGTCATTAGTGCGACATGGAATGGCTTCTACCCACTTTGAGACATAATCAACCGCCAGTAGTATGTACAAATTCCCAAAGGAGTTGGGAAAGGGACCCATAAAATCAATGCCCCAAACATCGAATATTTCAACAACCAGAATAGGTTGCTGAGGCATTTCATTTCTCTGGGAGATTCTACCCGTATATTGACATTGAGTACAGGTTTTGCAATGGTCGAATGCGTCCTTGAATAAGGTCGGCCAATAAAATCCACATTGCAAAACCTTCTCCGCTGTCTTTTTAGGACCGAAGTGACCCCCACAGGCCTGATCATGACAAAAAGAAAGAACACTCTTGAACTCTTCTTTCGGGACACACCGGCGGATGATCTGATCAGGACAATACTTAAACAAGTATGGATCATCCCAGTAAAAGTGTTTTATTTGGGATAGAAAACGGTATTTGTCCTGTTTTGACCAATCGCTGGGTATAAGTCCCGTGACAAGATAGTTCACAATATCCCTGAACCATGGTTCATTGGATACGCTCAAGTGTTGTTCGTCAGGAAACGAGTCATTGATCGGCAGGGTCACAAGGGAAGAAGAGATGCGTGAAAGATGGTCAGCTACTACGTTTTCACATCCTTTCTTATCTTTGATAACAAGATCGAATTCTTGTAACAGAAGGATCCAACGTATTTGTCGACCTTTTGCATCTTTCTTCGTCAGAAGATGTTTTAAAGCGGAATGGTCAGTATACACAACTATAGGTGAGCTAATTAAGTAAGGCCTGAATTTTTCTAATGCAAATACAACCGCTAAAAGTTCTTTTTCAGTGGTTGTATAATTGATTTGCGCATCATTCAGGGTCTTACTAGCATAGTATATCACGTGTGGCATCTTTTCAATGTGCTGTCCTAAGACTGCACTTACTGCAAAGTCGGATGCGTCACACATCAGCTCAAAGGGGTAGTCCCAATTTGGAGACGATAGAACGGGAGCTGAAGTGAGTGAGTGTTTAAGTGAGTCGAAAGCTGTCTCACAGTCCGAGTCAAAATGGAAGGTCGTGTCCTTGGCCAAGAGAAGAGTTAAAGGTCTAGCAATTTTGCTAAAGTCCTTAATGAATCTTGTATAAAAGCCCGCATGGCCAAGGAAAGAGCGAATATCTTTGACGCTTTTGGGATGAGGGAGGTTTTGAATGACATCTATCTTAGCTCTGTCAATCTCAATGCCTTTCTGTGAAATGACATGTCCAAGAACAATTCCTTCTTGGACCATAAAATGGCATTTTTCCCAGTTCAAAGTCAAGTTCTTCTCTTTGCAACGAGTAAGAACAGCGTCAAGATTTGCTAGGCAATCAGAAAAAGAGTCTCCAAAAATCGAGAAGTCGTCCATGAAGATCTCCAGAAAATTCTCTACCATATCAGAGAATATCCCCATCATACACCGCTGAAAGGTAGCGGGAGCATTGCATAACCCGAAGGGCATGCGACTATAAGAAAAGGTACCAAAAGGACAAGTAAACGTGGTTTTATCTTGATCTTTTTTGGTGATGGGGACCTGATTATAGCCTGAGTATCCGTCTATAAAACAATAATACTCTCGTCCTGCTAAGCGTTCCAGCATTTGATCAATGAATGGTAGAGGAAAGTGGTCTTTCCTCGTGGCAGCATTGAGTTTTCTATAATCGATACATACACGCCACCCAGTTTGGGTGCGTGTCTGAATCAACTCATTTGCCTCATTGGTTATAACAGTGATGCCAGATTTCTTAGGAACGACATGTATAGGACTCACCCATTGGCTATCGGAGATGGGGTATATAATACCATTATCTAGGCATTTGACGATCTCTTTCATTATTGCTTCCTTCATGACGGGATTCAACCGTCTCTGTGGTTCTCGGGTTGGTCTGGCATCATCCATCACATGTATATGATGTTCAACAATCAAGGGACTAATCCCTTTGATGTCCGCCATACTCCAACCAAACGCCTCTTTGTTAGATCTCAATACCGATAAAAGTGCATTCTCTTGCTCTAATGCTAGAGAAGCGGATATTAATTTCAGATGAGAAGGTAAAATTTTGAGATCCAATTCAGGCGGAGAAATGATAGAAGGAAGGATCAATGAGTGATTTTTGGATTTACAAAGAAGCTCAGAGCCTGTGAAAGATACAGACTCGGGTGGAGAAAAATCAGGAGTGCATGACTCAAGTGTAGGTAAAGTGTCCTTACTAAGATCATGTGTAAGATCAAACAGAGATATGGTAATGTCATCGAGATCAGTAAAGCAAAGTTCCTCAGCTCCGCAACTATCGGGAGCGATCTCATGGACAGAGCACACATCTAGAATATGAGCAGAGGGTTCTGATGGCTGACTTCCAACTTTGTAGATATTTAGTTCAATGGTCATGTTTCCAAATGATAAGTTCATTGAACCATTTCTACAGTTTATAACAGCGTTGGAAGTGGCAAGGAAAGGACGACCCAGAATCACCGGAATTTGGCCCCGGGGGTTTGCTACAGGCTGTGTGTCAAGCACAATGAAGTCTACAGGGAAAACAAATTCCCCGACCTTTATTAACACATCCTCTAGTTTACCCCTTGGTTTGGTGATCGATCGATCTGCCATCTGGAGAGTGCAGTGAGCAGGTTTCAGCTCTCCAATCCCTAATTGCTCATAGACAGAATATGGAAGGAGGTTAACACTTGCGCCAAGGTCTAAAAGAGCACGATTTATGTTTTTACCCCCAATAGAAATCGATATTGTAGGACATCCTGGGTCCTTTCGTTTCCTTGGTAGCTGGGGAATAAAAGCAGTGCTAATATTATTAGACATAAAGACCTTCTTCGGCACTTGAGTTTTCCTCTTCCTAGTGCACAAGTCCTTAAGAATTTTCGCATAAGCGGGGACTTGTTGAATCGCATCTAGGAGAGGGATGTTGATGTTAACCTGTTTGAACATTTCCATAATTTTCTCCATATGAGGACTCGTTCTATCACCCCTTAACCGATTCGGGTAAGGAGCTTTTGCAATAAGCGCCGGGTCCATCATAGGAGAAGGAAGAGGGGGTAGACGAGATCCCAAAAGAGGTGTGGGGACCGTCTGTGGAGAACTATAAGGGTTGGGTTGAGGTGTTGAGTCTAGTGGGAAATGGAGAATAGGCTCGCGAGAAGGTGGTGGGGTAGAAGAACAAGGATCAGAAGTAGAAGTGTGTGTGTGAGGAAAGGTCTCAGCCAGGGTGTTAATGATAGGATTTTCAATATCATCAATACCTTACCCGACATGATTATCCAGCACTCTCCCCGATCTCAACGTTGTGACGGCATTTACATTGTAATCCCCAGGATTTTGTAGGGGTTGAGAGGGAAGTTTCCCTTTTTCTCTCGCACTCATTTCGGCTTTAAGTCGTGCTATTTCAGCTTCCATCGATCTGATACTCTCAGCTTGGGACGCTGAGTTTTTCTTTATCTCACTGACGAAAGATCTAACCTCAGTCGAAACCTCTATGAAATTTGATAAAAGTGATCTCATGGTTTGAGTGAATTGAGAGAATTCGTCAGAACAGGACAACTGCATAGGATTAGACTGTGCAGGAGTGTTGACCTGGTTTTGGAAATTTTGTGACTGGTAGGGGTGCTGAGTGATTTGAAGTGGTTGCTGTTGTGGTGGAAGAGCCCTTTGAAAATTATTTTGGCTTGGAACCGTGTTTTGAGATTGTTGTTGGTTCCAAGCAAAATTCGGGTGATTCCTCCAACCCTGATTGTACGTGGAAGAATATGGATCATTTCTAGGTCGTTGAAATGCGGCATTTGTATGCTCATGACCTTGAAACGCAGAGTTTAATGGACATTCTTCCGTTAAGTGAGACGGATCAGAACAGCAGCCACATACAGTTTTGGGGAGCGACATTGGGTTTAGGGAGGCTGCAGAAAATTTGTGTTCCATAGCGTCGAGCTTCTTTTGCATTGCTGCCATCTCAGCTCGAACACCTATGGACACATCTATTTGGTGCACGCCACCCCTATTCAATGGTTGGGTTCCACTCTCCCACTGTAGTGATTTTTCAGCGAACTCTTCTAAAAACTTCCAAGCTTCCCCATCATCCTTAGTCATAAAAGTACCTTGACACATGTTTTCAAGGTTCTGTTTAGTGTTTGAGTTAATGCCCTCATAAATGATTCGGCAAAGATCCCATCTCGGGATGCCGTGATGAGGACATTGAACCAATAGATCCTTGAAACGTTCAAAGCATTTAGAGAATGGTTCAGTAGGGAGCTGGGTAAATTGATTCAGTTCGCTACGGATTCGAGCCGTCTTTTGCATTGGGTAAAATTTCTTAAGGAATGCCGCAACGAATTCTTCCCAATTCATGATTGAGTGTGCGGTAGTGTTGTATAGCCACTTCTCGGCTATATCGCACAAAGTAAATGGAAGAAGTCGTAGACGCATAGCATCCACTGAAAGTTGTGACGTAGCCATCATTGCGCATACGTTTTCAAATTTGGTAATGAAAACGTAAGCGTCCTCAGTCTCGAGTCCGTGGAATTTTGGTAAAAGGTTGATGTATTGGGGTTTAATCTCAAAGTTATCCCCATTGGCTGGTGGAATGGATAAGCAGGTCGAAAGAGGACCTCGCAAGGGATAACACCTCTCTTGGAGAGAGATGCGGGAAGGATTCTGCGCACCAACGGACGGCGGCAGATTAGGGTTAAAGAAGTTCGATGGAGGTGGATCCATCGATGTGGGTGTGGTGGTGGGTAAAGAAGAAGTAAATGGAGAAATATCGACTTCGGAGTCGATAAAGGGTACGCGGACTAAACGGGCACTAGAATCCCGTGTCCAGCCTATCTTGTACTAAAAAGGGTTAGTACAAGTGGCAGCGTGGCTTATAATTAGGGGTAATGAATGAATGCGGTGTTTGTTTTGAAAAGATACGGATTTTTGAAAAAAATGATGCGACACAATAAATGCAGCACACAAAACCCTAATTTTAGGGGTCGCCTAGGTCAGATCTCTAGACCGCTCCTAACTGCCAGAAGACAAGACGCAGGATAAAATCCTCCACTGCCTCTTTGTCTCTCCTGTGGCCAGGTAAGTGCCAGGTAAGTGGGAGGTTCTCCACTACGTAAGTAGTGGGCCTAATTAAGTAACCACTAGCCTTCGACACACTTTCCTGGAAACCACAAGAGAAATGCGGATAAGCAATGAATTACCCACGGCCTTCTTCTGTCCTAAGTGAGCGCGACGGTCCTTAGAGTCATCTCTAGATCTTTTTTAGTTAATTGGGGTAAATGCGGATGCAAGTTTTGTGATTTTCGGGGCCTAGGAAGGGTAATGAACTCCCCACCTAATTTGGATTTGGCCGTGCCCCTTAATATCCGTATTAATTATGCAAACAACCAAGAATCAAAAACACGCACAATTTAATTTTGCAATTTGCGAGCTGCAATTATTTGCAAAGAAGCCTGCATAAATTTGTTAGTTGGAGCAGAGAGAGGAGAAGAGAAGAAAGTAAGAAGCTTACTGTGAACTTTTTATGCAGAGAGGGCTTCACCATGCCGCGAAACCGCCGCAAATGATGGCTTAGACCGCGGTTGGGCGGCCGTCTGTACTGTTCACTGCACACAATTTCAACAGCAAGCTGCTGTTGATTTCTCCAGCTCTATGGAAATTTCCAAAAAATTTCTTCAATTGCACAACAGCTCCAAATCTCCTTGCAATGAACCACAACAAATCGTTTAGTGTTTTGTACGAATTTTGATCTCAGAATAACAATAGAATAAATCTTTCAATTCAAATTTCAATATAAAACGAATTAGCGCGCGATCCCCGGCAACGGCGCCATTTGATTGTTGAAGAAATTCTTTGTGTGTGTAAATCGAATAAAACGAATAAGTTTCTTTGTGTCGGTATTTAGAAAATGAATAAAATTCACAATCAAAGAATTATATTTGACCGCAATCAACTACGGTGTAGGATGTAGATTGTAAGTGAGTGCGGATCGTCCACAGGGATTGTGCGATTTGTTTTTATGTTTGATTTGTTTGAATTGAAAAGTTAATCGAAAAGAAAAGAAAACATGATTCAAGATTTTATCGATTGATTCAAGTGTCACTAGTTTAATCAAGAATCAAGAAAATGATAAACAATCGAGAATTAGGTTTCGATGATATTTCCAACCAAATGTCAAGAATCTAAATGAGGCTCGCAGGAATCTTTCGGATCTATAGACGTGATGTAATCTCAAGATATCGTATTCTTGTCCTTCGAAGAATTGATACTAGATCGATGATGATCGACGAGAGTTAGGGCTTTCTCGTGAAACTAGGGTTTCATCATTCAACCCTTGTTCTTTCGTCGATACCATTCACATTCTAGCATCTAGCGAATTCAAGAAACGATCGTAACTCCCCAATTTCGAGCGATACAATCAAGAAAGCATCTCAACGAAACTAGGTCGTCGATTCTTGAACTTGCTAGAGTTTACAAAACTCGTAGAAATCAAGAATCGTTTTAAGATATGTTACATCATCATTCTATTGATCGTCTCGACTCCTCGACGAGCGGAGTATTACTCAAACATCACAACAAGAACTACAACTACAAATTGAGATCGAATCATGATGCAAGAATTTAAAGAAAACAAGATAAAAGAATATCACCTTTTATTTATATCAACAATTTCATTACAGTCGCTCAAGAACTACAAGAGGAAGAACTCGATTGTCGAATTGGCTTCGCTTTTCTCCGTGAGTCGTGGATCGGCTTGGACCACTTGCTCTGTTGAAGATCGGCTCCGCTCCTAAAAGATTGAAGGGCTTCTTGCTTGATTTGGTACTCGGGAATCTTGGCTTTTGATTGGAATTAGGGTTAAGGTTTCACACAAGTCTTGTCACTAGACTTGTGGAAGAAGATGAAGAAAGAGGTAAAGAGATTGAATAGATCTAGATTGATACTAGATTGGGATCATGGATATCTTTTTTTTAACCCTAGGTCTAGGCTTCTATTTATAGACTTCCCAAACCCTAGGTCTAGGTTTGAAATTACAATTCCCTCCAAAAGTTTGTTGAGGAGCTTCTAGAAATAGTTTGTTAGGAGCTAGCTTAAGCTTTAAGCTAGGGTTGTTTAAGCTTAGAAACCCTAGTTTGCTGAACTGGCAGAAGCCTCTGGAGTCTTCTGGAACTTGAAGTGGCTTGAAGAGCTTCTGGAAGTGAGGTGGGAATTATGAAGCTGAAATGAGTTGCTGACGTTTCTAAGCCGCCGCGGAACCGCGGCGCAAGCCGGTTCCGGCCGCGGTTCCGCGGCTCTTTGGAGGCCTTAGGGCTTGTGTCTTCTATTGTGGTCTTGGGCTGACGTTTGGGGCTTTATCTGATGTGTTGATTCTCAAAATGCTTTCCAGATTACTTCCAGATCTTTAGCCATTGAGTTGACGTATTTTTCAGCACTGTTTTCATAATTCTGGCTTTTGTTCTTGCAAATTCTCAAGACAAGTGTTGCGTAATATAGGGATGATGCGATGCCATGAAATGCAGTCAATTTCCTTTATAGTGCCGGCTTTAGAGTCTGACACATGCAATCTGATATTTAACGACTGATTTGCTAATATGTGAAATATGAATACCGTACACTTCTAAATGAGTGCAAATGATAGGGAAATTGCCGGTTAAAAGATGCAGTATTTTCGACTGATCACATGACATTGTTTTAAAATGAAAAGAAAAGAAAAACAAAAGAAAAGGAAAAAGGAAAATGAATATAGAATTTGGCATGGTGAGAGGTATGGGCAAAAGTGAGAGTGAGAGGTTTTTTTTTTACCTTAGCCATTCCTTCATCTTCATCGTCTCTTCTTCATCTCTCCATCACCATGGCTGCCTCCATCTCCCCCCTCCTCTATCACCTCACAACACACCCCAAAATAACTCAAAATTTCATCTCCCCTTCATTCAAAACTTGCGCAAGCTCACTACAAGCACTTTGGACTAAGAAAAATTGGATTTTGAGCTCTAGAGAATTCTAGGGTTTGCCAAATGAGGTATTTCCTGCACATTTAGTATAGTTTTTCAATTCCTTGAGCATTCATGTTAGTTTAGAATCGTTTTTGTGTGGTTTAGTGGTGTTTGGAAAATTCTAGAGGAGGTTTAAGGAATTTTGAGTTGTGATAGTGAAATTGAAAAGTAATTGATGTCTACAAACCCCCTTAGTGTATAAAACCCAGATGCAACAGAACCTAGACCATGCAATTGAATTTAGACATCGATATGTCGGTTTGTGAATATTTAGTGGGTGCAGGGAATCTGGAGAGACCCGAGACCAATACTAGAAAAGCAAACAACTCCATTGACCTAGATGGACTACCAAGAGTCCACCCTGCCAAAACGAACCCCATCCATGCCAGAAGAACCGATCAGACAGGATTTGGGGATAAAGTGGCCGACCATGTTAGGGAGATTAGGGTCCAGGTTGCTTCTGTAGTTCATATGCCCCCTATACATCACCCCAGTATTGTTTGTTGATCCACATTTTACCTGAACCAAAATCTTGGACTATTTTCTTGAGTTGCTGCTTTGAATTCCCCGATGTTTATGAATTTAAGTTTTGATATTTGTGTTTTGTATCGGTCACTTGACGTTTGTACGTCGATATCGTGTGTTTTTGGTTCTTTAACATGTGTAGGCTATATGTTCTAACCTATAGGCATCTCGCGTGTCGTTTTGGTTTTGAATCGGATTTTAATACGATACGATATGCTATGACATGTAGGTACCCCCACATGAACTTCGAGACGACGAGGATGAGCATGGTGTCATTGACTCCAGCAAGCGAGGATCAAGGTGAGTGGATATATATTTACGGGGAAAGTCGGGTGGATGGCGTATAGCACCCCCGCAGTTTCGTAGTGCAAAATACGAATACGTTATATTATATATATATATATATATACGTGTATTGTGATATGTGGATGATTATCAGATAGGTTTTAGATGTTCATGGGTTAGTTTTAGTGTATTAGAAGTAACTTAGTTTAGCTTTTTCGTCGCGAAACCCTAGAGTAAAGTGTTGCACACACGCGCACACACACGCATACCATTTTATTTTCTTATGCGTATATGGGGATATGTATACACACACACACATAGGAATGGGACTATGTATATATACGTATACATATACATGGATGATGAGGATATTATATGGTCCTTGGAGATGAGTCGATGTGATTGGGCATGATGCCACGAGATCGGTGATGTGATTTTGGTTCGTATTTTGAGATACGACATGATATTATAGCGGATTTTTAGGCGATGTGTTTTCAGACACACGCATATATATTATTGATGGTATCAGCATGTACTAGACGTAGATCAGTACCCAAATCATGATATCTGATGATAAGGATACCAGTTGAATAATGAGATAAATGTGATATTGACCCGTACCCTGATTTAGGATGCCGTACGATAGATTTACCGTACGAGATATAACTATGATGATAGATCCGCACTCTTGACTCGAGGATGTCATATGATATATATATTGTATCGTACGTGATACTACTGAGGCAAGATCACCGACTATTATATATATTTATATATATAGGTCGACTTAGATTTAGATGGATTTCCTTACCCTTTCGACTAGTCTGTTAGTTTAGTCCTGTAGTTACTCAGTAGATGTTAGACTGAGCACGAGTCATACTTATTTCCAAAACTAACGAATCTTGAGTATTTTAAAGACAAGCCAAGAGATATTACGGATATTTCAAAGGATGTACTTTTTCATAAAAACACCGTAGCCCTATTTTCTAAACACCACGATTCGTGCGATTTCAGATACCAAAAACTGTATGACTCGTATATAGGAATGTTTATTTATTTATTGCTGCATTTACTATTCATTTGCATTTATTCTGCTGTTCGCATTGTATTGCATGCTTATATGTATTTTCGTTAGTAATGATGAAATCTGTTGTTAATACACCAACACCATTACCGATTATGCGTATGCTCCACGTACACACGCTTGCCGGCTCACACACATCTTCATCGGTAATTGCTATGTTATGTACACTTTAGAGAATATTATTTCATTGACATAGCTTGCTAGCTGATAGTTCCTATATGTTATTGCTTTCATATGCTAGTTTAATTATTGCATTCTTTGCTTGATATCAGATGCATTCATATATTCATTGTCATGCAATATTATAGGGCCAGTCCGGATTGCCGGAGCCCAGTATTCAGTATTATTTACTCTTAAGATTGAGATTTCGGATTTCCATGAGATTTCTGGATTTAGAGAAACCGCAAAGATTTTATGAACCGATTATCATTTTAAAAAGATATAAAATTGCGGTTTTCTTCTGATATGATTTGAGATATGTCCACCATGAGTTTTCTCGGCTCTTGAGCGATATCATACACCCGATTCGAGGAGGAGGAACCGTCTGTGGGTGCATGGTGGATCCAGTGCGGTACCCCGGGGTGAGAAGATCGCAGATGATGGCGTTGAGCCTGAGACAGGGGAGCACTACTGACCGGTGATTTTATTGTGACGCGCCGGATATCCGGAGGATACCGACGTGGTCTTTTATTTGAGGATTTGGGCCATTCCGGATAGCCGGAGCCCTAGATATTGATATTTGATGATACAGGCCAGTCCGGATAGCCGGAGCCTGAGATATTGAGATTTGATGATATAGGCCAGTCCGGATAGCCGGAGCCTGAGATATCGAGATTTGAGATTTATATTTTGTGTCGATGATTGACACTGATTTTCTGCATGATTTCATTAATGATACTCGATTTTATACAGAAATCTCACTGAGACAAGAAACAGTTTCCACATTTAGATGCATTTTGTTTTCATGCATTCATACATCATATTTATGATATATTGCTACCTGAGGCACTGACACGAGCACATGGGATTACACTTATGCATAGATGTTACCCTTACCATTATTATATGCTTCAGGCCATATTATTATTTGAGGATATTACTGATCGTATGACTTAGGATTGAGTCATACATGCAATTTCTGCTCTGTGACGTTTTCTACTCACGAGTTGGCAACTCACCCCCGTTGTGCCACAGTTTCTTGCAGGTTTTGCCGTACATGTTTCGTTGCGGCTTTGCTGGCACAGTGCTCCTTCTCGGGTGATTGTTTTGGTAGGTGGGTTCACTCGTATCGTGACCACCATTGTATTTTATTTACATTCAGTTGTATCTAGTAACTCCATCAACCAGACTTGTATATTTTATAGACTTAGAAGACCAGTTGTATATTCTTTTGACCTTAGAGTCGCTCGTTGTATTATTACGGTTTTCTTGATGATTTTGAGTTTCTTGTTGAGTTTTGATCCTCGCCCTTTGGCGTTGTATATTATATTGCTTGCGTGGTTGTGACCGCCAATTGGCGAAGAGCTAGCTCCCTCTTGGGGATGCCTTTTTCATATTATGCATGTTGTACCCCTTTTGGGGACAATATTTACAAAGGAAACTCTGCTGAAATTTTCAGAAAAGACTTGAGATTTTAAAAATGCTTACTTCGGCTTATGTTATTAAAATCACTTGCTTTAAAATAAGTTTTCTTCACTTCTTCTTTAAAATGGTTTAGAATTCTGGGATTTTTGGCTTACTTGAATTAGATGGGGTCGTATAGACCTCATATGATTCAAGTGCCAGTCACATGCCATTTCGGGTCGTGACAAAGTTGGTATCAGAGCGCTAGGTTAACCTTGGTTCGAGTCTATGTTTGACTATGTAGAGCCTAGGGCGTTTGTATATATTCGGAACCTAGGCTTGACCTTACGGAACTTAGACTTAGTCGAGGGGGTATTAGACCCGAACTTTCGTCGCGTAGGTTGACCTTGGTTGATGGAGTAGGTGACTTAAGTAGAGTGATGTACCGTGTGTATGTTCCGCGGCATACTTATGATACGCTACTCCACTTAAGAAGCTTTAGGATGTACATTTCCTTGCACAGCATAATATTCATTCCTATGATCTATCCTCATCGATATTGGTTTATGGTTTTTGCTGCCACGATTACACGGGCAGAGAGAGCTACGGCTAGAGTTGCGTTAGCATGAGCTCGTCATAGACGAGAACTGACCAGGGCGTGATTCCAGGGACACACGATTGCATAGATGTATCGTCCTATTGTGTTTTCGCGCCATGAGCGTTTGATGGATCGCTTTTACAAATTTCTCGGACGTGCAGATCAGCACCAGCGGATTGGGCTACCGCTTGAGGCCAGCCAGAATGTGATGACCGTCAATGCACTATTATTCTTGATGATTGAGGCACTGTTCAGCGTGCGGATGAATGATTCAGTTGTTGCTGCGACTGACGAGATATCGCCCCAGATGTTTGAAGCTAATGCCGCACAAGTTGTACTTAGAGATATGATAGAAGATCGCTAGTCACCCATGGATAAAGGACTAGGACATGTGATTCGTTGCCTACACCAATGCGAGGTCATCAGATTGATTGATTCCAGCTAGAGACGACTTCACGCAGTTACGTTGGGAGTCGATAGAAGACGATCGAATGTCAGAAACCCATTTTTCCAAGTTTAAAGTATTCGGAAAAACATGCAAGTAATTCCATGGACTCTCTAGAAGAATGAAACCCTAACTCGATATAATGACCATGAGAACGCTTTGAAACCTTAGAGTTTGCAGCAGTTCCGCGGTGCCATTAATGAGGCTTGGGTTTGCCCTTCTACGGCTGGTCCATAGGTACTGTGGCATGTACTAGAATACTATTAAACTGTACCCAAGATATTGAGCTCTTGGGGGATTATAGAACCTTGACAAATCGATCGAAAGGTTCGACGTCATTCGGATATCATGTGATGGGATACATTGCTTGGGAGACTCCAGATACGAGTATAGCTGTTGGAGCGCAGTCCACACAGCTACGAAGAGACGTGTCCGAATCAATCGACATTAGAGAAAAGTGGAGTAAGAGGTTCGTACGAGATCTTGATGAGATGATGTTCCACTCCGCTGACATCAGAGATGTGATACGCATGCAGAGGAGTTGTATATGGATATATCTTCCAGAAGGAGTCGCGATGAGTATGCAGCCGTTCTGGAATAAGAAATAGATTTAGTAAAGGGTGATAACTTCTGGACAGTTCGGCCGAAAAGAGATTTGGGGAAGACTTCGACAGAACCTTCTGGAATACTATACGAGGAGACTTGGACCCAGGATCGGTCATATTACACACACCCAGTATGCCAGAGTTCGGCATCGTCGACGAGACATATTATGAATGACCATGACAGTTGGCTAGAGATCTTTAGAGGATGTGCTAGAGCGGGACTGTTTCCGCCATCCTTGATTTCGGTATTTTGGGCGATTTATTTGCATGATTGAGATTTTGTGCACCACAGTTGCACTTGACTTCGATTGATGTCATTTGAGATATTGATTTTGATTTCATGCCTATGGTATGCATGTGATTTGACTTGTGCTTCGGCATAGTTTTCATGCACTTTTAGTATTTTTGATTCGATTTTGTGCACGCTGATGCACATGGTTATGAGATTATATACCACGGTATACCTGATTTGTATTGAGATGTGCTGTATACCCTCGATTTCGATTATGATACTCGATATTTGTTTTCGTGCACCTTATGCACTTGACTTGGATTCTTATGCATGCTTGACACGCTTGATGCGATTTTGGTGCACGCCAGATGCACTAAATCAGGATTCTTCGTACATATCAGATGCACCTGATATTGCTGTCAGGCACACCTGTTGCCCTTGACAGGTGTTTTCGTGTGCACCCGTTGCACTTAGATTTTGCTTCTGTGCACATGTATGGCACATTCATTGATTTCGATTTCCGTGCTCACCAGACGCACGTGGCATTCTTATATACACTTTTGGGATTGATGTCCTTTTGGAGCAGTATGTTTTATGATATTTACTATTTGGTATAGTAGCTGAGCATGACTAGTCCGAGGACAGTACTTGAATATATTTTTGCATGCATTGATAGTTATCGAAGGGATTTCCAAAAAGGAGCTATAGTCTTAGTATTTACCTACGTGTCCGAGATGACACGAGACATTTAACTAAGGAAACTCTTCTAAAGTATTTTTTTCAAAACGGCAGGACATGTATGTTAAACAAAGGGTATATATATATAGTTATTTTCTTACAATAGACGTCCGCCACTGTGCAGTGGTACGTGCATCGCACAGCGACTTGAAAAGGTTTGGCATGCATTTCTTTCAAAGGTTTTAAGGATGTTTACATGTATAGTTTGATGTATATCATGTTAATGTTCATATTGGAATTGACATTGGTGTATTCACCATAACTCCGATGATTGCGGGATGCTTGACGGAGTTTTGATTTTGGTTCATATACTCGTTTTTCATGTGCATGCATTGCGCTACGATGTGTTTTATGTATTTATGATTTCGGAGCCCCGACGACTTGACCTTTTTACTGAAATGTTTTAGTATTTGAGGGGTTTAAATTTAAATTCGGTGACCGAATTTCTTTAAGGGGGGAAGATTGTAACATTTCAGAAAAAAATATTATTTTTGGGAATTTATATAATTAAATAATGAATATTATGAATATTTTAATGATGCGGCACAATTAAATACCGATAATTTGGGAAATATTGGGAAATTATATTGAATGGTGATTTTTGGATGGATTCATGTGATTTAGGCAAATTATGAATTTTTATAATTAATTATATACAAGTTTAATGCTAAACTCGATTAAATTTCGCTAATCTTGCACTAATCCAGTTTTGTGCACATGACATGCACCATCTCATATTACTCATTTGTTACATTTTCCTACATGGTCTTTCTTTATTCATGCATGAAATTGTTTTAAAATGAAAAGAAAAGAAAAACAAAAGAAAAAGAAAAAGGAAAATGAATATAGAATTTGGCATGGTGAGAGGTATGGGCAAGAGAGAGAGAGAGTGAGAGGGGTTTTCTTTGACCTTAGCCATTCTTTCATCTTCATCATCTCTTCTTCATCTCTCCATCACCATGGCTGCCTCCATCTCCTCCCTCCTCTATCATCTCACAACACACCTTAAAACAACTCAAAATTTCATCTCCCCTTCATGAAAAACTTGCACAAGCTCACTACAAGCACTTTGGACCAAGAAAAATTGGATTTTGAGCTCTAGGGGATTCTAGGGTTTGCCAAATGAGGTATTTCTTGCACCATTAGTATAGTTTTTCAATTCCTTTAGCATTCATGTTAGTTTAGAATCGTTTTTGTGTGGTTTAGTGGTGTTTGGAAAATTTTAGATGAGGTTTAAGGAATTTTGAGTTGTGATGGTGAAATTGAAGAGTAATTGGTGTCTACAAACCCCCTTAATGTCTAAAACCCAGATGTAGCAGAACCTAGACCATGCAATTGAATTTAGACATCGATATGTTGGTTTGTGAATATTTAGTGGGTGCAGGGAATCTGGAGTGACCCGAGACCATTACTAGAAAAGCAAACAACTCCATTGACCTAGATGGACCACCACGAGTCCACCCTGCCAAAACGAACCCCATCCAAGCTAGAAGAACCGAGCAGACCGGATTTAGGGATAAAGTGGCCGGCCATGTTAGGGAGATTAGGGTTCAGGTTGCTTCTGTAGTTCAAATGCCCTCTATTCATCACCCCCGTATTGTTTGTTGATCCCCATTTTACCCGAACCAAAATCTGAGACTATTTTCTTAAGTTGCTGCTTTGAATTCCCCGATGTTTATGAATTTAAGTTTTGATATTTGTGTTTTGTATCAGTCACTTGACGTTTGTACGTCGATATCGGGTGTTTTTGGTTCTTTAACATGTGTAGGCTATAGGTTCTAACCTATAGGCATCTCGCGTGTCATTTTGGTTTTGAATCGGATTTTAATGCGATACGATACGCTATGACATGTAGGTACCCCCACGTGAACTTCGAGACGACGAGGATGAGCGTGGCGTCATCAACTCCAGAAAGCGAGGATCAAGGTGAGTAGATATATATCTATGGGGGAAGTCGGGTGGATGGCGTATAGCACCCCCGCATTTTCGTAGTGCAAAATACGAATACATTATATTATATATATAGATACGTGTATTGTGATATTTGGATGATTATCAGATAGGTTTTAGATGTTCATGGGTTAGTTTTAGTGTGTTAGAAGTAACTTAGTTTAGCTTTTTCGTCGCGAAACCCTAGAGTAAAGTGTTGCACACACGCACGCACACACGCATACCATTTTATATTCTTATACGTATATGGGGATATGTACACACATACACACAGGTATGGGACTATGTATATATATATATACGTATACATATACATGGATGATGAGGATAGTATATGGTACTTGGAGATGGGTCGATGTGATTGGGTATGATGCCGCGAGATCGGTGATGTGATTTTGGTTCGTATTTTGAGATACGACATGATATTATAGCGGATCTATTGGCGATGTGTTTTCAGACACACGCATATATATATATATTATTGATGGTATCAGTATGTACTAGACGTAGATCAGTACCCAGCTCATGATGTATGATGATAAGGATACCAGTTGGATAATGAGATAAATGTAATATTAACCCGTACCCTGATTTGGGATGCCGTACGATGGATTTACCGTACGAGATATAACTATGATGATAGATCCGCACTCTTGACTCGAGGATGTCATATGATATATATATTGTATCGTACGCGATACTATTGAGGCGAGATCACCGACTATTATATAGATATATATAGGCTGACTCAGATTTATGTGGATTTCCTTACCCTTTCGACTAGTCTGTTAGTTTAGTCCTGTAGTTACTTAGTAGATGTTAGACTGAGCATGAGTCATACTTATTTCCAAAACTAACGAATCGTGAGTATTTTAAAGACAGGCCAAGAGATACTACGGATATTTCAAAGGATGTACTTTTTCATAAAAACACCGTAGCCTTATTTTCTAAACACCACGATTCATGCGATTTCAGATACCAAAAAATGTATGACTCGTATATAGGAATGTTTATTTGTTTATTGCTGCATTTACTATTCATTTGCATTTATTCTGCTGTTCGCATTGTATTGCATGCTTATATGTATTTTCGTTAGTAATGATGAAACCTGTTGTTAGGACACCAGCACCATTACCGATGATGCGTATGCTCCACGTACACTCGCTTGCCGGCTCACACACATCTTCATCGGTAATTGCTATGTCACGTACACTTTAGAGAACATTATTTCATTGACATAGCTTGCTAGCTGATAGTTCCTATATGTTATTGCTTTCATATGCTAGTTTAATTATTGCATTCTTTGCTTGATATCAGATGCATTCATATATTCATTGTCATGCAATATTATAGGGCCGGTCCGGATTGCCGGAGCCCAGTATTCAGTATTATTTAATCTTAAGATTGGGATTTCGGATTTCCATGAGATTTCTGGATTTGGAGAAACCGCAAAGATTTTATGAACCGATTATCATTTTAAAAAGATATAAAATTGCGGTTTTCTCCTGATATGATTTGAGATATGTCCACCATGAGTTTTCTCGGCTCTTGAGCGATATCATACACTCGATTCGAGGTGGAGGAGGAACCGTCTGTGGGTGCATGGTGGACCCGGTACGGTACCCCGGGGCGAGAAGGTCGCAGATGATGGCGTTGAGCCTGAGACAGGGGAGCACTACTGACCGGTGATTTTATTGTGATGCGCCGGATATCCGGAGGATACCGACGTGGTCTTTTATTTGAGGATTTGGGCCATTCCGGATAGCCGGAGCCCTAGATATTGATATTTGATGATATAGGCCAGTCTGGATAGCCGGAGCCTGAGATATTGAGATTTAATGATATAGGCCGGTCCGGATAGCCGGAGCCTGAGATATTAAGATTTGAGATTTATATTTTGTGTCGATGATTGACGCTGATTTTCTGCATGATTTCATTGATGATACTCGATTTTATACAGAAATCTCACTAAGATAAGAAAACAGTTTCCACATTTAGATGCATTCTGTTTTCATGCATTCATACATCATATTTATGATATATTGCTACCTGAGGCACTGGCACGAGCACATGGGATTACACTTATGCATAAATGTTACCCTTTCCATTATTATATACTTCAGGCCATATTATTATTTGAGGATATTACTGATCGTATTACCCAGGATTGAGTCATACATGCGATTTCTGCTCTGTGATATTTTCTACTCTCGAGTTGGCAACTCACCCCCGTTGTGCCACAGTTTCTTGCAGGTTTCGCCGTATAGGTATTGTTGGGGCTTTGCTGGCATAGTGCTCCTTCTCGGGTGATTGCTTTGGTAGGTGGGTTCACTCGTATCGTGATCACCATTGTATTTTATTTACATTCAGTTGTATCTAGTAACTCCATCAACCGGACTTGTATATTTTATAGACTTAAAAGACCAGTTGTATATTCTTTCGACCTTAGAGTCGCGCGTTGTATTATTATGGTTTTCTTGATGATTTTGAGTTTCCTGTTGAGTTTTGATCCTCGCCCTTCGGCGTTGTATATTATATTGCTTGCGTGGTTGTGACCGCTAATTGGCGAAGAGCTAGCCCGCTTAGGGATGCCTTTATTCATATTATGCATATTGTACCCCTTTTGGGGCCAGTATTTACAAAGGAAACTCTGTCGAAATTTTCAGAAAAGACTTGAGATTTTAAAAATGCATACTTTGGCTTATGTTATTAAAATCACTTGCTTTAAAATAAGTTTTCTTCACTTCTTCTTTAAAATGGTTTAGATTTCTGGGATTTTTGGCTTACTTGAATTAGATGTGGTCCTATAGACCTCATATGATTCAAGTGCCAGTCACGTGCCATTTCGGGTCGTGACAAAGTTCATCTCTGAACTTCAGGTGGTTTCGTCCATTGCCAATTCAATACCCTTGTATTGCGATAACAATAGGGTTATATCTTTAGCAAAGGAACTAAGGTCCCATCAGAAATCTAGACATATCTTGAGGCGTTATCACCTGATCAGGGAGATCATGGATTGGCAAGATATCGAGGTACGGAGAGTGGACACAAAAGACTACACGACGGATTTATTCACCAAGGCCATCTCTCAAGTCCAGTTCGAGAGACTGTTCGAGATGTTGGGCATGCGGTACGCTAGCAACTGGATCTAGTGCAGACGGTGGGTACTTATTGTACCAATTACCGTCCTTAGTGCAAGTTGGAGATTATTGGATATGTATGCCCTAGAGGCCTTCATTGTACAGGATGCTAGGGATATGTATGTACAGGACAATCTTGCTTGATATTATAGTACGCTATTTGGTTTGTATTTATTTTAACATGTGATGTGTTTTACTTTGTATTTCATATCTTGTATACAAGTTGATAAAGCCCGTTGGATCTTTTGCCTGACTATCAGCGTTGTGATGGCGATCATACTTGTGGGAGCTGGGTAGTCGATAGGCACATCCTTAAAGTGTCCCTAATCGTAGGAGTATCGAGACTGGGTATCGTTACTCCATAGTAGACTAGTATATACATATCTAGGCCATGACGAGGGGCGATGGATTGGTCCCGCAACCATTGGTGAGGTGCACCTAAGATTGTATACAGGTGCTCACCGAGGGTGAGTACACCAGACATGACTCGCTGAGAACTGACTAGATAGTCTTATACCTAGCGTCAGATAGCAGTTCTCTGGTGACATGAGTGTGGATAGTCTGTCGACCTGAGGTTGTCATTTATCTTGTGTGAGTTCCCACTGTGCTTTGATTACTACCCTACCATGGCTCTACTGAGTCGTGCAAACAGGTTTTAGTTGGGTACAGTCCTGAGCCACATGGAGGCAGTGAGTGACTATTGGGGATTCGTCTCTCCCGGTATAGGGAGTCGATGTCGCGATGTGATCGGTTGGTCAACACCATAAGTCCCTGGCCAGGGCAGATTGAGAATTGCTGGTAGTTAGACCAGTAGATTCTCGGATGGTCTTGAGCCACACTGACACGACTTGTCTGGTTATTAGGGGTTTGACGTTTTCCACCCTCTAGACCTTACATGCGATGCTCTCATATGAACAGACCGGACTGCATGAAGATTGTCACGGACAGGCTCAGTAGGGGTTCGGATGAGTTCGCTCGTCGGCCTTCTTTTCGACATGTACCTGGGTTGCCGTTACGTACAACTAGTGCCGCTGATGAACTTGTGGTTAAACCCACTGCCAGCGTATTGTCGAGTCTTTAGAGTCCCACACACAGGGTTTCCCTAGTTCAGGCAAAACGATGTAGAGGCCGTATGGTATTACGGCAGGATTTCGATCACATACGTGTACTGGCTACACTGATGATGTTCGGACGGATAATACTAGTGGGCTTTGGTTTAAGCCGGATCCTAGTATTATATTGTTGGATTATTTTCGTCTCGATGTGTTCATATTTTTCAAAATACGAGTACGAGTATGTATATACGGTGAGGGCATTCTTGTAATTTCGCAAGATATTCTTCTAGAAGGAGACACCCCATTATTGGATTTATCCAATTTTAGAAATGGATTAATGTGGTGGTATTTGGAGATATTTGTGGTATGGATGAAAGCATGGCTTGGTTTTTATTTTATTCATTTGGTTGCACTATTTAAGCATGATTGATTATTTTGCATCTAAAATAATCCATGCTTGAATTATTGGAAAGACTTAGCCATTCTCTCAATATCACAAGACCTTGCTCATTTTTCTTTAGCTCACTCTTTCTCCAAGTTTCCTCCTACTTCTTCCTCAAGCTCTAACCCTTCACATGTGTTGTGATCCATAGGACTTTAAGACAAAATACTTCATAGATTATTCTTTATATCTACTTAGTAGTCTATTCTAGCAAAGTAGACTTCTTGGTCACTTCTTAGTTGAGGTTGAAACTTGGACTAGAGGCTCTCGGGTGGATCTTCTTTGACGTAGAGGAGACCGGCGACCGAGTTCGTGTGAAGCTATTTAGGTGCCAAGGAGAGGAGCAAAGAAGGTCAATCAAGACCCGAAGGACTTGAATCGGGAATGTATAAATCTCTTCATAGTAGATTAGAACCCTTCTTAGTTTTGCTAATTTGGGTTTATTAAATGATCCGGGTATTTAGGTCGATGTTGTTGATTTAAAAATCGCTATTTGCAAATTCCGCCTCCCCACTTACCATATGGGGTGTGCTACATGTAAGTCGATGTTCAACACCCCAATACTTATGGGGAGGCGGAAATATGAATAACAATATTGTTCTATTGTTAAACATCGAACAACCGTATGAATCGTTTGCTAAACAAGTTTTAACAAAAGCTATAGAGTTCTAAACTACTATGTTAAGAGATTATACCAAACGGTTCTAGTCCTTCGTCTTAATGTTATCTACGGCCTCTTTGGATCTCCACGTCCTCTTCGACTTTCCTCCGTGATAGACGATCCACCCGAGAACCCTAATCCAAGCTATAACCTCTAAACTTGAGGTTACTTAGTTTCTCTAGTTGCTAATTAGAGTAGCTAAGGTGATGTAGAGATAGGTTATGGAGTAATTAGTCTTTCCTAATCCTTGTTCTCAACTCATGAGGGTAGGATTAAGGTTTGATGAAGGAGAGAGAACTTGAAGAGAGAGAGTGAGAAGATGATAATGATAATAATAATAATAATGAAATAGCTTCTCACTTGATATATGAAACATAATGAATAAAAAGAAATGAATAATATGAGATTATTCATCATGTTTCATTAATGCAAGTGGGTGATTCATTATGTGAGTCATTAAGCATTTAATAATGCATTAATGACATGATGAATCACTCACAATGAGTCACTAAATCATTAAATGAAAATGCCACCTCTCCCTCCATGTCACATCCTTCTAGAAGCTTCTCGGAAAATTACGAGAACGCCCCTCTCATCCGTGAAAACACGGAAAAACTTTAGACTGTACAAATCCAATAACATGATACTAGAATCTGGCTTAAGCCAAAGCCGGCTAGTAAAAACCGTCCGAATGTCGTACGTGCGTTCAAATACGTATGCGTCCGAACCTTTGTCGTAAAACCATACGACCTCTATATCTTTTCGCCTGGGTTTGGGAAATCTCTGTGTGGGACTCTAAAGACTCGACTACTACGCTGGCAGTGGGTCTAACCACAGACCGCAAGCGGCACTAGCTGTACATAACGGTCCCTAGGTAGTTGTCGATAAGAAAGCTGATGAGGTATCCCATCTGAAATCCTACTGAGCCTGTCCGTGACAATATCCGTGCAGTCCGGTCTGTTCGTCTAAGAGTATCGCATGTATGGTCTAGGGAGGTGGTGGACGTCAGACCCCTAATAACCGTACAAGTCGTGTCGGTATGGCTCAAGACCACCCGAGAATCTACTGATTAGTCCATTAGTAATTCTCAATCAGCCCTGGCCAGGGACTTATGGTAATGACCAACCGACCACAGTGCGATATCAACTCCCTATACCGGGAGAGACGAATCCCTAACAGTCGCTCACTGCCTCCACGTGGCTCGGGACTGCGCCCAACTAAAACCAGTTTGTATGACTCTTTTGAGCCGTGGTAGGGTAATAATCAAAGCACAGTGGGAACTCACACGAGACAAATGATGACCTTAAGTCAACGGACTATCTGCACACATGTCACCTGAGAACTGCTATCTGACATTAGGTATAATACCATCCAGTCAGTTCTCGGCGAGTCCTGTCCGGTGTACTCACACCCAGTGAGCATCTGTATACAATTTTAGGTGAACATCACCAATGGTTGCGGGACCAATCCATCGCCCCTCGTCAGGTCTAGATATGTATACACTAGTCTACTCTGGAGTATCGATGCCCAATCTCGATACTCCTGCGACCAGGGACATCTAAGGGTGTGCCTATTGACTATCCAGCTCCCACTAGTATGACTGCCATCACAACGCCGGTAGTCAGACAAACACCCTATGGGCTTTATCAACATATATATATATAAATACCAAGTAAAATATATCATACGTTAAGACAAAGTCAAACCAAATAGCGTACTATCATATCAAGCAAGACTGTCATGTACATACATATCCCAAGCATCCTATACAAAGTAGGCCTCTAGGGCATATATATCCAACAATCTCCCACTTGCACTAAGGCCTATAATTGGCGCAATGAGTACCCACTGTCTCTACCAGATCCAGTTGCTTGCATACCGCATGCCCAACATCTCAAATAGCCTCTCGAACTGTACTTGAGGAATGGCCTTGGTGAATGGATCTGCCGTGTTGTCTTTTGTGTCCACTCTCCGTATCTCGATCTCCCGACGATCCACGATCTCCCTGATCAGGTGAAACCGCCTTAAGATATGCCTGGATTTCTGATGGGACCTTGGTTCCTTCGCTAAAGCTACAGCGCCATTGTTATCGCAATACAAAGGTATTGGATTGGCAATGGACGGAACCACCTGAAGTTCAGAAATGAACTTCCTCATCCAGACAGCCTCTTTTGCGGCTTCACTAGCAGCTATATACTCAGCCTCCATAGTTGAGTCTGCAACGGTATCTTGTTTGGAACTCTTCCAACATACCGCCCCTCCATTTAAGGTAAACACAAAACCCGAAATGGATTTAGAATCATCCTTGTCACTTTGGAAGCCGGAGTCGGTAAAAGCCTCTACCTGGAGGTCCTCATTACCGTAAATCAAGAACATCTCCTTAGTCCTTCTCAGGTACTTGAGAATGTTCTTCACCGCTCTCCAATGTTTCTCACCTGGGTCAGACTGATACCTGCTTACCACACTAAGTGCGTAAGCTACATCCGGTCTGGTACATAACATCGCATACATTATTGATCCTACCGCCGAAGCGTAGGGTATAATGCCCATGCGAGACCTCTCTTCATCAGTCTTTGGAGACATCTCTTTGGAGAGGGTGATTCCGTGACAAGCGGGCATATTGCCTCGCTTGGAATCTTCCATACTAAATCTCTTTAGTATAGTGTCTATATACCTGGACTGTGAAAGTCCCAATATTCTATTAGATCTATCACGATAGATCTTAATGCCCAGAATGTATGATGCATCTCCCAAGTCTTTCATGGAGAATTTCTGTGACAAGAAAAGCTTTACTGATTGTAGTATAGGGATATCATTCCCTATCAGTAGTATGTCATCGACGTACAAAACGAGGAAGACTACTGCTCCTTCTACAATCTTCCTATAAATACATGGTTCATCTACATTTTTGATAAAGTCAAATTCCTTGACTGTTTCATCAAAGCAGATGTTCCAACTCCGCGATGCTTGCTTTAACCCATAAATGGATTTAAGTAATTTGCACACTCTTCCGCTGCTCCCACTGTCTAAGAAACCTTCTGGTTGATCCATGTAAACACTCTCTTCTAGATGTTCATTTAGAAAAGCTGTTTTTACATCCATTTGCCAGATTTCATAGTCATGGAAGGCAGCAATGGCAAGTATGATCCGAATGGATTTAAGCATAGCTACTGGTGAAAAAGTTTCATCATAGTCCAATCCTGGTTTTTGACAAAAACCTTTTGCTACTAGTCTAGCTTTGTAGGTTTCCACTTGTCCAAATGTACCAATCTTCTTTTTGAAGATCCATTTGCACCCAACTGGTTTTACCCCAGGAGGAGCAACTTCTAAAGTCCATACTTTATTGATGTACATGGATTCCATTTCGGATCTCAATGCATCCAGCCACTTCACTGAGTCGCTACTCGTGATAGCCCGCTGAAAACTAGTAGGCTCATCATCATCGATGATGCAATCCTTTCGATCCCCATCAAGAAGAAAACCATAGTATCTTTCAGGAGGATGAGAAAGCCTACTAGATCTGCGGAGTGGCGTTGGTTCGTCATGTTCTATTGAAATCTGAGATTCTTCTAAGTCCTTGGTTGCAGTTTGAGGTTCTTGAATTTCTTCCAGTTCTACCGCGCTCCCACTTATTTCTTTTGCAAGAAATTCGCTTTCTAAGAAGACAATGTGGCGAGTGACAAACACCTTTTGTTCTTCAGTGTGGTAGACCATATACCCTCTTGAATGCTTGGGGTATCCTACAAACTTGCACAAAACCGATCGTGCCTCGAGCTTGTCCGGATTATGCTTCTTAACATATACCGGACACCCCCATATCTTGATATACTTGAGATATGGTCTCTTCCTACACCACATTTCATATGGAGTGGTAGGTACAGACTTAGTTGGAACTCTATTCAATAGATATGTGGCTGATTCTAGAGCATATCCCTAGAAGGAAAGTGGCAACTCAGCACTACTCATTATTGAACGCACCATATCTAATAGCGTGCGATTCCTCCTTTCTGATACACCATTATGCTGAGGTGTATAAGGTGGAGTAAGCTGAGAGAGAATTCCATTCTCTTTTAAGTATTCAAGGAAACTGGTACTTAAGTATTCTCCACCTCGATCAGATCGAAGTGTCTTGATGCTTTTACCAGTTTGTTTCTCTACTTCATTTTTATACTCCTTAAACTTCTCAAAAGCCTCGGATTTATACTTCATTAAGAATACATGTCCATACCTAGAGAAGTCATCAGTAAAAGTGATGAAGTAGGAGTGACTACTTTATGCATGTATAGACATCGGACCACATACATCACTGTGTACTAGTCCCAAGAGTTCAGTGGCTCTTTCTCCGTGTCCGGTGAATGGAGATTTGGTCATTTTTCCTTTGATACATGATTGACAAGTTGCATATGATGAATATTCAAACGGATCTAGATATCCATCTTTATGTAACTTAGTCAACCTTGTTTCATTTATATGACCAAGTCTACAATACCATAGGAAGGCTTGATTCGAATCTGGAGCCTTTCTTTTACGTGTGTTTTGAATATTGAAAATTTGAGGTTGATTAAGTATGTATATGCCGTTTTCCAGTGTGCCAAACCCAATCAGTTCTTGATTTAGGAGAATGTTCATGACATTTCTTTCAAGCACAAAATTATATCCTTTATTAGACAACAAAGATACTGATATAATATTACACAACATACTGGGAATACAAAAACAGCTGTACAATACCAAAATGTGTCCACTATTCAACCCAAGGTGATATTCCCCTATTGCAACTGCATCTACATGCATTCCATTGCCCATCCGGAGAGTCATATCACCTGCCCCCAGTACTCTACTATTTCTCAGATCCTGCAAAGAATTACAGATGTGAGAACCAGAACCGGTATCAAGTACCCATGAAGTAGAGTTTACTGAAAGACAATTTTCGATTACGAACACACCTGAAGCAGAAGCAACAGCTTGCTTCATGTCCTTGGCTTTAAAGGCCAAACAGTCCTTCTTCCAGTGCCCTTGCTTGTGACAATAGAAGCACTCGTTCTTTTCTGCCTTCACCCTTCCTGCCTTGTTCGTTCCCTGCACCTTCTTGACCCCACCTTTCGGTTTGGTGGCTTTCATCTTCTTCTTCCCTTTAGCTTTCGCTTTAGATTTAGAAGAAGATGATTGGCCAACATACAGAACGGGGGTCTTCTCCTTTTTCAAGGAGGTCTCTGCTACCCTCAACATATTGAGGAGCTTTGGAAAATCCGCTTCCATTTCGTGCATGTTGAAGTTCAGCATGAACTGAGAGAAGGTGTGGGGAAGGGACTGCAAAATCAAGTCGATATACAAATCATTCTCTAGCACGCATCCCAGGTTTGCGAGTTCCTCAATGAGGGTGATCATTTTGAGGACGTGCTCTCCAACAGGCGATCCTGGAGCTAACCTCATCTGGAAGAGTTTCCTTGAGGTTTCGTACCTCGCGATACGTGAGTGTTCACCATACAATTCCTTGCAATGGAGGAATATGGATACAATATCCATACTCTCGTGCTGTTTCTGGAGTTCATTATTCATGGACGCCAGCACGATACACTTAGCTCGTTCACAGTCTAGATCCCAAGTTTTGCGAACTTCCTTGTCCGCAACTGAGGAATCTGGTCCTGGGATAAGGGGAGGAACAGCGGTGGTAACATATGCAACTTTGTCATAAGTCAGCGCAATATTGACGTTCCTTAGCCAATCTTTATAGTTCTGTCCGGTCAGTATATTCTTTTCAAGTAATAGTTTTAGTCCAGTCATGGTAGCTGCCAGAGAGAGAGAAAAGAAACACTCAGCATATGCTCTTGCAAGTTTAGATTGGTTATTAATTTATCTAAACAGGATGGCTCCCACTGTTTCCTCAAATCCTTCTTCAAAACCTAAAAGAAGAACTAGTCAGGATTTAATCACACGTCACAATACTTGCTTAACCTTTCAGCCAGGCTGGTGTTGGTACTTCGAGGGAGGTTTTCCAACGCTTTCGCGAAGTTCCTTAATTAAAGAACCTCTTTTCCCTGGAGGCGTAGCCCCTCTAACACCTTTCTAGGCACCTACTTGGTTTATAGCATTGATTGTTAAGTGAGAGAAATTCCCGAGAGTAATCCTACTCATCAGTGGGATCGGGATCCAACTATCATTGCATGATGCCCTAGATGGAAGCCACTCTAGTCACCACACTCCAGAAGGTAAGCTAAATCTGCAAGTTTCCTTTATGTTTGAAACTCCCGATGTGATTTTTACCCCAAGCTCTTATAGACCTTGACGTAGGCCAACAAGTCATAAGACGCAAGTCAAGTTCTACCCGTCGTTGTCCTGATCAATTTAAATACATCGTACAAGCCCTTGACGTAGGCCAACAAGGTGTACGTCTGTATTAAACTAATGCATCTATCTATGCAACAAATAGGCACACACACTGCTACCATTCACTATGCCTTGACGTAGGCCAACAAGCATAGCATGAATACGATGTGCTGTCTATCTGAAACGACGGAGGGTTACGGCTGGTTTTTGGCAAAAAACCGTTAACGTAGTGAACTTGATTTGATCGAAGGAACTAAGATAGCTTTTATTAAAAGGAGTGGTTTAAGCTCCGCATTTAAAATTTGCTTTTTCAAGAAAACCGAGTGGTTTTTAGAAATTGTTCCAACGATTCAGTTTAGGTTTTATTTTCTTTACATTAATAATAATGCGTCCCATCTTTAACCTATCATTACAGATAACAACGAAAATACGACGTTCTCTTATGCCATCCGCATTCGCCACGGGGTCCCGTCATCACCCGTTAGGTTACTTAACTAACGACAGAGCGGGGGCTGGGCTAGCGCGGGTGTAAAACATAAGCGACGTCTAAATAGCTATCATATATAGATATTGTACATTCGTCAGACGCAATAATAGGCATTCCAGATCACAGATAAACAATATTGGATTTACAAGCAATCCGCATTTCATTTGAGCCTGCAATGAAAGACGGATTACACAGTTGTGATGAATAGCCATTTTCCCACCCCCAGACCCCTACGGGTACGGCAAACTACCCGCCAAGTACCAGAAGTGAAGCGGTCTGCCCCAACACTTCAAAATACCCGGTAGTTTGTGCACCCCACCTTGGGTCTATCCTAGGAGCAAAAACAGTAAAAAGAAATAATACAACGGTGGCTACAACCGCAACCTGGATGTGCCCCGCAAAATAATATTACAACTAGTTACATTTACATCAAATGAATTAATACAATAACCCATCACAAAACCCGGCTAATCACCACAACAGTCCAATACAGTTTATATACACAAACAGTTATATATAACATCACAGATATGTGCAACCCCCTGCCAACCGATATACTAGCAGTTAGGGGAGGTTTACGAACACATAAAACATTTCACAGATATAATCAAACAAGCAAATACCGTATAATTTCGATCGATTAAACACATTTAATTTTACTCCAATACTTCTCTGTAAATCTGAAACCTGAGCAAAAATAAAAATTACCAGAAAACACCAAATATCACAGAGAACCAACACAAGAAACTTGGGATGATGAATCGACCAAAGCGCGGCGGAATCGCGGCGGATCGGTGGGATCGGCCGCGGTTCCGCGGCGCTATGGCCGATTCATGAGCCCAATTTTCTTGGGTGTTCTAATACATTCATTTAGGTCATTCTGAAGGTCCCTGAAAAATTTTTGGACCTCATTTAAAATTCGACAGAAAGTACATGATATCGGGGTTTTTCCGGTTTGTTTTTCCCTTCGAAATTCATACAAATTTGCAAGTGTGTTAAATATTGTTTAGCTAGGCTCTGATACCACTGTAAGTCGATGTTCAACACCCCAATACTTATGGGGAGGCGGAAATATGAACAACAATCTTGTTCTATTGTTAAACATCGAACAACCGTATGAATCGTTTGCTAAACAAGTTTTAACAAAAGCTATAGAGTTCTAAACTACTATGTTAAGAGATTATACCAAACGGTTCTAGTCCTTCGTCTTAATGTTATCTACGGCCTCTTTGGATCTCCAAGTCCTCTTCGGCTTTCCTCCGTGATAGACGATCCACCCGAGAACCCTAATCCAAGCTATAACCTCTAAACTTGAGGTTACTTAGTTTCTCTAGTTGCTAATTAGAGTAGCTAAGGTGATGTAAAGATAGGTTATGGAGTAATTAGTCTTTCCTAATCCTTGTTCTCAACTCATGAGGGTAGGATTAGGGTTTGATGAAGGAGAGAGAACTTGAAGAGAGAGAGTGAGAAGATGATAATGATAATAATAATAATAATAATGAAATAGCTTCTCACTTGATATATGAAACATAATGAATAAAAAGAAATGAATAATATGAGATTATTCATCATGTTTCATTAATGCAAGTGGGTGATTCATTATGTGAGTCATTAAGCATTTAATAATGCATTAGTGACATGATGAATCACTCACAATGAGTCACTAAATCATTAAATGAAAATGCCACCTCTCCCTCCATGTCACATCCTTCTAGAAGCTTCTCGGAAAATTACGAGAACGCCCCTCTCATCCGTGAAAACACGGAAAAACTTTAGACTGTACAAATCCAATAACCTGATACTAGAATCTGGCATAAACCAAAGCCGGCTAGTAAAAACCGTCCGAATGTCGTACGTGCGTTCAAACACGTATGCGTCCGAACCTTTGTCGTAAAACCATACGACCTCTATATCTTTTCGCCTGGGTTTGGGAAATCTCTGTGTGGGACTCTAAAGACTCGACTACTACGCTGGTAGTGGGTCTAACCACAGACCGCAAGCGGCACTAGCTGTACATAACGGTCCCCAGGTAGTTGTCGATAAGAAAGCTGATGAGGTATCCCATCTGAAATCCTACTGAGCCTGTCCGTGACAATATCCGTACAGTCCGGTCTATTCGTCTAAGAGTATAGCATGTATGGTCTGGGGAGGTGGTGGACGTCAGACCCCTAATAACCGTACAAGTCGTGTCGGTATGGCTCAAGACCACCCGAGAATCTACTGATTAGTCCATTAGTAATTCTCAATCATCCCTAGCCAGGGACTTATGGTAATGACCAACCGACCACAGTGCGATATCAACTCCCTATACCGGGAGAGACGAATCCCTAACAGTCGCTCACTGCCTCCACGTGGCTTGGGACTGCGCCCAACTAAAACCTGTTTGCACGACTCCTTTGAGCCGTGGTAGGGTAATAATCAAAGCACAGTGGGAACTCACACGAGACAAATGATGACCTTAAGTCAACGGACTATCTGCACACATGTCACCTGAGAACTGCTATCTGACGTTAGGTATAATACCATCCAGTCAGTTCTCGGCGAGTCCTGTCCGGTGTACTCACACCCAGTGAGCATCTGTATACAATTTTAGGTGAACATCACCAATGGTTGCGGGACCAATCCATCGCCCCTCGTCAGGGTCTAGATATGTATACACTAGTCTACTCCGGAGTATCGATGCCCAATCTCGATACTCCTGCGACCAGGGACATCTAAGGGTGTGCCTATTGACTATCCAGCTCCCACTAGTATGACTGCCATCACAACGCCGGTAGTCAGATAAACACCCTATGGGCCTTATCAACATATATATATAAATACCAAGTAAAATATATCATACGTTAAGACAAAGTCAAACCAAATAGCGTACTATCATATCAAGCAAGACTGTCATGTACATACATATCCCAAGCATCCTATACAAAGTAGGCCTCTAGGGCATATATATGCAACACTACATCGACTTACAATAATCACAGAAGGTAACTAGGGTTTCTAGTTTCTATGACTATATATAGGACCGAGAGCTTCACATCTAAAATCATCAACCGAAGAGATCAAAAGGTCCAAAGCGATCCACGCATCCAGATGATCATCAGCTAGTCATCTGCCTCCAACAAGCTAGAGAGCGAGAGCAAAAACTAGGGTTCTTGTAATCTACCTTTAAAGGAGTTGTAAATGCAATAGTTGATTAATAAAGGTATTGTTTTTATTAGTCTTTTTGCAAATTAATTTCCGCACTTACTTTCTGCATTTTATTTCTGCATCTTGGTCATGTCTTCATTCTTCAACCTTCCTTCTAAATCTCAAACCATGAGCGAGTAATTCCTAGCTTGCTAGGGTTCGTAGGCTAGGGTAGATCAATAGATGAGAAAATCATTTAACCTCTTTTATACATTTTAAAGTCTATAAACTTTAGAAAAATAAATGTTAACATTCGTATCGGGCGTGCTACCAATTTATTGCTAGTCACGACCACGATTTGAGATTGGTTTAACACTTGTTTTGTTAGGGGCTAGACATGAATAAAGATCAATGCAAGGATAAGGGTTGGTAGTGGGAAACCCTAGTTTCTTCCAAAAGAACCATAATCTACATTCATCACTATCGATCTTGTTTTAAACTATTAAAAGATAAAAGGAGTCATTTTTAATTAATCATCCATTACTGCTAAGTCCTATGAACCCTACAAGCCTTCTCTTTATAAATCTTATATCCGTAGTATATCCGTAACTATAAACAATCACCCTTCTTCTATCAACTCGTCTAAAGCAAGAAAATGGTTCACGTTTTCCTGCGGACGACTCGTACTCATCGCGGCTAGCTACTAGCGATACCGTCTTGATTGCGGTTACTTTACGAAAACACTTTTAGCAGATCAATCACATGGCGCCGTTACCAGGGAAACGATCGTAATTTTTTCTTTCTATTCGGATTGAATTCTTATTAAATCCATAACATAAATAAACAAAACCGCATCTTGTGTATTTAACGATTATTGTGCGAGTTTTGTAAGGGAATCTGGAGTAACTGGAGCGAGAAAATAAAGATTCAGAGACTTTCCACATAAACCAGAGGAGCATAGGGGTGCGCCAAAGAAAAATTAGCAGAAGATCACACCAAAGCGCGGCGGAACCGCGGCGGAAGTTGGCATTTTGCGGCGGAAGCGCGGCTATTTGAAGGAGTCGTAGCACCAAAATCCTCTGGTATCTTTCTAAGATCATTCTCTCTCCTTTAAGCTCCAATAATCTGATCTTTTTTGCAGGATTCTTTGCAAATATCACAGCTCAAAAATCTTTTTGTGTGTTTTGATATTGGTTTGTTTGCGCATATCTAAAACGGACATTAAGGGGCAATGACCCAAATCCAGATTAGCTGGGGATTTCATCACCCTTCCTAGGCCCTACAAATAACAAAACGAGCATACTATCTCCCTACATTAATTAAAAAATATCTAGACCAAGCCTCTAAGGACCGTTGCGCTCAATTAGGATGGAGGAGGGTTGTGGGTAATCTATCGCTTATCCGCATTTCTCTTGTGGTATCTAGGCAAGTGTGATTAAGGAAAGTGGTTACTTAATTAGGCTCGCTATTTTCGGTGATTCGTAGAGCGGATACCTTCCACTTACTTGTCACTTACCTGGCCATAAGAGCGATAAAGAGGTGGTAGAGAATTGATCATGCGATTTGTCCTTTGGAAGTCTAGGAGCGGTCTAATGACTTGACCTAGGTGACCCTAGTTCTAAGGATTGATTGTGCATTTTTATGATTTGTTGAGTCAAGCCTCACGTTTGACACTTTTTCAAAACAAACCTTTTCTAAAAATCGTTCTCACACATGCTGCCACGTGCACTAAACCTGCATAGTACATGATCGGCTGGACATAGGATTCTAGTGCCCGTCTTATCCGCGTTTTTTCTATCGACTCCGAAGTTGGTACTTCTTCATCTTCTATTTCCCCTCCACCCACCACATCGACCGAGATAGACGGTTCTCCATCAGATTTTAACAACAACACCCTGCCACCACCCGTAGATGCGCTGAATCCACCGCGCATCTCTCTTCAAGAAAGATGCTACCCCATACGTGGATCCCTTCCTACTTGTCTTTCTCTTCCACTAGCCAATGAGGGTAATTTCGAAATTAAACCCCATTTCATCAACTTGTTGCCCAAATTCCACAGGCTTGAATCCGAAGACGCATACGTTTTTATAACCAAATTCGAAAACGTATGTGCAATGATGAGCACAACCCAACTTTCTGTGGATGCTATGAGATTACGTCTTCTCCCTTTTACCTTATGCGATCTAGCAGAAAAATGGATTTATAGCACTGCCGCACATTCTATCGCTAAATGGGATAAATTCGTTATAGCATTCTTTAAGAAATTTTATCCAATCACAAAACCGTTCGTGTTCGAAGTGAGATTAACCAGTTAACCCAACTTCCCAACGAACCATTCTGGAAATGCTTTGAACAGTTTAAAGATCTTCTTGTACAATATCCCTATCACGGAATTGATATATGACAACTTTGCCGAATTATATACGAGGGTGTTAATCCTTCCACAAAACAGATGCTTGAAACCATTTGTCAATGCCATTTCATGTCAAAAGACGATGGCGAAACTTGGCAATTTTCGGAAGATCTCCCGAACAAATCTCACAATGTGAGAGCATCAGACCAACATCATCTTCATCTAGGGCATGTATCCATCAGCTTGACGTTTCTATCGCAGTGAAAGCTGAAATAGCTGCGATGCAAAAGAAACTCGAAGCTATCGAAAACAAAGTCTCGCCAACCTCCCTAAATCAAGTTACGCTCCCAAAAACCGTGTGTGGTTGCTATTTTGACCCATTACATTTAACAAAAGAATGTCCTTTGAATCCTCCATCTCAAGGTTATGAACAAACCAATGCTGCTTTTCAGCAACGACCTAGAAACGATCCTTATTCTTCCACATACAATCAAGGATGGAGGAATCATCCTAATTTGCTTGGAACCAAAACCAAAACCAAATTCAAACTCAAAATCTGTTCCCAAGCCAAAATAATTATCAAAGGTCACCCCCACAGAAACAGCAACCACCATAGCACCCCTTTCAACCGCAATCTTTTCAAAACCCGACCAATAATTTTGATCCTTATAATAATATTTTAATGGCCGGTACCGATAAAACATCTGTGCTCGAACATAACATAGAAACGTTCATTAAACAATCCACGCAAACGACGGCTAATTTAATATCTTCTATCCAAACGTTAGTGCAACACACTGCTTCCCACAGTGAAAGCATAAAATCGGTAGAAGTACAACTTATACAGTTAAATGTCGCGATGAGTGAGAGAGAGAAAATGAGACTTCCATCTCAATCTCTACCAAATCCTGGCCACTCACAAAGCCCGAATATCATTCTTCAAATTCATAATGTGAGTGTCGTAACCATGTTGAGATCAGGAAGAGTGCTGAATAACAATGATGGTAAACAAGTTCAAGTTGATGACATTGATGAAACCCCGGCTACTACTTCTACTCTTATTTCGTCTAATCCAACATCTTGTTCCGAGCTTATTCACCGTTTTCCACTAGGCTCGAACCCTCATCCCACTTGCTTGAAGGAATTACCATCTACAACCATCCCAAATACAATTTTGGGATCCATTCCATTCCCACAAACTTGTCTTCAAAAGTTGGACCCAACCCTTATTGATAAAGCTCCTTTTCCATACAGGTTGAGGGCCAACAGACCAAGTCCCCAAATGGAGAAGATTGTGGAAATTTTTAAACAAATTAACATAAATATTCCTCTCCTAGATTTTATCAAACAAGTTCCTTCCTATGTGAAAATTTTAAAGGACTTGTGTACTAGGAAAAGAAAAATTCAAGTGCCTAAAAAAGTTTTCTTAGCGAGTAATATGAGCAATTCTCTTATCCAATTGGTGTCCACGAAACGTAAGGACCCTGGTTTTCCTACAATATTTATAATAATTGGGGGTAGAAATATCAATCATGCTCTACTCGATTTAGGTGTTAGTGTTAACTTGTTTCCGTATTCTGTTTATGAGCAATTAGGGATAGAAGAGTTGAAACTTACGCATTGCACTCTCCAGATAGCCGATCGATCTATCACCCAACCTCGGGATGAGCTAGAGGACGTGTTAATTAAAGTCGGGGAATTTATATTTCCTGTGGACTTTATAGTTATAGATTCACAGCCTGTAGAAAACCCACGGAACCAAATTCCGGTGATTCTAGGTTGACCTTTCTTAGCAACTTCAAACGCGATAATCAATTGTCGTAACGGTTCAATGGACCTGTCCTTTGGGAAGATGACAATTGAGCTTAACATCTACAAGCTATAAAGTCAACCCTCCAAACCCTATGCTCATGTATGTTCTGTCGAAAAGATAGCTTCTGACAGTTGCGAATTTGAGGAGCTTCACGATACTGATCTTGATGCCACCAGTGTGTTATAATTTGATCCTACTGTTTATTATACACGTGAAGACCCTTCTGCCGACAAGTCTATACCTAAGTCCGAACCCTTTGACTTGTCGAATAATTTAATCGAGCTATCCGAGTTTCATAACTCTTTCCGATGAGATTATCATTCGGAATCTTGATGAAAAATTTGAAGATATTTTTGCCGAAGAACTCACATTCCTAGAAGACATAGGAGTTGTGATGAATCAACCCCACCCAAAAAAGTTGAACCGTCACCCCTTCTTCTTATCAAAAACGAGAATGCGAGTAGTGCACCATCACTATTTTGTCTTTACCAACCGAGACGTAAAACCGATCGATTACGCCTCTTATCTCCCCACTTCTTCACATCTATGATCTTCTACCAACTGTGTTGTTATATCGATAAAATATTCGAAAGGTTGGTGTTGAGTTTTGGTCTTTGTAAAGCTTTGCATAGACCAATAACTTTAACCCCATCTTATAATTTTAAATGCTTAATATTGTTTCACTCAAGTTTGGGGGGGGGGAGAAAAATATTTTCGGCTCTTGAAAGAAAAATAAATTTTTACAAAATTGTGAGCCAAAAATAAGTTTGGGGGAGGATTTCACTGTCATTAATTCTTATCCCCGTTACTAAGTTTCCTCTCAAGTCTACAAGTTTTTAAGCTTAAAGATGACATCAGTGAGGACACTGCTGCAAATAGGTTTGGGGGAGATTTGTGCTTATTCATGCATCATTTTTTGCATTATACTAAATAATTGCACAAAAAAATTCTTGGAAATGAAAGTTAAAAAGTGAAAAATACATATGATAGGAAGGAAAAATTTAAGAAAAGCAAGAAAATTAGATATTTTATAATGAAGCTAGTAATGGGTAGTCATGAGCTATTGTCCCAAGGGTTAGTAAGATGAAGGAAACCACTAATCTGAGAATAGAAATAAGTCTGAAAAATAGTCACTATTCTTGAGTCCAAACATCTGAACGTTGATACCCTACTCTACGCACTTGCACACATCTTGAAACTTGGGATAGTAGAGGATACCTTGAAATGGTCTTGTCTAAAATCCTTAGTATGAAGGGAAAAAAATATATAAACAAAATATTAAAAAAATGGTGAAGAAAAATGAACGCTGGTTTTGTAATTATTTAAGGCAGCATAAAAAAATATAGCGAGGGTGCTTTATCATCTAGTGCCTTAGACCAACTGGTTTGGGAGCCACCGCTAAACCTTAGGTGTTGCAAGACTAGGATATTGCTAATTACGCCTTAACGAGTGAGCACATTTGGTAATCGGTTGGTTAGTACCTTAAGAAGTATTAACGGTCGCATGAAGAATGTGTGAGCAATTCCATCTATAAAACATTCACCGACTAAAAAGCACCAAGGAAGATGGACAAGTGTATGATGGCTTGAATTGAATTCTCTAAGTGTAGGAATGTTTTTTATACACACGTAGGGGGTATATGATCGATGTTTGGAAGAAAGGTAAGGAGGAAGACTAAAGGCGATGTTTTATTGAAAGATGATGTGATTTCTGACATCTTTTCATGACCATTAAGATAGGGCTCATGGCTACTAAAAAGCTAGTATAGTTTGAAACTTTTATTTTCAAGTTCTTTCTTCTATATGTTCTTTATCATTGTATGTAACTTTCATCATCTTTCTTTTATTATGATATTTTGTGGGTGTAATATGCTAAAAACACTCAGGAGACAACACTCCTCCTGCTAGGGACACCTAGAGGTTTAAAGGCTTGTTGCACGTGCTCAGTGCAATCGTGTTGCCTACGAAAGTGTACTAGATTTTTCTTCTTTTACCTTTTCTTCTTCTTCTTTTTAATAACTAGTTTACTTGGGACGATCAAAATTAAGTTTGGGGGTATTTGATTAGTCTAAAATATTGCACATTTGAATGAATATTTCCCCCACTATTGTTAAGTACTAAAAGGTGTTTATTGTACTTATAGAACATATGGGGGTTTATATGTAAAAAGATTATTATCTTATGTTTCTACATTATAATTAACATAATGAGTGAAAAAACATGCATATAATATTTATATAAAATATTAGTAATTAAAATATGCATATCATATCAAATATTTCTAATCAATATTCTTAACATATAATATCATATAAAATGGTTAAGATAATATCTCAAAGATACCAAATACTACTAACACTATGTCTTGAGATATTGTGCAGATATTAGATCAGAACTGGAATCCAAGAGATCCGAGATGTCGAAATCAAATCTTACAGAATATTGAAGCAAATCGAGAAATCTAGCAACGATAGAGACTCAGAGCATCATTATCAGAATATAGACATCTAGAGGAATCAAAACAAGACAACACAAAAAATTCCAGAACTTGATCCCACCAAAGAGCCGCGGCTGAGCGGCCAAATGCAAGGATTTGCGGCAGATCCGTAGCTTAAGTAGGGCCTTAGAATGTGATATTTTATGGTTTTGATCATATCAGAATACAATCACAGATGATATCTAGGGTTTCTAGTTTCTATGACTATATATAGGACCGAGAGCTTCACATCTAAAATTATCAACCGAAGAGATCAAGAGGTCTAAAGCGATCAACGCATCCAGGTGATCATCAGCTAATCATCTTCCTCCAACAAGATAGAAAGCGAGAGCAAAAACTAGGTTTCTTGTAATCTACCTTCAAAGGATTTGTAAATGCAATAGTTGATTAATAAAGGTATTATTTTTATTAGTTTTTTTGCAAATTAATTTCCGCACTTACTTTCTGCATTTTATTTCTGCATCTTAAACATGTATTCATTCTTCAACCTTCCTTCTAAATCTCAAACCATGAGCAAGTAATTCTTAGCTTGCTAGGGTTCATAGGCTAGAGTAGATCAATGGATGAAAAAATCATTTAATCTCTTTTATATATTTTAAAGTCTATAAACTTTAGCAAAATAAATGTTAACATCCTTATCGGCCGCGCTACCAATTTATCGCAAGTCACGACCACGATTTGAGATTGGTTTAACACTTGTTTTGTTAGGGGCTAGACATGAATAGAGATCAATGCAAGAACAAGGGTTAGTAGTGTGGAAACCCTAGTTTCTTCCAAAAGAACCCTAATCTACATTCATCACTATCGATCTAGTTTTAAACTATTAAAAGATAAAATGAGTCATTTTGAATTAATCATCCATTACTACTAAGTCTTATAAACCCTACAAGCCTTCTCTTTATAAATCTTATATCCGTAACTGCAACCAATCACCCTTCTTCTATCAACTCATCTAAAACAAGAAAAAAGTTCACGTTTCCCTGCGGACTACCTGTACTCATCGCGGCTAGCTGCTAGCGACACCGTCTTGATTGCGGTTACTTTACGAAAACACTTTTAGCAGATCAATCAGTGTTTGATTCCCATCAGACACAATTATTTTTCTGATTTTTCCTTTTTCTTTTTGGAAGCCCAAAAGTTTGCACGTGCAATACATGGGGAAATGAAAAGTTCAGAAAAATCAAACATGTGCAAAATGGAGTAAACACAAAATTAATCATGTGGCACAAATCTCGAAGCCAGAGCTTAAGAATCGACCGGCGGAAATGCCCTAGAGGCCGGCATCGACGGCTAGGATAAGCCTAATGAACTCCGTGCTTTACACACTCGTCCCTTCAGCTCCTCTTAACTCCTCTGCACTGTTTGATTTCCCTGCAATCAAACAGAGACTTTTCATTTCACCAATTAACACCATTTTAATGCTTTTTAATTCAAAATTTTAATTCCCAAACCCTAATTCTCCACTATAAATACCACCCATACTTTGACTCAGCACCATTCTGTAAATTCTAGCAAAAACTCTCTCAAAAAGTTCCTAAGTGCAAGTGAAGTAAAGTGGAGTTAGCGAGCAAGCTTGTTCCGTAAAAAATCGAAGCCATTTTCAGAGCTCCCGCGACGCCACGAAGACACTCCTTTTCTTCCTCACCCTTTTCTTAAGATTTCCAAACCGTAAGTGTCTCCCAACTCTCCTCATTTTCATTGAAATTTATCTTTAAATCATATATCAGTAAAGTGAAGTTATTACCGATACCTTTTTTCTAAACCCCAGAACTCCTTTTTCCTTTATATATTGGTCAATCTAATTTTACCACATTATTTGTAACTTTAAATATCAATGTATAGATTCAAGTTTAATCAAAATTCTCATGTGAAACAATCATAAAACTAACTTTTCATTAAAATCCCTTAAACTTTATTATCATACCTTTTCGACAAATTGTTTAAACAATACCTTTAGGAAAACTTCACGGGGGAACGACCTACCCCACACGCACACTTTGGTTTCATAGCACGATGCATAAATACATGTATATTTGGTTCAAAGAATAACTTTACAATAAAATACCACATCATTTAAAAACCGGGTTTCTTTTAAAACGGTATTTGTATTCTTTTACAATTATGCATCTACAACCCTCGTTAGGGGACCCGCTAATGGATGGTGCGGATTATCACATCCTGATGATAGTAGAGCGAGATGCAGCACTCCTCACGGAGTATTCGACCTCGAAAGGATATAAAATACGGTTTTTAAGAAAAACGAATTTTCTAAATAAAACTAATTTTAAAAAAAAATTATATAAAATTATAAAAAACCATATTTTCAATATATAATGAAACTATATTTTTCAAAAAAAATGAAAGATTAAAATTTTTTTTAATAAAATACCATCAAGTTACCAAAAAGAATTAGTTTACAATAAAATATCATAAACTTTTAAAAGCTAAGTATTTATCCTTAAAATACCCTAATACTTAAAATCTATGCTCATAAAAACCCTAAATGATACAAATCACCCTCGAGGTTTATTTTAAAACTATATTAAAATATTTTTCATAAAACCCCCTTGAGATATACAAAACAATATTGTAAGGATTCAAGTGAATATGGGTTTAAGCGGGATCAATTCTCTTGAGCCCTAGGGAGACGGAGAAAGTGAGTGCTTGCCTATTTAGATTAGACAACTTAACAGAGTTATCAATAGCAATTGTCTTGGAAAAAAACACAAATCCTGCCGTCCATATGCAGCAGTTGCCGAAGACTTCCGAACCTAAGAAATTCATGCTGGGAACCTAGGCACACTAGCAAGCTAGTTTTCGAAGATGGCAATATGGATTTCAAAATTTTTCTAGTTTGCCAAAATTCCCAAACCAAGAATCAAACTAAATAGCTAGAACTTGTAAACAAAACCTAGTGAGCTAAACTAATCTACTATGTGTAGAATACCCACATCCTCAAGCTTTCTTCAAGTGCTCCGGATCGCAGTTGCAAGCCGGTCCTCCTATGCCGAAGATGATCCACCTGAGGGAAACGATGCAGGCTCCAGTTTCGCCTAGCGAAATAACCGACGCTCCAAGGTCGCTAGCAATGGAGAGTGGGGATGTAGGAATTTTTCACTATCTTTTTCTCTCATTTCTTATGCTCAAGTGAGCAACCAAAGAAGAAAGAAGAGGAGGTGAGGAAAACCAAGGAATGAGCAACTCAAGAAAGAAAATGAGCTAAGTGTAGAAGAGCTCTCAAGCATGAAGAGTCAAGAGAAAATGAATGAATGGCATGTAGAAAGAATGACTCCTCATTTTTCAACCATACAAAAATATCTCATCTCATTTTTTACAATAAACAATCAAAGGCCATACCTCTCTACATGCCTCCAACCAAGCTCATGCCACATCACCCTCCACCTCATTTCCAAATGATTTTCTAAAAAGAAAATCATATAATGAGGTGTCCATCTTCTAGAAGATATTCCGTATAAATACGGAATACAACCCGGTATACGTATCGAAATACATATATGTGTATTCGTATAAAAATACGAATAGCCAAGAGAGAAAATGAATAGTGAACTATAATACTAAAATACATATATTAAAAAAATATATATAAATTAATCAAAACTTGATTTAATAATCCGGCTTAATCCTAAGCCACTAGTACTATCAACCGTCCGATTAAAGTCTGTGTAGCTTGTACGCATATTTAATCGAACACCTGTATGTACCAACATACGTCATCTACATCATATCGCCTGAACCGAAAAAAACCCTCTGTGTTGGACCCTAAAGACTCGTCAATACGCTGGCAGTGGGTTTAACCACAAGCACGTCAGTGGCATTAACTGTATGTAACAGCTACCCAGGTATTGAGAGAAAGGAAGGCCGACGAGCAAACTCATCCGAACCCATACTGAGCCTGTCTGTGACAATCTCCGTACAGTCCGGTCTGTTCGTTTAAGAGTATCGCATATCGGGTCTAGGGGGTGGATAAAGTGAGACCCCTAATAACGCGATATTTCAGGTCGGTGTGAAGCCCATCACCTATTGGGTTACACTAACGTCCTGGCCATCTTCCGTGGCCGTTTGCGGAACAAAAATTTTTTAGAGTTTAAAACTGGCGCTAAATGAAACCCGATAACCGGATCTACCATAAACCTAACTAGCTATACAAGAGGAGCTATCTACTATGATAGAGATTCTCACCAAAAGATCCGTGTCCTTCGGTCTTCTATCCTCTTCGTATGCTCCTACTGGCGTCCATGATCGAGCTTGATCATCTGTCTCCCTCCGTCGAAGATGATCCACCTGAGGGATATAGTCCATGGATCTAGCTCTAAACTAAGTGTCAAATGGAGCAACTAGAGAACTTAGGTTCCTAGACTAAAGACTCTAGGATGTAGTATGAGAATCTATGTGTGTTTCTATCTCATCTCCTCTCTTGATTCTCAACACATGAGAGTGTAGAGAGGATGTTGAAGATGAAGGTGGTGAAGCTCAAGAACATGTCACGACCCAGAGTTTAGCTCATGACCGGCACTTAAATCACGCAGCGTCTAAAAGCGTAACGTAATTCAAGTAAGCCGAAGCCCAGAAATCTAAACCTTTTCGTGGAAAATAGTAGATGTGATATTTTGAAATAAAGGTATATAATGAAATCAAGTTTTTCTTTAAATGTATAAATAAAGATATATGAGAATGCAAGTGGATTATATTATAGTTGAAAATATTTTTCGTCTTTAAAAATTTGGGCAACACCTCCCTTGTATATTTTGATCCAAAACCACATACAAGCAATATATATATATATATATATATATATATATATATATATATATATATATATATATATATATATATATATATATATATATGCATCCCCAAGCGGGAGCTAGCTCTTCGCCAATCGGCGGAAACACAACAACGCAAGAAAGTAATATATATACGATGCTCAACGGTGAAGATCAACACAGAAAGAAAAAAAATAAAGCAAGATAACAACAACCCAAAAGAAGCGAACATACACCCATCACTCTAAGTCTCGCAACACAAGTCTGTCTAGGTCTACCAATATACAAAATCTAGTTTCTGGTTGATGGAGTTTATCTAGATACAATAGAAATAAAAATAAGAGTAGGCACGATCCAATGTGTCCCACCTACCATAGCAAACACCCTGAATGAAACTATGTACCGGCGATACCGCTACTGATCCAAGCGGTCGAACCCGCAAGAAACTGTGGCACAACGGGGGTGAGTTGCCAACTCGTGAGTAGAAAACATCAGAAGGTAGAAATCGAATAAACAGCGACTCCTTGATCATACTGTATCATGAAGGTAAGACTATGATATCTAGGGTGTCCATGTATGCATATATATCAACAATATAATTGATGCCAATGACAAGTAAAAGAAATCATCTGAATCAAATGCCTGTATGTATGTAACAACCCTAAACTTTCTATACAATTTTTTTTTCAAAAATACAGAAAGGGGTACTTGAGCCTGAGCACAAGTTATAAATTTGATTTGCTTTTTAACATCAAAAAGTAGCTTGTAGCTCATTGGTAAGACCTTGCACTGCTGAACCAAAGAACCAGACTTCAAATCCCATCAACCGCTGATTAGTGTCAAAACTTGTATTTACCGCAATCAGAAACGGCGTCGCTTCGCAGCTAGCCGGTGAGTACGGGTCGATCCACAGAGACGGGTAAATTTCTTTTATGTGTTTTAACGAGTTGATTCAAAATGTCGTTTTGGTTGGTTTATAAAAATCTATAAAAACTGGATCTAATTAATCTAATTAAGAGTCTTGCTAGGGTTGGGCTTAGGGGAAGTTTTGGAGATTAACGTTTTTCCTCACCGCTTTCAATGCCTTCTTTTTTAGATCTATTAGATGTTAATGTAATTATTAATAAAGTGGATCCAAATCTTTTGGGAAGATGTTTCTTCCTCTAGATTTGTATCCTTCCTTTGTTGATAATTACCCTAACCCCCACGGAAAACGCGCGCAACCGGCCCTTTATACTGCGGTTCATCGTTACCTCGAAGGGTAGGATGCCGCAGGGAGCGGTTGTGCTCGTATGCGTGGAGTTCTAATTCATTAGGTGAAAGTGGCATTGAAAGGGGTGAGAGATCTCATCTCTCAACCCTTCCCTAAGGCTAACCCTAACAAGCGAGGAGATTACTCGCTCATTAGGGGATGAGAAAACATTTTAATTAAAAGAAACAGAAATAACATACCTTCCTAAGTTGACGGCTCCCTCCAAACAAGAAGAACATATCTGAATTTATCTCTCAGAAAGTCTGAATTTTATTGATTGAAAAGAGGCATAGGGTTTTACAATTTTGAGATTACAATTTATAAGTAAACAGGAGAATTAGGGTTTCAGAGTCTCGCACATGCGCAATTACTGATTTGACCTCTAAAAATCCCAACACCCGAACCGTCGCGGCAACAGAAGAAAAATCCACCGACACGGGCATTAGACGGCCGCGGATCCGCGGCATTGGTTGGCTTGGGCCGCGGATCCGCGGCCCTTTGGTGGTCTTGGGCCACCAAACTTTTGGGATTTCTTCAGTGGTTCTTGGGCTCTGTATTTTTATATGTATTTTCTCTGTTGGGCTTCTGGGTCTTCTCCAGATCTTCAGTGAAAACTTGTTCGTATCTTTTGACCGTTCACTTGACATTTTGGACCTTGTACTGTTCTTCGTCTAGGCTTGACTAGGATCCGTCTAATAGTTGGTCAAAAGTCCCTTTTTCTGTTGTTTTGTGTCTTTTTCACTGTATTTGCTCCAGAAACCTGTATCCTGTAATATGCAACAAACGTGCGTCAAGAGTACCTGTTTATTTATAAAAAGGATAAGAATAGGGGAATGATAAATGCAATATTATGGTCTGAACAAATACCCCCAAACTTACCTTTTGCTCGTCCTCGAGCAAATTTATTATTTATTCACTAAAATCCTAACCGCACTTTCGCAGGGAAACGCGATTGCACTGAGCACGTGCAACAAGCCGTTAAACCTCTAGGTGTCCCTAGTAGGAGGAGTGTTGTCTCCTGAGGGTTTTCAGCGGATTACACCCTCAAAATCCTATCAACTCGGCCCATTGACTTTTGTTCTCCAATTAAGTTTTCTAACAAGGAATTCTATTATCTTTTGACTCGCAAATTATCCACCCACATTCTTCACACTTCCTCATTATTTAACTTAAGATTATATATGTTATGTAGACCTACTTAGCTTTCAGCATCTCCTAAGTTTTCCTTCTAGGGTTACATCTCCACTCAGGAATTTCTATCAACTCTATTAAAGATACAAGTTCTATTCTTCACTCCTTTCTCTCATCTAAACACCAATCACATACCCCTATGTGTGTGTATAAGTCACCCCTACACTTGGAAATTCAAATTAAGCAATCAACCCCTTGTCCGTTGTCCAAAGTACTAATTAGTTGGTGAATTTAAATGAAATTTGCTTACACATCCTTCATGCGACCGTTAATACTTCTTGAGGTACCAACGACCGATTACAAAATGCGCTTGCACTTTAAAGCGTACTTCCTAGTCTTTGCAACACCCAAGGCTTTAGCAGTGACTCCCAAACCAGTTGGTCTAAGGCACTAGGTGATGAAGCACCCTCGCTAAATATTTTTCTATTTTTACAGCCTTAAGTAATCACAAAAACCAGTATCCATTTTTTTTCTTTATTCACTTTTTTTTTCTTTTTATTTTCATTGTACTAAGGACTTTAGACAAGAGCATTTCAAGGTCTCTTCTACTATTCCAAGTTTCAAGGTGCGTGAATGTGCAAATTGTAGGGTATATATTTTCAGAATTTAGACTTAAGCTAGGAACTATTTTTCAGACTTATACTCTAATAAGAACATCAATACTCTTCCTTTGTTTCGACTTAGCCCAAGAAGTGAACCCAAAATTTGCCTATTTCTAAATAAACTACAAGGCATATACTTTCTACCGTTAAACTTTAAGGAATGTTATTTTTAGGGTTTTTAATTCACTAAGTCTAAGATCTAGTTGTTCCTAAATAGTTAACTTATTTGTCAAACTCAAGTCAATTAGCCAAAATTGAATACAATAATTTTTATAATTTTTGAAAATTTTCAATTTTTTATGGGTTTTCAAATAAGTATGCAAATGCAAAAATATGTATAAATGAATGCGGAGGAAGAAGACGTACCGAGCATAAATACCCCCAAACTTGAACTTGACAGTGTCCTCACTGTCATACTAAACCAAGAGGGTCAAAATACCGGCACTTCCCTATTTATTTATTTATAATTTTTTATTGTTAAGAAAAACAAAAATATATACAAAAAGGCCCTCCCCCAAACTTCATTTAAACTATGTTAGACATTACTGCCAAACTTTGCCTAGACCAAACGTCAACACCAACCAGTTAAAAAATTTATCAGTAAAGAGTATTGGTTGGTGGAAGAATAAGTTGTAGCGATTCGCAAAGAATTGGGAAAGATAGAAGTAGTGGTATGGGAGGTGTGGAGGTGAATATACAGGTGATGGTGATGCATCGAAACGAGAATGTAAATGATCAGCAATCAGTGGAGTATTGGCATTCTCGTAACTTATTAAAAGAAATGGGGGTATTTCAACTTCTAAAGGAGGAGGTTGACTCACCACAATACCCCCAAAATGTTCCTGTGGGTCCTCTATTGACTTGGCATCATCCATCAATTGTGTATGATATTCAATTATGAGGGAACTGATCTCCTCGATGTCCGCCATAGTCCCACCAAAAACTTGCCGCCTATCTTGTAAGACCATTAAGAGGACGTTCTCTTGCTCGAGGGCTAGAGAGACCGATATGATAATGGGAAAGGTCTCATTCTCACCTATGTAAGCATATCTAAAGTGAGACGGCAAGGGCGTGAGTTCGAGTTTCGGAGGCGAAAGAATCATTGCGGAATCTACCTCGAACTCAAAGGACTCCAACACAGGTTCGAAATCACTGCAAACAACCGATTTGGATGGCTCGACTGACTCATCCAAAAATTCAAACGACTCATATTCGGGCTGTGAGTCGTCATCATCCAAAAAAGTGAAACATTCATAATCAACATCGGTTGTGTCAACGGTGGTAGGCTCAAGGAGGGACGCACTAGTGGCGTCAAAACTGTTTTCATTAAACAAGAATCTTTCAAGCTCGCAGTCCTCCTGCGTGATTTCGTGAATAGAGCAAACTTCTCGTGTACTAGTTTTTGGCACGGGGGGCAGACTTCCCATCTTATAGATATTGAACTCACTAGACATCTTCCCAAAGGATAGAGTCATGGAGCCATTGCGATCAACCATCTCCCTGATCAGGTGATAATTGCCTCAGAATATGTCTGGAACGCTGGTAGGACCGGTGTTCCTAGGCCAAAGACACAACTCCATTATTGTCACAATAACAATTATTGGACGCTCAATGATAGGAACCATGTTCATCTCATGAACAAGAATGCCCAGACAGCCACTTTGGCAGCATCGTTGGTAGCAATGTATTCAGCCTTTATCGTCTAGTATGTCACGGTATCTAGCTTGGAACTCTTCCAACATACTATCCCTCCACTGAGGGTAAAGACAATGCCTGCGACTGACTTTCAGTCGACCTTATCACTTTGGAAGCTCGAACCAAGAACATTCTTTTAGTGTTTCTCAAGTACTTAAGAATGTCCTTCACAGCTGTCCAGTGATTCTCCTAAGATCCGATTGATTCCTTATCACTACACCTAATGAGTCATCTACATCTGGTTTGGTACATAACATCGCATACATGATAGAGCTTACTGCCGAAGCATAGGGTATTCCTTGCACGCGAGCTCTCTCCAAATCAGTCTTGGAAGACATCTTTTTGGAGAGAGTGATTCCTCAGTAAGTGGGCAACCACCGCATTCAGAATCTTCCATACTAAATCCCGTTAGTATGTTGTTAATGTACCTGGATTTGGGACACTCCCAATATCCATTTAGATTTATCACAATAGATCATAATCCAAAAGATGTAGTAGGTATCATCTAGATCTTCTATTGAGAATCTTCGTGATAAGAGGAGCTTGACCGAGTGTAGCATAGGAAACCATTTCCTATCAAGAGTATGTCATCTACGTATAATACATGGAATACGACCTTACTCTCTACAACCTTCTTGTATATACAAGGTTCATCTACCATTTTGATGAAGTCAAACTCTTTGACTACCATATCAAAACAGATGTTCCAACTCCGCGATGCGCGCATTGATCCTGATGGACTTAAGCATAGCTTTGAAAGTCTCAACTTTTCCATTTACACCAAGAATCTTCTTAAGATCCATTTGCTCCCAATGGGTTTTACCCCTTCAGGTGCAACATGCAAAGTCATACTTTGTTGGTGTACATGGATTCCATCTTTGATCGTATAGCATCCAGCCTTTTCACAGAGTCCCCACTCGTGATAGCCTACCTGAACCTAGTTGGGCCATCATCAACCATAATGCAATCTTCGCTCCCACTGTCACCGAGAAGACCGTAGTATCTCTCAAGTGGATGAGAAACCCTACCAGATTTATGGAGAGGCTGAGGTTCGTTGGAGATTATTGAATTCTTTGGTTTCACCAAATCATCAACTATTAGTTTGTCAAGTTAGAACAACTTCCAGTTCTACCTAATGTCCACAAATTTCTTCACAAGAAATCCCTTTTCTAAAAAGGTGGCATGCTGAGAAACAAAACATCTTTTGCTCCTCAGTTAGGTGGAAGATATACCCTCGCAAATGTTTAGGATATCCTGACAAACTTACAGAACTGACCTTGTCTTGAGCTTGTCCGGATTTTGCTTTTCAACATAGGCTGGACAACCCTATATCTTAACTCGTTTAAGACATGGTCTCTTCCCATTCCATATCTCATACGGAGTGGCAGGCACTGATTTGGATGGAACCCTATTTAATAGGGATGCATCTTCTCAAGTGCATAACACCAAAAAGGAAATAGGTAACTTAGCAGTACTCATCATAGAGCGCACCATATCTCATAGGGCGTGTTCATATCATAATTTTGCATTATTATATTCCCCATTTTTAATCATATTGAAAATAAATGGGTGCTTTTGATCCATGTCTGCTAAATAGTTGCAGGTTACAGGTTCTCGGAACAATACAGTGAAAATAGCGAAAAGACGCTATAAAAGTGAGACTACGACCAACAAATATAAGAATCTTTATCATGCCGCCTACAGTTTGAGGGACAAACGAAGATCAGCAAACAGTTCGATTTCACAAAGCACGAAGGCAGCACAATATTCAAGACTTCAACATGAAGCGAACGGGAAAAATCCACAACACTCTGCACTGTGGAAATCTGGAAGAAACTAGAAGACATTCTGAAGAACCAAGTGAAGAAAATAGAAGGCAAAAGCAAGAGAAAGAAGCCCTGAAGAAATGAGCAAGAGAGCCCACAAGATGGCCGCGGAACCGCGGCCAAACATGCCTTCTGGCCGCGGATCCGCGGCCATATAGGACACGTGTCGGAGCGTCGTTGCGTATCGGTGGGAGTTGGTGCATTGACCCGGTTTTCTTAGGGTATTTTTGTAATTCTAGATATGGATCAGATGTAAACCCTAAGCTTTCTATTCTCTATAAATAGGAACCCTACAGCTCTTTTTGGAGCATGCCTCTTTTTGGGTGTCTCTTTTTGGGTGCCTCTTTTGAGATGCCTCTTTTTATCTAGTTTAAAATTTTTAATTCCTGTAATTGTCAAAGAGTGCATCAATAAAGAAGTAAGTTTTTTTATCTTGCTGTAGTTATTTTAATTTCTTTTCTGCCCTAGTTATTTTTCTGCCCTAGTTAATTTCTTTTCTGCCCTAGTTATTATTTCCCTAATGAGTGAGTAATTCCTTACTTGCTAGGGTTAGGTTTGGGGAAGGTTTGAGAGATGAAAATCTCTCACCCCTTTCTTGCCCGTTATACATTTTAAAGTAGGACTCTATGCATACATACACACACCGCTCACTACGGCACCCTATCCCACGAGGTAGCGGTGATACCATAGTTAAAGACCGGTTGTGTATGATTTCCATGGAGGTTAGGGTAAGAGTTAAGAAAGGACGGACAAGGACTAAAGGGAAGAAACCTAGTTTCTTCCCGATCGTGCTAATCTCCTTTGTTAATTATTACCTTAACACCTAAAAATTCTTAATTAGGGCAAAGAAAGCGGTGAGAATAATTGATTTTCCAAACTAACCTAATTTTAACCCTAGCAAGCTTTTTTTTTATCTTTTATCTCATTCTTAGATCTTAAAATAAAACCCAAAATCTTTTGGATTTAACTCGTTAATACATAAAGAAAAAGAATCCATCTTCCTGTGGACCGACCCATACTCAACCAGCTAGCTACCAAGCGACACCGTTCTTGATTGCGGTATATTCTTTGATTCAAAAAAGCATGTACGCAAACCATCATACCAATCAAATGGCGTCGTTGCCGGGGAGACGGTAGTCTCTTTTTTTGTGTAATTTCGGCTTAAAAAAAATAAAAAAATAAAAAATTATAAAAATTGAAAAAATTTAAAACAAAAATAAATAAATAAAATAAAAAAATTCATCTTGTACTTTTTGAGAGGTATTGTGTGAATTGTGCAGGTAAAAAAGACGGACAGATTCAGATCTGGAAAATCTCAGTGAACAAATCCAGAAACAGAAGATCTGAACAGACAGAGGAGAATCAAAACATCAAACAGAAAGATTTTGGAGATCTGAACCGACTAGTCAACCGCGGAACCGCGGTCATAGGCAGCAATTGGCGGCGGATCCGCGGCCTGTTGCTGACGTCAGCAACTGAAAACATCTCTGTAATCATTCTTTTCCTCTCTTCTGCCCTCTGTAGTCCTCTGAAAAATTTTCCTGCAGGGTTCTTTGCGCAAAATTCTTCTCCCTTTCTAATAAATTATTTTTGTATAGGATTCTTTGCGCTGCAAAATAATTTTTTTTTTGAAAGTGTTTTAGATTTTTTATGTGTTAATTGTTTTGCATATTTAAAACGGACTTTTAAGGGGGTGTAACACCAATTAAGATTGGGTGGGGATTTCATTACCCTTCCTAAGACCCCAGAAATCACAAAAAACATTTGCATCAACCTTCGAGTTAATAAAAAATATTAGACTCAGCCAATAAGGACTGTCGCGCTCAATAGGACAGTGGAAAGGTTGTAGGCATCGGTCGTTTATCTAAACCAAACTTTGTAGTGCCTAGGTTAGACAAGTAGGAAAGGTAATTTTAAAAGGCCCGTCTCACGGTGATTTATGAGCGGATCCCTCCTTTCTTTACTTGTGCTTACCTGGCCACAATTGGCGGTGAAGAGGCGATTTGAGGATCTCACAACTTGCCCTTTGGAACAGTTAGAAGCAGTCTAGTTGACTTAGGAGACCCTAGCTCTAGGCTTGATTGTGCATGCTTATATTGTGACTGTTTGAAAGTGTGTAATAGTCCGTACAAATTTTGCAAAAACTCTTTCTAAAAAAAACACTTTCAAAAATTTCAAAAACCCCAAAACAAACAATTTCTAAAAAAAAATAAAATTTTTAAAAAATAAAAATAAAATCATCACATTCTTTTTCTTCTCCTTTCTTACATCATGGGTACTCCACCTCGCAAAACTCTTGCCGAAGTTTGGTACCCTCATCCAAACATTGCTTCCTACGCGCATTGTTTTGGTCGAATTACGGACGACCCCTCCATGCCCAAAATTTCTTTGAAAGATCGAATAGAAGCGTTTAGGAGAAATAGTTGGACTCCGCAATCCACTTTGTATCAACCATTTCAACCTTCACCACCTTCTTACGTTGATACTCCTTTTTCGAGTCCTGTTGTAACTCCGAAACCCATGTCTATTGCTGAACATATTGAACAATCTCGTAACCGATCTTTCACTCCTTTCAACACTTCCAGTTCTTGGGATCAACAAGTCCATTCACCTTTTTATCCAAATGTTGATCCTATTCCTGTCCAACCATTCAATTCCTACCAATCCTACCCGACTTTCGCACCTTCCCTAGACATTGCTTCTACACAGCCATTTGGGAGTTTCCAGAATCCAAACAATTTTAATCTTTTACTGAAACCCCTTCACAACCCATGTATAGTCTGGAACAGTCGTTGTAACCTTATATTGTAGCGACAAACCAACAGATCAGGCGGTTGGATGCGTCCATGGCCGCCCTTATACAACCTAGTGACCCGGTAGCTAGTTTCCAACTAGCTCCAAAAATTCCAATGTATGATGAGGCGGTTGGACAGATCGAGAATTTGAGTGGAGAGAGTGAGCTATACACCCTTCCAAATCAAACCTACCCATCCCCAATTGAATCCCACAACTCCGGTTTTTAATGTCTATCAAGTGTCCCAAATGATCCACCAGTTGAAGATAAAACGTGTAATGAGTTGTGCGACTTTGTAGTGTTTGATTTACCTGATTGTGAAGAGTCCCTTTCGAGCGAACCCACACCCAATTCTTTTAACCTCTACACCTCCACTCTAGAACCTGAATTGATAAATATCCATGTTTTTGATGAGGTGTCCGAAAAAATTGATTTTCACTTGATTGAGGATATTGACGCAGGGAAATTTTGGATGATGAACCCGCAGATTTGGCCGAGTTTTTTTTCTCCAATTCATCATCCCGAATCATTAAATGTTTTTCCCGAACTTCATATGCGTCTTGATTTTGATGAGAATGACATGGATAACCTAAATTTTGAGGAGAATATTGAGGAAATTATTGAGGATAAACCAATTTTGTTTGATGAGTCGGATTTGCCAATTCATCCTGTTCTTTCCACTGACTGTGTACACCCTCCTGAACCTTTAACTGTGACCCTTCCTAAATCACTCCCCTTCGTCCTTTCCATCGTTCCGACCGTGCAAGAGACCGTATCCCTTTCATTTTCATTGTCTGGTTTACCAAGTTCGACGTACCCATGTTTGCTCACGAATCTTGAGGGATTTGACCTCATTTCTCGGTGGGTTAATAGATTAGCACAATCGTTTTTTACACCTCGGTCATTACAAATTGTGCTAATTTATACACTCCATCTCCACCCTCAAGTTCGTATTCAACTTCTTTCTCCCACTTTCTCAGGTTCTTCTTCTATTCTTTCTATAATTTCAGTGAGTGTTGATGAATCACAATCCGATAATTCAAGTTTGATCATTCCAGAAAGCCAACTTGATTTGGATACTTTTGAAAATGAGGTAGATGAGTTTTTCGAGACTCCTACCTCCATAATTTTTGACAAATCAAGTCTGATAAATTCTGGCACAAAATTTACTGACAGCAAAATGTTCAATTACATCGATGAGAGTTTTGAAGAACTTTTTGCTGACGAACTGGCATTCCTAAATGACACGGATTTTGTGATTAATCAACCTACACCTGAAGAAGTCGAACCACCATCATTTCTTTTTCCCTTCCGCCATTTTTCTCCTCCACCGAGACCGTATACTGTTTTTATCTCCACACAGTCTCGTGTGTTTCTCATTTCTTTTCTCTACACTCCATTCTTTCACCAACCACACCATTATAACGATAAAATTTTTGAATGGCCGGTGCTAACTTTTGGCCTGTGTAAGGCCTTGTATAGCTTGATACTGTGTTTTTCTCCCCCTTAACTCTAAACTTTAATGTTTAAACAGTGGAAACAATATTTCACTTAAGTTTTGGGGGGGAGGGCTTTTTGTGTATATATATCTTGTTTTCTTTTTCTGTTAATTAAATAAATAAATATATATATATATATATAAATAAAAAAATAAAAAAATAAAAAATAAACAGGGGAGTGCCGACAATTTTGACCCTCTTGGTGTAGCCTGATAGTGAGGACACTGTCAAGTTTAAGTTTGGGGGTGTGCTCGGTAAGTTTTCTTCCTTCGCATTCATGTCTATATTTTTGCATTTGCATACTTATTTTAAAATCCATACAAATCAAAAAAATTTAAAAATTATAAAAATTAAAAAATTCAATTTTGGCCAAAATTGACTTAAGTTTGACAAGATGGTTAACTAGCTAGGAAAAACTAGATCCTAAACTTAGTAAATTAAAAATCCTAAAAATAACCTTTCTTAAAATTTAACGGTAGAAAATATATGTCCTTGTAGTTTACTTAGAAATAGGCAAATTTTGAGTTCACTTCTTGGGCTAAGTCAAAATAAGGGAAGAGTATAGAAATTTTTATTGAAGTGTAAGTCTGAAAAATAATTCCGAATCTTAAGTCTAAATTCTAAAAATATATACCCTACAACTTGCACAAACACGAACCTTGAAACTTGGAATAGTAGAGAATACCTTGAAATGCTCTTGTCTAGAATCCTTAGTATGAAGGAAAATAAAATTATGAGTGTGAATAAAGATATATAAAAAAAAAATGAACACTGGTTTTGTAATTACTTATGGCTGCGTAAAATAAAAAAATATATAGCGAGGGTGCTTTATCACCCAGTGCCTTAGACCAACTGGTTTGGGAGTCACTGCTAAAGCCTTAAGTATTACAAGACGAAGAATTACGCCTTAATGTGCAAACACATTTTGTAATCGGTCGTTAGTACCTCAAGAAGTATTAACGGTCGTATGAAGGATGTGTGAGTAGTTTCATCTAAAAATTCACCAACTAAAAGTACTTTGGACGATGGACAAGAGTATAATAGCTTGAATTGAATTTCCAAGTGTAGGGGTGATACATACATACACGTAGGGGTATATGATTGGGGTTTTGATGAGAGATAGGAATGAAAAATAGGACTTATATCTTTAGTAGAGATGATAAAAATTCCTAAGTTGAGATGGAACCTTAGAAGGAAAACTCAAAAGATACTAAAAGCTAAATAAATTTACAGAACATATGCAATTTTAAGTTAAATGATAAGGAAGCGTGAAAAATATGGGTTGATAATTTCTGAGTCGAAGATAATAGAATTTCTTACTAGAAGACCGAATTGAAGAATAAAAATCAATAGGCCAAATTGATAGGATTTTGTGGGTAGTATTCGCTGAAAACCCTCAGGGGACAACACTTCTCCTACTAGGGACACCTAGAGATTTAACGGCTTGTTGCACGAGCTCAGTGCAATCGCGTTTCGCTGCGAAAGTGATGTTAGGCTTTTTCTAGAATTGTCACGCCCCGCTTCCCAGAGTGCGCTAAGATAGGCACGTGACAGAGCTAACCATGCTACCTGTGGATAGGAAAAATCCCTCCACAGTCACATTACGGCTGTAGAGATATCAAGAACAGGAAAGTAAATAAACTATCTAGTACATGTCCATGAGCCAGAAAAAACGAGTCAAGAAATAATATGCGGAAGCAATAAATCCAAGTAACAATAACATCTGGAAAGTAAGGAAATAGCTAACTGGATACCAACAAGATCCTCACTGCTCGGCCTGACGGCGGAAATACTCTTGATCAGCCTGCGACAAAGGTAGAGGATCTGGGCCATGCAAAACGCAGACGTCAGTGCGTCATAATATCAATAATTCTAAGCAAGCAGGATGTGATGAAATATGCAGGCATGAAGTATGAACTGTAACAAGTCATCAGTAACAAGTAAACAGTAACATGAATATAGATCAGTGTACAGGATATAAACATGTGAAGTGCAGCGAGTAGTCTAAACTGTGCTATAGGGTTATCTACTCTAAACTTATTCGAAATCAATTAATGTAATTCTCAGCGTAACCCATCGGTCTATGCCCCGTTCATTCCCCATGGGACCACGGTAAAATGATGTAATAGACTGTGAGTCTATGTCCCGTTCATTCCCCACGGGACCACGGTAACATGATGTAATAGCTCTTTGAGTTACGTTCAGCTACATTATTGATTTCCCCATACCCCCAAGGTTATGTGTGTAAGTCAGGTATTGATAAATCTGGAGCTAATGCCAACACAGGATTAAGCAGGTACAGGTTTGTCTGTACAGACAACAAGATATGTCCATCGGGACAACATGTTAGGATTGTCGGCATTAGAAACAGGATCAGGTAACATGTCAAGTAGTGATATATTAGGTCATGACAGGTAGTACACATGTGTCAAGCGGATGCTCATACTAAAACTGTAGCAAGTACGGATGCACGGTAACGCATGGATGCACAAATATTTTGTCAGGGGTTACATCATGACTATGTAGGATGCACAATTATCAAGCATGGTGCACTAATACAACAGTAACATGAAATAATATGGTCTCGGCGTGCAACTAGATATGTAATAAACCGTACGGATACAGACGGATACTATAAAACTGTAAATCGGTAAAATTTGCTGAATAATAAAACACAATCACTATTATTTATTAAATAGATATTGATATAATAATATTAACATGGATAAAATATTCAAACCGATTAATAACTATAAAAGTGGTATTGATTAACCATGCACAAGAAAGTTCCGTTCAGAAATTCAGCGTCACCCTGATTTGTAAAATAGCTTAAAAATAACAAACGTTCTCCAAAAGGGACGTGTCTTATACCAAAACGAAGATAATTCGATAATGTTTTCATTTTTATAAGTATAAGCATCTCAGGTTGTCCCTACAAAAAGCTATGAACATTCGAAGTTGAAAGTTTGCTGCTGGAATTTCCCTGGACAGCAGTTTAGAGATATTTTCATTTTCATTTTACGTTATTTAAACAATTTATTTTGCAAGTAAATATTTCATAGAGTTATAGTATTCTGAGTTAGATTCGTAACGAACTAAAGAACGTATACTAATGATTTTTCTATGATTTATAATGAATTTTATAAGGTAAGGTGTACAGTAAATTTCAGATTTGTCGTATTCGCTTTGCAACGACGTTTCATGTGTAAACTATAATATTTTCAAATGTATAACATTATAAAATGAAGATTATAAACTAATTAAAGATAATAATAAGAAATATTACGACGATATATATTTTAAATGATATGGATGCAAACGGGTATCACATAATCGTAAAATGATAAACTAACAAGTGCGGAACATATAACTAAGCAATATGAAATGTAACTATTCAATTTGATGCAGTATATGATAGTATAGTATGTAACAAGATAAGTTTTCATGACCTAGATCTGAAATGATATGAATGGATGCAAACGGAACATCGAAAAGTTATAAAACTAAACATGGGGTGCATGATTTTAAATACAGGTATTCCATTTGTTAAAATAGATGCGTCTAAAGTAATGTAGCATGTAATTAAGATTGGTTTGCATGCCCTAGATCTGAAATGCACTATACAAATGTAAACGGAACGTCGAAAGGCTGTATTATGAAACATGGGATGCTTGATTTAAAATACAGGTTTGATATTTATTTAAATAGGTATATAACGAGTTATATAGCATGTAGCAAGATTAACTTGCCTAGACGGAACAAGAACGGATGTGTACGGAACGTCCTTCATCGGCGAAATGTCACGACGCACGCACGGTACACGGAATGGTTCCAAACAACACACGAGGGTGATCACGCAAGTCAGGTACGTTCACTGGATCACTCGGATCGTCAGCGACGAGCACGGCTCCGGCGGTGATCACCGGAATTAATAAAGAAGATCAAGAAAAAGAAAGAAGAAGAAGAAGTAAGAAGAAGAGGCTGTGTATTAAATAAGGAAAGAAAAAATTAAATAAATAAAATATATATAAATATATATATATGCAGAGGAGAGAGAGGGAGAGAAAGAGGGTGTTAGTTTGTTAGGAAATTAGTTTAGATTTAAATTTTAAAAAAAATCTTTTATTAGTTAACTAAATTTTAATTTGTATCAATTTATAAAATTAATATTATATAAATAAAATTTGATAGTCTGGTAAATACAAACATAGTCCAAAACATACCCGGGTCGGGTCTAAAATTCAGTTTTAAAATACGAAAAATATACATATCGACCAAAATAAAAAATAGATGTCCGGATAACGAAAATGCATACCCCCAAGAACGGATGCACGTACCTGCACGTAGCCATCCAAACAAGTCCGTTTCACTGAACGGGACGAGAACAAGATACGCGGATGCTACGACAGGGTCAGGGGTATCAAGCAGGCTATGCTAGATATTTTTAAAATATTTTACTTGACTTTAAATGTTATATTAAAATGCAGATGCCAGATAAAATGCCAGTATGCAGTAAAAATGAAAATGCACGAATCCATGTAACAGGTCAGGATAAATCATGAACATGAATCAAGATAGGTTTCAAGCAAGCGGGTCGGGTAAAATGCAAATACAAATGTCAAAATACTATTCGCACCCAAAACACAGTAAACCAAGAAACTACCATAAATAAGTAAATACTTGAACTGGAATTGGTATAAATGAACTAGGGTATTACATTATACCTAACTACAAAAAGAATTTCGTCCTCGAAATTCCCAAGACAGGAAAAGGTAAACAACATGAATCTATAGGAATAGGTGTCGAAAGTTCTGTCGAATTTCTTCTTCTCGTTCCCAAGTCGATTCTCCATGCGAGCGATTTTCCCAAGAAACAAGTACGAGAGGGATAACCTTGTTATTAAGGACCTTTTCTCTTCGATCAACAATCGACATTGGTCATTCCTCAAAGGTCAAATCCTCTCTTACAGTCAGCTCCGAATGATCTAGCACGTGTGCTTCATCTCGAACATACTTACGGAGTTGAGATACATGAAACACGTCATGAATATTTGCCAAAGATTGTGGTAACGCCAATCGATAAGCCACTTCTCCAACACGCTCCAAAATCTCGAAAGGCCCCACGAATCGAGGACTAAGCTTGCCTCGACTCCCAAAACGAATCACTCCTCTAGTAGGTGATATCTTCAAGAATACCAGATCACCAACAATAAACTCTAGAGGTCTTCTCGATGTATCGGCCCAACACTTCTGCCGATCTTGTGATGCCTTCATATAATTCCGGATAGTATTAACTTTCTCCACGGTTTGCACGATCAAATCCAGTCCCAACAATCTTCGTTCTCCAACATCGTCCCAACAAACATATGAGCGACACTTGCGACCATACAATACTTCGAATGGAGCCATCTGAATAGTCGCCTGAAAGCTGTTGTTGTACGAAAACTCCACCAAGTGTAGATGATCCTCCCATGAACCCTTGAAGTCCAATATGCAAGATCTCAACATATCTTCAAGAGTTTGGATTGTTCTCTCCGACTGGCCATCTGTCTGAGGATGATAAGATGTGCCAAACTTCAATCGCGTCTCTAAACTTTCCTGTAAACTTCTCCAGAAGTGCGATAAGAATCGGGTGTCACGGTCGGACACGATGCTCACAGGTACTCTATGTAATCTCACAATCTCCTGCATATACTGTTCTGCTAACGCTTCCATTGATTGACCAACTCGAAATGGTATGAAGTGAGCTGCCTTGGTCAATCGATTAACAATCACCCAAACTGCATTGTTTCCCTTTGGACTCCGCGGTAAAGCTGTCACGAAATCCATGGTTATATGTTCCCACTTCCATTGAGGAATCAGAAGTGGTTGCAATAAACCAGCAACCCTTTGATGTTCAGCCTTAACTTGCTGACACACCAAGCGCTTTGCTACAAAGCGAGCAATCTCCCTTTTCATGCCTTCCCACCAGAAATGCTGTCGTAGATCACGGTACATCTTCATGCCTCCTAGATGTACGGAATATGCAGAACTGTGTGCCTCCTTCATAACTTCTTCGCGAATATCTCCTTTTGGAACACACAAATGGCTAACGAACCATCTTCATGAATTAACAAGTCCGTTCGAAGTCCAGCTTCAACCTGTTCTCGAAACCTTTGCAATCTTGGGTCCTTCGACTGCGCTGCTTTAATACTCTCGATCAATGATGACTGTACTTGCAGCTGCATCAACTGTCCGGAAGAATGCAGTAGCACGATCTCCAACTCGAATTTTCGAAAGTCTTCCATAAGCTCCTTCTGTGCAGTCAACATCCGAATTGCTGGCAACCGACTAAGCGCATCCGGCACTACATTAACTTTCCCCGGATGATACTTGAGATCAAGATCATAGTCTTCCATCAACTCCAACCATCTACGCTGCCTCATGTTAAGCTCTTTCTGTGTGAACATATACTTTAGGCTTTTGTGATCGGTGAATACTTCGACCCTTTCGCCCAGTAAGTAGTGTCTCCAAATCTTCAAAGCGAAAATCACTGCTGTAAGCTCCAAGTCATGTGTTGGATAATTCTTCTTATGGGTCTTCAACTACCTCGATGCGTAAGCTATAACTTTCCCATGCTGCATCAAAATACATCCAAAACCTTTCCCAGATGCGTCGCTGTGAATCACCAATCCTCCGAAACCGTATAGTACGGTCAAAATAGGAGCGGTTATCAATCTTTTCTTCAACGCCTCAAAAGCTGACGCACACCTATCCGTCCATACGAACGGTACTTCCTTACGCGTAAGCTTGGTTAAAGGCTCAGCCAAATGAGCAAAATTCTCCACGAACCTTCTGTAATAGCCAGCAGGTCTAAGAAACCTTCTGATCTCTGCTACGTTCTTTGGAATCAGCCAATTTTGAACTGCTGCAATCTTCTCGGGATCAACGGCGATTCCATATCCGGATACGACGTGCCCCAAAAACTTCACTTCTTCAAGCCAAAACTTGCACTTGCTCATCTTTGCATATAATCTTTCTGTTAGTTATATGTATGCCCTAGAGGCCATTGCTATACATAGGATGTATATTGTAGTGGATGCTTGGACATATATAGGGAGGACTTTCTTGTTCGACATGATAGTATGCTATCAGGTTGCTCTTTACCTTAACGTGTACTCTGATTGTCTCTCTGTTACATGTTGGTAAAGCCCATAGGATGTGTACTTGACTGCCTGGACTATGATGCGGACCATACTAGTGGGGACATGGTAGTCCATAAGTACATCCTTCAAGGTCCCTAGTCGTGGGTATATCGAGACGGGGCATCGATATACCAGAGTAGACTAGCGTATACCTTCTCGACCCATACAGATGGGCGATGGATGATCCCATATCCATTGGTGTTTGACATCAGAGATGATATACGGGTGCTCAGTGGAGACTGGGTACACTGGACGGACTTGCTGAGAACTCCCAAATGGTATTATACCTTACGTCAGATGGCAGTTCTCTGGTGACACTGGTACAGAGTAGTCTGTTGACCCGAGATCGTCATAGAGTCTTGTGTGATTCCCACTGTGCTTTGATTTCCACCTTACCACGTCCAAGAGGGCATGCAAAACGGTGGTTTTTGGGTACAGTCCCGAATCACATGGAGGCAATGAGCGATAGGAGGGGATTCGTCTCTCCCGGTATAGGGAGTTGATGTTGCGCTGTGTTCGATTGGCTATAACCGGAAATCCCTGGCCAGGGTTGCTGAGATTTACTGGTAAGTGTTACCAGTAGTTTCTCAAACTGTTATAGACCTCATATCGACACGACTTATCGAGCTATTGGGGTCTGATGTTTACCACCCCTAGGCAAGATATGCGACATATCAGACGATCAGACCGGACTGTACGGTAAGTGTTACTGGTTGGATTCACAGGAGTGTGAGCGGGCTTGCTCGTCGATCTTCTGATCGCTCAATACCCGGGTGGCCGTTACGTTTAGCAGACCGCTTGCGGCTTGTGGGTGCTTGATATGATCATCATCTGTTTCCGGCGTATTGACGAGTCTTTAGAGTCCTACACAGAGGTTTCCTGGCTCAAGCAAAACGAAATGGGAGCGCATATGAGATATGTGCGGGACCGAGAATAATGCGTGTATGTGATACCGTATTCTATTCTCGCGATGAATGTATCGATTGGTTGTATGCGATATAACCTTGTTATCGAATCAATGATTGATTCGATTAGACGATACATTGGATATTAGTCGGTCATATGCGATACGACCGGATCGTTAAATCAAGTGTTGATTTAATGATTTAATGTATAATTATATATTTGATATATTACTTTACATTAACTAATATTGGTTCATTTAAGATGTTTTTCTCACTTGTTTGTGCACATTGTATATGTGATATATTTTTTTGTGCACTTGATTGTATCATGTTTGATGATACATGCAAACTTGGGTGTATGTTTGAATTAAACCATGTTTGGTTAATGGTTAGGGTTTCATTTGCCTTATTTATTTATTTCATTTATTTACTTTTGGCAAGAAACAAAAACAAAAGGTGGTGGCTTTTCTCACTTTGGCTAGAAGCTTCATGAAGCTTCAAAGCACCTTTGACTAAGTCTAAGCCTTTTGTTTTGTTCTTAACCTAACCATTCACCTAACCCTAGTTTATTCTCTACATTCAACCATGGTTGCAAAATGATAAGAATCAATTTCATTTTCTTTTTGAATCAATTCTTTTTCTATCATCTTCTTCTTCTTCTTCATGAAGAAAATGAAAGCTTGCTAGAAAATTGTCAAGTGATGAAATCAAGTGAGAAACTTAAATCCAAAGTGAACCCACTTCCTATTTCTTCATCCTCTACCACTTACCATGTAGTATAGGGTGTTTTCTTCACAAGTTTCATGACTTGGTGAAGTTGGAGCTTGATCTTGAGTTGCCTCGACGTAGATCATCTTCGGCATCGATGTCGACGACCTAGCCCAATCATTTCTTCGACGAAACCATAGCTAGAGTCTGGGATCCGATGATCGCAGCGGAGGGACATCATCACGGAGCTAAGGAAGTGGAGGACCAGATCTACAAAGGTTGTATTTCCATTCACTTAGTAGTTAAGTTGTTAACTTGCTTGCATGTTTCGCCTAATATCTAGTTAACGATCTATATTAGGGTTTCTCGGCACCGGAAAATTTTGAAATTGGCATGGTTGATGCCTTGTGAGACCTCTTGAGCGTGCCTAGGAACCCTACACTTTCTTGCCTCAATGTCTGCAGTGCGATCTTCAAGTGTTCCGCGTGCTCTTCAATGCTCCTCGAGTAGACCAGAATATCATCGATGAACACCACTATAAACTGGTCCAAGAACGGTGAAAAGATTCGGTTCATCAAGTCCATAAATATCGTCGGTGCATTCGTGACTCCGAATGGCATCACTAAATACTTGTAATGTCCATACCGAGTTCGGAACGCAGTCTTGCAAATATCTTCTGATTTAACTCGGACCTGATGATATCCGGACCGTAAATCCAGCTTCGAGAATACCCTCACGCCACTAAGCTGCTCGAACAATTCTCCAATGCGAGGGATCGGGTACTTGTTCTTAATAGTCACCCAGTTTAATTCTCGATAATCGATGCACATCCTCCTTGTGCCATCTTTCTTCTTTACTATAAGAACTGGAGCTCCCCAAGGTGAATTGCTGCTGCGAATTCAACCCTTCTCTAGCAATTCGGTAACCTGCTTCTTTACTTCTTCCAACTCCACTGGTGCCATCGGATAGTACGCCTTTGAGATTGGCGCTGCACCAGGAACAAGATTGATCGCGAACTCCACATCTTGTTTTGGCGGTAAACCCGAGATTTCCTCGAACACGTCCATGAACTCTCAAACTCCAGCTGGCGCTTCCTCCTTATCAACTTCCATTGACGAAAGAACATTGCTTGTCGGCCTAACCCTAAACTCGACTAGCCCGACAGAACTGTTACCTCCAGCAAAACAAACTCCGGATGTCCGGGAATCTGAAAAATCACTTTCTTTGCCCTACAATCAATGTGAGCGTGGAAAGTGAGACCATCAATTTCCAAGACAACTTCATAACTGCCGGTATCGGTCACCAAGAAATCTGCAAAACATAAACTGGTAAGCAATGAAACGGAGAGAACCAAGGTAATAGAACGACCATGAAACAAGGAAATGAAACAAGACCAGGACTCCAAGTTACTTAAATAGAGTACCGCATTGTAACCATGCTGCAGTTCATAGTTACAATCACATAACTCCGTTCAAGTCGCCCAAATCCTAGTATCAGAATCAAAGGAATAGGACGGAAGAAACAATAGGGAACCAAAAGAATTTCAACTCGAGATGCAAAGTTGTTTGCATATCGTCAGGACAGGGGTCAAGAGAAATATATGATTCAAGAATCATGATAACAATGTGGCAGGACATGTTCCTAATCACAGATTTTCTGATTCGTGTATTGGGTATACCCAACTACAAAAGAATCAAACCCGATTAACCTAAATCCTATGGCTCTGATACCAAACAAATCCTTTCAAGCCCCGCTTCCCAGAGTGCGCTAAGATAGGCACGTGACAGAGCCAACCATGCTACCTGTGGATAGGAAATATCCCTCCACAGTCACATTACGGCTGTAGAGATATCAAGAACAGAAAAGTAATTAAACTATCTAGTACATGTCCATGAGCCAGAATAAACGAGTCAAGAAATAATATGCGGAAGTAATAAATCCAAGTAACAATAACATCTGGAAAGTAAGGAAATAACTAACTGGATACTAACAGGATCCTCACTGCTCGGCCTGACGGCAGAAATACTCTTGATCAGCCTGCGACAAAGGTAAAGGATCTGGGCAATGCAAAACCCAGACGTCAGTGCGTCATAATATCAATAATTCTAAGCAAGCAGGATGTGATGAAATATGCAGGCATGAAGTATGAACAGTAACAAGTCATCAGTAACAAGTAAACAGTAATATGAATATAGATCAGTGTACAGGATATAAACATGTGAAGTGCAGTGAGTAGTCTAAACTGTGCTATAGGGTTATCTACTCTAAAGTTATTCGAAATCAATTAATGTAATTCTCAGCGTAACCCATCGGTCTATGCCCCGTTCATTCCCCACGGGACCACGGTAAAATGATGTAATAGACTGTGAGTCTATGTCCCGTTCATTCCCCACGGGACCACGGTAACATGATGTAATAGCCCTTTGAGTTACGTTCGGCTACATTATTGATTTCCCCATACCCCCAAGGTTATGTGTATAAGTCGGGTATTGATAAATCTGGAGCTAATGCCAACACAGAATCAAGCAGGTACAGGTTTGTCTGTACAGACAACAGGATACGTCCATCGGGACAACATGTCAGGATTTTCGGCATTAGAAACAGGATCGGGTAACATGTCAAGTAATGATATATCAGGTCATGACAGGTAGTGCACATGTGTCAAGAGAATGCTCATACTAAAACTGTAGCAAGTACGGATGCACGGTAAAGCATGGATGCACAAATATTTTGTCAGGGGTTACATCATGACTATGTAGGATGCACAATTATCAAGTATGGTGCACTAATACAACAGTAACATGAAATAATATGGTCTCGGCGTGCAACTAGATATGTAATAAACCATACGGATACAGACGGATACTATAAAACTGTAAATCGGTAAAATTTGCTGAATATTAAAACACAAGCACTTTTATTTATTAAATAGATATTGATATAATAATATTAACATGTATAACATATTCAAACCGATTAATAACTATAAAAGTGGTATTGATTAACCATGCACAAGAAAGTTCCGTTCAGAAATTCAGCTTCACCATGATTTGTAAAATAGCTTAAAAATAACAAACGTTCTCCAAAAGGGACGTGTCTTACTAAAATAAATATAATTCAATAAGGTTTTCATTTTTATAAGTATAAGCATCTCAGGTTGTCCCTACAAAAAGCTATGAACATTCGAAATTGAAAGTTTGCTGCTGAAATTTTCCTGGACAGCAGTTTAGAGATATTTTCATTTTATGTTATTTAAACAATTTATTTTGCAAGTAAATATTTTATAGAGTTATAGTATTCTGAGTTAGATTCGTAACGAACTAAAGAACGTATACTAATGATTTTTCTATGATTTATAATGAATTTTATAAGGTAGGGTGTATAGTAAATTTCAGATTTGTCGTATCCGCTTTGCAACGACGTTTCATGTGTAAACTATAATATTTTCAAATGTATAACATTATAAAATGCAGATTATAAACTAATTAAAGATAATAATAAGAAATATTACGACGATATATATTTTAAATGATATGGATGCAAACGGGTATCACATAATCGTAAAATGATAAACTAACAAGTGCGGAACATATAACTAAGCAATATGAAATGTAACTATTTAATTTGATGCAGTATATGATAGTATAGTATGAAACAAGATAAGTTTTCATGACCTAGATCTGAAATGATATGAATGGATGCAAACGGAATATCGAAAAGTTATAAAACTAAACATGGGGTGCATGATTTTAAATACAGGTATTCCATTTGTTAAAATAGATGCGTCTGAAGTAATGTAGCATGTAATTAAGATTGGTTTGCATGCCCTAGATCTGAAATGCACTATACAAATGTAAACGGAATGTCGAAAAGTCGTAATATGAAACATGGGATGCTTGATTTAAAATACAGGTGTGATATTTATTTAAATAGGTATATAATGAGTTATATAGCATGTAGCAAGATTAACTTGCCTAAACGGAACAAGAACGAATGTGTACGGAACGTCCTTCGTCGGCGAAATGTCGCGACGCGCACACGGTACACGGAACGGTTCTAAACAACGCACGAGGGCGATCACGCAAGTCAGGTACGTTCACTGGATCACTCTGATCGTCAGCGACGAGCACGGCTCTGGCGGTGATCACCGAAATCAAGAAACAAGATCAAGAAAAAGAAAGAAGAAAGAAGAAGAAGAAGTAAGAAGAAGAGGCTCTGTATTAATTAAGGAAAGAAAAAATATTACATAAATAATATATATATATATATATATATATATATATATATATATATATATGCAGAGGAGAGAGAGAGAGAGAAAAGGGTTGTTAGTTTATTAGAAAATTAGTTTAGATTTAAATTTTAAAAAAAATCTTTTATTAGTTAACTAAATTTTAATTTGTATCAATTTATAAAATTAATATTATATAAATAAAATTTGATATTCTGGTAAATACAAATATAGTCCAAAACATGCCCGGGTAGGGTCTAAAATTCAGTTTTAAAATACGAAAAATATACATAACGACCAAAATAAAAAATGAATGTCCGGATAACGAAAATGTATACCCCCAAGAACGGATACACGTACGTGCGCGTAGCCATCCAAACAAGTCCGTTTCACTGAACGGGACAAGAACAAGATGCACGGATGCTATGACAGGGTCAGGGGTATCAAGCAGGCCATGCGAGATATTTTTAAAATAATTTACTTGACTTTAAATGTTATATTAAAAATGCAGATGCCAGATAAAATGTCAGTATGCAGTAAAAATGAAAATGCACGAATCGATGTAACAGGTCAGGATAAATCACAAACATGAATCAAGATAGGTTTCAAGCAAGCGGGTCGGGTAAAATGCAAATACAAATGTCAAAATACTATTCGCACCCAAAACACAGTAAACCAAGAAACTACCATAAATAAGTAAATACTTGAACTGGAATTGGTATAAATGAACTAGGGTATTACAAGAATAAAACTAGTTTTGCTCGGGACGAGCAAAAGATAAGTTTGGGTTTTTTTGTTCATATCATAATTTTGCATTATTATATTCCCCATTCTTAATCATATTGCAAATAAATGGGTGCTTTTGATCCATGTCTGCTAAATAGTTGCAGGTTACAGGTTCTCGGAACAATACAGTGAAAATGGCGAAAAGACGCTATAAAAGAGAGACTACGACCAACAAATATAAGAATCTTTATCATGCCGCCTACAGTTTGAGGGACAAACGAAGATCAGCAAACAGTTCGATTTCACAAAGCACGAAGGTAGCACAAGATTCAAGACTTCAACACGAAGTGAACGGAAAAAGTCCACAACACTCTGCATTGTGGAAATCTGGAAGAAACTAGACGACATTCTGAAGAACCAAGTGAAGAAAATAGAAGGAAAAAGCAACAGAAAGAAGCCCTGAAGAAATGTGCAAGAGAGCCCACAAGTGTAAGTCGATGTACAACAACCCACGAGTTGCGGGAAGGCGGAAATATGAAAAATGATCTTGTTTTGTATGCAAACATCGACTAACTGAAGATCTTTTCTAAACGATAATTAACAACAACCATAGAGTTCTTAGCTACTATGTAAAGAGATTATACCTAATGATTCTAGTCCTTCGTCTTTATGATCTCTTCGTCCTCCTCGGCCTCCTTTCCGTGATAGATGATCCACTCGAGAACCCTAATCCAAGCTATTACCTCTAAACTTGAGATTACTTAGTTTCTCTAGTTGCTAATCAAAGTAAATAAGATGATATAGAGTTAGGTTATGGAGTGTTTAGTCTATTCTAATCCTTGGTCTCAACTCATGAGTGGTAGGATTAGGGTTTGAAGAGAGAGTGGGCTTGAGGAGAGAGAAGGTGGAGATGATAATGAAATGAAAAAAGCTTCTCACTTGAATATATGAAGCATTCACTATATGAGTCATTAAGCTATTAATGATGCATTAATGACATGATGAATCACACAATATGAGTCACAATTGCATTTAATGAAAATGCCATCTTAACCCCCAAGTCACCATCCTTCTAGAAACTTCCAGGAAAATTACGAGAACGCCCCTCCCATCCGTGAAAACACGGAAAAACTTTAGACTGTATAAATCCAATAACCCGATACTAGAATTTGGCTTAAACCAAAGCCGGCTAGTAAAAACTGTCCGAATGTCGTACGTGTGTTTAAACACGTATGCGTCCGAATCCTTGTCGTAAAACCATACGAGCTCTATATCGTTTCACCTGGAGTTGGGAAATCTCTGTGTGGGACTCTAAAGACTCGACTTCTACGCTGGCAGTGGATTTAACTACAGACCGCAAGTGGCACTAGCTGTACGTAACGGTCCCCAGGTAGATGTCGATAAGAAAGCCGATGAGGAAACCCATCCGAAATCCTACTGAGCCTGTCCGTGACAATATCCGCGCAGTCCGGTCTGTTCGTCTAAGAGTATCGCATGTATGGTCTAGGGAGGTGGTGGACGTCAGACCCCTAATAATCGTACAAGTCGTGTCGGCATGGCTCAATACCATCCGAGAATCTACTGATCAGTCCATCAGTAATTCTCAATCAGCCCTGGCCAGAGACTTATGGTAATGACCAACCGATCACCGTGCGATATCAACTCCCTATACCGGGAGAGACGAATCCCTAACAGTCACTCACTGTCTCCACGTGGCTCGGGACTGTGCCCAACTAAAACCTGTTTGCACGACTCCTTTGAACCGTGGTAGGGTAGTAATCAAAGCACAGTGGGAACTCACACGAGACAAATGACGACCTTAAGTCAACGGACTATCTGCACACATGTCACCTGAGAACTGCTATCTGACGTTAGGTATAAATACCATCCAGTCAGTTCTCGGCGAGTCCTGTCCAGTGTACTCACACCCAGTGAGCATCTGTATACAATCTTAGGTGCACTCCACCAATGGCTGCGGGACCAATCCATCGCCCCTCCTCAGGGTCTAGATATGTATACACTAGTCTACTCCGGAGTATCGATGCCCAGTCTCGATACTCCTGCGACCAGGGACATCTAAGGATGTGCCTATTGACTATCCAGCTCCCACAAGTATGACTGCCATCACAACGCCGGTAGTCAGGCAAACACCCTATGGGCTTTATCAACATGTATATATAAATACCAAGTAAAATATATCATACGTTAAGATAAAGACAAACCAAATAGCGTACTATCATATCAAGCAAGACTGTCATGTACATACATATCCCTAGTATCCTATACAATGAAGGCATTTAGGGCATATATATCCAACAATCTCCCACTTGCACTAAGGCCTATAATTGGCGCAATGAGTACCCACTGTCTGTACTAGATCCAGTTGCTGGCGTACCGCATGCCCAGCATCTCAAACAGCCTCTAGAACTGCACTTGAGGGATGGCCTTGGTGAATGGATCTGCCGTGTTGTCTTTTGTGTCCACTCTCCGTATCTCGATCTCCCGATGATCTACGATCTCCCTGATCAGGTGAAACCGTCTTAAGATATGCCTGGATTTCTGATGGGACCTTGGTTCCTTCGCTAATGCTACAGCGCCATTGTTATCACAATACAAAAGTATTGGATTGGCAATGGACGGAACCACCTGAAGTTCAGAGATGAACTTCCTCATCCAGACAGCCTCTTTTGCGGCTTCACTAGCAGCTATATACTCAGCCTCCATAGTTGAGTCTGCTATGGTATCCTGTTTGGAGCTCCTCCAACATACCGCCCCTCCATTGAGGGTAAACAAAAAACCCGAAATGGATTTAGAATCATATTTGTCACTTTGGAAGCCGGAGTCGGTAAAAGCCTCTACCTAGAGGTCCCCATTACCGTAAACTAAGAACATCTCCTTAGTCCTTCTCAGGTACTTGAGAATGTTCTTTACCGCTATCCAATGCTTCTCACCTGGGTCAGACTGATACCTGCTTACCACACTAAGTGCGTAAGCTACATCCGGTCTTGTACATAACATCGCATACATTATAGATCCTACTGCCGAAGCGTAGGGTATAATGCCCATGCGAGCCCTCTCTTCATCAGTCTTTGAAGACATCTCTTTGGAGAGGGTGATTCCGTGACAAACGGGCATATTACCGCGCTTGGAATCTTCCATACTAAATCTCTTTAGTATAGTGTCAATATACTTGGACTGTGAAAGTTCCAACATTCTATTAGATCTATCACGATAGATCTTAATGCCCAGAATGTATGATGCATCTCCCAAGTCTTTCATAGAGAATTTCTGTGACAAGAAGAGCTTTACTGATTGTAGCATAGGGACATCATTCCCTATCAGTAGTATGTCGTCGACGTATAAAACGAGGAAGACTACTGCTCCTTCTACAATCTTCCTATAAATACATGGTTCATCTACATTTTTGATAAAGTCAAATTCTTTGACTGTCTCATCAAAGCAGATGTTCCAACTTCGTGATACTTGCTTTAATCCATAGATGGATTTAAGCAACCTGCACACTCTTCCGCTGCTCCCACTGTCTAAGAAACCTTCTGGTTGATCCATGTAAACACTCTCTTCTAAATGTCCATTTAGAAAAGCTGTTTTTACGTCCATCTGCCAGATTTCATAGTCATGGAAGGCAGCAATCGCAAGCAGGATTTGAATGGATTTAAGCATAGCTACAGGTGAAAAGGTTTCATCATAGTCCAATCCTGGTCTATGACAAAAACCTTTTGCAACGAGTCTAGCTTTGTAGGTTTCCACTTGTCCAAATGCACCAATCTTCCTTTTGAAGATCCATTTGCATCCAACTGGTTTTACTCCAAGAGGAGCAATTTCTAAAGTCCATACTTTATTGGTGTACATGGATTCCATTTCGGATCTCATAGCATCCAGCCATTTCATCGAGTCGCTACTCGTGATAGCCTGCTGAAAACTAGTAGGCTCATCATCATTGATGATGCAATCCTCTCTATCCCCATCTAGAAGAAAACCATAGTATCTTTCAGGAGGATGAGAAAGCCTACTAGATCTGCGGAGTGGCGTTGGTTCGTCATGTTCTATTGAAATCTGAGGTTCTACTAAGTCCTCGGTAGCAGTTTGAGGTTCTGGAATTTCTTCCAACTCTACCGCGCTCCCACTAATTTCTTTTGCAAGAAATTCGCTTTCTAAGAAGACAATGTGGCGAGCGACAAACACCTTTTGTTCTTCAGTGTGGTAGACCATATACCCCCTTGAATGCTTGGAGTATCCTACAAACTTGCATAAAACCGATCGTGCCTCGAGCTTGTCCGGATTATGCTTTTTAACATATGCCGGACACCCCCATATCTTGATATACTTGAGATATGGTCTCTTCCCGCTCCACATTTCATATGGAGTGGTAGGCACAGACTTAGTTGGAACTCTATTCAATAGGTATGCTGCGGATTCTAGAGCAAATCCCCAGAAGGAAAGTGGCAACTCAGCACTACTCATCATTGAACGCACCATATCTAATAGCGTGTGATTCCTCCTTTCTGATACACCATTATGCTGAGGTGTATAAGGCGGAGTAAGCTGAGAGAGAATTCCATTCTCTTTTAAGCATTCAAGGAAACTGGTACTTAAGTATTCTCCACCTCGATCAGATCCAAGTGTCTTGATGCTTTTACCAGTTTGTTTCTCTACCTCATTTTTATACTCCTTAAACTTCTCAAAGGCCTTGGATTTATGTTTCATTAAGAACACATGTCCATACCTAGAGAAGTCATCAGTAAAAGTGATGAATTAGGAGTGACCGCTTCGTTCATGTATAGACATTGGACCACATACATCACTGTGTACAAGTCCCAAGAGTTCTGTAGCTCTTTCTCCGTGTCCGGTGAACGGAGATTTGGTCATTTTTCCTTTAATACATGATTGACAAGTTGCATATGATGAATATTCAAACGGATCTAAATATCCATCTTTATGTAACTTAGTTAACCTTGTTTCATTTATATGACCAAGTCTACAATGCCATAGGAAGGCTTGATTTGAATCTGGAGCCTTTCTTTTAAGCGTGTTTTGAATATTGAAAATTTGAGGTTGATTAAGTATGTATATGCCGTTTTCCAGTGTGCCAAACCCAATCAGTTCTTGATTTAGGAGAATGTTCATGACATTTCTTTCAAGCGCAAAATTATATCCTTCATTAGATAACAAAGATACTGATATAATATTGCACAACATACTGGGAATACAAAAACAGCTGTACAACACCAAAATGTGCCCACTAGTCAACCCTAGGTGATATTCCCCTATTGCAATTGCATCCATATGCATTCCATTGCCCATCCGGAGATACATATCACCTGTCCCCAGTACTCTACTATTTCTCAGATCCTGCAAAGAATTACATATGTGAGAACCAGAACCGGTATCAAGCACCCATGATGTAGAGTTTACTGAAAGACAATTTTCGATTACAAACACACCTGAAGTAGAAGCAACCGCTTGCTTCATGTCCTTAGCTTTGAAGGCCTGACAATCCTTCTTCCAGTGCCCTTGCTTGTGACAATAGAAGCATTCGTTCTTTTCTGTCTTCACCATTCCTTCCTTGTTCGTTCCCTGCACCTTCTTGACCCCACCTTTCGGTTTGGTGGCTTTCATTTTCTTCTTCCCTTTAGCTTTCGCTTTAGATTTAGAAGAGATGATTGGCCAACATACAGAACGGGGGTCTTCTCCTTTTTCAAGGAGGTCTCTGCTACCCTCAACATATTGAGGAGCTTTGGAAGATCAGCTTCCATTTCGTGCATGTTGAAGTTCAGCACGAACTGAGAGAAGGTGTGGGGAAGGGACTGCAAAATCAAGTCGATATACAAATCATTCTCTAGCACGCATCCCAGGTTTGCGAGTTCCTCAATGAGGCTGATCATTTTGAGGACGTGCTCTCCTACAGGCGATCCTGGAGCTAACCTCATCTGGAAGAGTTTCCTTGAGGTTTCGTACCTCGCGATACGGGAGTGCTCCCCATACAATTCTTTGACATGGAGAAAGATGGATACTATATCCATACTCTCGTGCTGTTTCTGGAGTTCATTGTTCATGGACGCCAGCATGATACACTTAGCTCGCTCACAGTCTAGATCCCAGGTTTTGTGAACTTCCTTGTCCACAACTGAGGAATCTGGTCCTGGGATAAGGGGAGGAACAGCGGTGGCAGCATATGCTACTTTGTCATAAGTCAGTGCAATGTTGACGTTCCTTAGCCAATCTTTATAGTTCTGCCCGGTCAGTATATTTTTTTCAAGTAATAGTTTTAGTCCTGTCATGGTAGCTGCCAGAGAGAGAGAGAGAGAAAAGAAAACACTCAGCATATGCTCTTGCAAGTTTAGATTGGTTTATTAATTTATCTAAACAGGATGGCTCCCACTGTTTCCTCAAATCCTTCTTCAAAACTGTCACGACCCGAAAGTACGGAACATGACCGGCACTTAAACTACGAACGTCTCAAGGCGTACGTAATCTAAGTAAACCGAAACCCAGAAATCCAAACCAAGAAAAGTAGTAGAGTGCCGGAAAAACTAACTTAAAGCAAGTAGTTTCAATAGCATAAGCTGAATTATGCGGTTTTTTTAAAAACATCAAAAATTTACTGAAAATTTCGGCAGAGTCTCCTTTGTAAATACTGGCCCCCAAACGGGATACAACATGAATAGTATACGAAATCAAAAAAGGCATCCCCAAGAGGGAGCTAGCTCTTCGTCAATCGATGGTCACAACCACACAAGCAATATAATATACAAGCCAACGGCGAGGATCAAAAACTCAAAAGGAAACTCAAAACCACAAGAAAAAAAAAACGCGCGACTCTAAGGTCGAAAGAATAACATCACCGGTCTCTATCTCAAAAATAAATACATGTTTGGTTGATGGAACTTCTAGATACAACAGAATAATGATATACAAGATACATAATGGGGGTACGATACAAGTAAACCCACCTACCAGCAAATCAGCCGAATGAAACTATGCCCGCAAAGCCGTAATGAAACCTGTACGGCAAACCTGCAAGAAACTGGAGCACAACGGGGGTGAGTTGCCAACTCGTGAATAGAAAAACATCTACGCACAGAAATCGCATAAATAACGCAACCTAGGTCAATGATCATAATATAACCTTAAATATATGTATAACATGCAGCCTATAACGATGGCTAGGGTAAAATCTAACCCGAGTGTGATCTCATGTGCCCGTGTCAGTGCCTCAGGTAGCAATATATCATATGAATGAGGTATGAATGCATGAAAACAGAATACATGTAAATGAAGAAACTGTTTTCATAAATTAATGAGATTTCCTTTGTATTTTTAAAATGAGGTATCATAAATGAAATCAGCATCAACGGTGTCTAGCATCGACACAAAACATAAATCTCAATGTCTCAAAACCTCAGGCTCCGGCTATCCGGACTGGCCTGTATCATCAAATCTCAGTACAATATCTCGAAATCTCAATATGTAGGGCGCCGTCAGTCCAGACTGGCCCCTACCATCCATCTCAAGACCACGACGGTATCCTCCGGATATCCGACGCGTCGGGTAATATCACCGGTCGGTAGTGCTCCCCTGCCAGGCTCAACGTCAACAACACAGCCTTCTCGTCCCGGGGTACCGTACCGGGCCCACCATGTACCCGAAACGGTTCATCCAACTCCTCGAATCGGGTCTCGAAATCCATCAGCAAACTCATGGTGGACGACTCATACATCATGGGAAAAACCGCGCTTTTCATTTGAAAAGAGAAAGAAGAAGTTTGTATATGTTTTGCGGTTTTCCCCAAATCCAGAAAACCTCATGGAAATCCGAATCCAAAACCTCAATAGCACGTAAAAAGTGAATATATGCATGAGAATCCATGAATGCGGCATAACAATGAATAACAGTATGCATGAAGTAGCAGGTAATAACTACAATGTCTAAACTAACATATAAGGCAAGTACACTAATATCATGTCTAAACTATTAGCTAACAGGCTATGTCAAGCAATAATATTTTCTAAGGTGTATGTGATATGGCAATTACCGATGAAGATGTGTGTGAGCCGGAAAGTAAGTGTACGTGGTACATACGCATCATCGGTAATGGTGCTAGTGTCCTAACCACAAGATATCAACAGTAGAATATGAAGCATAATATAAGCATGCGATGCGGAGCGAACCACAATAATGAGAGAGAGCTGAACACTAAACGCAACGATAACTAATCTGCATTAACCTAATATAAGTCCTACAATGGTGCCTTTTGAAAATAACACGAATCGTGGGGTTTTGAAAATAGGGGCTACGGTGTTTTTATGAAAAGATACGTCTTTTGAAATATCCGTAGGATCCCTTGGGCTGTCTTTTAAAATGCCCACGATTCGTTAGTTTTTTTGAAATAGGTAAGAATCGAATCTAATCTAACAACTAAACTAAACTAAAGGGCTAAGCTAACAAGCTGGACTACAGGTAAGGAAACCGCCTAACATCTGAGTCGATACATATACATACCTATATATATATTAGTCGGTGATCCCGCCTCAATAATATCATATCCGATACCATATCTAAAATCAGACATCCCAAGTCAAGAGTGCGGATCAATCATCAAAATATAGCTCGTACGTAAATCCGTCGTACGGCATCCCCAAATCTGGGTACGGGTCAATATCATATTCATCACACTATTCATCCGGTATCCTCTTTATCAAAGATCATAGTCTAAGGTACTGACCTAGGTCTAGTACAATACTGATATCATCAATATAGTCATGGTCTGGCTACTGATCGACAGTCTCATACAAACTGATATCATCAGCACATATCATCATCAAGGGGTATACATCGCCCAATACAACTTAGGATCAAGATCCTAGCATATCATATCTCATATCACGATCACATGTCGACCACTTTATTTATAACACTATTCACCCGTATTGTCGCCCCAAGATCCGCTATAACACCAGGACGTACCTCAAGTACGAATCCTGTCATATCACCGATATCACAATCTCAACACAAATCTCATCGACTCATCTCAATCCCAAGTATCATTCTCAAATCCGTATGTGAACACATAGTCCCATACCTATGTGAACACATAACTATATATATTCCCGCATGAGTACAAAAGAAAGAAGAAAGTATGCAAGTATGGGTGGGTGTGTGCAAGTGTGGTGCGACCGCTACTCTAGGGTTTCGCGACACTCAATCATCCAAGAACACCAAATATCCATATTTATCATCAATAACTCAAACAATATATAAACAATATATATATGTGTGTATACGTGTTCGTATACATCACCACGAACTGCGGGGATGCTATACGCCATCCACCCGACTTCTCCCCGTAGATATAAATCTACTCACCTGGTCCTCGCTCGCCGGTGCCGACGTCGCCACGCGCTTGCTTGTCGTCTCGAAGTCCACATGAGGTAGCTACATATCATAACGCACCATATCGCATTAAAATCCGACTCATGACCAAAACGACGCACGAATCCCACATAGGTCAAAACCTATGGTTGCTTTCACAAATCGACCCAAAAACCCTCGACGTCGGCGTACAAACTCCAAACCATCGATAAAGCTCCCAACACACTCATTTGTACAATTACAAGCACCAATTATAATATAAAATAGCTTAAAATTCACAAAAACCCCAATTTCACTTAAAAAGTCATTTTCCCGAAAATCTAGCAAGCACAAATCACCGTTTTAGTACAAAACTCGATGTATAAAAGAATCTAGCGGCTACAATATTCACTAAATATCTTAAATAAGTCATAAAAACAATTCCCATAATTTAATCTCATTAAATTCCAAAACCCCTATAATTCTAGTTTACAAAATACCTAAATTTTAACAATTTTATAGCAAAAATGCACAAACTACAATCTAGCTTGGATTTTCATGAACTAAAGTATTAAACTACACTTTAAAATGTTAATAATGCCATGAATACCCTAATTATATTTTTATCTCCATTAGTTAATCAAATTCCAAAAACCTAGTTTGCTTAAAAACTTGATTTGGACAAATTAAATGCAACAATTTACATAATAGCAACTAGATTAGGTTTTTCCATGCCCTCACATGCCAAAATACACTTTGTAAACTTAAACAAGTGACAATGACCATATTTGAATTCAAACCCTAACTCATAAATTTTAAATCATGCACTTAAAACCAATTGAAAACATATTTAAACCTAATTAAACACCTAATTAAGCTAACATGAAACAATTACAACACATTAAGCAAAAGGTTAGAATTTATACCCAAATAATTTGAAGCTCGCACAAGCACACTTAGCCTCCCAAATTGAAATCTAAAACCCTAGATCCATGCTAAAGTAGCCAAGGAAAAATGGGTAGGAGGTGGATTTTGATTTTGGTTTGATTTTGTGTGTTTTTCTTTGGATTTTCTTTGATGGAAACAAAGAGAGGAGAAGAGGAGAAAGGGGCTGTTGGGGGGTTGCAGGTTTCGGCCAGAAGTGTGGGGGATTGGGTGAGGGAGGAGAGAGAGTGAGGTGGAGAAAGTTAGATCAAGTCAAAGTCCACTCAAATTCTATCATTTTCTATTCTTTTCTTTTCTTTTCCTTTCTTTTCTTAACTTGAAATTCAAGTGGGGAAATTGATGGGGGCTGCTGAATTCAGCCAAGGGAAGAACTACATGGGGGTGTGTGAGTGTGGGTATGGGTGTGGGGTGATGGAAAATGATAAATACTATACCCCAAACATCCATTTACACTAAAAAAAGCCTTTTTTCTTCAAAAATTTCTAAACCGTTTTGGCAAACGATTTCGTTTCAAAAACCACATGATAAAATTTTGTTTAATGTGTAATGATACACAAAATTTGTTTCAACCCATTCCAGTTTGTAATTTTCCCTAATTAAATGTATTAGTGACGGCTTAAAATAATAATAAATTTTTTTTTCAGAAAATTTGAAATTTCACCAGTGGCTCAATAAACACCAAATACTAGCAATTACATAGCTAGAATATGTATATTTAATTTTTATAATAAGATATTTGTATTTTGACTTTTTACAGAAAACCCCCTTATTTTACCGATTTTTCCGAAATTTCACCGAAACGATTTTCAAAACGCTACAACCTTCCCCCCTTAAAGAAATTCGGTCCCCGAATTTAAATTCAAACTCCCCCCAAATACAAAAACATCTAAGCAGAATCATCAAGTCGTCGGGGCTTCGAAACCATAAGTACATAAAACACATCATAGCGCAATGCATGCGCATGAGCAATGAGCATATAACTCAAATCAAAACTCCGTCAAGCATCCCGCAATCATCGGAGTCATGGTAAAGACACAAATGTCAAATCCAATATAAAACCAATATGATATAACTCGAAACTATACACGTAAATATCAAATCTATATATGAAAATATCTGAAGGAAATGAATGCCAAATATATTCAGGTACTGTCCTCTGACAAGTCCTGCCCAGTACGGAGACACATAGCAAATATCATAAAACGTACTGCTCCATAGAATCAATCCAAAAGTGCGTATGAAAACCCTGTGCGTCCGGTGCGCTCGGAAATCAAAATCCATACATGTGCCAAGCAGGTGCACAAAACAACATCAAGGTGCAACGGTTGTGCACACAACATCGGTCATAGGCAACGTACGTGCCTAACAGCAAAATCAGGTGCATCTGTCATGCACGAAAAATCTCGATTTAGTGCATCTGGTGTGCACCAAAATCGCATCTCAAGACATGCACTCAACATGCGCGAAAATCCAAATCAGGTGCATCCATCGTGCACGAAATCATGAAATCCAGTATCAAGCGCCGAACATGCGCAAAATCAAATCAGGTGCACAAGGTGCACAAAACAAATATCGAGTATCACAATCGAAATCGAAGTCCAGTGCATCTAAGTGCACAAAAGGCGTATCACTGCACTGCAAGCATATATAAACTATACAAAGTGCAGGAACCAAATCGTGTGCGTGCATACGCACAAAATCAACTCAAATATCTAAAACAGTAAAATCACAAACATGTGAAACCAAAGCACGAAAACGATATTAAGTGCAACGACTGTGCGAAAATCGTAAATCCTCAATCATCAAAACCAAATCATGCGAATAAATCACCCAAAACATCGAAATCTAGTATGGCGGAATAGTCCCGCTCAAGCACATACTCAAGAATCTCTGGCCAACTGTCGTGGTTACTCATAGCATGTCTCATCAATGATCAAGAACTCTGGTCTGCTGGCGTGCGTAACATGACCACTCCTGGGTCCTAGTCTTCTCGTAATTCATTCCAGAAAGGTCCTGTCGAGGCTCTCCCAAATCACGTCTCTGCCGAACTGTCCGGAAGTTATCGTCCTTTACTATATCTGTTTCTTGTTCCGGAACGGCTGCATACTCATCGTGACTCCTTCTAGAAGGTATATCCATGCACAATGCCTCGGCATGCGTATCGCATCTCTGATGTCGGCGGAGTGGAACGTCGTCTCATCAAGATCTCGTACGAACCCTTTACTCCACTTTCTCTAATGTCGACTGCTTCGGACTCGTCTCGTCGTGGCTGCATGGACTGAGCTCCAACGACTATCCTCGTATCTGGAGTCTCCCAAGAATGCATCTCACCACCTAGCATCCGAATGAAGTCGAACCATTCGATCGATTCGTCAAAACCTCATAATCCCCCTAGAGCTCAACATCTTGGGCACAGTTTAATAGTATCGAACACATACCACAGCATCGGTGGTCCAGCCATAGAAGGGCAAACCCAAGCCTCACTAATGGTGCTGTGGAACTGCCGCAAACCCTAAGGTTCAAAGTCTTTCACACGGTCATTATGTCGAGTTAGGGTTTCATTCTTCTAGAGGGACCATAGAATTGCCTGCATGTCCTTCCGACTACTTTAAACTTGGAATAATAGGTTTCTGACATTCGATCGCCTCTGTCGACTCTCAACGTCTACGCATGAAGTTGTCTCCAGCTGGAATCAATCTATCTGATGACCTCGCATCGGGGTAGGCGAACAATCCACCTGTCCTAGTCATTCGTCCTCGATGACTAGCGACCTTCTATCATCTCTTCGTACTACTCGTACTGCAATAGCTCCAACATCTGGGGAAATATCTCGTCATTCGCAGCAATAGCTGGCTCACTCGTCCGTACGCTGAACAGTGCCTCAATCATCATGAGTAAGCAATACACCAACGGTCATCAAAATCTGGCTGGCCTCTGTCAGTGGCTCAATTCTCTAGTGCTGATCGGCACGTCCAAGTAATCTCATACAGCGATCCATCAAACGTTCGGGGCGTGAAAACACAATAAAAAGACACATCTCCGCAATCGTGTGTCGCCGGAATTTCGCCCTGGTCAGTCCTCGTTCGTGACGAGCTCGTGCTGACCGCAACTCTAGCCGTAGCTTTCCCTGCCCGTAATCGTGGCAGCAAAACCAAAACTGGTACTGATGAGGCTAGATCGGAATGAATATAATACTGAGCAAAGAAATGTACATCCTAAGGCTTCTTAAATGGAGTAGCGTATCGTAAATATGCCGCGGAATATACCCACGGTACGTCACTCTACTTTAGTCACCTATTCCATAACCCAAGGGTCATCCAACGCTCCGACGGTAAAACCTAACGCTCTGATACCAACTTTGTCACGACCCGAAAGTACGGAACATGACCGGCACTTAAACTACGAACGTCTCGAGGCGTACGTAATCTAAGTAAACCGAAACCCAGAAATCCAAACCAAGAAAAGTAGTAGAGTGCAGGAAAAACCAACTTAAAACAAGTAGTTTCAATAGCATAAACCGAATTATGCGGTTTTTTTAAAAACATCAAAAATTTACTGAAAATTTCGGCAGAGTCTCCTTTGTAAATACTGGCCCCCAAACGGGATACAACATGAATAGTATACGAAATCAAAAAAGGCATCGCCAAGCGGGAGCTAGCTCTTCGTCAATCGACGGTCACAACCACACAAGCAATATAATATACAACGCCAACGGCGAGGATCAAAAACTCAAAAGGAAACTCAAAACCACAAGAAGAAAAAAACGCGCGACTCTAAGGTCGAAAGAATAGCATCACTGGTCTCTATCTCAAAAATAAATACATGTTTGGTTGATGGAACTTCTAGATACAACAGAATAATGATATACAAGATACATAATGGGGGTACGATACAAGTAAACCCACCTACGAGCAAATCACCCGAACGAAACTATGCCCGCAAAGCCGTAATGAAACCTGTACGGCAAACCTGCAAGAAACTGGGGCACAACGGGGGTGAGTTGCCAACTCGTGAATAGAAAAACATCTACGCACAGAAATCGCATAAATAACGCAACCTAGGTCAATGATCATAATATAACCTCAAATATATGTATACATGCAGCCTATAACGATGGCTAGGGTAAAATCTAACCCGAGTGTGATCTCATGTGCCCGTGTCAGTGCCTCAGGTAGCAATATATCATATGAATGAGGTATGAATGCATGAAAACAGAATACATGTAAATGAAGAAACTGTTTTCATAAATTAGTGAGATTTGCTTTGTATTTTTAAAATGAGGTATCATAAATGAAATCAGCATCAACAATGTCTAACATCGACACAAAACATAAATCTCAATGTCTCAAAACCTCAGGCTCCGGCTATCCGGACTGGCCTGTATCATCAAATCTCAGTACCTCAATATCTCGAAATCTCAATATCTAGGGCGCCGTCAGTCCAGACCGGCCCCTACCATCCATCTCAAGACCCCGACGGTATCCTCCGGATATCCGACGCGTCGGGTAATATCACCGGTCGGTAGTGCTCCCCTGCCAGGCTCAACGTCAACAACACGGCCTTCTCGCCCCGGGGTACCGTACCGGGCCCACCATGTACCCGAAACGGTTCATCCAACTCCTCGAATCGGGTCTCGAAATCCATCAGCAAACTCATGGTGGATGACTCATACATCATGGGAAAAACCGCGCTTTTCATTTGAAAAGAGAAAGAAGAAGTTTGTATATGTTTTGCGGTTTTCCCCAAATCCAGAAAATCTCATGGAAATCTGAATCCAAAACCTCAATAGCACGTAAAAAGTGAATATATGCATGAGAATCCATGAATGCGGCATAACAATGAATAACAGTATGCATGAAGTAGCAGGTAATAACTACAATGTCTAAACTAACATATAAGGAAAGTACACTAATATCATGTCTAAACTATTAGCTAACAGGCTATGTCAAGCAATAATATTTTCTAAGGTGTACGTGACATGGCAATTACCGATGAAGATGTGTGTGAGCCGGCAAGTAAGTGTACGTGGTACATATGCATCATCGGTAATGGTGCTGGTGTCCTAACCACAAGATATCAACAGTAGAATATAAAGCATAATATAAGCATGCGATGCGGAGCAAACCACAATAATGAGCGGGAGCTGAACACTAAACGCAACGATAACTAATCTGCATTAACCTAATATAAGTCCTACAATGGTGCCTTTTGAAAATAACACGAATCGTGGGGTTTTGAAAATAGGGGCTACGGTGTTTTTATGAAAAGATACGTCTTTTGAAATATCCGTAGGATCCCTTGGGCTGTCTTTTAAAATGCCCACGATTCGTTAGTTTTTTTGAAATAGGTAAGAATCGAATCTAATCTAACAACTAAACTAAACTAAAGGGCTAAGCTAACAAGCTGGACTACAGGTAAGGAAACCGCCTAACATCTGAGTCAATACATATACATACCTGTATATATATTAGTCGGTGATCCCGCCTCAATAATATCATATCCGATACCATATCTAAAATCAGACATCCCAAGTCAAGAGTGCGGATCAATCATCAAAATATAGCTCGTACGTAAATCCGTCGTACGGCATCCCCAAATCTGGGTACGGGACAATATCATATTCATCACACTATTCATCCGGTATCCTCTTTATCAAAGATCATAGTCTAAGATACTGACCTAGGTCTAGTACAACACTGATATCATCAATATAGTCATGATCTGGCTACTGATCGACAGTCTCATACAAACTGATATCATCAGCACATATCATCATCAAGGGGTATACATCGCCCAATACAACCTAGGATCAAGATCCTAGTATATCATATCTCATATCACGATCACATGTCGACCACTTTATTTATAACACTATTCACCCGTATCGTCGCCCCAAGATCCGCTATAACACCAGGACGTACCTCAAGTACGAATCCTGCCATATCACCGATATCACAATCTCAACACAAATCTCATCGACTCATCTCAATCCCAAGTATCATTCTCAAATCCGTATGTGAACACATAGTCCCATACCTATGTGAACACATAACTATATATATTCCCGCATGAGCACAAAAGAAAGAAGAAAGTATGCAAGTATGGGTGGGTGTGTGCAAGTGTGGTGCGACCGCTACTCTAGGGTTTCGTGACACTCAATCATCCAAGAACACCAAATATCCATATTTATCATCAATAACTCAAACAATATATAAACAATATATATATATATATATATATATATATATATATATATATATATGTGTATACGTGTTCGTATACATCACCACGAACTGCGGGGGTGCTATACGCCATCCACCCGACTTCTCCCCGTAGATATAAATCTACTCACCTGGTCCTCGCTCGCCGGTGCCGACGTCGCCACGCGCTTGCTTGTCGTCTCGAAGTCCATATGAGGTAGCTACATATCATAACGCACCATATCGCATTAAAATCCGACTCATGACCAAAACGACGCACGAATCCCACATAGGTCAAAACCTATGGTTGCTTTCACAAATCGACCCAAAAACCCTCGACGTCGGCGTAGAAACGCCAAACCATCGAGAAAGCTCCCAGCACACTCATTTGTACAATTACAAGCATTAATTATAATATAAAATAGCTTAAAATTCACAAAATCCCCAATTTCACTTAAAAAGTCATTTTCCCGAAAATCTAGCAAGCACAAATCACCGTTTTAGTACAAAACTCGATGTATAAACGAATCTAGCGGCCACAATATTCACTAAATATCTTAAATAAGTCATAAAAACAATTCCCATAATTTAATCTCATTAAATTCCAAAAACCCTAAAATTCTAGTTTACAAAATACCAAAATTTTAACAATTTTATAGCAAAAATGCACAAACTACAATCTAGCTTGGATTTTCATGAACTAAAGTATTAAACTACACTTTAAAATGTTAATAATGCCATGAATACCCTAATTAGATTTTTATCTCTATTAGTTAATCAAATTCCAAAAACCTAGTTTGCTTAAAAACTTGATTTGGACAAATTAAATGCAACAATTTACATAATAGCAACTAGATTAGGTTTTTCCATGCCCTCACATGCCAAAATACACTTTGTAAACTTAAACAAGTGACAATGACCATATTTGAATTCAAACCCTTACTCATAAATTTTAAATCATGCACTTAAAACCAATTGAAAACATATTTAAACCTAATTAAACACCTAATTAAGCTAACATGAAACAATTACAACACATTAAGCAAAATGTTAGAATTTATACCCAAATAATTTGAAACTCCCACAAGCACACTTAGCCTCCCAAATTGAAATCTAAATCCCTAGATCCATGCTAAAGTAGCCAAGGAAAAATGGGTAGGAGGTGGATTTTGATTTTGGTTTGATTTTGTGTGTTTTTCTTTGGATTTTCTTTGATGGAAACAAAGAGAGGAGAAGAGGGGAAAGGGGCTGTTGGGGGGTTGCAGGTTTCGGCCAGAAGTGTGGGGGATTGGGTGAGGGAGGAGAGAGAGTGAGGTGGAGAAAGTTAGATCAAGTCAAAGTCCACTCAAATTCTATCATTTTCTATTCTTTTCTTTTCTTTTCCTTTCTTTTCTTAACTTGAAATTCAAGTGGAGAAATTGATGGGGGCTGCTGAATTCAGCCAAGGGAAGAACTACATGGGGGTGTGTGAGTGTGGGTATGGGTGTGGGGTGATGGAAAATGATAAATACTATACCCCAAACATTTATTTACACTAAAAAAAGCCTTTTTTCTTCAAAAATTTCTAAACCGTTTTGGCAAACTATTTCGTTTCAAAAACCACATGATAAAATTTTGTTTAATGTGTGATGATACACAAAATTTGTTTCAACCCATTCGAGTTTGTAATTTTCCCTAATTAAATGTATTAGTGACGGCTTAAAATAATAATAAAATTTTTTTTTTCAGAAAATTTGAAATTTCACCAGTGGCTCAATAAACACCAAATACTAGCAATTACATAGCTAGAATATGTATATTTAATTTTTATAATAAGATATTTGTATTTTGACTTTTTACAGAAAACCCCCTTATTTTACCGATTTTTCCGAAATTTCACCGAAACGATTTTCAAAACGCTACAAAAACCTAAAAGAAGAACTAGTCAGGATTTAATCACACGTCACAATACTTGCTTAACTTTTCGGCCAGGCCGGTGTTGGTACTTCGAGGGAGGTTTTCCAACGCTTTCACGAAGTTCCTTAATTAAATAATCTCTTTTCCCTGGAGGCATAGCCTCTCTAACACCTTTCTAGTCACCTACTTGGTTTATAGCATTGATTGTTAAGTGAAAAAAATTCCCGAGAGTAATCCTACTCATCAGTGGGATCGGGATCTAACTATCATTGCATGATGCCCCAGATGGAAGCCACTCTAGTCACCACACTCCAGAAGGTATGCTAAATCTGCAAGTTTCCTTTATATTTGAAACTCCCGATATGATTTTTACCCCAAGCTCTTATGACCTTGACGTAGGCCAACAAATCATAAGACGCAAGTCAAGTTCTACCCGTCGTTATCCTGATCAATTTAGGTACATCGTACATGCTCTTGACGTAGGCCAACAAGGTTGTACGTCTGTCCTAAACTAATGCATCTATCTATGCAACAAATAGGCAAACACACTGCTACCATACATTATGCCTTGACGTAGGCCAACAAGCATAGCATGAATACGATGTGCTGTCTATCTGAAACGACGGAGGGTTACGGCTGGTTTTTGGCAAAAAACCGTTAACGTAATGAACTTGATATGATCGAAGGAACAAAGATAGCTTTTATTTAAAAGGAGTGGTTTAAGCTCCGCATTTAAAATTTTCTTCTTGAAGAAAACCGAGTGGTTTTGAAATTGTTCCAACGATTCAGTTTATGTTTTATTTTCTTTGCATTAATAATAATGTGTCCCATCAATTAACCTATCATTATAGATAACAACGAAAATACAACGTCCTCTTATGCCATCCGCATTCGCCTCTGGGTCCCGTCATCACCCGTTAGGTTACTTAACTAACGGCAGAGCGGGGGCTGGGCTAGCGCGGGTGTAAAATATAAGTGACGTCTAAATAGCTATCATATATAGATATTGTACATTCGTCAGACGCAATAATAGGCATTCCAGATCACAGATAAACAATATTGGATTTGCAAGCAATCCGCGTTTCTTTTGAGCCTGCAATGAAAGACGGATTACACAGTTGTGATGAATAGCCATACCCCACCCCAGACCCCTACGGGTACGGCAAACTACCCGCCAAGTACCCGAAGTGAAGCGGTCTCCCTCAACAACGTGAGTAGGCCACTATACACTTCGAAATACCCCGTAGTTTGTGCACCCCACCTTGGGTCTATCCTAGGAGCAAAAATAGTAAAAAGAAATAATACAACGGCGGCTACAACCGCAACCTGGATGTGCCCCGCAAAATAATATTACAGCTTATTACAATTACATCGAATGAATTAATATAAAAACCCATCACAAAACCCCGGCTAATCATCACAACAGTCCAATACAGTTCATATCCACAAACAGTTAAAAACATCACAGATATGTGCAACCCCCTGCCAACCGACATACTAGCAGTTAGGGAAGGTTTACGAACACATAATACAGGTCACAGATATAATCAAACAAGCAAACATCGCATAATTTCGATCGATTAAACACATTAGATTCTACTCCAAATCTTCTCTGTAAAACTGAAACTTGAGCAGAAAATAAATTATTCCAGAAAATACAAAATATCATAGAAGATGCACAGAGAAAAACTGGGCTGAATCGGCTCCAACTCGGCCGCGGATCCGCGGCGGATCGGTGGGATCGGCCTCGGTTCCGCGGCTCAGTGGACGATTCAGGAGCCCATTTTTTCTCTGTGTTCTTATAATTTCATGTAGGTTATTCTGCAGGCACCTGAAAATTTTTTGGACCTCATTTTAAAATCGACAGAAACTATGTGATATCGGGGTATTTTCCGGTTTGTTTTGCGTTCGAAATTCATACGTCTTTGCAAATGAGTTAATTATTGTTTAGTGAGGCTCTGATACCACTGTAAGTCGATGTACAACACCCCACGAGTTGCGGGGAGGCGGAAATATGAAAAACGATCTTGTTTTGTATGCAAACATCGACTAACCGAAGATCTTTTCTAAACGATAATTAACAACAACCATAGAGTTCTTAGCTACTATGTAAAGAGATTATACCTAATGATTCTAGTCCTTCGTCTTTATGATCTCTTCGTCCTCCTCGGCCTCCTTTCCGTGATAGATGATCCACCCGAGAACCCTAATCCAAGCTATTACCTCTAAACTTGAGGTTACTTAGTTTCTCTAGTTGCTAATCAAAGTAACTAAGATGATATAGAGTTAGGTTATGGAGTGTTTAGTCTATTCTAATTCTTGGTCTCAACTCATGAGTGGTAGGATTAGGGTTTGAAGAGAGAGTGAGCTTAAGGAGAGAGAAGGTGGAGATGATAATGAAATGAAAAAAGCTTCTCACTTGAATATATGAAGCATCATGAATTATCAAATAAATGAATAAAAATGATTATTCACCATGCTTCATTAATTCAATATGAGTGATTCACTATATGAGTCATTAAGCAATTAATGATGCATTAATAATGCATTAATGACATGATGAATCACACAATATGAGTCACAATTGCATTTAATGAAAATGCTACCTTAACCCCCAAGTCACCATCCTTCTAGAAGCTTCCCAAAAAATTATGAGAACGCCCCTCCCATCCGTAAAAACACGAAAAAACTTTAGAATGTATAAATCCAATAACCCGATACTAGAATCTGGCTTAAACCAAAGCCGGCTAGTAAAAACTGTCCGAATGTCGTACGTGCGTTTAAACACGTATGCGTCCGAACCCTTGTCGTAAAACCATACGACCTCTATATCGTTTCACCTGGAGTTGGGAAATCTCTGTGTGGGATTCTAAAGACTCGACTTCTACGCTGGCAGTGGGTTTAACAACAGACCGCAAGCGGCACTAGCTATACGTAACGGTCCCCAGGTAGATGTCGATAAGAAAGCCGATGAGGAAACCCATCCGAAATCCTACTGAGCCTGTCCGTGACAATATCCGCGCAGTCCGGTCTGTTCGTCTAAGAGTATCGCATGTATGGTCTAGGGAGGTGGTGGACGTCAGACCCCTAATAACCGTACAAGTCGTGTCAGCATGGCTCAATACCATCCGAGAATCTACTGATCAGTCCATCAGTAATTCCCAATCAGCCCTGGCCAGAGACTTATGGTAATGACCAACCGATCACCGTGCGATATCAACTCCCTATACCGGGAGAGACGAATCCCTAACAGTCACTCACTGCCTCCACGTGGCTCGGGACTGTACCCAACTAAAACCTGTTTGCACGACTCCTTTGAACCGTGGTAGGGTAGTAATCAAAGCACAGTGGGAACTCACACGAGACAAATGACGACCTTAAGTCAACGGACTATCTGCATACATGTCACCTGAGAACTGCTATCTGACGTTAGGTATAAATACCATCCAGTCAGTTCTCAGCGAGTCCTGTCCGGTGTACTCACACCCAGTGAGCATCTGTATACAATCTTAGGTGCACTCCACCAATGGCTGCGGGACCAATCCATCGTCCCTCCTCAGGGTCTAGATATGTATACACTAGTCTATTCCGGAGTATCGATGCCCAGTCTCGATACTCCTGCGACCAGGGATATCTAAGGATGTGCCTATTGACTATCCAGCTCCCACAAGTATGACTGCCATCACAACGCCGGTAGTCAGGCAAACACCCTATGGGCTTTATCAACATGTATATATAAATACCAAGTAAAATATATCATACGTTAAGATAAAGATAAACCAAATAGCGTACTATCATATCAAGCAAGACTGTCATGTACATACATATCCCTAGCATCCTATACAATGAAGGCATCTAGGGCATATATATCCAACAATAAAATGGCCGCGGAACCGCGGCTAAACATGCCTTCTGGCCACGGATCCGCGGCCATATAGGACACGTGTCGGTGCGTCGTTGCGTGTCGGTGGGAGTCGGTGCATTGACCCGGTTTTCTTAGGGTATTTTTGTAATTCTAGATATGGATCAGATATAAACCCTAGGGTTTCTATTCTCTATAAATAGGAACCCTACAGCTTTTTTTGGAGCGTGCCTCTATTTAGGTGCCTATTTTTGGGTGCCTCTTTTGAGATGCCTCTTTTTATCTAGTTTAAAATTTTCAATTCCTGTAATTGTCAAAGAGTGCATCAATAAAGAAGTAAGTTTTTTTTATCTTGCCGTAGTTATTTTAATTTCTTTTCTGCCCTAGTTATTTTTCTGCCCTAGTTAATTTTTTTTCTGCCCTAGTTATTAATTCCCTAATGAGTGAGTAGTTCCTCACTTGTTAGGGTTAGGTTTGGGAAAGATTTGAGAGATAAAAATCTCTCACCCCTTTCTTGCCCGTTATACATTTTAAAGTAAGACTCTATGCATACATACACACACCGCTCATTACGGCACCCTATCCCACGAGGTAGCGGTGATACCATAATTAAAGACCGGTTGTGTATGATTTCCATGGAGGTTAGGGTAAAAGTTAATAAAGGACGGACAAGGACAAAAGGGAAGAAACCTAGTTTCTTCCCGATCGTGCTAATCCCCTTTGTTAATTATTACCTTAACACCTAAAAGTTCTTAATTAGGGCAAAGAAAGTGGTGAGAATAATTGGTTTTCCAAACTAACCTAATCTTAACCCTAGCAAGCTTTTTATAAACTTTTATCTCATTCTTAGATCTTAAAACAAAACCCAAAATCTTTTGGATTTAACTCATTAATACATAAAGAAAAGGAATCCATCTCCCTGTGGACCGACCCGTACTCAACCGGCTAGCTACCAAGCGACACCGTTCTTGATTGCGGTATATTCTTTGATTCAAAAACGCACGTACGCAAACCATCATACCAATCAGGGCGCGATACCTTCGCCCTGATACACCATTGTGATATGGTGTATTCGAAGGAGTAAGCTGAAAGAGAATCACATTAACCTTTAAATAATCCAGGAACTCCATGCCCAAGTATTCGCTTCCTTGATCACATCGAAGGACTTAATACTTCTACCCCTTTGGTTTTTCAACTTCAAGCTTATATTCCTTGAATTTCTCAAAAGTTTCAGGCTTGTGTTTCAACAGGAACATATGTCCGAATGCTGAAAGATAGTCGATGAATATAACGAAGTACGAAGAATTAAGCCTGGCATTTGTAGACATTGGACCGTATACATCATCATGTATCTGTCCCAAGAGTTCACTAACTCTTTCTTTGTTTCCAGTAAACGGAGTATTGGTCATTTTATTTTTGAGACATGACTGGAAAGTTTCACAAGATGTAGATTCAAACTGATTTTAAATTTGCATCTTAATGTAACTTAGCTAGTCGGGTCGCATTGATATGACCTAGTCTACAATGCCTCAAGAAGGATTCATTCATATCTGAACCACTCTTCTTGTGTGTGTTCTACATACTCTGAACTGTGGTTTGATTTAGAACGTATATGCTATTATATAACGTGCCTGATCGAATCAACTCTTGATTCGGGAAAATGTTCACAACATTATCCTCCAATACAGAATTATATCCTTATTTAACTTAATAAAAAAAAACCTATGTAATGTTGTATATCAGGTTCGGTATCTAATAACATTTGTTCAGAATCAATGTATTAATACAAGGTGATATCTGCCAAATGACTTGGCTGCAACACTTTCACCATTCTCTACACTTAGAGACATATCACCCAATCCCAGTTCTCTACCTTTCTGTAGCCCATGTAACATCTTACATATGCGGGATCCTAATCTTGTATCACATACCCAGGACATAGAGGACACTGAGAAACAGTTCTTGGTAATGAACACACCCGAAGAATATGCATCAACATGCTTATTTCTCAATTGGGTCGCGTGGAAATCCGGATATTCCCCTATTTCCTGCTCGGACTTATAACAGTTATAAGATAGAGCGGAACCAACGTTCCCTAGCTCAGTATAATAAGCAGGTTCGGTCAATGCATCCATATTATTATCTTGATTAAGCCGTGACATGGTCGCTATCAGGAGAGAGAGAGAAGAAAACACTCTGCGTGCGCTCTTGCAAGATTAAATTGGTTATTATTTTATCTAATCAGGATGGCTCCCATTGTTTTAGTCAAATATTCCTTCAAACCCTAAAAGGTAAGACTAGCCGGGATTAATTACATCCTACAAGTTCGCCAATCTTTCGGCCAGGCCAGTGTCGGTACTTTGAGGAAGGTTCCCCGTGCTTTCGCACAGACCTAATAAAAATAAACCTCGTTTTTCCAGGTGCGTAACCTCGTTAACACCTTTCTAGACACCTAATTGATCGGCTAATTGTAATGTGTAAAACTCTCTCAGGAGTAACTCTTACTCACAGTGGGTATCGGGATCCAACTATCTCATAGAAGGTATGCAATCTCATTACAAATTTCAACACTTGAAATTCCCGTTAATATTCTGCCCCTAGCGTCCTATGACCTTGACGCTGACCAACAAACCATAGTCCGCTAGTCAAGTTCAACCCGTACATTTCATGATTGAATTAAACCCACCCTCACGACCCTTGACGCAGGCTAACAAAGTCGCACGACTACCCTAATCCAATTGCATTGTATACTGCAGATAAGCACTAGTTAGTTACCGCACACTACGCCTTGACGCAGGCCAACAAACGTAGCACGGATAATAAGTAGTACTTATCTGAAATAACGGAGGGCTACAACAGGTTTTAAGAAAACCCTTTGCGTAATGAACTTGATATCGTTGTAGAATCGAGTGATTTTGAAATGGAGTGTTTTTTAGGCTTTCTCTAGTTTTGCTAAAGAGGTTACTCCCGGTGAAGGGATCTCGGCTCTTTCCTCATCGAATGAGGTGCATGATATTTCACAAATACCACTATGCAAAGCAAAAACTATAGAAGCAATCAAAAGGCAAACCGAGTTTGTAGCGTCTGCTAGTTTCGCTAAAGAGGTCACTTCCGGTGAAGGGATCTCGGCTCTTTCCTTATCGAATAAGGTGATGGATATTCTACAAGGAATACCGCTATGCAAAACAAGAACTAGAGCTACCAGTTTTTAAACAAGTTTCTACAACATCTTTATGTTTCTTTTATTTCATTAATCTCATTAATGAAGTCCCATCAAATATATGCTTCCTAAGCATCACAGAAGAAACGAAAGAAGCAATATTTATTATATCTCATATATATAATATAGGCATTCGTCTCAGAACATATCAAGTGATCACATCACAGAATATCAGCAGCAGAAGAATCACATATGAAATATTGGATATACTAGGAATTCCGTGTTTTATTTAAGCCGGTATAAAACACGCATTCCACGATCGCGATGAATAGCCAAACCCACATCCCTAGACCCCTACGAGAGCGGCAAGCAACCCTACCAATTCTAGACTTAGGAGACCCGGTCTCGACTCCTCGAGATGGTCTCTCACTGGACCCTAGAACCCGGTTACTTGTGCTCCCCGCCTTGGGTCTATCCTAATGCGGAAAAGTAAATAATATACATTAATGGTGACATCATCCTCAACCCGGAAGTGCCCCAATAAAAGAATATTACATACAAGCTTTTACATGAATGAAAATGAAAAACTCTCATCTCACATAAAAAAAACCCGGCTATTCAAAACACGACGATCTAATATAACATATCACAGCAACACATAACATCACATGTCATCAACGTAAGTAAATATGCGTATCCTAATTGTCATTGACGTATAGCAACAAAACCAGCGATACACCACATATTACACTTACGGCCGCAGAAAAAAGTGAAAACTACAACAATTGGAATCCGCAACCACCTTAGACATCATAAACCCAACGTATCACATACTTTGGATTTCATGCCCAACAAAATGAATTCCTTAGACATCACATGCCTAATAATTATAAACCCCGCATTTTAGTCTCGATATTGAAAACACTTTCCAATAACCAGTCGGGTAATTCAACAATATTCCCGATAACCTGGTCGAATGCTCGTCGGGAACTTTAATAGACGGCCGCACCCCCGATGCCGTCGACGAAGTGCACTAAGGCGGAACACCGTAGCCACGAGCACCCGAACGGATGCTTTTGGCGACGGGGTTCTCCTACAGTCACTTGGTCGGGGATATGGGGCGTGGCTATCTAGTAAGGTTACCTGGCGAGTATCCGCGTACACTACGTAATTGCGACGGACTTTTGATCAACATCAAAATCCTGTGGCAACCGATCAAATGAGACTAAACCGCTAGATTTATAAAATTCAAACTAGTTATCTCATAACTAATTATGTGGATTCCAAGTATTGTATCACAATCAACTAGACGATGTTAAACATCTCGATCAAATCAACAAACACCCACATCTCCCCAAGAGCTCAACACTTGAGTAAAGTCAAAATACCTAAAACGTGCCACGGTACCTATGGACCAGCCGTAGAAGGGTCAATCAATGCCTCACCTATGACACCGTGGAACTACGGCAAACCCTAGGGTTTGATCGCGGTTCCGTAGGCATAGAATCAAGTTAAGGTTCTTGTTCTTCTAGAGGATCCATAGACTTACTTGCACGACTATTGAATATACTTAACTTAGAAAAATCCAACTCTTGGAAAACTTCAGAGGGGATCATGAGGCAGTGTTCGAAGCTCATTCAAAGTGTTAGACATCATCTAGGTTACCATTACAATGTTAAAATATACGACTAAGAAACACTCCGTATTAGCCCTATACCAAAATTAACATCACATGAAATTTTGGACTAAACAAACAATACCTGAAACCCCAAATCCTACAGTACAAAGCACAGAAGAAATTCGAGATGAAAAGGAGCCTCAGGGGCCGGCTTTCTCGATTTTGATGAGGATGTGCTCGGGTGAAATCCGAGCAATGGGTCCCAAATTTCTTCTGTGCTCTATATATATCACATACAGGCTTCTGCAGTTGTTGGAATAATTTTTGCAGACCTTTGTAAATTCGACAGAGAGCAAAAAAGCAGGGTTGCAGAAATCGTATTTTATGGAGTTGTTTCGGTTTCGTATAATTCTAACATCGTCTAAGTTTCTAGTTTGGCTCTGATACCACTGTAGGGGTTTCCTTACAACCATGCCCAGGGTTAGTAAGCATCAAACATGCCATAACAAAAATTTAGGAAGTGCTAAGCAAACATCCTAGGAATCGAACTAGAAAAATAGGGTAACAAAACATTGTAATCAAACATTACAATAGAAGTGAATAAGAGATACAATCTTTGTAGCCCGGTCCTTCACTTCAATAGCTCCATGTAATCGTCCCTTCACTCCAAGCATCGATCTCCCGGACTCAAGATGGACTTCACAAAGCGTAGTGAGCAAGCATGCTTGAAGACTTCGAGGCCGAAGATGATCTACGTCGAGAAAACTCAAGCACAAGCTACCTCTTCTCTAATGGTAGATTAGGGAAGAGAATACCCTAAACTAAATGGCTAGTAGTAGAGGATTATGAAGTAGGAATTTAGCTCACGTTGGATTTTATTTTCTCACTTGGATTCTTCATCTCCCAAAACCCTAGAGCTTGAAGAGATGAGGAAGAAGATGAACATGAAATCAACAAGAGAATGAGAATGAGGTTAGAATTGCAACCATGGGTTAGTTAATGTCATATACTAACCATTGTAGAGACTTAACCATGGCATAGGACAAAGGTTGGGTTAACAAAATATCTTTAAGTAAAACAAATTTGGTGGACTTAGTCAATGGTTAGCAAGTTTCTAGCCATGACAATTTCTAACCAATTTTGTTAATTACTAAGATAAATAAAACCCTAATTTTATCATGGTTATGGTGTAAGTCTCACTCACCCAAGTTGCATATATAACCTAGCATGATACATAATATATATCACATATATATAATGTATGCAAAGTGAGAGAAAGAAATGGTCAAGTGAGCAATATTAGTTAATGTAAATTCATATATCAAATATATAATTATACATTAAATCATTAAATCAACACTTGACTTAATGATCCGGATATATCACATATAACCGACTAATATCAATAATATCAACTTACCGAATCAACACTTGATTCGATAACCCGGCTATATCACATATACCCGTCCGATATCACATATCGCTAGAATACAATACGGTATCACATACTCGTATCAATCTCGGTCCCGCACACATCACATATGTGCTCCTACTTCGTTTCGCATGAACCGGAAAATTTCTGTGTAGGACACTAAAGACTCGTCAATACGTCAGTTGTAGGTGATGATCATATCAAACACCCACAAGCCGCAAGCGGTCTGCTAAACTTAACGGCCACCCGGGTATTGAGCGATCAGAAGATCAACAAGCAAGCCTGCTCATACTCCTGCGAATCCAATCAGTAACACTACCGTACAGTCCAGTCTCTTTGTCTGATATGTCGCATATCACAACCTGGGATGGTATAACGTCAGACCCCGATATCCTAATAAGTCATGCCGATGAAAGGTACATAACGGTTGGAGAAACTACTGATAACACTTACCAGTAGATCTCAGCAACCCTGGCCAGGGATTTCCTGTTATGGCCAATTGAGTATAGCGCAACATCAACTCCTAATACCGAGAGAGACGAAACCCCTCATATCGCTCATTGCCTCCATGTGACTCGGGACTGTACCCAAAAACCACCTTTTTGCACTATCTCTTGACCGTGGTATGGTTGAAATCAAAGCACAGTAGGAATCACACAAGACTTTATGACGATCTCGGGTCTATAGACTAACCTGTACCTGTGTCACCAGAGAACTGCTATCAGACGATGGGTATAATACCATCTAGGAGTTCTCGGCGAGTCCGTCCAGTGTACCCAGTCTCTACTGAGCACCCGTATACCTTCTCTGATGTCAAACACCAATGGATGTGGGATCATCCATCGCCCATCATATAGGTCGAGAAACGTATATGCTAGTCTACTCTGGAGTATCGATGCCTTATCTCGATACTCCCATGACTAGGAACATTTGAAGGATGTACTTACCGACTACCATGTCCCCAGTAGTATGATCTGCATCATAATCCTGGTAGTCAAGTACTCATCCTAAGGGCTTTATCAACATGTAATAGAGAGACAATAAGTGTACATGTTAAGATAAAGTGCAACCAGATAGCATACTATCATGTCGAGCAAAAAAGTCCTCCCTATATATGTCCAAGCATCCACTACAATATACATCACATATACAGTAATGGTCTCTAGGGCATACATATAACTAACAATTACATACCCGACACTTTACCGTTCACATGATGTGTTATATATTATATTACTGTCTATCTTGGTAAACTTACCCGAGCGCCAGCTCGCTGACAAATGTTTCTGTCTGATTGAAATGTCCGTCAGCGATACCCTTTGTGGGAGATGAAGTGATGCCAGCGGAGCAGGAACCATCAGCAAAGAATTTGGTGTATGCACAGGCCCAAGTGGAACACGATCCAACTCAACCTTAGTTCCATTTTAGTTTGCTGGTTTTATGAGATATCGTGATGTATTTTAACCTTATCTTTTGGCGTTGTATGACTTATGATATTTTGTGACTTATCGTATGTGTGTGTGTGTGTGTGTGTGTGTGTGTGTGTATTGGTTGTTTGTTTGAGATTTGGTATATTTCGTGATGAAAATACTTCTATATGATAGACGCTTAGCGTGTCTATATCGAGGAGGAGTGATTCTCGGTATAGATACGTCGCGGGTCTCGTCACGTTTTCACTATTGTTTTATTTATTCTTGGATGCGGGGCATGGCATTAACCCTATTAATGTTCATTATTTTCTTGGTATTTGAATAAGCATGAAGCTAAGTAATGAATTTATTTAGGGTTAGCTTTGAAATTCAAGTAGTAAAAGTGTCTTGGTAATGAAAAAGGTTCTTGACACTTGTAAAAGGATTGATATTTTGAAACAACAAAAGATCAAAAAATGACTTACATTTTGAAACAGATGGAGTATTAATTTTATTCCTCACAAATCCAATGCAATTCCTAAGGGGGTGTTAGTCTCAGATAACTTTACAATTTAGAATTTATAAATGAAATAAGTGTCATTTTGATAAAATTCGTTTCTATTCGAAATGCTAGCCATTTGATTTCAAAATCCATATGTAATTTAGAGCAATACATTTAATAGTGGACATTAGCCGGTACTCAACCGACGGAGGTTTGACAGACGCTGATCGATGGCGGAGGATGATCGATGGCGACGAACGGATGCTGCCCTCGGCATATCTACCTTTTTAGGAGTGTGCGGCTGGGGCGGGCTTACTTTCCAATTCTCGGACAGTGCGAATTTGCCCTGTTGGTATTGGTCCTCAATCCAGCCTTTGAAGACGAAGCAATCTTTGATTGGATGGCCTACTACTCGGTGATAGGGGCAATAATTGGGATTGCTGGCATCACCGGGCTGCAATGGACGTCTCGGATCCGGCAGATTGATGAGCCTGTTGCATATCACCAGTTCGAACAGTCTCTTTGTTTTCTTCCGCGGAAACGAGTAAGGATGTCTTAACTTTTCGTTGAGGAATCGTTGTCTATCGCTTTGGCGATCAGCTGGTTTTGGACCAGTCGGTTGTTGCTGAGCTTTGGCGACGAAGGTCGCTTTCCCTTTTCTCTTTTCACTCCGCGGCTCTGACTGCGAAGAGGAAGGCCTGTGGCCCATCTGATCCATTCGGGCCAGCTTGTCAATCAAGGCCTGGAAAGTAGTTAGCTTGAAGAACATCATGAATTGAGATATGGTCGCCTACGGATCGAGGGTTCCCACAAACATGCCCGCTGCAGGAGCTTCCTCTATGCGTTGTTCGCATTTCGACCATAGGTTCCGCCACCGTATCGCGTAATGAACCCATGTTTCGCCTGGCTTCACCCTGGCGTTAATTAGCGCGGTGATCGGGGTGCGTTCACTAGCGCTTGCGAACCTTTGTGTAAACAGTAGCTCCATTTCTGCAAATGTCTTGACAGAGTCATTCGGGAGCTCGGAATACTACTCGAATGCTGTCTCCAATAAGATGCCAATGAATTGGCAAAGCAGTAGCTTATCGTCACCTCCGGTGTTGCCGCACAGAGCCCTGAATTGAGCAACGTGCTGGTGTGGATTCCCCATCCCTTTATATACATGGAATTTAGGGATCGTATACCCCGGCGGGTACTTTATTTGGTCGTACCAACCCGGATAGGGTCGTCAAGTCTTAACAATTTGGCCGGCCGCTTCGCTCGCCTGATGACCTCGTATCTGTTGAGCGATATAGTTGTCAAGGGGGGCTTTGGAGATGGTCTTCTCCTTGGCTGCTGAACAAGCTGGAAGAGGGTTTGACGTCTTCCCTCGGTCATCTTCAAGAATAATCGGAGGGTCTTCAGCTGGAGAATCCGGCTGTATCATCATCCCGACCATCTCTTGGAATAAAAGCGCCATTCGTTTTATGTTGGCCGCTTGTTTCGCGGCTTCTCTTTCTTTCTTTTCGAGGATTCTGCGGAGGAACTCGGCATCGGTTTCTTGTTTATGACGCTGCTCTGACGATATCTCCGGGCTTTCTTTTGGCCCAGTGAGTACGGCCATCTGTGTTAACATTTCCTGGAGCTTCTGTTGTTGCTCATGGGCCTTTGTTACAGATCTGGTGAGTGGTCTGTGACTCGTAGAAGCACGGCTTTCCTCTTTTACGGAAGCCATATAAACAGTATGCACTACCATGCCCCCATACTTGGGGCGTTTGGAGTCAGTGCCTTTGAGCTTTGTCACAGACACAGGGATCTTCTCCGGCCTTCTCCTTTTATGGGCGGTCGAAGTTGAGGGGGTTGTTGCAGCCGATGCTTTCCGTGGTACGCCGGCGGTGAGATGGTCCTCCTCTTGACGAACCTTCATTTTCTTTAGTTGGCGGGAGTAGTCCTTGTCGATTACTAAGTTTTGGACCCTTTGCCAGACCTTGTGAATTTTTTAGGACAGCCGGTGAGGGGGTTGTTCTGGCTTTGTTTTTATAGTATTCTCCGCAGGTAGCGGAGATCTTTTCAGCACGGCCGTCGGAGAGTTCTTGCGGACCCTCCTGAGTGGTTCAAAGCTGTTCCCAGTTGGAACAGCAGCGTCGACTTCCATCGTTGGAGCCGGCGGGGTAAGTCCAGATGGGGAACTGCCCCCAGCTTTCCTCACTCGGCTCCAATGGCGACGTCAATCATGCCTTGCGGACGGGACCACCTCTGCTGTTGAATGAGCTTCTTTATGCCCCCTTCTCTGATGAGGGGTTGCTGTTGGTGCCAGCCTATCGAAGACTGACGTCCGCTGAGAGGGAATGATCAATCTTGAAAAGACCGACTTTTTGGCAGGGGAAGCAGCTTTGGTTACTTCGCCTTGAGCGGGAGCTGGAACGGCCAGTCTTGTGAAGATCGACCCCTTAGCTGGAGAAGCCTCTTTGACGACTTCTGGGGTAGGGATGGCTATCCGTTTCGGGATAACCCCCTTAGGTATCGTGGGCTTCTTCACGGGCCTATTGGAGTTTTGGCCCAGTCTGTCAAAGAATGAGGCGCTGGATTTGGGCGACCCGTTGAGAGGGGCTGCGATAGTTGCAAGCCGATCAAAGACCGACATCTTCGGAGCTTCTTGGGATAGCAGAGGGGCGTTGAAGCTCATGGGTGGGAGCATGGTCCCAAAGAAAAGTTCAGTGGTGGCATGCGTCACCTGTTCCACTGGCATCGTAAAAAGGGAGGCCGCTTGAAGCCCATAGGTCACTCCTTCAGTAAGGACAGAGTGGGAGTTGTTGCAGTTGTTGCAGTTTATGCAGTTGGAAGCTATTGATCTTCTGTTTTCTGCATGGAGCAAGACACCAAATCTTAGTACCTCGAATCCGTGGGCAACCATAGCAAACCATGATTCGTTCGTAAAACATGTCACACAAAGTGTGTAGTGGAAAGAGGAAAAGGTCCTACCGAGCGTTCCAGAATCTGTTCTCTGCCGAATACAGAGACGGAACCGCGTAGGTCGTCTTGCCTGAATTTGTGGGCAGATGCTATTTGGGTTTTATCCGTCCACCTCTCCGAATATGCCTAGTTGATTTACACCGTGTATCGGAAGTTTAGACGGATGCGGCCATTGTAGCAGAATTCGTCAGATTCCCCCTCATTTGAGGGGTTTTTGATTGTGGGGATGCTTTTCCCTGCAAGAGCAAGCCCCTGCAGTTAATTACGCTACCGCATCGCGGTAACAATTTTCTCCTTCTCCAGATGGTCACTTCGTGTTGTGTGTGTTTATTTTATTTTTGGTTGCCCGTGGATTATATACGGAGACTAATTTATGTTGTCGCCCGTAGGGCGTGGATTAGTCTAAATCCGTATTTTCTTAGATTTGGGTTTGGGTTGGGTTTAAAGATCTTTAATCTCATTTGAGACTAAGATCAACTTAAACTTTTGTTAAGGATACGTTAGTCTAATTTTAGATTAAGATCTACTCAACATGATCATTTAGATCCAACAAAAGAGCATTTGGACTCTATTGTTTTAGTTTAGGGACATTGCGGTCCAATTTAAAGACGTCATAGTCTGTAAAGTTTAAAGACATCATAGTCTATGAGTTTAAGGACCTCACAGTCCATGGTAGTTTAGAGACATCATAGTATGTAAAGTTTAAGGACATCATAGTCCATGAGTGTAAGGACCTCACAGTCCATGGTAGTTTAGAGACATTATAGTCTGTAAAGTTTAAGGACATCATAGTCCATGAGTTTAAGGACCCCTCAGTCCATAAAGTTTAAGGACATCATAGTCCATGAGTTTAAGGACCCCATAGTCCGTGGAATGCCTGGTTGACGGGACCCGTCACCTCTCTGAAGACGTTGAAGGATTACAACGACACATATCAGAGGAGTGAAGAGATGTACCCTTGAACCAATATTGGTTGGGTGATCTGTAGTCCAATTTGGGACTAAGATCAAAGATTTATGAGCATATGGGCTCAATTAATCTGAATTAGGGATCTATGGCCAACTTGGGCTCGGCCCATTCGGTTAAAATGTTGGACATTTAATTAGGCTCGGTCCTTTTTCATTTAACAATGCTGAGCATTGGTTTGGGTTTTGACAACCGTTTTTGTATTTTATTGAATGCTGAGCACTCATTATAACTCTGGGGCTTTATTTAAAGAACAGTTTATGTTCCCTCAGCGCGCATGTGAGGAGCACGTGGTGTGCTTGGCGCTAAGCGCCATTCAATGAGCACAGAGCGCTTATGTTAAGTAGCGCACACGTGAGGAGCACGTGGCGCGCTTGGCGCTGAGCGCCAGTCAATGAGCGCAGAGCGCTTATGTTAAGTAGCGTACACATGAGGAGCACGTGGTGCGCTTGGCATTGGTCACCAGATTTGGAGCGCTAAGGCGCTTCTTATGAAGTAGCGCACACGTGAGGAGCACATAGCACGCTTGGCGCTGAGCGCTAGACAATGAGCGCAGAGCGCTTCTGATCAATTTCGTGATCTGAGAAATAAGTTCTCGCTTACAAGAGACTTTGTCTCATGATTCTAAGAAAAAAGTTCTTATTTTTATAGGAGATGTTACAATCTCTTCTATTTTCTTTTGTGAAAGACATTTTCTTTGTAGATCTATGATCTGAAGAGAATGAAATTCTTCTCCCCCCTTTTTATGATGAGATATTATGATCTCTTTTTATGAAAGACCTCTGTCTTATAGATTTATGATCTGAAAAAAGAACTGTGTTCTTCTTCCTTGATGAGATGTTTTTTATCTCTCTGTTTTTACCTTGAATAAAAGTTCTTCTTCTCAGAGCTTGCTCTTTTCTTTGAAATTTCTCAAAGTGTGGGGGGTTCCTCTCTACGAGATTTGAAGTCTTGAGTCCTTTATATAGTAGAGGTTGATTTATTGAATCAGTTAAAGAGATTTTTTCTCTAATTGATTTGGGGATGTTTCCCACCGTTGGATCTTTGATCCTAGGGCTTCAGTTTTACAGAAGGCAATCTTCTTGTTTTTAAAAAGATTGGGAAAATCTTTTCCCATGCAGAACTTATTCTGTATCTTGGTGATTTTTTAATCACCATTGGATCTTTGATCCAACGGCAGGGAACATTTAGTTCCAGCGCTAGCGCTTTCGTACCTTGCACGTGAGCGCTGCATCAGAGTCTTTGACTCTTAGCGCTAGCGCTCTCGTGCTTTGCACGTGAGCACTGCAGCAGAGTCTTTGACTCTTAGCGCTGGAGTTATTATGAAGAGCTGCTTCATTCAAATTTCAAAACTTGAACAGAGATTTGCTCTGATTGGGGGAAACAAATGCTCCCTACTGTTGCGCTCACGTGGCCTACACGTGAGTGCAGCGGTGGCAGCATCTCTGCCATTGGATCAACTCAGAAGTTAAAACGGCTCTCTATATCTACAAATAGGGCCTTTAGCCCTTAAGATGACCTCTGTTCATCTTCTTGTTTGTTTTTCTTAGAATTAATTCTCTTTCAGAGCCAAGCTCTCTGTTTAAAAACTCTCTTAGAGTCAGAACTCTGTCAAAAATCTTGGTAAAGATCAAATCTGTGAAGAGATTATTTTATAATCTAGGGTTTCACCTATTAACAGAGCTTTGCTCTTTTTCAGATCATAGATCTAAAGAAACTTTTTAGGGTTTTCTTAACAGAGCTTTGCTCTCTTGAAATCATAGATCTAAAGAGATCTTTCTTAGGGTTTCTTAACCCATTAGAGAAGAACTCTTAGAGTTCATCTTGCAGATCTTAAAGATCTCAGAATTTTTAACTCAGTAAAGCTTTGCTTTTAGGGTTTTGATGGATAATTCCATCGTCTTCACAGAGCAATGGCTCTTCAGAATTTTTTCTTTGGGGAATTTTTATTCCCTTCTTGATTAATTATGACAGATGTCATATCTGTTGCAGAGCACTGCTCTCAAGGGAGATTTACTCCTTGGCTCAAGGGGCGCTCATTAAATGAGAATCCTTTTAAGATTTCTTCATTTAATGACTGTCTCATCAAATGATGAGGCTGTTTTATTAATGATGAACTGTCATCTAGATTGTGTAGGTCCCCTTTAGTCCATTTCCACTGCATTGCAGTACGGTACGAATTTAAAGTACCAAGTGACAGAACTTAAACTGTAGCATTTGGCGGCTAATTAATTTTTTTTTTGTTCTTTTTCGCGCAGGTACTATGTCTTTCGACATTTCTTTCCCGTCCGTCCGTTCGGAAAGCGGATTCCCTGAAGCGCCTGTGGACAGGGAAGTCTTCGCGTTGATCAAAGATCACGACCCAGAGCAAAAGAATCTCCATTTATGGGGCAGATGGTACAGTCAAATTATCAGGGGCCGACGGAGCTTTTCTTGCACGGCACCTTCGGAGCCTATTTCGGCGATCCCTTATGCTAACGCACCTCCGGTGAACTATGCCGTGGAGGACGTCAACTGGACCTCAGAGGGTCTCCTTCAGCCTTCTATGGCTGCAATACCCGTACAGCCGCCGACGGCTTTGGATACCTTGGGGCGGCGTATATGTCAAGGCGAGTCGCGCCCATGGAGACAGCCGTACATGATAGGCCTAAATCCTCGCCAACCAGCCGGGTATTTGCAGTGGGCCCGGCTGGTGCTGAAGCTCGCAGATGCTGAAGCTCGGGTTGTATCCCGCGATTTACGCTTCTCTCTTTCAATATTCCGTGCCTCCTGCGTGGTGGGTCAAGGCTTTTCTGGAGCAATGGAATATTCCGATCCACATCTTCCTTCTGTCGGATCGAGAAGTCTCGGTATCTTTGGAAGAGTTCGCAGAGATCTCTGGATTACCCTTAGGGGAGAACATTATGAGGAGCTGCTTCCTCCGGACGAGTACATCTTTGCCACCAAATCAGTGGTAACGGGTCTTACCCCAGAGAATGCCATTCAACACCAATTCCCGAGCTTGATAAAGGTGTTGAATATATACGAAAGTCTATTTCTGGAGTCCGGAGGGCATGGAGTTAGCTATGCAGACTCCATCGCTTGCTTTCTTCGTCCGGAAGCCCTATCGAAGCAAGCTGCGTTGTTCGCCAAGCTTGACGACCCGTTTGGTTTTGGTTTGGATAACCAACCGACGGCAGAGGTGGATTTAAAAAGTTTTTTTTATTCCGGCTGCTCCTGTTATTCCCTTCACGGTGCTTGCTGCCCTGGACGTCGATGAAGAGACGTTCGTGCTAGGGTTCATTGGCTTATGGCTGAACTGGTTCGTGCTTCCGATGTACCCTCGTAATATGAGGCCATCAGTCTTTTATCCAGCCCATCGTATGGTTGCAGGAATGCAAGTGGCTATCGGAATTGCCGGGTTAGCACACCTGTACCATGGTCTCAACTTAGCGGCGGACACCACTCAGCCAGGGGTACAGCCCGTCACTTTCTCACTGCATTATTTTATGTCATGGATCGAGCTGCACATACTTGGCACTTTTGGTGTCCATAAACAACCTCGATTCTACGACAGTTACAACTTTCCTCGGATTATGCACCTAGTTGACGCATCGGTTGTAAATCCGACACAGCGGGAGGCTAGGGGCGTGCTCCTTCGTCCGCGTATGGTTGGAGATGGCATGACCTTTGTCGATAAGATTTTAACCATTGGCAAAGAATCCGCAAAAACAGTGCAGCCACTGTGGGACACTTTTAAAAACGGGGCCTCCACTTTGAAAGCTCGGGAGATTCTTCATCTATATTCAATTAGGCCGGGCTTTCTCGTGTTTAGGCAGAACGATTCGGCGTTGTTCATGCGGTACAACCCGCACCATTTCTCCCAGCAATTAAGTTATAATCAGGGCATCCCGCTTGAAGCCTTCCTAATTGAGCCAGGTGCCACAGAAGAAGGTATTCGGAATGCATTGCACCATTTTATGCTGTTGAACACCGGCTCCAATTTCTTTATCAGTGAGTCAAGTTGCGTTCCGCGAATCTTGAACGCATATGTGGCGCGGTATCAACATTCGATGGGCGCCATTATTATGGAAGAAAAGCGATTACTGCTTGATCGCAAGGGCACCGCCCCGGCTGGTAATCCAGCCGTTCCCTTGAAGCGACGGACCATCGTCCGTCCTCCCTTGAGGGAAGCTGCTGCGGCTTGGTACCACATGTTATGCCTGAGCTTCCTCTACCCCGCGTGCCTGTAGAAGCGGTAGCTGTGGCGTCTCCCGAGTCTGGCGTGGGTACTGAGATAGGGACTCGTCACCCCAAAATGCCCATGAAGCATAGGCTCCTATCGTCGGCCGCTGGGGCTCGAATCGCAGAAGAAGAAGAAGTCGATGTTTTCTTTCGACGTCGTACTCGGCCAGGAGCCCCATGCTCCCTATAGCGAGGGTTTGAGTGAGTACGGGACCAATGAGGGTCTATTTATTAATCCTGCGGATGATACCGATCTTCAAGCCGCCCTTGTGGCTTCCGAGCGATAGGCTCGCGCAGAGGCGGCATTGCTATCACTTGCGGAGACGGGTATGCTCTAGTCATGTCGTTTTGAGCTTTTTCCTTCTCTCTTATTATGCATTTATTAATACATCCTTCTTTTTCAGGCATCTCTGCTGAAGAGGCTCTGGTGGCTTCCCTTCGGACTTTTGAGGAGGAAGAGAGGCTTCGCGCTTTTTTGGGCCTCGGTATCTTTCGACTAATTATTTCTTCATTCCTTTTTTCTTTATGGATAGTCTGACCCCCCTTTTTTTATTACTGGGACTACTTCGACTCAGGTTATCCCGAGTGCAGTGTCAATTCCGCATGGTGGCGCAGCGACGCTTCTAGAGCCGGATGCCGAAATCTTAACTCCCCCAGTATTGCCAAAAGAGGCTTCGCTTAAGCAGCCGATGACGGACGCCGTAACGGCTCCAGAGGTAGCTCCTGGCTCGGACGGTGACGTCACTTTGACGGAAGTATTAAGGAGATCTTTTCTCACTGCCAAGGCAGACAAGAAGCGCAGAATGCGGCGAAGAAACATGAAGTCAGCTTGGCCGTGGGTGCAGGTTCAAGCGCTGCTCCATCCGTCACTATTTCTTCCGAAGACGCTCCTGTTGCCCTGTCTACCGTCCATAGATAAATGGTGCGCGCAACTCGGGAAGAAGCCGCAAAGCCATCCCAAGGTAACATAACGCTGAGTCTTTTCTTAGAATTTGATCTTCAAATTCTTATATATCATATCTTGCAGGGCTAAGTCCTGACGTTGAGGCGGTAGGCGAAATGACGGCGACCACAGAGCCCGAAATGGCTACTCTCTCTCGGGAGTCTGGGACTGCCCCAATCACCGCTCTTTCTCCTTGTGGTTCCTTGCCATCGGCGGGTATCGTGAGTGTCATGACGGCCCTTGTCGAATCGGGGGACGAGGCCACGGGCGCAGAAACTATTCCAACGATAGAGAGCAAAGAAACCGCAACGCCCAGTGATGCTTCCGTCGCAATTTTGGCTGATGACCCATTAGGTAGGTCTCGAGTTGTTGTTTACTTTTTATTTCGCAATCCTTTTCTGCTTTTTTTGACGGTATTTTATTTGTAGGTGTAGCGAACATTGAGATTGTGTCATTTAAAGCGCTTGCGGTCGCTGCCATGACGGTTGCTCCCTCGCCTTCTCCTATGTCCTCCAAGATACTGGAAGGTATAGATTTGCGATCCATTTAATATAACTATGACCACCGTCTTTCTTGTACCGACCATGTATCAGCGCAACCTTGCATGAGTTCTTTTTGATCATCTGTATCAAGTGCTGAACCCACATTTCTCCTTCCAGTCGGAAGTCACTTTGTCTGCTGGTGCCGGTGAGTATAGTTTTTAACCGACGTCCTTTCCTTTCTTTGACAGAAGACCCTGCCGTTGTTAATTTTTAATTGATTGCAGCACTACAAATTGAAGGAGGGGACGAGGGAATCATCGCGCCACCAGTACTCCCAACTCTGCCCCCTTATCGCAGCCGGTATAGTAGACTCCATTGTTCGTGCATTTTCTTTATTTCTTGAGCCGACATCTGACTACGATTTGTTTTGCAGCAATCGCACCAACTCCAGCTCCCTTCGAGTCTCAGATTCCCATGCCGGCAGGGCCTTTTGCTAGACGTCCATCTTCCAAAGGCACCGTGACCAGCCTGCGTATGTTGAGTGAATACATCGAGGAGCTTAACGCGGAGGTCCCTACATTCGATGCAAATTTTGATGCTGAGGTTAATCCAATGCTGATGACGCTCGTGAACTTCTATAACGAAGGCGTTGTTGAGTCTTGGGTTAATCACTGCAGGAAGATTGAGGCCTGCCTGCATGAGCTTGAGCTTAGGCGTCCTACTCCCGAGATTCTGGCTCTGAACTCCCAGCGGGCTGCATGGGTTGAGCAAAGTGCCCTTTTTCTTCGCCATTTTGAACAAGAGGCGAACCTCAAATGAAAGGAACGTGCGGAGACTTTCGCTGAGTCTGCCCAACTGCGTGCCCAGGTCGAAGCGAATGCTGCGCAGCTGAACTCCATCTTTGAAAACCTTCAACGATGTATTTCTGACGGGCTGGTGCTGAGGAAGAAGCTTGACTTTACTGAGCAGGTCACGCAGAGTCAAGAGGTTGTTCAGCAGGAAATTGATGAGAAACTTTCATCTTGTCTGCAGCAACGGGTCCAAGTCGAAGCGGAGCTGGCCGCGGTGGCTGATCGCAAAAAGGAGCTGAGAGGAGTGTGCAAGCGACTTGCTGATTTGTTAAAATCGCCTCCTCCCCAATAGTCATCTTTGTATCGATTGTATATTTGTAATCTTTGAATAACATGTACTCATTCTTTTTTTTATGATGTACTTTGTATTCGATTGACTTTATGAATAAAGACGCATTTTCCTTATCTTCCACTGTCGCTTTCTTTCTCTGCTATATTGTTGGCATGTGATTTTAGAAAATGTAACTTATGGACGATAGATAACAGTTCTTCTTGAACTCTTTGTAGGGTAGCGACGGCTCAGGAGACAGGTTCAGGTCTGCTGCCTAAGACTTTTCAACTTTATGAGCCGTGAGTGTCTCATAAAGACTTTTCTCCCTACGAGTCGAGAGGATCTCGTAGGTGTATTTTCTCCTTAGGAGTCGTGAGGAGTCCTATGTGCGTTTTCTCTTGAGAGTCGTAAGGATCTCACAAGAGAATTTTCTTCCTTACAAGTCGAGGGGACTTGTAAGTGATCGATGAGTTGGCCTTTTTTCCGAGTCGAAGCACTGCTCCGACGAGGAAGTCATTTGGTTGACGTATTTCCGCAACGGGGTCATGTGCTGACGTATTTCCGCGACGGGGTCATTGGAAGACGTATTTCCGCGACGGGGTCATTGGATGACGTATTTCCGCGACGGGGTCATATGCTGACATATTTCCGCGACGGGGTCACCGGATGACGTATTTCCACGACGGGGTCATTAGATGACGTATTTCCGAGACGGGGTCATTGGATGACGTATTTCCGCGACGGGGTCATTGGATGACGTATTTCCGCGACGGGGTCATTGGATGACGTATTTCCGCGACGGGGTCATTGGATGACGTATTTCCGCGACGGGGTCATGTGCTGACGTATTTCCGCGACGGGGTCATTGGATGACGTTTTTCTGCGACGGGGTCATTGGATGACGTAGTTCCGAGACGGGGTCATGTACTGACGTGCTCTGTTTTCTGCGGTGTCGGGGCTGACTCTAGGTTGTCCGTGAACTGTAGAGTCTTGGAACAGGGGACTTCGCTGTGGCTCCGATTGGTGGTGTCGCTTCCGTGCTCTGCTGGAATGAGAAGGAACGCCGTTGCTGATCTTTAGGCTGTAGATGTTGCCGGTGAGATCTGGCTTCCCTTTGATAGGGCCTGGTGGGGAAATGTGGTCCCCCTTTTTTTTACACCCATGGATTGTATACAAGGGTCAGTATGGACTTACCTGCAGGGCAAAAGTTTCATTCTTTCATTTTTTTTATTCCTTCCGCGATAATCTATCATTTCAGCTTTTTTATATCGTGAAAGTCGTGATTGCCCAATCATTTCGGCTATTTTTCGCGGTACCTAATCATTTCGGCTATTATTCATATGCATATATTTTACTTGCCAATTTTTATTGCGAGTTGCCCAAACATTTCGGCTATTTCATATGCATCATCATTTTTTTGCGAGTATGGAACTCAAGATCTGATACCAATCTTAGCATCAGCATCGCTGCAACTGGAATATTGCTAGGAGCAAATCATCATTTGCCGTGAAAGGACTTGGAATTTGATACCGATTTGGGCATCAGCATCGCTACAACTGGGATATTGCCAGGAGCGAATCATAATTTGCCTTTGTCGATTTAAACAAAGATGGCTTAGCAAACAGGGTTAGAATCCTGTCGAATAAGGATTTTGACTTCATGAGCCATAAGGGTCTCATAAAGGTGTTTCTCCCTACGAGTCGTGAGGATCTCGTAGGTGCATTTTCTCCTTAAGAATCATGAGGATCCTTAAGCGTGTGTTCTCTTATAAGTCGTAAGGATCTTACAAGAGTGTTTTCTCTTTATAAGTCGAGAGGACTTACAAGTTTTTGTTCATCAAATGAGGGCATTCCTTGTCGTTGGTGGGACTCGGAAAGGAAATGATTATTTGCGCTCGTGAATTGTATACAAGGGTCAGTATTAAACCGCTTGTAGGGCAATATGGAAAAGGTGATGGCTTAAGAACAGGTTCAGATCCTAGTAGCTTAAGGCTTTTGAATCTAATGAGCCGTGAGGGTCTCATAAGAAGGTTCTCCCTACAAGTCATGAGGATCTCATAAGCGTAATTTCTCCTTAGGAACCGTGGGGATTCCTAAGTGTGTTGCTCCTTTGTGAGTCGTAAGGATCTCACGCAGGTAGTTTGAAGGGTCCCGGCAGCGTCCCGGCCATTGAAACGCGGCCAAAATGCGGAACAAAATTTTCTGAAACCGTCGCTACCGTGACCCGAATCCCGTATCGACCTTAAACCCTAAACTAGCAAACTAACTAAGAGTTAGAATTGTTATACCGAGTTGATCCGTGTCCTTCGGTCTTCATTCCAAGCTCCTAGCGGCTCGTTGATGTGGTTTGGTTGCCGGTCTTCCTTCGTCTCCGATGATCCACCCGAGGGAAACGGCGCAAGTTCCAAGCTCGACAAACGAGGTAACCTCGCTCTAAAGTCGCTAGCTATGGAGTGTGGGGGTATATGATGTGTCGCTATATTTTTCTCTCTTCATAAAAGCTCAAGTGAGCAATACAAGAAGATGAATGGAGAGGTGAGGAAATATTGGCATGAACTAGAAAATGGCTAACTCCCTTTTGTGAATGAGAGTGAGAGAGCTAGTGTAATGAGCCCAAAATGAAATTAACCCCCCCTTCCAATCAAGTGGCCGGCCCCCTTTTCTCCCTCAGTCCCAAAAAATCAATTCCAATTCCAATAATTGCAATAAAATAATGCAAACCATACTTTGAACCATTGTTCATGCCATGCTTTGACTCACCTTTTTCCACCTCATTTCTTAATTGAATTTCTAAAAGAAAATCAATATAAAAAGTGTCATCTTCTAGAAGCTATTCCGTATAAAATACGGAATACTTCCCGGTACATGTACCGAAATACATATACGCGTATTCGTACCAAAATACGAATAGCCGAGAGAGAAAACGAATAGTGAACAATAATTCTAGAATACATATATATAAATACATATGTAAATTATTAAATCAAAAACCCGATTTAATAACCTGGCTTAATCCTAAGCCGCTAGTATTATCAACCGTCCGATTAAATTCTGTGCAGCAAGTGCACATATTTAATCGGACACCTGTATGTATCAACATACCCTATGTACACCATATCGCCTGAACCGTAAAAACCCTCTGTGTGGGACTCTAAAGACTCGTCAATACGCTGGCAGTGGGTTTAACCACAAGCACGTCAGCGGCACTAGCTGTACGTAACGGCTACCCAGGTATTGAGCGAAAGGGAGGCCGATGAGCAAACTCATGCAGAACCCCTACTGAGACTGACAGTGACAATATCCGTACAGTCCGGTCTGTTCATCTAAGAGCATCGCATATCGAGTCTAGGGGGGTGGATAAAGTCAGACCCCCAACAACGCGATATTTAGCGTCGGCATGTAACCCATCACCACTTGAGAAACTACCGATCCTGGATCGGTAATTCTCGTTCACCATGGCCATGGATTTCTGGTGATGGCCACCCGTACACAATGCGATATCAACCCCCAATACCGGGAGAGACGAATCCCCGACGATCCGATCACTGCCTCCATGTGGCTCGGGACTGTACCCAACTAAAATCTGTTTGCATGACTCCTTTGAGCGGAGGTAGGGTAGTAATCAAAGTACAGTGGGAACTCACACGACACAAATAACGATCTCAGGTCGACAGACTAACCTGTACACATGTCACCTGGGAACTGCTATCTGACAATAGGTATATTACCAACTAGCAGGTTCCCGGCGAGTCCGTCCAGTGTACTCATAACCCAATGAGCACCTGTATACTATCTTAGGTGAACAAACTAACACCAGTGGCTTGTGAGACCTGGCCACCGCCCCTCGTCGGGGTCTCGATCAGTATACACTAGTCTACACTGGAGTATCGATGCCCAATCTCGATACTCCTACGACTAGGGACATTTAAGGATGTGCTTATAGACCCCAGCTCCCACATATATGATCGCCATCATACTGCTGGCAGTCAAGCAAGAATCCTAAGGGCTCTATCAACACGTACATGATGATAAAGACGAACCAGATAGCATACTATCATCTTGAGTAAGACTGTTTTATCGGTATAGGTCCTATCTCAATCATCACAATCATCAGTCCGCGATTATGATAATTGCCTTGAGGGAACTATATCCAACAATCTCCCACTTGCACTTAAGGACAATTATTGCGATGTCGCATACTCACAGCCTGTGTGATACCGAACACCCAACTTCTCTACTAATCAGTTTCGCAAAGCCCGTTTGCGAAAATGATTGCGTTCGAGAAATAGCCTCAGTGAGTGGATCCGCTCCAATGTTTCTCTCTGTATCTCTCTTAATCTCAACTTCGCGGAGAAAGCCATCTCCCGAAATGAGCAATACTTGTCTTAGAATTTTTCTGGATATCTGATGGGACCCAGTTCACAAAAGAACTCCAATTCCAGCAAACTTCCTAGACTGTATCTTCCAATGAATTTAATCAGTATCCTGCGCCATGCCTTTCCTCAGTATCCGCTTGGACCACCTGTCCAACGTACCATCCCTCAGAAGAGGGAAAAACTATAACTCTGACAATCACTCTGTCATCCAGGTCACCTTGGAAGCCTGACATGATAACCGTCTCCTGAAGGAGGCCGCCGTAATCATATCCCAAGAACATTCATTTATGTTCATAAACCGCTTCCCAATGTTTCTCCAGGATTGGATTAATATATCTGCTTATTGCATCTAGTGCAAAAGTAATATATGGTGTAGTACTTGACATTTCATGATTAACTCAATTGCCTAAGCAAGTGATATGCTAACCATGCAGATCCCTCTCTCCTTTAGTCTGTAAGATACCTTTAGAGAGGGTGACTCCATCACCTGCAGGTACACTACCATGCCAGGAGTCGTCCATTTAATGTCAAAGTACCCAGATTAGGATACTTCCCAAATCTAGATCTAAAACCATAGATCTAGTAACCAGAAAACCCGATATTATATCCATATCCTATGTGGAGAAAACAACTGTGTGACAACCATAGTATAACCGATCGTAGTATAGGAATAACTCTTCCTATTAAGTGCATGTCATCCCGAATCCTCGGACATCACACCCTACTACCTTCTTACCAGATCCATCTCCTATTCTGATGAAGTCAAAACCTATGACTGTCACATCAAAAATAGATGATATATTTCCGCTATACCTTCTTTAGTCTATAAATAGACACAGGCTACTTTTCTACTATGCTTTCGCTGCTCCCACTGACTACAACAACCCTCTGGCAAAGTCATATATACGTGCACTTCTAAAACTAGTTTAGAACGACGCTATACTCATCCTCCTGCCGGGTCTTATAGTCTAGAACAACAGCAACGGCAAGTCTGGGTAAACAAGAACCTCCTTGTCACCATCTCTGAGAAGACCGAAGTACCTCTCGGGTGGCTGAGGTTACCCACCAAATCTGCGGAGTGGCTAATGGAACATCAAATCCAATTGAATCCTTAGGTTCTATTAAATTTCCAGTAATCGTTTGTGGTTCTGGAATAACTTCCAGTTCTACCATACTCCCACTTCTGTTTTCTGAAAAAATCCATTTTATTAAAACTGTGGCGAGTCAAGAACAATATAAATATTGATCTTCCTGATGGTAGAAAGTTAACCCTCGTCAAAGCCCGGGATAACCCACAAACAGCCATTACCGAAACGTGTCTTGAGTTTATCCGGATTCTGGTTTTAAGCATCAGCCGGACAACTCCTTATACCTTAACATCGTTAAGATATAAATTGATTCTATATTAATCTAATATAGAAACAAAAGCACTAATCTAATTTGAACCAGATTCAAAAACATGCATCTGTCTCCAGTGCATATCAACCAAATGGAAAGAGGACAATCAGCATTACTCATCTAGGAGTGCATCCATATATGAGTAACCCGAATGAGAAGCAAGTTCTCAAAACCATTACTATTAATTGAATACCTAACACAAGTATCTACATCTTCGAATACTTCGAAGAATCCCGATACTTCTAACAAATTGTCCTCTACTTTATTCTTATACCTATAACTTCTGAATATCTGGACCTTGCATTTCAACGAAATACATGTCCAGAACTGGAGAAGTCATAAGTAAACAGAATATAGTACGAGTACCGATCCCTTTGTCCTAATGGACACTGGACAACATACAATACATTGTATAAGTCCCCTGAGTTCAACAACTCAAACCCTGTGCGTCGTAGGTTGAAAAACTGTAGTATGGTTAAGAAGAATTACACCGCTGTTGAATGCATCTTACGTAATCACCAACCGATATAGGTAAATGCCACAGACATAATATCAAAAAGATATATCTCACTTTATAAAAATAAACGTACAGATATATCAATTTGAAATTGGTGCATAACAACGGATATTCAAAACCAAATATTTGTCATCCGGCAAAATCCAGATGATTTCCTCAAATATCACCAATTACAACGAATTCTGATATAATGAGGATCTAATCACCCAATTCCCAATATCTTACTCCCACTCACCATTTGTAATAACATACAGATATGAGAAACTGATCTGGTAAATACATACCCTGGAGTTAGATTCTTATTGGGAAAACAGTTTTCAATTAATATCGCACAGTAAAACTGAAACATGAAAATGTTTCGAAGGGGTTTACTGGTATTCCTAATAACGCCTCTTCCACTATCCTGATTCACGACAGTAACCATATACTATACCTGCCCTCGCCGCAATCCCTTTATTATGTCTTTACTTATTACCTTCTGTACACCTTCTTTAGGCTAATTGGTTTTCTTCTTTCCCTACCCTTCGGCACCAGCCTAAGGTTTGGAAGAAGACTATCCAATAAGCGTAATAGGTGTACTCTCCCAATCCTAGGAGCCCTCGCAACCTGAGAGAAGGTAATGGGAAAAGACATCTGAATAATCCTATCCTTTCTCTCCAGAACCAGAATCCATCCTCGAATCAGATCCTTCGAGTTCGTATATAACCATACGATGGATTTATCCAATGGAAGTGGATATCCGTAGTGATACGGAGTGTCCTAGAGAAAAGCAAAGTGGATGTAGGAGTGGCAAGGGTATACCTGGTTTCGTCATGAAAGATGGTGATCGCATTTCCTTTGCCATTATTCTAATCCCTTTATATGTCTTTACTTATTACCTTCTGTACACCACAGTTAAGCTTGTTGGTTTTCTTCCATCCCTACCGTTCGGCATCTGCCTATGGTTTAGAGGAAGACTATCCAATAAGCTCAATAGGTGTACCCTCTCCTAATCCTAGGAGCCCTCACAACCTGAGAGAAGGTAAAGAGAAAAGACAACCGAATAATCTTATTCATTCTCTCCAGAACTAGAATCCATCCTCGAAAATGTTCCTTCGAGTTCGTATAACCATACGATGGATTTATCCAATGGAAGTAGATGTTCGTAATAATACGGGGTGTTCTGGAGAAATGCAAAAAGTGATATAGAAATGGCAATGATGTATGCGACACCGTGACATTCCAAAAGCCAAAGTGTTTTAAGAAGGTTCGGTCAACTTGGTTTCATGAGTTTTAGTCAAAGGTCGGGTCAAAGACGCAGCCACAGAGAGAGAGAGAAGAAACACTCAGCGTGCACTCTAACCTAGATCAAAATGGTTAATCACTTTTATCTAATCTGGATGGCTCCCACTGTTTCCTCGAATTCTCCTCCAAACCTAAAAGGAGAATTAGTCGGAATCACCCGAGGAGTAATCCTACTCATCAGTGGGAATCGGGATCCAACTATCATCGCATGATAACCTGATGGAAGCCACTCAAGTCACCACACTCTAGAAGGTATGCGCAAGCCTGGAAAGTTTCCTGTATGTTTGAAACTCCCGATATAATTTTTACCCCTAACGACTTCATGGCCTTGATAGAGACCAGCGTGCCATAAGTCGCTAGTCAAGTTCAGCCCGTCATTATCCAAGATTGATCTAAACCCACCCGCACAAGCCTTTGATAGAGACCAACGTGACTATGCGGCTGTCCTAGATAATCGCATATCCATGCTACAGACACGTATCACGCAGCTACCGTACACTATGCCTTGATAGAGACCAACGTACATAGCACGAATACTACGAGATACCTATCTGAAATGACGGAGGGCTACGGCTGGTTTTTGGCGAAAAACCTTTAATGTAATGAACTTGATATCGTTGAAGGAATCCAAGTGGTTTTATATAAATATATAGTGGCGAAAACTTTTGCTAAAGAGGTCACTCCCGGTGAAGGGATTTCGGCTCTTTCCCCGTAGAATGAGGTGCAGGATATCCCAAACTGAATACCACGATGCAAAGCAAAAACAATCGACTATTGTAAAGTTATTACATTGACGCAAACTTTTACCCAAGGGGTCACTCTCGATGAAGGGATCTCGGCCCTTGTCTCGTCGAATGAGGTGCAGGATATTCCAAATGAATACCGCGATGCAAAGCAAAAGAAAACGTCTACAATGTCAGTTTTTAAAAAACTTGGTTCCAACAACATCATATTGTTAGTGTTTATGCCCTAGAAGGCCATTACTGTATCATACTAGTTTGTATATTACTTAATGGAAGCTTGGGATATTCACATGTATATAACAGTCTTGCTAAACATGGTAGTATGCTACTTGGTTTTTCTATCTTAATATGTGAGTATACGTATTGATAGAGCTCTTAGGATCTTGCTTGACTACCAGCGTTGTGATAGCAGTCACACTAGTGGGGGCTGGGTAGTCTACAAACACATCCTTATTCAGGTCCCTGGTCGTTGGATTATCGAGACAGAGCATCGATACTCCGGAGTAGACTAGTGTGTACGCTTCTCATCCCAGTTGGGGAGATGGTCTGTCCCACGGCCGTCAGTACGTCGTACTAGAGATAGTATGCAGGTGCTCGTTAGGTTACGGGTATACCGGACAGGACTCACAGGGAATTGTTGGTTGGTTTTATACCAGTCGTCAGTGAACAGTTCCCAGGTGACATGAGTACAGCATAGTCCGCAGACTTGACACTGCTACTTCGCCTCGAGTGTGTCCCACTGTTCTTAGATTGCTACCCTACCACGGCTCAAAGGAGTCGTGCAAACAGGTAGCAGTTGGGTGCAGTCCCGAGCACTTGGAGGCAGTGGCGGTTAGACAGGATTCGTCTCTCCCGGTATTGGGGGTTGATATCGCGCTGTGTCAGAGAGCCATTACGCAAAGTCCCTGGCCAGGGCAAGCGAGATTTGCTGGTAGGTTCTAGTAGTTTCTCAGGGTGTAATGGGCTTCGCTCCGACACGACTTATACCGCTATTAGGGGACTGACGCTTGCCGCCCCCTAGGCCCGATATGCTATAGTCTAAGACGAACGGACCGGACTGTATGGAGATTGTCACAGCAGGCTCAGTAGGAGTTCGGATGGGTTTCCTCATCGGCCTTCTTATCGACATCTACCTGGGGACCGTTACGTACAGCTAGTGCCGCTTGCGGTCTATGGTTAAACCCACTGCCAGCGTAGTAGTCGAGTCTCTAGAGTCCCACACAGAGAGTTTCCCTACTCCAGGCGAAACGATATAGAGGTCGTATGGTTTTACGACAAGGGTTCGGACGCATACGTGTGTTTACGCACGTACGAATTTCGGACAGTTTTTACCAGTCGGCTTTGGTTTAAGCCAGTTACTGGTATCCGGTTATTGGATTTATACAGTCTAAAGTTTTTCTGTATTTTTGCAGAAAGGAGGGGCGTTCTCGTAATTACGCGAGAAGCTTCTAGAAGATGGTGACTAAGGAGGTTTAGGTGGCATATACAATGAATGTGATTAGTGAGTCATATGGATGATTCATCCATGTCATTAATGCATCATAAATGCTTAATGACTCATGGATGTGAATCATCACTAGATATTATCAAGCATGGTTGTTAAATTCATTTCTTTTCTTTTCTTGATAAAAAGAAATGCTTGATATATATTATGATAACTCATTATTCTCACTTCATTATTATCTTCACCTTCTCTCTCCTCAAGCTCTCCCTCTTCAAACCCTAATCCTCCCCTCTCATGTGTTGAGTACAAGGATTAGTTAGACTAATTAAACCATAACCCTCACTCTATATCACCTAGCTTCTTTGATTAGCACTTAAAGAAAGTTAGTTGCCTCAAGTTTAGAGGCTAAGCTCGGAGTAAAGCTCTCGGGTGGATCGTCTACTACTTCGAGAAGGCCGAGGAAGGAGGTGGAGTTCGTAAAGACGAAGGACACGATTCGTTAGGTATAATCCCTTTACATAGTAGTTGTTAACTTCTATGTTTGATGTTAGTTATCGTTTAGCTTCGACTCGTGCGGTTAGTCGATGTTTAAGCAAAGAACAAGATCGTTTTTCATATTTCCGCCTCCCCGCAAGTCGTGGGGTGTTGTACATCGACTTACAGTGGTATCAGAGCCTCGCTAAACAATAAATAACTTACTTGCAAATTTGTAGAATTTCGAACGGAAAAAACGAAACCGGAAAAACCCGAAATCACAAGTTTCTGTCGATTTTTAAATGAAGTCCAAAAATTTTTCAGGGAGGTTCAGAAAGCTTAAAATGACAGTAGAAGAACACCCAAGAAATTTGGGCCCCTGAATCGCCTAAAGAGCCGCGGAACCGCGGCGAATCGCACCGATCCGCCGCGCTTCCGCCGCCGAGTTGGCGATTCAGGAACCCAAATTTCCTGTGTTGCTTCTCTGTGATATTTGGTATTTTCTGGAAGTTTTTATTTTTGCTCAGGTTTCAGATTTACAGAGAAGTATTGGAGCAAAATTAAAAGTGTTTAATCGATCGAAATTATACAGTATTTGCTTGTTGGATTATATCTGTGTTTGTATAATGTGTTCGTAAACCTCCCCTAACTGCTAGTATGTCGGTTGGCAGGGGGTTGCACATTTCTGTAATGGTTTTTACTGTTTGTGGATATGAACTGTGTTGGACTGTTGTGATGTATAGCCGGGGTTATGTGATGGGTTATTATTTAATTCATTTGATGTAAATGTAATTTGTTGTAATATTATTTTGCGGGACACATCCAGGTTGCGGTTGTAGCCACCGTTGTATTATTTCATTTTACTGTTTTTGCTCCTAGGACAGACCCAAGGTGGGGTGCACTGTTGGAGATAGTGCCCTCAAAGTCAATTATTAGGTCACAGGTACGTGATTGTAATGATTGAGGGAGGACCTATCCCGGTAGGACAGTCTTACTCGAGATGATAGTATGCTATCTGGTTTACCTTTATCATCGTGTACTGTTTTAGGTGACCTGACACGTCGCTATTACACGTTGATAGAGCCCCTAGGATTCTTGCTTGACCACCAGCAGTATGAGGGCGATCATATAAGTGGGAGCTGGGGTCTACAAGCTTATCCTTAAAAGGTCCCTAGTCGTGGGAGTTTCGAGACTGGGCATTGATACTCCATTAGTAGACTAGTGTATACAGTCGAGACCCCGACGAGGGGCGGTGGCCGGTCTCACAAGCCACTGGTGTCAGTTGGTTCACCTAAGATGTATACAGGTGCTCATTGGGTTATGAGTACACCGGACAGGACTCGCCGGGAACATGCTAGTTGGTCATATACCAGACGTCAGATGGCAGTTCCCTGGTGACATGTGTGCAGGTTAGTTCATCGACCTGGGGATCGTCATTTGTCTCGTGTGAGTTCCCACTGTACTTTGATTACTACCCTACCACGGCTCAAAGGAGTCGTGCAAACAGGTTTTAGTTGGGTACAGTCCCGAGCCACATGGAGGCAGTGAGCGTATCTTCAGGGGTTCGTCTCTCCCGGTATTGGGGGTGAGGTCGTGCTGTGTCTAGGAGAGCCATTACACAAAGTCCTTGGCCAAGGCAAGGAGATTTACTGGTAGGTATTCCAGTAGTATCTCAGGGTGTTCTGGGCTACACTCCGACACGACTTGTACCGCTTTTGGGGGTCTGACTTTCACCAACCCCCTAGGCCCGCCATGCGATGCTCATAGACGAACGGACCGGACTGCACGGATATTGTCACTGATAGGCTCAGTAGGGTGTCAGGATGAGTTCGCTCATCGACGTCCTTTTTAGTCAGTACCTGGTAGCCCGTTATGTATTGGCTTATACCTCTAACGTGCTAGTGGTTAAATCCACAACCAAGGTGTTGACGAGTCTTTAGAGTCCACCACACTTTCAGTTACTCAGCTTTCGGGCGAAACGCTGTAGAGGCCGTATGGAGATATGGCAGGGTTCGATCAGATACGTGCGGTATTGCACGGATCGTGATCGGACGGTTTTTACTAGCCGGCTTTGGCTTAAGCCGGATCTTAGTATTTGATAGTGTAGTTTTGTCTCTTTGCATTTGTATCCGGACGGAATACAGATGCGGGTGTGTATGCACAATATCGGGGTTTTCCTGTAATTTATTACGGGACCAGTTTTCTGGGGTTGCCAGTTTGCATTCCGTTCCGGCCGGTTTTCTCTTTTTCCTTCCCGGTCGGACTTTTCGTTGGAGGGTGTTAATTGCAAGTTTGCAATTAACATTTTGTTGAGGGGGTTTCTTGCAAAAGGATTTTTTATGAAATCTTTTTGGCTTTTCATGCATTAATTAAGGCATGTTTGAGTATGGGTTTAGTGGTGTGATGGGCCGGCCAGTGTGATGAATGGAGTGTGCTTGATATTGTATAGTGGATTAATTAATTTATATGATTGCTTTGTTTTGAGTGTGCTGGAATGGACTGTGGGGCTTGATTGATTAATATATATATTTACTCACATGATTTTAGATGAGTGTGGGCTTCATTTTTTTTTCTCTGTGAGCAAAAAAAAAATGAGTGGCTGCATTCTTTTTGGTTTTTCCAGTGAGCTCTTTTTATGCTGTGGCCGAGCTCATTTCTTTTGTATGCTCCATTTCATTTCCTAAGCAAGCTCCATTTTTCATCAAGTGTTCATGAAAATCCTTGTGCAAAATTCCTCCATACATGGCAATCTCTTAAACCCCAAAGAGACAAGTTTCTACATTATTCTACAGCTAATCTTGGGCGCGTCGGCTAGCCAACTTCGCGCCCGAGTTGCCTCGGTATTGAGGTGGGAGCCCGTAAAAGAATCCGGCTACGTGGTGCCCTTCCGGCGACGAGGTGGAGACCGGACATTCCGCGGGAGATCGGGACGATGACGAGAAGACCGGAGGACTCGGATCAGTCGGTACATCTCTAACCCGTATTCTAGTTAGCTTAGACTTGTTAATGGTTACGATCCGGAGTTTAGTGCGCGGTGGTGCCGGTTTGCAAAGTCCGCAAAAATTAAAGTTTATCACCGCTTCCGCTTTCCGGCGTCGGATTGACGGCCGGGGCGCCGCCGTGCACTTACAGTGGTATCAGAGCCTCGCCATTAACTTAGTCTAGCTTTGTGTAATGTGTTTGCATTTCCGATCGATCAAAAAGTCCAAAAACCCGTATTTTTGCACATCAGTTTCTGTCGAATTTTTTTTGAGTCCAAAAATTTTTCAGGTTGTCTCAGAGTGATGTGCAGGGAATTTTAAGGTCACTGTAAAAATTTGGTTCAACGATCTCATCATACCGCCGCGGAAGGGCGGCCAAACCGCTGCTTTGGCCGCGCTTCCGCCGCGGTTGTAACTGTTCACCCCACTAAATTTTTGCAGTGTGTTCCTGAGTGATAAATGTGATTTTTGGATTATTAAAATTGGGCCCAGGTTTTCTGTGGTTGCTACAGTTTTGTTTGGGGGCCCACTTGTTAATGTTTGATCAATCGGAAAATTTTAAACACATTTTTCACAGTATTTACATTATATCTGCGACCGTGAATGTCACTTGATCGGTAAATCCGGTCTAACTTCTATAGCCCGGTTAGACGGATTTGCGAACGTGACTTTCACGTTGATGTTCTTTGTATTTGCTGTGATGTTGCGAATCAGTCGTGGGGATAGCCTGGATGCAATGCTAGTACAGTTTTGTTGTATTATGTACATTTGATTTTGCGGGGCGAGCGTCCGACATGTGGACTGCCGTCACTGCCTGTTTGTATTATTATTTTGGGGCACGACCTGGTTGCGGTCGATGTACCCGTTGTATGTATATTTTACTTTCTGTACTAGGATACCCCGCGGAGGGGTGCACGGATAACCGGGTTCTGGAGGGCAACAAGCCCGCATCTCATGGCATTGAGACGGAGGGGGCTTCGCTCTAGGATTGGCGGGCTATTCGCCGCACTCGTAGGGGGTACAGGTTGACCCAGGAGGGGTGCCCAAGTTACCGGATTCCGTAAAGTGCTGGGTGGTCCATTCACGGCGATGAAGGGGGCTGCCTCGCTTCAGGTTTTGGCGGGTGACTTGCCGCGCCCGTAGGGGTCTAGGATTCTCATTGCACAGGCTATCCACACGACCAGGGGAACGTCGGGTTTCAGTAGTGGCTCTGTGAAACCCGGGGATCCCAGATATCTGTATTGTTTCTGTGATGCTGTTCATTTCTGTGATGTTGCATTTTATTCACGCCTTGAGCGAAATACTATATATTGGTATATATATTAGTAGATGTTGTATATGTTTTTCATCCGCGCTAGTCCAGTCCCCGCTCTGCCGTTAGTTAGCTAACCTAACGGGTGATGACGGGACCCAGTGGCGAATGCGGATGGCATATACGTACGTCAGTATATTTTCGTTCTTTGTGGTGTGATCAATTGATGGGACTGCGTTGATTCGGATCAATGCAAGTTTAAACAAACCTAATCTGATGTTGTTGGAACACTTTTCAAAAAGCTGTTATTGCAAGGACGTTCACTTTTGTTTTGCATCGCGGTATTCATTTAGAATATCCTGCTCCTCAGTCGACGAGGCAAGGGCCGAGATCCCTTCACCGGGAGTGACCCCTTGGACAGAAGTTTGCGTCAGGGGCATTAACTTCACTATAGCCGATTAATTTTGCTTTGCACCGCGGTATTCATTTGGAATATCCTGCACCCCATTCTACGGGGAAAGAGCCGAGATCCCTTCACCGGGAGTGACCTCTTTAGCAACGGTTTTCGTCACTATATTTTAAAAAGCTATCAGTTCCTTCAAACGATATCAAGTTCATTACGTTAAAGGTTTTCGCCAGAAACCATTCGTAGCCCTTCGTCATTTCAGTTAAATATTCGGTAGTATTCAAGCTATGTATTTTGACCTCACGCCAAGGCATAGTGTTTGGTAGCTGCCGGGTATTTAGCTGTTGCATAGATAGATGCGTTGGTTTGGGACAGTCGTGCTACTATTTTGGCCTACGTCAAGGGTATGTACGGGTGGGTTCAAATTAACCTGGATAATGACGGGCAGAACTTGACATGTGACTTATGATATTTTGACCTCACGCCAAGGTCATAAGAGCATGGGGCAGAAATCACATCGGGAGTTTCAAAAGAACTGAAACTTGCCAGATATGCGCATACCTTCTGGAGTGTGATACCGTGAGCGGATTCCGTCACGTTATCATGCGATGAGAGTTGGATCCCGATTCCCACTGATGAGTTAGTTTACTCCTCGGGTGACCCCGACTAATTCTTCTTTCAGGTTTGGAGGAGAATTTGAGGTACAGTGGGAGGTTTCCAGATTAGATAAATTGGTAACCATTCTGATCTAGGTTAAAGTGCACGCTGAGTGTTTCTTTTCTCTCTCTCTTTGGCAGCGACCATTGACCCGACCCTAAGACTATGACTCAGTGACCAAGTTGACCGAACCTTCTTAAACACCGGCTTTTGGATTGTCAGAGTTGCAGACCTCATTGCCACTCCTACTTTTACCCTTTTCTCCAGGACACCCCGCATTACTGCGAACGTCCACTTCCATTGGACAAAACCATCGTATGGTTAGATACGAACTCGAAAGAATTTATTCGAGGATGGTTTCCGGTTCTGGAGAAAACGGATAGGATTATCCAGTTGTCTTTTCCTTTTACCCTCTCTCAGGTTACGAGTACTCCTTGGTTTAGGGGTAGTACACCTATTACGCAAATTGGATTGTCTTCTTCCAAACCTTAGGCTGGTGCCGACCGGTAGGGAATGAAGAAAACCAATTAGCATAACGATGGTGTGCAGAAGGTATTAAGTTCAGACAAAGCAAGGGATTAGTAAGAGGGCAAAGTAAATTGCAACAGATATTCACGACCAAACCAAATATTTCGTTACCACTCCCACATCACCTTTGTATTTCTCCAGGACACTCCGTATCACTACGAAGATCCACAGTTTATTTGGATAATCCATCGTATGGTTATATACGAACTCGAAAGGAACTTGTTCCAGTTCAGGGATGGATCCTGGTTCAGGAGAAATAGGAATAAAGTACATTCAGGTGTCTTTTATCTTCACCTTCTTTCGCATTGCGAGTGTTCCTAGGATTGGGACAGTACACCCATTATGCTTATTGGATAGTCTTCTTCCAAACCATAGGCTGGTGCCGAACGGTAGGGAAGGAAGAAAACCATTTGGCCTAAAAGGGTGTGCAGAAGGTAAAGACTAAAGACATATGAAGGGATTTGGAGAGGTGGCAAAGAACTATACGGTTACAGTCGTGAATCTGGAAGAGGCATTACTAGGAATACCAAAATACCCCATCGGAACATTTCAATGTTTCAGTTTCACTGTGTAATGTTAAAGAAAAACTGATTTCCCGATTAGATACTTACTCCAGGGTATGTATTTACCAGGTACGATTCTCACATCTGTATGGTTTTACAGATGATGAGTGGGAGTAAGTTATTGGGAATTGGGTGATTATCCTCATTATATCGGGATTCGTTGTAATCGGTGATATTTGAGGAAGTCACCTGGGTTGTTTGCCGGTCGGCAAATATTTGGTTTTGAATATCCGCTGTTATGCACCAATTTCAAATTGATATATCTGTACGTCTATTTTCATAGAGTGAGATATACCTTTATGAAATTATGTCTACGACATTTACCTATATCAGTGGATGGTTAGGTAAGGAGTATTAAACAGCGGTGTAATTCTTCTTAACCATAAGTACAGTTTTCGACCTACGACACACAGTGAATGAGTTATCAGACTCAAGGGACTTATACAAAGTAATGTATGTTGTCCAGGGTCCATCAGGACAGAGGGGTTGGTCCTCGTACTACATTCAGTTTACTTATGACTTCTCTAGTTTTTAGACAAGTGTTTCGTAGAAACACAGGGTCCGAATTTGGAGAAGTTATTGGTATTTGAATAGAGTAGAGAACCAGGTATAGCAAGTATCGGGATTCTTCAAAGAGATCGAAGATGTAGATACTTGTGTATAGTATTCAGTTGATAGTAATGATAAAGAGATCTTGCTTCTCTTTCAGGTTACTCATAATTGGAAGTATTCCTAAGTTGAGTAACGCTGATCGGCCTCCTTCCATTTAGTTAACATGCACTGGAGACAGCTGCATGATTTGAATCTGGTTCAATTAAATCAGTGCCTCTGTTTCTATATTGGATATAGAACAGTTCATATCTTAACGGTGTTAAGGTACGGGGAGTTGTCCGGTTTATGATTAAAACCAGACACTGGACAACTCAAGGCACGTTTCTGTAATGGCTGTTTGTGGGTTGACCCAGGCTATGACGCGGGTTAATTTTCTACCATCTGGATGAACAATAGCAATATTGTTCTTGACTCGCCACAGTTTTAAATTAAAAATGGATTTTTTCAGGAAAACAGTAGTGGGAGTATGGTAGAACTGGAAGTAATTCCAGAACCACAAACGATTACTGAAGATTTGATAAGGAACCTAAAGATTCAATCTGGATTAACATTCCATTGGCCACTCCGCAGATAAGGTGGGTAACTTCAGGCACCCGAGAGGTACTACGGTAGCCTCAAGGACGGTGACAGGGAAGTTCTTGTTTACCCACAATTACCATTGCTGTTGTTCCAGGCTGCGAGACCCGGCGGGAGGATGAGTATAGCGTCGTTCTAAACCAGTTTTAGAAGTGTACGTCTATATGACTCTGCCAGAGGGTTGTCGTAGTCAGTGGGAGCAGCGGAAGCATTGGTGGATAGGTTGCTTATGTCTATTTATAGACTAGAGCAGATGTAGCGGAGATAGATCATCTATTTCTTACGTGACAGTCATGGGTTTGACTTCATCAGAATAGGGGATGGATCTGTTGAGAAGGTAGTAGGGTGTGATATCCTGGTATTTGGATGATATACACAGAGTAGGAAAAGAAACTCCTACACTACGATCGGTTATACTTTGGTCGTCACACAGTTGTTTCTCCACAAAGGAAATGGATTTTATATCAGACATACTGGTTACTAGATCTATGGTCTTAGATCTAGATTTGGGTGGTTTCCCAATCAGGGTACTTGACAGCATTCTAAGAGTATTTAGGATGGACGACTCCTGGCACGGTAGTGTACCTGCAAGTAATGGAGTCACCCTCTCCAAAGGTGTCTTACAGACTAAAGGGGAGAGGGACGGGCATGATTGGCAGATCACTTGCTCAGGCAATTGAGTCAATCGTGAGATGTCAAGTACCACACCAGATGTTGTTCTTGCACTAGATGCAATAAGTTGACATTAATCCAATCCTGGAGAAACAGTCGGAAGCAGTTTTAGAACATAAGTGGATGTTCTAGGGATATAATAACGACAGCCTCATTCAGGAGACAGTTATCATTCCAGGCTTCCAAGGTGACATGGACGACAAGGAAGTTGTCAGAGTTATAGTTTTCCTTCTGATGAGGGGCAGTATTTTGGACAGGTGGTCCAAGGCAATACTGAGGGAGGCATGGCGCGCAGGATACTGATTAAGTTCAGTTGACGATACAGTCTAAGAAGTTTGGATTTGGAGTTCATTTATGAGCTAGGTCCCATCAGACATCCAGACATATTCTGAGACAGGTATTGCTCTTTTCGGGAGATGGTTTTCTCCGCGAACTTGAGATTTAGAGAGACATAGAAAGAAACAACAAAGCGGATCCACTCACTGAGGCTATTCCTCGAACGCAATAGTTCCGCAAACGAGCTTTGTGAGACTGACTAGTAGAGGAGTTGGATGTTCGGTATCACACGGGTTGTGAGTATGCGACATCGCAATAATTAGCCTTGAGTGCAAGTGGGAGATTGTTGGAGATAGTGCCCTCAGAGTCAATTATTAGGTCACAGGTACGTGATTGTAATGATTGAGGGAGGACCTATCCCGGTAGGACAGTCTTACTCGAGATGATAGTATGCTATCTGGTTTACCTTTATCATCGTGTACTGTTTTAGGTGACCTGACACGTCGCTATTACACGTTGATAGAGCCCCTAGGATTCTTGCTTGACCACCAGCAGTATGAGGGCGATCATATAAGTGGGAGCTGGGGTCTACAAGCTTATCCTTAAAAGGTCCCTAGTCGTGGGAGTTTCGAGACTGGGCATTGATACTCCATTAGTAGACTAGTGTATACAGTCGAGACCCCGACGAGGGGCGGTGGCCGGTCTCACAAGCCACTGGTGTCAGTTGGTTCACCTAAGATGTATACAGGTGCTCATTGGGTTATGAGTACACCGGACAGGACTCGCCGGGAACATGCTAGTTGGTCATATACCAGACGTCAGATGGCAGTTCCCTGGTGACATGTGTGCAGGTTAGTTCATCGACCTGGGGATCGTCATTTGTCTCGTGTGAGTTCCCACTGTACTTTGATTACTACCCTACCACGGCTCAAAGGAGTCGTGCAAACAGGTTTTAGTTGGGTACAGTCCCGAGCCACATGGAGGCAGTGAGCGTATCTTCAGGGGTTCGTCTCTCCCGGTATTGGGGGTGAGGTCGTGCTGTGTCTAGGAGAGCCATTACACAAAGTCCTTGGCCAAGGCAAGGAGATTTACTGGTAGGTATTCCAGTAGTATCTCAGGGTGTTCTGGGCTACACTCCGACACGACTTGTACCGCTTTTGGGGGTCTGACTTTCACCAACCCCCTAGGCCCGCCATGCGATGCTCATAGACGAACGGACCGGACTGCACGGATATTGTCACTGATAGGCTCAGTAGGGTGTCAGGATGAGTTCGCTCATCGACGTCCTTTTTAGTCAGTACCTGGTAGCCCGTTATGTATTGGCTTATACCTCTAACGTGCTAGTGGTTAAATCCACAACCAAGGTGTTGACGAGTCTTTAGAGTCCACCACACTTTCAGTTACTCAGCTTTCGGGCGAAACGCTGTAGAGGCCGTATGGAGATATGGCAGGGTTCGATCAGATACGTGCGGTATTGCACGGATCGTGATCGGACGGTTTTTACTAGCCGGCTTTGGCTTAAGCCGGATCTTAGTATTTGATAGTGTAGTTTTGTCTCTTTGCATTTGTATCCGGACGGAATACAGATGCGGGTGTGTATGCACAGTATCGGGGTTTTCCTGTAATTTATTACGGGACCAGTTTTCTGGGGTTGCCAGTTTGCATTCCGTTCCGGCCGATTTTCTCTTTTTCCTTCCCGGTCGGACTTTTCGTTGGAGGGTGTTAATTGCAAGTTTGCAATTAACATTTTGTTGAGAGGGTTTCTTGCAAAAGGATTTTTTATGAAATCTTTTTGGCTTTTCATGCATTAATTAAGGCATGTTTGAGTATGGGTTTAGTGGTGTGATGGGCCGGCCACTGTGATGAATGGAGTGTGCTTGATATTGTATAGTGGATTAATTAATTTATATGATTGCTTTGTTTTGAGTGTGCTGGAATGGACTGTGGGGCTTGATTGATTAATATATATATTTACTCACATGATTTTAGATGAGTGTGGGCTTCATTTTTTTTTCTCTGTGAGCAAAAAAAAAATGAGTGGCTGCATTCTTTTTGGTTTTTCCAGTGAGCTCTTTTTATGCTGTGGCCGAGCTCATTCCTTTTGTATGCTCCATTTCATTTCCTAAGCAAGCTCCATTTTTCATCAAGTGTTCATGAAAATCCTTGTGCAAAATTCCTCCATACATGGCAATCTCTTAAACCCCAAAGAGACAAGTTTCTACATTATTCTACAGCTAATCTTGGGCGCGTCGGCTAGCCAACTTCGCGCCCGAGTTGCCTCGGTATTGAGGTGGGAGCCCGTAAAAGAATCCGGCTACGTGGTGCCCTTCCGGCGACGAGGTGGAGACCGGACATTCCGCGGGAGATCGGGACGATGACGAGAAGACCGGAGGACTCGGATCAGTCGGTACATCTCTAACCCGTATTCTAGTTAGCTTAGACTTGTTAATGGTTACGATCCGGAGTTTAGTGCGCGGTGGTGCCGGTTTGCAAAGTCCGCAAAAATTAAAGTTTATCACCGCTTCCGCTTTCCGGCGTCGGATTGACGGCCGGGGCGCCGCCGTGCACTTACATGCACAAACTGCCGGGCGGGTAGTTTGCCGTACCCGTTGGGGTCTTGGGTGGGGTAATGGCTATTCATCACAACTGTGTAATCCGTCTTTTGTTGCAGGCTCAAAACAAACACGGATTGCTTGCAAATCCAATAAAGTTCATCTGTGATCCGGAATGCCTATTATTGCGTCTGACGAATGTACAATATCTATATATGATAGCTATTTAGACGTCACTTATGTTTTACATCCGCACTAGCCTAGCCCCCGCTCTGTCGTTAGTTAAGTAACCTAACGGGTGATGACGGGACCCCGTGGCGAATGCGGATGGCATAAGAGGACGTTGTATTTTCGTTGTTTTCTGCAATGATAGGTTAATGATGGGACGCATTATCTATAATGCAAAGAAAAACAAACCAAAGTTTAAATCGTTGGAACAATTTAAAAGAAACCACTCGGTTAATTTTAAAAACAGATATTTTTTAAATGCGGAGCTTTAACCACTCCTTTTAAAAGCTATCAGGTTCCTTCGGTTATATCTAGTTCACTACGTTCACGGTTTCGCCAAAACCAGTCGTAGCCCTCCGTCATTTCTTATGGATAGTCAGTAGTATTCAAGCTATGTTTGTTGGCTTTCGTCAAGGCATAGTGTTTGGTAGCTACTGGGTATTCATTTGTTGCATAGATAGATATGTTGGTTTGGGACAGTCGCATTACCTTGTTGGCTTACGTCAAGGGTATATACGGGTGGGTTCAAATTAACAAGATAATGATGGGCAGAACTTGACATGTGACTTATGATTTGTTGGCTTACGTCAAGGTCATAAGAGCATGGGGCAAAAACCTATATCGGGAATTTCTAAAGAAACTGAAATTTGCAAAGAGATGGATACCATTTGGAGTTTGATGAATGTTGGTAGGATTCCTTCAACATTATCATACGATGATATTTGGATCCCGATCCTACTGTGAGTATATGCTACTTATCAGGATATTCGTCACTTAACGATCAATGCTATAAACCAAGTAGGTGTCCAGAAAAGTGTCAGCGGGGTTACGCCCCCAGAGAAAAGAGGTTATTTAATTAAGGAACTTCGCGAAAGCGTTGGAAAACCTCCCTCGAAGTATCGACACTGGCTTGGCTGAACGGTTAAGCAAGTATTGTACGGTGAGAATAGTCCTGGCTAATTCTTCTTTTATGGTTTGAGGAAGGATTCGAGAAACAGTGGGAGCCATCCAGTTTACATAAACTAAAAACCACTCTAAACTTGCAAGAGCATTATGCTAAAGAGTTTTCTTCTCTCTCTCCTAATTGCAGCGACCCTGAAAATGACTGGACTTAAGTTACTTTTAGAGAAAAATATACTGACAGGGCCAAACTATAAAGATTGGCTGCGGAATGTCAAAATGGCTTTAACCTATGACAAACTGGGGTACGTCCTCACCGCTACGGCACCTGCTGTCCCTGGTCCCAAATCCAGCAATGCGGATAAGGAAATCCGCAAAACCTGGGATTTAGATTGCGCGAAAGCCAAGTGCATCGTGCTTGCCTCAATGAACAATGAACATCAGATGAGGCACGAGGATATGAACCTAGATGGCATATTTCTCCATACAAAGGAACTTTATGGAGAGCAATCTCGTATAGCAAGATACGAGACCTCTAAGAACTTGTTTCGAGCGAGGTTGGCTGTCGGGTCATCGGTAGGAGAACATGTCCTAAAGATGATCGGCTATATTGAAGAGCTCGCAGACCTTGGGACGACTTTGGATAATGAGCTCTATACAGACCTTATTCTCCAGTCCCTTCCTCCCACCTACGCCCAGTTTATCCTGAACTTCAACCTTCAAAGAAAAGAAGTTGAACTTCCGGAACTCCTGAACATGTTAAGGAGTGCAGAGGGCACCTTGCAGAAAGCAAGGGAAACACCCGCTATGTTTGTTAGCGGTGCATCTTCTTCCGGGTCTAAGGCTAGGGCCAAAGGAAGGAAGAAGAAGGCCGCCACCAAACCTAGAGGAGGTGTTAGTAAGGTGGGAGGGAAGCGAAAGAAAAAGTTTGCGGTACCGGTAGTTGGCCAGGATGAATGGTTCCATTGTCACAGGAAAAGGCACTGGAACAAGGATTGCAAGGCGTGGAACGCCAAGAACCAGGAACTGAAGCAAGCTGTGGCTTCGACTTCAGGTGTGTTTGTAATTGAGAATTGTCTGTCGATCAACTCTACTTCCTGGGTATTGGATACCGGATCAGGATCTCATATTTGCAATTCATTGCAGGCACTGAGAAACCGTAGAGTGCTGAAGGAAGGTGATATGACCCTAAAGGTTGCTAACGGAGCTAGCGTGGGAGCTGCGTCCGTCGGGGATTATCACCTAGGATTGACGAGTGGACACATTTTGGTTTTACATAACTGTTATTTTGTACCAAGCTTAACGTGTAATATCATATCAGTTTCCTTGTTATCAAATAAAGGTTATGATTTCACGTTTGTAAGAGATGTTGTTAACATCCACCTTAATCATGGTTTGATTGGGTCCGGTACCCTAAATAACGGTATATATGTTTTAAACCAACTCCAAATTTTCAATGTCCAGAACACACTAAAAAGAAAGTCTCCAGATTTAAATAAAGCTTTCTTATGGCATTGTAGACTGGGTCACATCAATGAGAGAAGGTTGACTAAGTTGCTTAGAGAAGGATATTTGGACTCGTTCGAATATCAAACTTATGACACTTGTCAATCCTGTCTCAAAGGAAAGATGACAAAGACTCCATTTACTGGACATGGAGTAAGAGCGAGCGAGCTCTTAGGACTCATACACAGCGATGTATGCGGTCCAATGTCTACACATGCAAGAGGTGGTTTTTCCTATTTCATTACTTTCACGGATGATTACTCAAGGTATGGATTCATTTATCTGATGAAACATAAATCCGAGGCTTTTGAGAAATTCCAAGAATATAAGAATGAAGTAGAAAACCAAACCGGCAAAAGTATCAAGACACTTAGATCTGATCGAGGTGGTGAATACTTGAGTGCCGAGTTCCTAGGTTACCTAAAAGAGAAAGGAATTCTCTCTCAGCTTACTCCTCCATACACTCCACAGCATAATGGTGTATCGGAGAGACGGAATCGAACCCTATTGGATATGGTACGATCCATGATGAGTAATGCTGAGTTACCACGATCTTTCTGGGGTTATGCACTAGAATCAGCGGCATATCTTTTGAACAGAGTTCCAACCAAAACTGTGCCTACCACACCATATCAGATGTGGAGTGGGAAGAAACCCTATCTTCAGTACCTGAAGACATGGGGATGTCCAGCTTTTGTAAAAAAGCAGCATCCGGACAAACTCGAGGTACGCTCAGTAGAGTGTAAGTTTGTAGGATATCCAAAGAACTCTATGAGATATTGTTTCTATTACGAAGAGGAACAAAAGGTTTTTGTTTCTCGTCATGCCCGCTTCTTAGAAACTGAATTTTTAGAAAATCAGAAATGTGGGAGCGAAATAGAACTGGAAGAAATTCCAGAACCACAAACTGCTACTGAAAGTTTGGTAGAACCAGTAGTTCAAAAAGAACAGGACATTCCCGCACCCCTCCGCAGGAGTAGTAGGCCGTCTCATCCGCCTGAGAGATACTACGGTTTTCTCATAGATGGGGATAGAGAGGATTGCATCATAGATGATGATGAACCTACTGACTTCCAGCAGGCCATCCAGAGCGGCGACTCGGTACGATGGCTAGATGCAATGCGGACCGAAATGGAGTCCATGTACACCAACAAAGTATGGACTTTGGACTTTGCTCCAGATGGGGTAAAACCCATAGGATGCAAATGGATCTTCAAGAAAAAGATTGGTGTAGATGGACAGGTGGAAACCTATAAGGCTAGACTTGTTGCAAAGGGTTTTCGTCAAAGACCTGGTTTGGACTATGACGAAACTTTTTCTCCAGTGGCTATGCTCAAATCCATTCGGGTCCTTCTTGCTATTGCTGCCTTCCATGATTATGAAATCTGGCAGATGGACGTAAAGACGGCTTTTCTGAATGGAAATTTAGAAGAGTGCGTCTATATGGATCAGCCAGAGGGTTTCAATCAGAGTGGGAGCAGCGGGAAAGTATGCAAGCTGCTTAAGTCCATTTATGGACTAAAGCAGGCATCGCGGAGTTGGAACATCTGTTTTGATGAGACAGTCAAAGAATATGACTTTATCAAAAATCCAGATGAACCGTGCATATATAGTAAAGTTGTAGCCAGAAGTGTCGTATTCCTCGTCTTGTACGTGGATGACATTCTATTGATAGGAAATGACATTCCTATGCTACAATCTGTCAAAGGATTCTTGTCACACAGGTTCTCCATGAAAGACCTGGGTGATGCCTCTTACATTCTGGGGATCCGGATCTATCGTGATAGATCCAAGAGGATGTTAGGACTTTCGCAGTCCAGGTATATCGACACTGTACTGAAAAGATTCAGTATGGAAGATTCTAAGCGCGGTAATCTACCGGCTTGTCATGGAATCACCCTCTCCAAAGAGATGTCTCCCAAGACTGATTTGGAAAGGGAACGCATGTCTATTATACCCTACGCTTCTGCGGTAGGCTCTATAATGTATGCGATGTTGTGCACCAGACCAGATGTAGCTTACGCACTAAGCGTGGTAAGCCGGTATCAGTCAGACCCAGGGGAGAAGCACTGGATAGCAGTAAAGAACATTCTCAAGTACCTGAGAAGGACTAAGGAGATGTTCTTGGTTTACGGCGGAAAAGACCTCAGGTTGGAGGCCTTTGCTGATTCCGGCTTCCAGAGTGATAAGGACGATTCCAAGTCCATGTCGGGTTATGTCTTTACCCTCAATGGAGGGGCGGTGTGCTGGAAGAGCTCCAAGCAGGACACCGTTGCTGACTCAACGATGGAAACGGAGTATATAGCTGCTTGCGTTGCCGCAAAAGAAGCAGTCTGGATGAAGAAGTTCCTAACAGAACTTCAGGTGGTTCCTACCATAGTTGATCCAATACCTCTGTATTGCGACAACAACGGAGCTATAGCTTTAGCGAAGGAACCAAGGTCCCATCAGAAGTCCAGACACATCTTAAGGCGGTATCACCTGATCAGAGAGATCATTGATCGTCAGGAGATCGAGGTTCGGAGAGTTGCTTCTAAAGAGAACATTGCTGATCCATTCACGAAGGCCCTACCTCAGATTCAGTTCGAGAGGCTACTCGAGATCATCGGTCTTCGATACGCCAGTACATGGCCCTAGTGCAAGTGGGAGATTGTTAGTGTTTATGCCTTAGAAGGCCATTACTGTATCATACTAGTTTGTATATTACTTAATGGAAGCTTGGGATATTCACATGTATATAACAGTCTTGCTAAACATGGTAGTATGCTACTTGGTTTTTCTATCTTAATATGTGAGTATACGTATTGATAGAGCTCTTAGGATCTTGCTTGACTACCAGCGTTGTGATGGCAGTCACACTAGTGAGGGCTGGGTAGTCTACAAGCACATCCTTATTCAGGTCCCTGGTCGTTGGATTATCGAGACAGAGCATCGATACTCTGGAGTAGACTAGTGTGTACGCTTCTCATCCCAGTTGGGGAGATGGTCTGTCCCACGGCCGTCAGTACGTCGTACTGGAGATAGTATGCAGGTGCTCGTTAGGTTACGGGTACACCGGACATGACTCACAGGGAACTGTTGGTTGGTTTTATACCAGTCGTCAGTGAACAGTTCCCAGGTGACATGAGTACAGCATAGTCCGCAGACTTGACACTGCTACTTCGCCTCGAGTGTGTCCCACTGTTCTTAGATTGCTACCCTACCACGGCTCAAAGGAGTCGTGCAAACAGGTAGCAGTTGGGTGCAGTCCCGAGCACTTGGAGGCAGTGGCGGTTAGACAGGATTCGTCTCTCCCGGTATTGGGGGTTGATATCGCGCTGTGTCAGAGAGCCATTACGCAAAGTCCCTGGCCAGGGCAAGCGAGATTTGCTGGTAGGTTCCAGTAGTTTCTCAGGGTGTAATGGGCTTCGCTCCGACACGACTTATACCGCTATTAGGGGACTGACGCTTGCCGCCCCCTAGGCCCGATATGCGATAGTCTAAGACGAACGGACCAGACTGTATGGAGATTGTCACAGCAGGCTCAGTAGGAGTTCGGATGGGTTTCCTCATCGGCCTTCTTATCGACATCTACCTGGGGACCGTTACGTACAGCTAGTGCCACTTGCGGTCTGTGGTTAAACCCACTGCCAGCGTAGTAGTCGAGTCTCTAGAGTCCCACACAGAGAGTTTCCCTACTCTAGGCAAAACGATATAGAGGTCGTATGGTTTTACGACAAGGGTTCGGACGCATACGTGTGTTTACGCACGTACGACTTTCGGACAGTTTTTACCAGTCGGCTTTGGTTTAAGCCAGTTACTGGTATCCGGTTATTGGATTTATACAGTCTAAAGTTTTTCCGTATTTTTGCGGAAAGGAGGGGCGTTCTCGTAATTGCGCGAGAAGCTTCTAGAAGATGGTGACTAAGGAGGTTTAGGTGGCATATACAATGAATGTGATTAGTGAGTCATATGGATGATTCATCCATGTCATTAATGCATCATAAATGCTTAATGACTCATGGATGTGAATCATCACTAGATATTATCAAGCATGGTTGTTAAATTCATTTCTTTTCTTTTCTTGATAAAAAGAAATGCTTGATATATATTATGATAACTCATTATTCTCACTTCATTATTATCTTCACCTTCTCTCTCCTCAAGCTCTCCCTCTTCAAACCCTAATCCTCGCCTCTCATGTGTTGAGTACAAGGATTAGTTAGACTAATTAAACCATAACCCTCACTCTATATCACCTAGCTTCTTTGATTAGCACTTAAAGAAAGTTAGTTGCCTCAAGTTTAGAGGCTAAGCTTGGAGTAAAGCTCTCGGGTGGATCGTCTACTACTTCGAGAAGGCCGAGGAAGGAGGTGGAGTTCGTAAAGACGAAGGACACGATTCGTTAGGTATAATCCCTTTACATAGTAGTTGTTAACTTCTATGTTTGATGTTAGTTATCGTTTAGCTTCGATTCGTGCGGTTAGTCGATGTTTAAGCAAAGAACAAGATCATTTTTCATATTTCCGCCTCCCCGCAAGTCGTGGGGTGTTGTACATCGACTTACACATATATAGGTTTGTTTTATCTTTGCATTGATAAGAATCTATGCAGTCCCATCAGTTAATCACACTAGAAAAGAACGAAAATAAAATGTACGTATATGCCATCCGCATTCGCCACTGGGTCCCGTCATCACCCGTTAGGTTACTTAACTAACGACAGAGCGGGGACTGGACTAGCGCGGGTGCAAAATATATACAACATCTACTAGTATATATAAATATATATATAACATTCGTCCCAGGCATGATATAAAGCAACATCATAGAAACATCACAGAAACAACACAGAATGGTGGATAATCTGGAGCCCCAGGTTTCACTTGAGCCGCAAGTAAGACCCGACGTTCCCTGTCGTGTGGATAGCCTGTGCAATGAAACCTAGACCCCTACGAGCGCGGAAAGTTACCCACCAAAACCAGAAGTGATGCAGCCTCCTTCAGCAACGTGAATGGACCACCCAGCACTTCACGGAATCCGGTGACTTGAGCACCCCTCCTGGGTCACCTATACCCCCTACGAGTGCGGCGAATAGCCCGCCAATTCTAGAGTAAGGTCCCCTCCGTCTGAATGCCTTGAGATGCGGACCAGTTGCCCTCTAGAACCCGGCTATTCGTGCACTCCACCGCGGGGTAATCCTAGTACAGAAAATAAAATAATATACAAGGGTGACATCGACCTCAGCCCGGTCGTGCCCCAAAAGAATAATATACAAACTGGCAGTGACGGCAGTCCACATGTCGGACGCTCGCCCCGCAATATCAAATGTACAAATAAAATAAAACTGTACTATCATTGCACCATTGCTATCCACCACGACGATCCAACCAACATCACAGCACATCACAGAACATCAACGTGAATATCACGTTCGCAAACCGTCTAAAAGACATATAGCAATTAGATGAGTTTACCGATCAAATGACATTCACGGTCGCAGAATATAATGTATGTACTGTCAAACGCATGCTTAAAATATCGATCGACTAAGTTCCAAATTGGCCCCAATAGCAAAACAACACTTCACTGAAACCTGGGCTAAAACGGAATATCACAAAAATCACATTTCCAAGTAAGTGGGCTACAGAAAAACTTTGGTCACCCGTTGCCACTAAACCGCCGCGGAACCGCCGCCAATAGGGGCTTAGTGCGGAGGATCCGCGGCGCTTTTGTGGAATCACGAGCCCAAATTTTTCCAGTACCTTAAAATTGCCTGCACGGATTTTTAAGATGCCTGAAATAATTTTTTGACCACTTTTGAAAATCGACAGCAACTATGAAAATGGAATCGTGATTTTGGTAAATTCCGTCGATCGATCTTTTAATCACGGTTAAACAAGCTATAGAGGGGTTTAAAACCTGGCTCTGATACCATGAAGGGTCCCGGCAACGCCCCGGTCGTTGAAACGCGGCCAAAATACGGAACAAAATTTTCTGAAACCGGCGCTACCGCGACCCGAATCCCGGATCGACCTTAAACCCTAAACTAGCAAACTAACTAAGAGTTAGAATCGTTATACCGAGTTGATCCGTGTCCTTCGGTCTTCATTCCAAGCTCCTAGCGGCTCGTTGATGTGGTTTGGTTGCCGGTCTTCCTTCGTCTCCGATGATCCATCCGAGGGAAACGGCGCAAGCTCCAACCTCGACAAACGAGGTAACCTACGCTCCAAAGTCGCTAGCTATGGAGTGTGGGGGTGTATGATGTGTCACTATATTTTTCTCTCTTCATAAAAGCTCAAGTTAGAAATACAAGAAGATGAATGGAGAGGTGATGAAATATTGGCATGAACTAGAAAATGGCTAACTCCCTTTTGTGAATGAGAGTGAGAGAGCTATTATAATGAGCCCAAAATGAAATTAACCCCCCCTTCCAATCAAGTGGCCGGCCCCCTTTTCTCCCTCAATCACAAAAAATCATTTCCAATTCCAATAATTGCAATAAAATAATGCAAACCATACTTTGAACCATTGTTCATGCCATGCTTTGACTCACCTTTTTCCACCTCATTTCTTAATTGAATTTCTAAAAGAAAATCAATATAAAAGGTGGCATCTTCTAGAAGCTATTCCGTATAAAATACGGAATATTTCCCGGTACATGTACCGAAATACATATACGCGTATTCGTACCAAAATACGAATAGCCGAGAGAGAAAACGAATAGTGAACAATAATACTAAAATACATATATATAAATACATATGTAAATTATTAAATCAAAAACCCGATTTAATAACCTGGCTTAATCCTAAGCCGCTAGTATTATCAACCGTCCGATTAAAATCTGTGCAGCAAGTGCACATATTTAATCGGACACCTGTATGTATCAACATACCCTATGCACACCATATCGCCTGAACCGTGAAAACCCTCTGTATGGGACTCTAAAGACTCGTCAATACGCTGGCAGTGGGTTTAACCATAAGCATGTCAGCGGCATCAGCTGTACGTAACGGCTACCCAGGTATTGAGCGAAAAGGAGGCCGACGAGCAAACTCATGCAGAACCCCTACTGAGCCTGACAGTGACAATATCCGTACAGTCCGGTCTGTTCGTCTAAGAGCATCGCATATCGAGTCTAGGGGGTGGATAAAGTCAGATCCCCAACAACGCGATATTTAGTGTCAGCATGTAACCCATCACCACTTGAGAAACTACCGATCCTGGATCGGTAATTCTCGTTCACCATGACCATGGATTTCTGGTGATGGCCACCTGTACACAATGCGACATCAACCCCCAATACCGGGAGAGACGAATCCCCGACGATCTGATCACTGCCTCCATGTGGCTCGGGACTGTACCCAACTAAAACCTGTTTGCACGACTCCTTTGAGCCGAGGTAGGGTAGTAATCAAAGTACAGTGGGAACTCACACGAGACAAATGACGATCTCAGGTCGATAGACTAACCTGTACACATGTCACCTGGGAACTGCTATCTGACAATAGGTATAATACCAACTAGCAGGTTCCCGGCGAGTCTGTCCAGTGTACTCATAACCCAATGAGCACCTGTATACTATCTTAGGTGAACAAACTAACACCAGTAGCTTGTGAGACCTGGCCACCGCCCCTCGTCGGGGTCTCGATCAGTATACACTAGTCTACACTGGAGTATCGATGCCCGATCTCGATACTCCTACGACTAGGGACATTTAAGGATGTGCTTATAGACCCCAGCTCCCACATATATGATCGCCATCATACTGCTGGCAGTCAAGCAAGAATCCTAAGGGCTCTATCAACACGTACATGATGATAAAGACAAACCAGATAGCATACTATCATCTTGAGTAAGACTGTTTTATCGGTATAGGTCCTACCTCAATCATCACAATCATCAGTCCGCGACTATGATAATTGCCTTAAGGGCACTATATCCAACATCGTTTTCTCTTTACAAGGTTGAGATGACCTTTCAAGTGTCTTTTAACGAGATTGCGCCTTTTCGGGTTTTCACAAACTCGCCGGTAGACCTACTGTTTTTACTCACGGAGCTCTTTCGGGTTTTCATCCGTACCCATTTTGGTTGTGGACGTACAGTCTTTTTTTTACGAGTCTGCGCCCTTTTGGGTTTTCACAAGCTCGCCGGTAGCCCTGCTGTTTTTACTCACGGAGCCCTTTCGGGTTTTCATCCGTGCCCATTTTGCTTATGGACGTACCGTTTTTTTAACGCGTCGGCCCAAGGATGCTGTGGGTTTGCAGTAGTTTAAAGACGTTTCGGTCAGTTTTTAGTTTTAGAGCATTTCGGTCCATAGCTAGTTTTAGGACATTACGGTCCACTATTAGTTTAGGGACGTTTCGGTCCTTTATGGAGACAACGGTTTCGCTGGATACCCCTTACAGAGCTTAGGTTTGGGAAGATAGCGAGCGGACATGGGTATCGTTATCTATCAGGCGTAGTATTTCTTCAGGAACCGGCCGTTTATTGGCCTGAAGGGTCTTTCGCTATGTATGTCCATGAGCGAGCAAGCCCCATCTTGGTAGACCTTGTCTATGATGTACGGGCCCTCATAATTTGGCTCGAACTTGTAGGGTTCCTAGGCACACTAATGAGGTCTCACAAGGCATCAACCATGCCAATTTTAAATTTTACAAGTGCCGAGAAATCCTAATACGGATTCGTTGACTAGAGTTTAGGCGAAAAGTGAATCTAGTTAACAACTTAACTATAAGAAAGAGGCTACAACCTTTGTAGATCCGGTTCTCCACTTCTTTAGCTCCACGTAGACGTCCTCTTGCTGTCCATATCGAATCCCGGACTCTAGCATCGGCTTCATGGGAGAAATGGGCGGGCTAGGTCGTCGGCTTCGACGCCGAAGATGATCTACGTCGAGGCAACACAAGATCAAGCTCCAACTTCACCAAGCAATGAAACTTGTGAAGAAAACACCCTATACTACTTGGCAAGAGGTAGAGGATGAAGAAATAGGAGGTGGGTTCACTTTAGAATTGGATTTCTCACTCTTTTGCTCAAGATGCCATTAATGGATTCAAGCTTTCTTCTTCATCAAGAGGAAGAAGATGAAGATAGAATATGATAAGTGTTACTTTAAAATGAAAATAATATCAATACTTATCATATCCTAACCTTGGTTAGGTGTAGAGAAAAGACCATGGTTAGTTTGAATGGTTAGGGTTAAGCATGAAGACAAAATGGTCACTTTAGTCAAAGCTTCATGAAGCTTCAACAACAAACAAAGAAAGCCACCATTTTCTCTTATATCCTTTCCAAAATAAATAAATAAATAAATAAGTAAGGAAAAGAAAAACCCTAACCATTACATAACCATGGTTTAATCCTTACACATACTCAAGTAAACATGTATCATCAAACATGATACAATCAAGTGTACACAAAAATATATCACATATACAATGTGCACATCAAGTGAGAAAAACCTTTTAAAGTGAACCAATACTAGTTAATGCAAAGTAATATATCAAATATATAATTATACATTAAATCATTAAATCAACACTTGATTCAATGATCCGGTCATGTCGCACATAACCGACTAGTATCCAATGTATCAACTTATCGAATCAATCTTCGATTCGATAACTAGGTTATATCGCATACAACCAATCGAAACATTCATCACGAGAATGAAAAACGGTATCATATACACGCATTATTCTCGGTCCCGCACATATCTCATATGCGCTCCTATTTCGTTTCGCTTGAGCCAGGAAACCTCTGTGTAGGACTCTAAAGACTCGTCAATACGCCGGCAGCAGATGATGATCATATCAAGCACCCACAAGCCGCAAGCGATCTGCTAAACGTAACGGCCACCCGGGTATTGAGCGATCAGAAGATCGACGAGCAAGCCCGCTCACACTCCTGTGAATCCAACCAGTAACACTTACCGTACAGTCCGGTCTGTTCGTCTGATATGTCGCATATCAAGTCTAGGGGTGGTAAACGTCAGACCCCAATAACCGATAAGTCATGCCGATGTGAGGCTCATAACGGGTCGAGAAACTACTGGTAACACTTACCAGCAAATCTCTGATCAGCCCTGGCCAGGGACTTCCCTGTTACGGCCAATCGAGCACAGCGCAACATCAACCCCTAATACCGGGAGAGACGAAACCCCTCCTATCGCTCATTGCCTCAATATGACTCGGGACTGTACCCAAAAACCACCGTTTTGCACGTCCTCATGGACGTGGTAAGGTGGAGATCAAAGCACGGTGGGAATCACACAAGACTCTATGACGATCTCGGGTCTACAGACTAACCTGCACAAGTGTCACCTGAGAACTGCCATCTGACGTGAGGTATAATACCATCTAGGAGTTCTCGGCGAGTCCGTCCAGTGTACCCAGTCTCCACTGAGCACCCGTATACCATCTCTGATGTCAAACACCAATGGATATGGGATCATCCATCGCCCATCTCATGGGTCGAGCAGCTTATACGCTAGTCTACACTGGTATATCGATGCCCCGCATCAATACACCCACGACTAGGGACCTTGAAGGATGTACTTATGGACTACCATGTCCACACTAGTATGATCTGCATCATAGTCCAGGTAGTCAAGTACACATCCTAAGGGCTTTACCAACATGTAACTATAAGACAGTTTAAAGAGACTGGTGTACATGTTAAGATAAAGAGCAACCAGATAGCATACTATCATATCGAGCAAGAAAGTCATCTCTATATATGTCCAAGCATCCAATATAATATACATCATCTGTACAATACTGGCCTCTAGGGCATACATACAACTAACAATCTCCCACTTGCACTAGGGCCAGCTGCTGTAGTATCGCATACCGAGCATCCTGAAGAGTCTCTCAAACTGTATCTGAGGAATGGCCTTCGTGAGTGGATCCGCCGTGTTGTTCTTCGTGTCAACCCTCCTGACCTCGATCTCCCGGCGATCAACTATCTCCCGGATCAGGTGATACCGCCTCAGAATAAGCCTGGATCGCTGATGGGACCTGGGTTCCTTGGCCAAAGCCACCGCTCCATTGTTATCGCAATACAAAGGTATTGGATGCACAATGGATGGAACCACACCAAGTTCAGTAATGAACTTCTTGATCCAGACAGCCTCTTTAGCAGCATCATTGGCAGCGATGTATTCAGCCTCCATCGTCGAGTCTGCCACGGTTTCCTGCTTGGAACTCTTCCAGCTAACCGCCCCTCCGTAAAGGGTAAAGACAAATCCCGACTGCGACTTAGAGTCGTCCTTATCACTCTGGAAGCTCGAATCGGTAAAGGACTCCACTTGGAGTTCTCCGTTACCATACACCAAGAGCATCTCTTTAGTCCTTTGCAAGTACTTGAGAATGCTCTTCACAGCTGTCCAGTGACTCTCTCCAGGATCAGCTTGATACCTGCTCACTACACTTAGTGAGTATGCTACATCGGGTCTGGTACATAGCATTGCGTACATGATAGAGCCTACAGCCGAAGAATAGGGTATCCCTTGCATGCGAGCTCTCTCCAAATCAGTCTTGGGAGACATCTCTTTGGAGAGAGTGACTCCAGAGATCGTGGGCAAATTCCCATGCTTGGATTCTTCCATACTAAACCTCTTTAGTATGGTGTCAATGTACCTGGATTGGGACAATCCCAATATCCGTTTGGATCTATCTCTATAGATCCTGATTCCCAATATGCAGGAGGCATCACCAGGATCTTTCATTGAGAATCTTTGTGATAAGAAGAGCTTGACCGATTGCAGCATAGGAATATCATTTCCTATCAAGAGTATGTCGTCCACGTACAATACGAGGAAGACAACCTTACTCTCTGCTACCTTCTTGTAGATACAAGGTTCATCTGGGTTTTTGACGAAATCAAACTCTTTGATAACGACGTCAAAGCAGATGTTCCAACTCCGCGACGCTTGCTTTAATCCATAAATGGATTTAAGCAGCTTGCACACCTTCCCGCTGCTCCCACTGTCTATGAAGCCCTCTGGCTGAGTCATGTACACGCACTCTTCTAAATCACCGTTTAGAAAGGCGGTCTTAACATCCATTTGCCAGATTTCGTAGTCATGATATGCAGCGATGGCAAGCATGATCCGGATGGATTTAAGCATAGCCACTGGAGAAAAGGTTTCGTCATAGTCCACACCTGGTCTTTGACGAAAACCCTTTGCAACAAGTCTAGCTTTGAAAGTCTCCACTTTCCTATCTACACCAAGTTTTTTATTGAAGATCCACTTGCTCCCAATGGGTTTTACCCCTTCAGGAGCAACTTCCAAAGTCCATACTTTGTTGGTGTACATGGATTCCATCTCGGACCGCATAGCATCCAGCCATTTCACTGAGTCCCTACTCGTGATGGCCTGCTCGAAGCTAGTTGGGTCATCATCCTCCATGATGCAATCCTCGCTCCCACCATCCATAAGAAAACCGTAGTATCTCTCAGGTTGGCGAGGAACCCTACTAGATCGGCGGAGAGGCTGAGGTTCATTGGGAGCTACTGAATCCTCTGGTTCAACCAAATCTTCTGTCGTAGTCTGTATTGCTGGAACCTCTTCCAGTTCTACCTCCTTGCCACTAATCTCTTTTTCAAGAAATTCCTTTTCTAAAAAGGTGGCATGTCGAGAAACAAACACCTTTTGTTCCTCGGTGTGGTAGAAGATATACCCGCGTGAATGTTTGGGATATCCAATAAACTTACGCAGAATGGACCTTGCCATAAGTTTGTCCGGATTTTGCGTTTTTACATATGCCGGACAACCCCATATCTTAACATAATTAAGACATGGTCTCTTTCCTTTCCATATCTCATATGGAGTGGTTGGCACGGATTTGGTGGGAACCATATTCAATAGGTCTGCAGCTGTTTCCAGTGCATATCCCCAGAAGGAAATAGGTAACTCAGCTGTGCTCATCATAGAGCGCACCATATCTAATAGGGTGCGGTTCCTCCGTTCTGATACACCGTTGTGCTGTGGTGTATATGGAGGAGTTAGCTGAGAGAGAATCCCATTCTCTTTTAGGAAGTCCAGGAATTCATTGCTCAAGTATTCACCTCCTCGATCAGATCGAAGGATTTTAATACTTTTTCCGGTTTGGTTTTCGACTTCTTGTTTATATTCTCTAAATTTCTCAAAAGCTTCTGATTTGTGTTTCATCAGGAACACATATCCGAATCTAGAGAGATCGTCAGTGAATGTAATGAAGTACGAAGAACCATCCCTGGCATGTGTAGACATGGGACCGCATACATCACTATGTATTAGTCCTAAAAGTTCCGTAACTCTTTCTCCGTGTCCCGTAAACGGAGTTTTGGTCATCTTGCCTTTGAGACATGACTGGCAAGTGTCATAAGATGAAAATTCAAACGGATTTAAATATCCATCCTTATGCAACTTAGCCAGTCGTGTCGCATTGATGTGACCCAGTCTACAATACCACAAGAAGGATTCGTTCAGTTCAGAACTCTTCCTCTTGTGTGTGTTTGCTATACTTAGAACTGTGGATTGATTTAGAACATAAATGCCATTGCACAACGTGCCTGATCCAACCAACTTTTGGTTACGGAAAAGGTTCATAACATTATCCTGTAATATAAAATTATATCCCTCTTTACTCAATAAAGAAACTGATATAATGTTGCATATCAGGTTCGGCATGTAATAGCATTCGTTCAGAACCAATGTATTACCAGTTGGTAATGCAAGGTGATATTCCCCGACAGTCTTAGCTGCAACAATTGCACCATTTCCAACTCTTATGTCTTTATCACCTTCTCCAAGTTCTCTACCTTTCCTTACCCCATGTAACTGATTACATATATGGGATCCTGACCCGGTATCTAATACCCAGGACGTAGGGCAAATGGAGAAACAGTTCTCTGTAACGAACACACCTGAAGAAAATGCATCAACATGTACTTTCTTCATTCGGGTGGCATGGGAATCCTGGTATTCCCCTATGTCCTGTTCATTCTTATAACTCTTATAAGAAAGAACGGAACCAACGTTCCCCAGCACAGTATAACATGCGGGTTCAGTCAATACATCCATATTATTATCTTGATTAGGGCATGAAATGGTCGCTACCTGGAAAGAGAAAGAAGAAAACACTTTAGCGTATGCTCTTGCAAGATCAGATTGGTTATTATCTTATCTAATCAGGATGGCTCCCACTGGTTTTTATCAAATCTTCCTTCAAACCCTAAAAGGAAAGACTAGCCGAGATTAATTACACCCTACAACTTCGCCAATCTTTCAGCCAGGCCAGTGTCGGTACTTTGAGGGAGGTTCCCCGTGCTTTCGCACGGACCTAATTAAAGTAAATCTCGTTTTTCCAGAGGCGTAACCCCGTTGACACCTTTCCAGACACCTACTTGATCGGCTAATTGTAATGTGTAAAACTCTCCCAGGAGTAACTCTTACTCGCAGTGGGTATCGGGATCCAACTATCTCATAGAAGGTATGCAATCTCATTGCAAATTTCAACACTTGAAATTCCCGATAATATTTTGCCCCTAGCGTCCTATGACCTTGACGCAGGCCAACAAATCATAGTGCGCTAGTCAAGTTCAACCCGTCATTTCCTGATTGAATTAAACCCACCCGCATGACCCTTGACGTAGGCCAACAAAGTCGTACGACTACCCTAATCCAATCTGCATCATATGCATAAGCAGATAAATACTAGTTAGCTACCGCACACTACGCCTTGACGCAGGCCAACAAACGTAGCACGAATACTAACTACTACTTATCTGAAATGACGGAGGGCTACGACAGGTTTTTCTGAAAATCTATTGCGTAATGAACTTGATATCGTTGTAGAATCAAATGAAGTTTTGAAATGGAGTGATTTTGAGGCTTTTTCTAGTTTTGCTAAAGGGGTCACTCCCGGTGAAGGGATCGTCGGCTCTTTTCTCGTCGAATGAGGTGCGGGATATATCATATATATCGCTGTGCAAAGTAAAACTCCAAAAGCAATCAAAAGCAAACCGAGTGTGTAGCATCTGCCAGTTATTGCTAAAGGAGTCACTCCCGGTGAAGGGATCTCGGTCCTTTCCTCATCGAATAAGGTGCAGGTATATCATATATACCGCTATGCAAAGCAAAATTGTAGCTACCCTTTTTGTTTAAAATTTGATTCTACAACATCTTAGGTTTCTTTTCATTCATTAATCACATTAATGAAGTCCCATCAATTATATACCTAAACATCACAGATAAATACGACGTACACTTATGCCATCCGCATTCGCCTCGATGTCCCCTCGTGCACCGTTAGGTTAGGTAACTAACGGCAGAGCGGGGCAGGGCTAGTGCGGGTGTAAAACATAAGTAACGTCTATATAATATATCATATATACTATATATTGTATCTATCACAGAACATCACATGATCACATCACAGATATCGCAGCAGAAGAAACATATGAAACATTGGATATACTAGGACGTCCGTTTTTTTAATACGAGCCAGTATAAAACATGGATTCCACGGTCGTGATGAATAGCCTATCCCACACCCCTAGACCCCTACGAGAGCGGCAAGCAACCCTACCAATTCTAGGGTTAGGAGACCCGGACTCGACTCCTCAAGATGGTCTCTCACTGGACCCTAGAACCCGGTTACTTGTGCTCCCCTCCTTGGGTCTATCCTAATGCGGAAAAGTAAATAATATACAAAAGGTGACAACTTCCGCAACCTGGAAGTGCCCCAAATAAAAGAATATTACATACAAGTTTTTACATGAATGAAAATGAAAAACACTCATCTCACATAAAAAACCCCGGCTATTCAAACACGACGATCCAATATAACATATCCAGCAACACATAACATCACATGTCATCAACGTAAGTAAGTATGCATACACCGATTGTCGTCGACGTATAGCAACGACAATCGGCAATACCACCACATACTACACTTACGGTCACAGAAAAGAAAGTGTAAAACTACAACAGTTGGAATCCGCAACCTGTTTAGACATAGCGTGCCTAATCAAATGAAATACTTAGACATCACATGCCTAACAATTATAAACCCCGCATTTTAGTCCCATTATCGAAAACTCTTTTCAATATCAAGTGAGACTAAACCGTTAGATTTATAACATTCATTCAGTTATCTCATAACTGTTTGTGAATTCCAATTATTGTATCCCATTCCGGATAAATAGAAAATATTAAACTTTCCGATCGAACATTCGAACACCCAAGTTTTCCCGAAACCGTTCAACACATGAAATAAGTTCAAAGACGTTCACTTCATGCCTCAGTACCAACGGTCCAGCCGTAGAAGGGTCAAGCCAACGCCTCACATGTGGCACGCCGTACTGCCCCAAACCCTAAGGTTCAAAGGGCAGTTCAAGACGGTCACATAATCGAGTTAAGGTTTGTTGTCTTCTAGAGGGACCATCGCGTTACTTGCACTACTTAGAACGTCTTTAAACCTCAGAAAAATCCAACACTTGGAAATTTTCCGGCAGGGGAAAAATTGGGTATTTATATCCGGTCGAACTTTTTAACATATTCTAAAATTATCCGGAAAAACACATAGACAAAGCTTGATAATCCGATCGAAACATCGATTTCCATTGCAACCCCAGAACACTCAACTCTTGAGTCAAATTAAAAATTCCCAGAAAACTCAGCATCAGAAAAGAGGAATTACTATGCAAAAATGGGAAGGTGACGTCATTAGATGGCCGCGGAACCGCCGCAGAAGCCAGGCTTCTGCCGCGGTTCCGCCGCACTTTGGACATATCTTTTGTCAAATTTTGCACCGTAATTCTTAGAATTTCCTGCTGAATTTTTTAAGCATTTTTAATCTGGAAAAAACCCAGTTTTTGAAAAAAGTCCAGAGAGCATTTTGGAATTAGGGTTTCGGGTCAATCGGACTTCAAACTCCGTGTACGCATCGCCTAAGGCTCTAGCTAGGCTCTGATACCACTGTAGGGTTCCTAGGCACACTAATGAGGTCTCACAAGGCATCAACCATGTCAATTTTAAATTTTACAAGTGCCGAGAAACCCTAATACGGATTCGTTGACTAGAGTTTAGGCGAAAAGTGAATCTAGTTAACAACTTAACTATAAGAAAGAGGCTACAACCTTTGTAGATCCGGTTCTCCACTTCCTTAGCTCCACGTAGACGTCCTCTTGCTGTCCATATCGAATCCCGGACTCTAGCATCGGCTTCATGGGAGAAATGGGCGGGCTAGGTCGTCGGCTTCGACGCCGAAGATGATCTACGTCGAGGCAACACAAGATCAAGCTCCAACTTCACCAAGCAATGAAACTTGTGAAGAAAACACTCTATACTACTTGGAAAGAGGTAGAGGATAAAGAAATAGGAGGTGGGTTCACTTTAGAATTGGATTTCTCACTCTTTTGCTCAAGATGCCATTAATGGATTCAAGCTTTCTTCTTCATCAAGAGGAAGAAGATGAAGATAGAATATGATAAGTGTTACTTTAAAATGAAAATAATATCAATACTTATCATATCCTACCCTTGGTTAGGTGTAGAGAAAAGACCATGGTTAGTTTGAATGGTTAGGGTTAAGCATGAAGACAAAATGGTCACTTTAGTCAAAGCTTCATGAAGCTTCAACAACAAACAAAGAAAGCCACCATTTTCTCTTATATCCTTTCCAAAATAAATAAATAAATAAGTAAGGAAAAGAAAAACCCTAACCATTACATAACCATGGTTTAATCCTTACACATACTCAAGTAAACATGTATCATCAAATATGATACAATCAAGTGTACACAAAAATATATCACATATACAATGTGCACATCAAGTGAGAAAAACCTTTTAAAGTGAACCAATACTAGTTAATGCAAAGTAATATATCAAATATATAATTATACATTAAATCATTAAATCAACACTTGATTCAATGATCCGGTCATGTCGCACATAACCGACTAGTATCCAATGTATCGACTTATCGAATCAATTTTCGATTCGATAACTAGGTTATATCGCATACAACCAATCGAAACTTTCATCGTGAGAATGAAATACGGTATCACATACACGCATTATTCTCGGTCCCGCACATAACTCATATGCGCTCCTATTTCGTTAAGCTTGAGCCAGGAAACCTCTGTGTAGGACTCTAAAGACTCGTCAATACGCCGGCAGCAGATGATGATCATATCAAGCACCCACAAGCCGCAAGCGATCTGCTAAACGTAACGGCCACCCGGGTATTGAGCGATCAGAAGATCGACGAGCAAGCCCGCTCACACTCCTGTGAATCCAACCAGTAACACTTACCGTACAGTCCGGTCTGTTCGTCTGATATGTCGCATATCAAGTCTAGGGGTGGTAAACGTCAGACCCCAATAACCGATAAGTCATGCCGATGTGAGGCTCATAACGGGTCGAGAAACTACTGGTAACACTTACCAGCAAATCTCTGATCAGCCCTGGCCAAGGACTTCCCTGTTACGGCCAATCAAGCACAGCGCAACATCAACCCCCAATACCGGGAGAGACGAAACCCCTCCTATCGCTCATTGCCTCCATGTGACTTGGGACTGTACCCAAAAAACACCGTTTTGCACGCCCTCATGGACGTGGTAAGGTGGAGATCAAAGCACAGTGGGAATCACACAAGACTCTATGACGATCTCGGGTCTACAGACTAACCTGCACAAGTGTCACCTGAGAACTGCCATCTGACGTGAGGTATAATACCATCTGGGAGTTCTCGGCGAGTCCGTCCAGTGTACCCAGTCTCCACTGAGCACCCGTATACCATCTCTGATGTCAAACACCAATGGATATGGGATCATCCATCGCCCATCTCATGGGTCGAGCAGCGTATACGCTAGTCTACACTGGTATATCGATGCCCCGTCTCGATACACCCACGACTAGGGACCTTGAAGGATGTACTTATGGACTACCATGTCCACACTAGTATGATCTGCATCATAGTCCAGGTAGTCAAGTACACATCCTAAGGGCTTTACCAACATGTAACTATAAGACAGTTTAAAGAGACTAGTGTACATGTTAAGATAAAGAGCAACCAGATAGCATACTATTATATCGAGCAAGAAAGTCATCTCTATATATATGTCCAAGCATCCAATATAATATACATCATCTGTACAATACTGGCCTCTAGGGTATACATACAACTAACAAAACTTCCCCTATTTGGTGTAAGTCTACGGTAGCGTCCCGGCCGTCAAACAGACGCCAAATGCGGAACAAAAACTTTTTAACTTGCGCTATCGTATACTATAACCCGGATCTGCCATTATTGCTAAATTAACATACTACAAAGAGGATAGAAAGGTTATACCGAACGATCCGAGTCCTTCGTTCTTTAACCATCATCCTACGCTTTGTTGCGGCTGCTCCGATCTCGTCGATCTCCGATCTCCTCGTCCAGGTGGCACCACGTCAACGGATCTTTAAACGGGCTCCCGCCTCTGACTCGAGGCAACTCGGTCATCAAGTTTGCTAAAAGAGATGACCAAGATTGATGTAGAGAATGAGTAGAACACTTTGTCTCACTTCGTCCAAAGCTATGGACGAACGGTTAATGAAGTTGCCATTTGAATTGGGTGAAATGAGAATTGTCTATTCTAATTTCCATGCACCAAAATCCTTATTCTTTTTCCAACAACCATAATCCTTCTCATTTGAATGGGCCGGCCATAATAAAGAGGAAGGGGGTGAGTGTAGGAGGAAAGGGGGTGAGTGTAGGAGGAAAGGGGGTGAAGAAATATCTAAGCAAGAACAAAACTACATTAATGCAATGAATGACTCACTAAACCTAGTCATCCATTCATTTAATGCAAACAAAGGTTCATGAACCTAGTCACTACTTCTAGAACCTTCTAGAATCACAACTCACCTCATAACTCACCCAAGTGAAGAAAAGATAAATCCACATTTAACCGAATGTCAAATACGGAAACTGGAAACTGAAAACTGGAAACTGGCAACTTCCAAAAGCGATCCCAAAACGAATTTCAGGATAACCCCGTAACAGTATAAACATACCCGCATTTGTATTACGACCGAATACAAATGCAACTGAGACAAAGATATTATATCTACACAGTATAATACTCGGATCCGGCTTAAACCAAAGCCCACCAGTATTATCTGCCCGAAATATGACACGTGCGTAAACGCAAGTGCATTTTCCGAACCCTGCCATAAAACCATACGGCCTCTACAACGTTTCGCCCGAACTTGGGAAACTGTCTGTGGGGGACTCTAATGACTCGTCAGTACCCTGGCAGTGGGTTTAACCACAAGCCGTCAGCGGCACTAGCTGTGCGTAACGGCTGCCCATGTACTGACCTCAAGGGAGGCCGATGAGCGAACTCATCCGGAAACCCTACCGAGCCTAACAGTGACAATGTATATACAGTCCGGTCCATTCGTCTATGAGTATCGCATATCTTCCTAGGGGGCTGGTAACGTCAGACCCCCAACAGCAGTATAAGTCGTGTCGGAGTGTAGCCTAAAAACACCCTGAGATACTACTGGAGTACCTACCAGTAAATCTCCTGCCATGGCCGTGGGCTTTGTGTAATGGCTCTCCTAGACACAGCGCGATCTCACCCCCAATACCGGGAGAGACGAATCCCCTGCCGATCCGCTCACTTGCCTCCATGTGGCTCAGGACTGTACCCAAAAAATACCTGTTTGCACGGCTCCTTTGAGCCGTGGTAGGGTAGAAATCAAATCACAGTGGGAACTCAGACGAGACAAATGACGACCTCAGGTCGATGAACTAACATGTACACATGTCACCAGGGAACTGCTATCTGACGATAAGTATAGTACCAACTAGCAGATTCCCGGCGAGTCCTGTCCGGTGTACTCATAACCCAATGAGCACCTGTATACATCTTAGGTGATCCAACTGACACCAGTGGCTTGTGAGACCGGCCACCGCCCCTCGTCGGGGTCTCGACTGTATACCCTAGTCTACTCCGGAGTATCGATGCCCTGTCTCGAAACTCCCACGACTAGGGACCACAATTAAGGATATGCTTATAAGCCACCCAACTCTCACGTATATGATCACCATCATACTATTGGTAGTAAAGCAAGATCCTAAGGGCTCTATCAAAGTGTAACAGTGATCAGTCACCTGAACCTGTACACGACTGATAAAGGCAAACCAGATAGCATACTATCATCTCGAGTAAGACTGTCCTACCGGTATAGGTCCTCCGCAATCATTGCAATCACGTGCCTGCGATCCAATAATTGTCTCTGAGGGCACTATATCCAACAATCTCCCACTTGCACTTAAGGCTAATTGTTGCGATGTCGACTACTCAAGCCCGTGTGAAACCGAACATCCAACTCCTCTATTAATCAGTTTCACAAAGCCCGTTTGTAAAACTATTGTGTTCGAGAAATAGCCTCAGTGAGTGGATCCACCCTGATGTTTCTTTCTATATCTCTCTTAATCTCAAGTTCGCGGAGAAAGCCATCTCCCGAATTGAGTAATAACTGTCTTAGAATATGTCTGGATATCTGATGGGACCTAGTTCATAAATGAACTCCAAATCCAAACTTCTTAGACTGTATCGATCACTGAACCTAATCAGTATCCAACACCAAGCCTCCCACAGTATCCTCTTAGACCACCTGTCCACAATACTGTCCCTCGTCAAAGGGAAAACTATAACTCTGACAATCACTCTGTCAGCCATGTCACCTTTGAAGCCTGGAATGATAATCGTCTCCCGAAGGAGGCTGCTGTCATCAAATCCGTAGAACATGCACTTATGTTCTAAAACTGCTTCCTTATGTTTCTTCAGGATTGGATTAATACAAACTTATTGCATCTAGTGCAAAAACAACATCTGGTGTGGTACTTGACATCTCACGATTGACTCAATTGCCTAAGCAAGTAATCTGCCAATCATACACATCCCTCTCCCCTTTAGTCTGTAAGACACCTTTAGAGAGGGTGACTCCATCATTTGCAGGTACACCACCATGCCAGGAGTCAACTATTCTAAAAACTATCAGAATACTATCAAAGTGCCCATATTGGGAAACTACCCAAATGTAGATCTAAAACCATAGATCTAGAAACCAGAATGTCATATATTATATCCATATCCTGTCTGGAGAAACAACTGTGTGACGACCACAGTACAACCGATCGTAGTATAGGAATTTTACTTCCTACTCTGTGTATGTCATCAAAATACCATGACATCACACCCTATACCTTCTTAACAGATCCATCCCTTGTTCTGATGAAGTCAAACCTATGACTATCACATCAAAACTAGATGATCTATCTCCGCTATAACTGCTTAAGTCTATAAATAGACATAAGCATCTTGCCCACTATGCTTCCGCTGCTCCCACTGACTACGACAACCCTCTGGCAGAATAATATATACGTGCACTTCTAAAGCTTGTTTAGAACGACGCTGTACTTAACCTCCTGCCGGGTCTCATAGTCTGGAACAACAGTAGTGTCAAGTCTGGGTAAACAAGAACCTCCCTGTCACCGTCCTTGAGGCTACCGAAGTACCTCTCGGGTGTCTGAGGTTACCCACCATATCTGCGGAGTGGCTAATGGAATGTCAAACCTGATTGAATTTTTAGGTCCTATTAAATTTTCCGTAATCATTCGCGGTTCTGGAATCACTTCCAGTTCTACCATACTCCCACTACTGTTTTCTGAAAAAATCCATTTTACTAAAACTGTGGCGAGTCAAGAACAATATCACTATTGATCTTCCAGATGGTAGAAAGTCAACCCTCGTCATAGCCAGGGTCAACCCACAAACTGCCATTACAGAAACGTACCTTGAGTTATCCAGAGTCTGGTTTTAAGCATAAGCTGGACAACTCACCGTACCTTAACATCGTTAAGATATGAACAATTCTATATCCAATATAGAAACTTTGGCACTAATTTAATTGGAACCAGATTCAATCATGCAACTGTCTCCAGTGCATATAAACTTAATGGAAAGAGGCTAATCAGCATTACTCAACTTAGGAATCCATCCAATTATGAGTAACCTGAAAGAGAAACAAGTTTCTCAAAACCATTACTTTCATCTGAATACCAATCACAAGAATCTATATTTTCGATCTCTTTGAAGAATCCCGATACTTGTGACATCTGGTTCTCTACTTTATTCTTATACCCACAACTTCTCAAAACTTAGATCTTGTATTTCTACGAAACACTTTTCTAACAACTAGAGAAGTCATAAGTAAACAGAACATAGTACGAGGACCTACCCCTTTGTCCTAAAGGACACTAGACAACATACAATACTCTGTATAAGTCCGCTGAGTTGATTAACTCAAAACATGTGCATCGTAGGTTGAAAACTGTACCCTGGCGATTTCCTCAAATATCACCAATTACAAGGAATTCCGATATAATGAGGATGATCACCTAATTCCCAATAACTTACTCCCACTCATCATCTGTAAAACCATACAGATATGAGAATGAAACCTGGTAAATACATACCCTTGGAGTAAGTATCTAATCGGGAAAACAGTTTTTCTTTAACAATGCACTGAAACATGAAAATGTTTCGTAGGGGTATCCTAGTATTCCTAGTAATGCCTCTTCCATAATCCAATTCATGACTATAACCGTATATTTCTTTGCCATCTCTCCAAATCCCTTTATTTTGTCTTTAGTCTTTACCTTCTGTACACCATCGTTAGGCTAAATGGTTTTCTTCCTTCCCTACCGTTTGGCACCAGCCTATGGTTTGGAAGAAGACTATCCAGTAAGCATAATAGGTGTACCCTACTAATACCTAGGAGTACTCGCAACTTGAGAGAAGGTGATGATAAAAGACAACTGAATAATATCTTATTCTATTTCTCCCAAACTAGGGAAAAAAGCAAAGGTGAAATAGGAGTGGCGATGAAGTACGCGGTTTGGTCGTGAATAATAACAGTCGCAATTTACTTTACCCTCTTTCTAATCCCTTTATTTTGTCTTTAGTTATTACCTTCTGCACACCCTACTTAGGCTAATTGGTTTTCTTTATTCCCTACCTTTCGGCACCTGCCTATGGTTTGGAATAAGACTATCCAATAAGCGTAATAGGTGTACTCTCCTAAACCAAGGAGCCCTCGCAACCTGAGAGAAGGTGATAATAAAAGACAACTGAATAAACCAATTTCTTTTTTTCCTGAACCTTGATCCATCCTCGAAGAAGTCCCTTCGAGTTCGTATATAACCATACGATGGATATATCCAATGGAAGTGGATACTCGTAATGATACGAGGTGTTCTGAGAAATACAAAGAGTAAAAGAAGGAGCGGCAATGACTTATGAAATTCAGACAATCCAAAAGACAGTATTTTAAGAAGGTTCGGTCAACTTGGTCACTGGGTCATAGTCCAGGGTCAGTCAAAGGTCGCTGCCAGAGAGAGAGAGAAAAGAAACACTCTGCGTGCACTCTAACCTAGATCAGAATGGTTATCACTTTATCTAATCAGGAAATCTCCCACTGTACTGTCAAATTCTCCTCCAAACCTAAAAGAAGAATCAATCGGGATCACCCGAAGAGTAAACCAACTCATCAGTGGGAATCGGGATCCAACTCTCATCGCATGATAACGTGACGGAATTCACTCACGTTATCACACTCCAGAAGGTATGCGCATGCCTGGCAAGTTTCAGTTTCTTTAGAAATTCCTGATATTATTTTTGCCCCATGCTCTTATGACTTTGGCGTTAGGTTAAAATGTCATAAGTCACATGCCAAGTTCTACCCGTCACTATCTTGTCAATTTGAACCCACCCGCACATGCCTCTGACTTTGGCCAATCGGCAGAACGACTGTCCCAAACCAACTCATCTATCTATGCAACAAATGAATACCCAGCAGCTACCAAACACTATACCTTGACTTTGGCCAAAATACATAGCTTGAATACTACTGAATACCCAAAAGAAATGACGGAGGGCTACGGCTGGTTTTTGGCAAAAAACCTTTAACGTAATGAACTTGATATCGCTGAAGGAACCTGATAGCTTTTTATAAAAATATAGTGGCGAAAACCTTTTGCTAAAGAGGTCACTCCCGGTGAAGGGATCTCTGCTCTTTCCTCGTGGAATGAGGTGCAGGATATTCCAACCGAATACCGCGGTGTAAAGCAACTTGTAATCGACTATAGTGAAGTTATTACCCTGACGCAAACTTCTGCCCAAGGGGTCATTCCCGGTGAAGGCATATCGGCCCTTGCCTCGTCGAATGAGGTGCAGGATATTCCAACCGAATACCGCTATGCAAAACAAAAGGAAACGCCTTTGTAATAACACTTTTTAAAACTGTTCCAACAACATCCAAACAGGTTTGATTTCCTTTGCATTGATCAAAATCAACGCAGTCCCATCATTAAACACACCAGAAAAGAATGAAAATAAAATGTACGTATATGCCATCCGCATTCGTCACTGGGTCCCGTCATTACCCATTAGGTTACTTAACTAACGACAGAGCGGGGACTGGACTAGCGCGGGTGCAAAACATATACAACATCTAATAGTATATATACCAATATACAATAATTTCTCCAGGCATGATAATATGCAACATTACAGAAAAGTAATAAGCATCACAGAACAATACAGATAATCTGGGATCCCCGGGTTTCATAGAGACGCTGCTGAAACCCGACGTTCCCCTGGTCGTGTGGATAGCCTGTGCAATGAAACCTAGACCCCTACGGGTGCGGCAAGTTACCTGCCAAAACCTGAAGCGAGGCAGCCCCCTACAACAAAGTGAATGGACCACCTAGCACTTCACGGAATCCGGTAACTTGAGCACCCCTCCTTAGGTCAACCTGTACCCCCTACGAGTGCGGCGAATAGTCTGCCAATTCCAGAGTAAGGCCCCTCTGCCTCTCAAAGCCATGAGATGCGGATCCGTTGCCCTCCAGAACCCGGCTATCCGTGCACCCCGTCGCGGGGTAAACCTAGTACAGAAATAAAAATATGTACAATGGGTACATCGACCTCATCCCGGTCGTGCCCCAAAAGAATATTATACAAACAGGAAGTGACGGCAGTCCACATGTTGGACGCTCGCCCCGCAATATCAAATGTACAAATAAATCCAAACTGCACTACCATTGCACACTGCTATCTACCACGACAAATCCGCAACATCACAGCACAACACAGAACATCAACGCGAATGTCACGTTCGCAAACCCGTCTAAAAGAACTATAGCAATCAGACGCGGTTTACCGATCAAATGACATTCACGGTCGGAGATATAATGTAAGTACTGTAAACTAACGCGTTTAAATTTCGATCGACTAAATATCACGAAGTGGGCCCCACGTGCATCTGCTGTACAGTAACAAAATCTGGGCCCAAAAGAACATTACCAAAAACCACAATTTACCAAGTCAAGCACAGTGTACAATTTTGGATCACTGGTCCCACAGATTGGCCGCGGATGCGCGGCCAAACCCTAGGTTTGACCGCGGATCCGCGGCGGTCCTGTAGGATCACGTGACCAAATTTCTACCATGTGCATAGAAAACCCTGCTCAATTTTCTGGGATGATTAAAATAATTTTTAGACCAAGTTTAAAATCGACAGAAACATTTGTGCAGAAAAATGTAGTTTTTGATATTCGGTCCGATCGATATTTTAAACGCGTTAGCACAAGTTAGTAAAGCATAATGGTGAGGCTCTGATACCACTGTAAGTCTACGGTAGTGCCCCGGCCGTCAAACAGACGCCAAATGCGGAACAAAAACTTTTTAACTTGGGCTATCGTAGACTATAACCTGGATCTGCCATTATTGCTAAACTAACATACTACAAAGAGGATAGAAAGTTTATACCGAACGATCCGAGTCCTTCGTTCTTTGACCATCATCCCACGCTTTGTTGCAGCTGCTCCGATCTCGTCGATCTTCGATCTCCTCGTCCAGGTGGCACCACGTCAACGGATCTTTAAACGGGCTCCCGCCTCTGACTCGAGACAACTCGGTCATCAAGTTTGCTAAAAGAGATGACCAAGATTGATGTAGAGAATGAGTAGAACACTTTGTCTCGCTTCGTACAAAGCTATAGACGAACGGTTAATGAAGTTGCCATTTGAATTGGGTGAAATGAGAATTGTCTATTCTAATTTCCATGCACCAAAATCCTTATTCTTTTTCTAACAACCATAATCCTTCTCATTTGAATGGGCCGGCCATAATAAAGAGGAAGGGGGTGAGTGTAGGAGGAAAGGGGGTGACCACAAGGATAAAGATCATGAAGAAATATCTAAGCAAGAACAAAACCACATTAATGCAATGAATGACTCACTAAACCTAGTCATCCATTCATTTAATGCAAACAAAGGTTCATGAACCTAGTCACCAATTCTAGAACCTTCTAGAATCATGACTCACCTCATGACTCACCCAAGTGAAGAAAAGATAAATCCGCATTTAACCGAATGTCAAATACGGAAACTGGAAACTGAAAACTAGAAACTGGCAACTTCCAAAAGCGATCCCGAAACGAATTTCAGGATAACCCCGTAACAGTATAAACATACCCGCATTTGTATTACGACCGAATACAAATGCAACTGAGACAGAGATATTATATCTACACAGTATAATACTCGGATCCGGCTTAAACCAAAGCCCACCAGTATTATCTACCCGAAATATGACACGTGCGTAAACGCAAGTGCATTTTCCGAACCCTGCCATAAAACCATACGGCCTCTACAACGTTTCGCCCGAACTTGGGAAACTGTCTGTGGAGGAATCTAATGACTCGTCAGTACCCTGGCAGTGGGTTTAACCACAAGCCATCAGCGGCACTAGCTGTGCGTAACGGCTTCCCATGTACTGACCTCAAGGGAGGCCGATGAGCGAACTCATCCGGAAACCCTACTGAGCCTAACAGTGACAATGTATATACAGTCCGGTCCGTTCGTCTATGAGTATCGCATATATGCCTAGGGGGCTGGTAACGTCAGACCCCCAACAGCAGTATAAGTTGTGTCGGAGTGTAGCCTAAAAACACCCTGAGATACTACTGGAGTACCTACCAGTAAATCTCCTGCCACGGCCGTGGGCTTTGTGTAATGGCTCTCCTAGACACAGCGCGATCTCACCCCTAATACCGGGAGAGACGAATCCCCTGCCGATCCGCTCACTTGCCTCCATGTATGTCACGTCCCGAAATTACGGAATATGACCGGCACTTAGACTACGAACGTCTCAAGGCGTACGTACTCTAAGTAAGCCGAACCCAGAAATCCAAACCAAGAAAAGTAGTAGAGTGTAGGAAGAACCATATGTAAATCAACCAGTTTGCAACATAATATACAACGCCTGAAGGCGAGGATCACAACAGAAAAGAAACTCCAACAGCATGAAATCCACAGAAATATAACGTGCGACTCTAAGGTCGAAAGAATAAACATCACTAGACTCTATCTCAAATGAGTACATGTTTGGTTGATGGAACTTCTAGATACAACTGAATAAAATATACAATGTATAATGATGGGTACGATACAAATAACCCACCTACTAGCAAGTCACCTGAAAGAAGCTGTGCCCGCAAAGCCGTAATGAAACTCGTACGGCAGCACCTGCAAGAAACTGGGGCACAACGGGGGTGAGTTGCCAACTCGTGAGTAGAAAAAAATCTACGAACAGAAAATCGCATGTATGACGTAATCCTAGGTCATACGATCAGAATATATAATCCTCAAATATACAACCAGCAATCTATAACCAAGGCTAGGGTAAATATCTAACCCAAGTGTAATCCCATGCCCGTGTCAGTGCATCAGGTAGCAATGTATCATATAGATGATGTATGGATACATAAAACAAAATGCATGTACTGAAGAAAACTGCTATCATAAATTAGTGAGATTTCTGTATTTTTAAAATGAGGTATCATAATGAAATCAGCATAAAACAGTGCCTAGCATCGGCACAAAACATAAATCTCAATATATCGATATCTCTGTATCACAATCTCTGTACCTCAATATCTCAATGTCTCAATCACAATATCTAGGGCGCCGTCAGTCCAGACCGGCCCCTACCATCCATCTCATGACCACGACGGTATCCTCCGGATATCCAACGCGTCGGGTAATATCACCGGTCGGTCGTGCTCCCCTGCACAGGCTCAACGCCATCTCCTACGATCTTCTTGCCCCGGGGTACCGCACCGGGCCCACCATGTACCCGAAATGGTTCATCCGCCTCCTTGAATCGGGGCTCGAAATCCATCAGCAAAACTCATGGTGGACGACTCATACATCATGGGAAAACCGCATTTTTATTTAAAAAGAGAGCAAGCAGTTTATATATGTTTTGCGGTTTTCCTCCAAATCCAGAAAATCTCATGGAAACCCAAATCATCAATAGCATGTAAAATCATGAATGTAAGCATCAGAATCCATGAATGCAGTATATAATGAACAACAGTGTACATGAAGTGACAAGTAATAACTACCATGTCAAGCTGGCATATATGGCAAGTACACTAATATCATGTCACCACTAGCTAATCAAGCTAAATCAAGCAATAATATTCTCTAAGTGTACGTGACATGGCAATTACCGATGAAGATGTGTGTGAGCCGGCAAATAAGTGTACGTGGTACATACGCATCATCGGTAATGGTGCTGGTGTCCTAACAGCAGGATATCAAAATGGAATATAAATCACAATAAGTATGCGTTGCAGAGCAAGAATAATAATGTGCGGGAGCTGAATACTAACACCTTGATCGCTAAACTGCATCTGATGTCATAAGAGTCCTACAGCTACGCCAACTATAAGGCTAAGCTAATAGGTTAACTGCAGGTAAGGGAAACCGCCTAACCTCTGAGTCGATACATATATATACATATATAGTCGGTGATCCCGCCTCGCTAATATCACATCTGATACCATATCACTATAATCGGTTATTCCCAAGTCAAGAGGGCGGATCAAACATCAAATATAGCTCGTACGTAAATCCGTCGTACGGCATCCCCAAATCTGGGTACGGGTCAATATCACATTCGTCAAATCATTCATCTGGTATTCTCTTTAATCAATATCATAATCCGGGTACTGACCTACATCTAGTACAAAGCAATATCATCACTACAATCATGATCTGGCTACTGATCGACAATCCCGTATGAATCGATATCATCAGCACATGTCATCTCAAGGAGTACACATCGCCCAAGACGGCCTATCATAAATTCCGTGTCATATCATATCATATCGTATCCTATCTCGTATCATAATCACATGTCGATCATTTATCTAAACATCACTATGCACATGGCATCGTCATCCAAGACCCGCTATCATATCAGGACGTATCTCTAGTACGAATCCTACCATATCACCGATATCATAATCTCAGATCAAATATCATCGACTCATCTCAATCCCAAGTATCATCCTCAAGTCTGTATGTGAACACATAGTCCCAAACCCACACGAACACATAACTATATAGAATCCCAAAACCACATATGAAATAAGGATGTATGCAAGTATGTATGTGTGTATATGTATGTGTAGTGCACCCACTACCTAGGGTTTCGCGATACTAAATCATCAAGCATACCAATTATCCATTCTAAACCTCAATGATTTCCGAACAACAAATAATAATCTTAGGTGTGTATACGCATCCGTATACATCACCACGGACTGTGGGGGTGCTATACGCCATCCACCCGACTTCTCCCCGTAGATATAAATCTACTCACCTTGCTTATGTGTGCCGGTGCCGATGTCGCCATTTGCATCTCCAACGCCTCGACGCCACGTGGGGTACCTACAAGGATATCACACGCTAAAACACATGAAAACCATGTCGGAAACCAAAATGGTGCACGCTATGCCCATAGGTAAAAACATGTGGCTTCGCGTGCAATCACAGCCAATATCCCTCTGCCGTAAGCGTTCAAACGCCACCCGATTGAAACGAATCATCGAATACCAAAATCCACACGAAAAAAAGTCGTAAATCATGCGCCAACTCAAGAAAATCAACCCAGATTCTACCCTGGTTGGAACCAGACAAATCTAGACATACCTAAGGTCGAGTTTACAGGTAAAAGAGCCGTGCACGCAAAACGAGGGGGTTCCCTACTGCTCTGGCCGTAAATTGCGGCCAGAAGGAATAAAACTGCAGCCAGAAATGGGAGTTGGGGGCTAGGTCTTTGGGTGTTGGTTTCTATCTGCCTGCACATTTCACTGCCAAGTCAATTTGATTTTAAGAGGTCCGGGTTGATAGCAGTTTCCAGAAAGGTCACAAAATCGACAAAATCGCTAAAATACGCCAAGTTGAAACATTCAGGTAACTTACTGGAAATCTGGAGTATTCTGGGGTTAACTGGTCTCAAACACACCTAATAAGGTTACCCTAATCATCAAAACGAACACTTAGTCAAGTCTCACTCAAATTTATCTAAACCAGCACTAATCTACTTAATAACACTAAGTTTCAGCCAATGATCCATAACTTAACAAGATAGGAGTTGGGTTGCGGGATTATACCTCAAAGAAATCCTTAGAAGGAAGGAGAAGGGAACAAGAAGGAGGAGGATGGGCTGCTGAAGTGCTCTGCAGCAGCTTCAAGTTGGTGTTCTGGCTGAAATTGCAAACTGCTGCTGCTGTAGTTATTTTGTTGCTGTTGTTTTGGTGTTAAGGGCTGATGTTGGTGTGTTTGATGAAGTTGGAGTATTGGATGGTGTAAGGGCTGTTCTTGCTGCTGTTGCAGCAGTTTGGTGGCTGTTTTTGGGTTGTAGTTGTTGTTGCTTACAACTTGCTTTCTCTTTTTCTTTGCTGCTGTTGTATTGGTGTTGTGTTATTGTGGTTTCGGTGTTGTGGGAATGGTTGTGGTGTGGTGGTGGTGGTGTTTGAATGATATTGTTGCAGCTGAAGCAGAATTTGGGGCTGAAGTGCTGATGATGCTACTGCTGCTGCAGCTGAAGTGTTGGGGTGGCTGATGTGATGAAATTGGGGCTGAAAAGTGTTGATGGGAGTGTGTAAGTGTGGGCTATGGTGTTAGGGCTGCTGAATTTGTGCTGAGGTTAGGCTGATGTTTTACATCAGCTGCTGTTGCAGCTCATGTGGCTGTTGGTGTGGCGGTGCAGTTGCTGCTGTTTGCAAAGTGGATTCTTGTTGCTGTTGCAGCAGCAACTGCTGTTGCTTTGGGGCTACAGCTGCTGCTGTTGGTTAAAAGAATGTTGCTGTAGCTGTAGCAGATGTAGGGGGCTGTTTGCAATGAGTTTAGGGGCTGAAGTGATGATATATGGGCTGATGTTTTGCCTCTGCTGCAGTTGCAGCCTTGATGATGCAGCTGATGTGTTGGTAATGGGGGCTGGAGTGTGCTGATGTCTTCACTTGGAGGCATTATCATTTGAAAGGGAGTGAAGAACACAAGGAATAATGAAATGGGATGGATCATGGCACACCCTAGCCACGTCTCTCTCTCTCCAAAACAATGCTCACAAAACACAAAGCCATCATGGCTCACTTTCTCCCTACACAAGTCAACCTTAATTTTAACCAATTCTTAACAAAGCTAACCCTTAACTAACCCACTTAATTTAACCAAAAGGTTTAAGCCACCATGGTCATCTAAACATGGTAACCCTAGACTTAACCCAAGTTAACATGCACAAGTGTGTGCAGTCCAGATAAAATTCCGATAAAATTTCCATAAAACCAGATAAAATATTTAAAAGCCATTTTGGTAAACTTTTTACCAAAACTCCATTTTAGAATTTTCCCCATTTATCGGTATTTAATTGTACCGAAATATTAAAATATTCATTAAAATTGATATTAAATCTGAAAATTCCCAAAAATAATATTTTATTTTTTTGAAATGTTACAGTCTTCCCCCTTAAAGAAATTCGGTCCCCGAATTTAAATTTAAACCCCTAAATTCTAAAACATTTCAATAAAATGTCCAAGTCAATGGGGCTCCGAAATCATCAATACTTAAAAGGCATCATAGCGCAATACATGCGCACGAGTAACGAGCAGATAACTCGAAGTCAAAACTCCGTCAAGCATCCCGCAATCATCGGAGTCAGGGTGAAAACACAAATGCCAAATCCAAAACAAAACCGATATGCTATAGATCGGAACTATACATGTGAATATCAAATCTGTACATGTAAATATCTGAAGGAAATGCATGCCAAATTCCTTAAAGTCGATGTGCAATGCGCATAGCACTGCACAGTGGCGGACGTCTTTATAAGAAAATAGCCATATATGTATATATCTTTTGTTTAATATGCATGATCCACCGTTTGAAAACAATTTTGAAGGGTTTCCTGTTTTAAACGTTTCGTGTCATATCGGACACGTATGTAAATAATGAGACTATAGCTCGCTTTTGGAAATCCCTTCGAAATCTATCAATGCATGCAAAATATATCCAGGTACTATCCTCTGACTAGTCCTGCTCAGTACGAAAACACATAGCAAATATCATAAAAACGTACTGCTCCATAGAACCCAATTCAAAGTGCATATGAAAACCCTGTGCGTCCGGTGTGCACGGAAATCAAAATCCATACATGTGCCAAGCAGGTGCACAAAAACAACATCAAGGTGCAACGGTTGTGCACACAACATCGGTCATAGGCAACGTGTGTGCCTAACAGCAAAATCAGGTGCATCTGATATGCATGAAAAATCCCGATTTAGTGCATCTGGTGTGCACCAAACCGCATCTCATAACATGCGCCACACATGCGCTAAAAATCCAAATCCGGTGCATCCATCATGCACGAAATCATGAAATCCAACATCAAGCACCAAACACGCGCAAAATCCAATCAGGTGCATAAAGTGCACAAAACAAATATCGAGCATCACCACCGAAATCGAAGTCCAGTGCAACTAAGTGCACAAAATACGAATCACCGCACTGCGGCATTTGCAAATCATACCGAGTGCAAAAACCAAATCGTGTGCGTACATACGCACAAAAATCAACTCAACTGTATGAAATCCACATAATCATAAACATGAGAAACCAAGGCATGAAAACGATATCAGGTGCAACAACTGTGCGAAAATCGTAAATACTCAGTAAGTGCAATCATGGTACAAGAAAACAAGTATCGTGAAACTCAATCATCAAAACCAAATCATGCGAATAAATTGCCCAAAATACCGAAATCAAGTATAGCGGAATAGTTCCGCTCAAGCGCATCCTCCAAGAATCTATGGCCAACTGTCGTGATTACTCATAGCATGTCTCATCGACGATCCTGAACTCTGGCCTGCTGGTGTGCGTAACATGACCACTCCTGGGTCCAAGTCTTTTCTGTGGATTACCAATCTCAAGATCCATCGGCTCATCGGCCCTGTCAGGTGTGCTAATGGGGACGATTCCGTTCTGGCACTCCTCTAGTCATCTCTCGGTCAATCATCGCAACCACTCGTAAGGCAGCATATCACTGGCGTCGTCCTCTGGCTCTCTGAATGCATGTGACACATGTGATCCTGGGTGCAAGTATCCTTGCAGCAGTGTCCTGGAAGGAATCCTGCTCAAGGTCTCTTCCAAGTCTCTCCTCTGCCAACTGTCCGGAAGTTATAGTCCTTTACTATATCTGCTTTTTGTTCCGGAGCAGCTGCATACTCATCGCGACTCTTTCTGTAAGGTATATCCATATACAATGCCTCGGCATGCGTATCGCATCTCTGATGTCGGCGGAGTGGAACGTCATCTTTTCCGAATCTTGCATGAATCTCTTACTCCACTTTCCTCTAATGTCGACTGCTTCGGACTCGTCTCGTCGTGGCTGCATGGACTGAGCTCCAATGGCTATCCTCGTATCTGGAGTCTCCCAAGAAATGCATCTCACCATCTAGCATCCGAATTAAGTCGAGCCATCCAATTGATTCGTCAAAACCTCATAGTCCCCCAAGATCTCAACATCTTGGGTACAGTATAATAGTATCGAGTACATACCACAGCATCGGTGGTCCAGCTGTAGAAGGGCAAACCCAAGCCTCACTAATGGCGCCGCAGAACTGCCGCAAACCCTAAGGTTCAAAGGCTTTCACACGGTCATTATGTCAAGTTAGGCTTTCATTCTTCTAGAGGGACCATAGAATTGCCTGCATGCCTTTCCGAACACCTTAAACTTGGAATAATAGGTTCCTGACATTCGATCGTCTCTGTCGACTCTCAACGTCTCTGCGTGAAGTCGTCTCTAGCTGGAATCAATCTATCTGATGATCTCGCATCGGGGTAGCGAACGATCCACATGTCCTAGTCATTCATCCTCGGTGACTAGCGACCTTCTATAATCTCTTAATACAATCTCGTACTGCAATAGCTCTAAAATCTGGGGTGATATCTCGTCGTTCGCAGCAACAACTGGCTCACTCGTCTGCACGCTGAACAGTGCCTCAATCATCATGAGTAAGCAATACACCAACGGTCATCAAACTCTGGCTGGCCTCTGTCAGTGGCTCAATCCTCTGGTGCTGATCTACACGTCCGAGCAATCTCATACAGCGATCCATCCAACGCTCGTGGTGCGAAAACATCATAAAGAGACACATCTCCGCAATCGTGTATCGCCAGAATTACGCTCTTGTCAGTCCTCGTTCGTAACGAGCTCATGCTGACCGCAACTCTAGCCGTAGCTCTCCCTGCCCGTAATCGTGGCAGCAAAACCATAACTGGTACCGATGAGGCTAGATCAGGAATGAATATGATACTGAGCAAAGAAATGTACATCCTAAGGCTTCCTAAGTGGAGTGGCGTATCGTAGGTATGCCGCGGAACATACCCACGGTACGTCACTCTACTTTAGTCACCAATTCCATCAACCAAGGGTCATTCTACGCTCCGAAGGTAAAACCTAACGCTCTGATACCAACTTTGTCACGTCCCGAAATTGCGGAATATGACCGACACTTAGACTACGAACGTCTCGAGGCGTACGTACTCTAAGTAAGCCGAACCCAGAAATCCAAACCAAAAAAGTAGTAGAGTGTAGGAAGAACCATATGTAAATCAACCAGTTTGCAACATAATATACAACGCCTAAAGGCGAGGATCACAACAGAAAAGAAACTCCAACAGCATGAAATCCACAGAAATATAACGTGCGACTCTAAGGTCGAAAGAATAAACATCACTAGACTCTATCTCAAATGAGTACATGTTTGGTTGATGGAACTTCTAGATACAACTGAATATAATATACAATGTATAATAATGGGTACGATACAAATAACCCACCTACTAGCAAGTCACCTGAAAGAAGCTGTGCCCGCAAAGCCGTAATGAAACTCGTACGACAACACCTGCAAGAAACTGGGGCACAAAGGGGGTGAGTTGCCAACTCGTGAGTAGAAAAAGATCTACGAACAGAAAATAGCATGTATGACGTAATCCTAGGTCATACGATCAGAATATATAATCCTCAAATATACAACCAGCAATCTATAACTAAGGCTAGGGTAAATATCTAACCCAAGTGTAATCCCATGCCCGTGTCAGTGCATCAGGTAGCAATGTATCATATGGATGATGTATGGATGCATAAAACAGAATGCATGTATTGAAGAAAACTGCTATCATAAATTAGTGAGATTTCTGTATTTTTTAAATGAGGTATCATAATGAAATCAGCATAAAACAGTGCCTAGCATCGGCACAAAACATAAATCTCAATATCTCGATATCTCTATATCACAATCTCTGTACCTCAATATCTCGAAATCTCAATGTCTCAATCACAATATCTAGGGCGCCGTCAGTCCAGACCGGCCCCTACCATCCATCTCATGACCACGACGGTATCCTCCGGATATCCAACGCGTCGGGTAATATCACCGGTCGGTCGTGCTCCCCTGCACAGGCTCAACGCCATCTCCTGCGATCTTCTTGTCCCGGGGCACCGCACAGGGCCCACCATGTACCCGAAACGGTTCATCCGCCTCCTCGAATCGGGTCTCGAAATCCATCAGCAAAACTCATGGTGGACGACTCATACATCATGGGAAAACCGCATTTTTATTTAAAAAGAGAGCAAGCAGTTTATATATGTTTTGCGGTTTTCCTCCAAATCCAGAAATCTCATGGAAACCCAAATCATCAATAGCATGTAAAATCATGAATGTAAGCATGAGAATCCATGAATGCAGTATATAATGAACAACAGTGTACATGAAGTGACAAGTAATAACTACCATGTCAAGCTGGCATATATGGCAAGTACACTAATATCATGTCACCACTAGCTAATCAAGCTAAATCAAGCAATAATATTCTCTAAGTGTACGTGACATGGCAATTACCGATGAAGATGTGTGTGAGCCGGCAAATAAGTGTACGTGGTACATACGCATCATCGGTAATGGTGCTGGTGTCCTAACAGCAGGATATCAAAATGGAATATAAATCACAATAAGTATGCGATGCAAAGCAAGAATAATAATGTGCGGGAGCTGAATACTAACACCTTGATCACTAAACAGCATCTAATGTCATAAGAGTCCTACAGCTACGCCAACTATAAGGCTAAGGTAATAGGCTAACTGCAGATAAGGGAAACCGCCTAACCTCTGAGTCGATACATATATATACATATATAGTCGGTGATCCCACCTCGATAATATCACATCTGATACCATATCACTATAATCGGTTATTCCCAAGTCAAGAGGGCGGATCAAACATCAAATATAGCTCGTACGTAAATCCGTCGTACGGCATCCCCAAATCTGGGTACGGGTCAATATCACATTCATCAAATCATTCATCTGGTATTCTCTTTAATCAATATCATAATCCGGGTACTGACCTACGTCTAGTACAAAGCTAATATCATCACTACAATCATGATCTGGCTACTGATCGACAATCCCGTATGAATCGATATCAGCAGCACATGTCATCTCAAGGAGTACACATCGCCCAAGACGGCCTATCATAAATTCCTTGTCATATCATATCATATCGTATCCTATCTCGTATCATAATCACATGTCGATCATTTATCTAAACATCACTATGCACATGGCATCGTCATCCAAGACCCGCTATCATATCAGGACGTATCTCTAGTACGAATCCTACCATATCACCGATATCATAATCTCAGATCAAATATCATCGACTCATCTCAATCCCAAGTATCATCCTCAAGTCTGTATGTGAACACATAGTCCCATACCCACGCGAACACATAACTATATAGAATCCCAAAACCACATATGAAATAAGGATGCATGCAAGTATGTATGTGTGTATATGTATGTGTAGTGCACCCACTACCTAGGGTTTCGCGATACTAAATCATCAAGCATACCAATTATCCATTCTAAACCTCAATGATTTCCGAACAACAAATAATAATCTTAGGTGTGTATACGCATCCGTATACATCACCACGGACTGCGGGGGTGCTATACGCCATCCACCCGACTTCTCCCCGTAGATATAAATCTACTCACCTTACTTATGTGTGCCGGTGCCGATGTCGCCATTTGCATCTCCAACGCCTCGACGCCACGTGGGGTACCTACAAGGATATCACATGCTAAAACACATGAAAACCATGTCGGAAACCAAAATGGTGCACGCTATGCCCATAGGTAAAAACCTGTGGCCTCGCGTGCAATCACAGCCAATATCCCTCTGCCGTAGGCGTTCAAACGCCACCCGATTGAAACGAATCATCGAATACCAAAATCCACACGAAAAAAAGTCGTAAATCATGCGCCAACTCTAGAAAATCAACCCAGATTCTACCCTGGTTAGAACCAGACAAAACTAGACATACCTAAGGTCGAGTTTACAGGTAAAAGAGCCATGCACGCAAAACGAGGGGGTTCCCTACTGCTCTGGCCACAAATTGCGGCCAGAAGGAATAAAACTGCGGCCAGAAATGGGAGTTGGGGGCTAGGTCTTTGGGTGTTGGTTTCTATCTGCCTGCACATTTCACTGCCAAGTCAATTTGATTTTAAGAGGTCCGGGTTGATAGCAGTTTCCAGAAAGGTCACAAAATCGACAAAATCGCTAAAATACGCTAAGTTGAAACATTCAGGTAACTTACTGGAAATCTGGAGTATTCTGGGGTTAACTGGTCTCAAACACACCTAATAAGGTTACCCTAATCATCAAAACCAACACTTAGTCAAGTCTCACTCAAATTTATCTAAACCAGCACTAATCTACTTAATAACACTAAGTTTCAGCCAATAATCCATAACTTAACAAGATAGGAGTTGGGTTGCGGGATTATACCTCAAAGAAATCCTTAGAAGGAAGGAGAAGGGAACAAGAAGGAGGAGGATGGGCTGCTGAAGTGCTCTGCAGCAGCTTCAAGTTGGTGTTCTGGATGAAATTGCAAACTGCTGCTGCTGTAGTTATTTTGTTGCTGTTGTTTTGGTGTTAAGGGCTGATGTTGGTGTGTTTGATGAAGTTGGAGTATTGGATGGTGTAAGGGCTGTTCTTGCTGCTGTTGCAGCAGTTTGGTGGCTGTTTTTCTAGGCTGAAGCTGTTTTTGGGTTGTAGTTGTTGCTGCTTGCAACTTGCTTTCTCTTTTTCTTTGCTGCTGTTGTATTGGTGTTGTGTTATTGTGGTTTCGGTGTTGTGGGAATGGTTGTGGTGTGGTGGTGGTGTTGTTTGAATGATATTGTTGCAGCTGAAGCAGAATTTGGGGCTGAAGTGCTGATGATGCTACTGCTGCTGCAGCTGAAGTGTTGGGGTGGCTGATGTGATGAAATTGGGGCTGAAAAGTGTTGATGGGAGTGTGTAAGTGTGGGCTATGGTGTTAGGGCTGCTGAATTTGTGCTGAGGTTAGGCTGATGTTTTACATCAGCTGCTGTTGCAGCTCATGTGGCTGTTAGTGTGGCGGTGCAGTTGCTGCTGTTTGCAAAGTGGATTCTTGTTGCTGTTGCAGCAGCAACTGCTGTTGCTTTGGGGCTACAGCTGCTGCTGTTGGTTAAAAGAATGTTGCTGTAGCTGTAGCAGATGTACGGGGGGCTGTTTGCAATGAGTTTAGGGGCTGAAGTGATGATATATGGGCTGATGTTTTGCCTCAGCTGCAGTTGCAGCCTTGATGATGCAGCTGATGTGTTGGTAATGGGGGCTGGAGTGTGCTGATGTCTTCACTTGGTGGCATTATCATTTGAGAGGGAGTGAAGAACACAAAGAATAATGAAATGGGATGGATCATGGCACACCCTAGCCACGTCTCTCTCTCTCTCCAAAACAATGCTCACAAGACACAAAGCCATCATGGCTCACTTTCTCCCTACACAAGTCAACCTTAATTTTAACCAATTCTTAACAAAGCTAACCCTTAACTAACCCACTTAATTTAACCAAAAGGTTTAAGCCACCATGGTCATCTAAACATGGTAACCCTAGACTTAACCCAAGTTAACATGCACAAGTGTGTGCAATCCAGATAAAATTCCGATAAAATTTCCATAAAACCAGATAAAATATTTAAAAGCCATTTTGGTAAAATTTTTACCAAAACTCCATTTTAGAATTTTCCCCATTTATCGGTATTTAATTGTACCGAAATATTAAAATATTCATTAAAATTGATATTAAATATGAAAATTCCCAAAAATAATATTTTATTTTTTTGAAATGTTACAGTCTTCCCCCCTATTGGGTGTAGCGGGTTTGGATGCTGATGGATGAAATCTCCATGAATCTGGCACGAATAGCATTGCGTCGCGTATTCAAGGCAGTCCTGAATCATCGTGGGTCAATAGTAGCCCATTCTTTTGATCTTCAGCTTCATCTTTGGCCCGGCTTGATGAGAACCGCAGAGTCCGTCATGAGTTTCTTGGATGACCCTCCTTGCTTCTTCTGGTCCCGGGCATCTTATCCACAGGGAGTCGAACGATCTCTTATACAGAGTATCATTGACGAAGGCGAAAGACGGAGCTCGTTTCATGAGCAGATGTCTCGAGTATGCATCTTCAGGTGTTCGATGGGATTTGATGTAATCTATAAAGACTTCTCTCCGATCCTTGGCATTTTCCTGGTCCTCTATTTGTAGGACTGTCTGCTCGGTCGCTCCCTTTTCTTCGGATGACTCCGGAGATATTTCTGCCGGTGCGAGAACCCGACGGCTTTGCACGACGATCCTTACGTCATCGAGATTTTCATCAGCCAATTCTTTAGCGAGCTTGGCTAGTCCATCATCTTTGCTATTTTCTGTGCACGGTATGCTTTCCAGGACTTAGGAAGGGATTTGAGTCAGCAATTGTTTCACTCTCTCACCGTACTTTACCAACTCTGGTTTGCACGTTTGATAGTCGTCATTTACTTGACTAACTACCAGCTGGGAGTCTCCGTATATGAGGAGGTTTTTGATTCCCATGTCGACAGCGATCTCAAGACCTGCTATCAAAGCTTCATATTCAGCTTCATTGTTCTTCCTCGGCTCTGTTAAAGAGAAGGCAAAGCGCATTATCCCTCCTTGTGGAGTCACGAAGATGAGGCCTACCCCTGATTTGATTATGGGGGAGCTGTGCTTTCGCTTCTTTATGGAGGATGCCCCATCGAAGTAGAGTTCCCATCGGGTATCACTCTCTCTTCTTCCCCCCGTCGATCGTGTCAAATGCGTGCTTGTCTGGCAATTCGCAAATTATGGGTGAATCAGCAGGTATCGGGTGCTCAGCGAGGAAATCGGCGATGGCCTGGCCTTTCACTGCCTTGAGGGGTCGGTATGCTATCGAGAACTCCATCAAGAGGAGGGTCCATTTAGTGAGCCGCCCTGTTAGTATGGCTCTCAACATCAAATATTTGAGAGGATCCACTTTTGATATGAGATGGATCTCATGCGCCAAAGCATAGTGCCTGAGCTTTGTTATCGCGAAGATTAACGCCAGGCAGTGTTTTTCGATGGGGGAATAGTTGTTTTCTGCCCCCAGGAGAACTCGACTCAAATAGTAGAGGGCTCTCTCCTTCCCTTGGTCGTTCTCCTGTGCCCATAGCGCGCCTAAAAAACCTTCAAGGGCTGTTGTGTACATGATGAGAGGCTTTCTCTTGACCGGAGCGGTCAGTACTGGCGGATTCTGCAGGTATTGCTTGATTTCGTCCAGTGCGCTTTGACATTTGCGATCCCAGACGAAAGAGTCCCCTTCTTCATTAGATGACTTTAGGGGCGGCACTTGCCGGAGAGATTGGCTATGAATCGTCGGATATATGCGAGCTTTCCTTGAAGAGATCGATGTTGCTTGAGAGTTCTTGACGAAGGTATTTCCATAATCGCCTTGATCTTCGATGGATCTATTTCGATGCCTCGATGTCATATGATGAACCCTAGAAATTTGCCCGAGGAAACTCCGAACGCACATTTGAGAGGGTTCATCTTTAGGTTGTATTTCCGAAGACGTTGGAATACTACCTTCAGATGCTCCCAATGCTCCTCGTATGATTTGCTTTTAACCACGAGGACGTCGATATAGCATTCGACGATTTCATGTATGAGGTTATCGAAAATCTTTGTCATGGCCCTCTGATAGGTGGCGCCAGTGTTCTTCAGACCGAAAGGCATCACTTTGTAGCAGAATATGCCTAGAGGAGTCCGAAAAGCGGTATGCTTCTGGTCTTCGGGATGCATCTTTATTTAATTGTACCCTGATGAGCCGTCCATGAAGGAGAAGACTTCGTGAGTGTCCGTGTTGTCTATCATCAGCTCGGTAATCGGTACAAGAAAATCATCCTTTGGGTAAGCTTTGTTGAGGTCTTGAAAGTCCACACAGATGCACACTGTCCTATTTTTTTCATCACTGGGACGATATTGGCTATCCAGTCAGGATACTGAAATGCTTGGATAAAGCCGGAGTCGATTAGCTTCTTGACTTCAGCGTTGATGCTCATTTCAAGTTCGAGCCGCATTCTTCTTGGTGCTTGCTTGACTGGCTTGGCGTCCGGGGATATTGCCAATTTATGCACAGCTATCTCTGGATCTAGCCCTGGCATCTCGGATTAGTTCCATGCGAAGCAATCTTTATACTGCATAAGCACGTCTCTTAGCGTAGCTACCTGTTCTTTGGACAGCAGCTCACTGACGAACGTAGGCTTCGGGTCATTTGCCGTCCCCATGTCGATTTTTCTTAGATTGTCCACAGTAGTATGTATCCCATCTTCCAGCCTTTTTGGCGCCGGTGGAAGTTCTGAGATCAACTCATCTTCATCCTCATTTTCGAAGCACCTGGAGAGGTCATCCATATCCTCGTGTATTCCTTCTTCTGACAGCGTTATCGCGTGACAGGTACGAGATCGTTTCCAAGGCCTCGTTGTGTACGTTGCTTTTAGAGCATGCTTCTGTGGTGGGGTTACCCTACAACTGCTGGATAGAGCGAACCTTCCTTGCTGATACCGGTCTTCGACCCAGTTTTTGAATGTAAAGCAGTCTTCAAAAGGATGTCATATCGCTCGGGGATAGGAGCAATAGTCTGGGTGATGAACTTCATTTGTTTGTTCGGGGTATTTGGACTCTGGGAGCGTAATCATTTGATATTTCATGACAAGATCAAATATCTTCCTTTTCTTGTCCTAGGGAAAAGAATATACCTGACCCATCTTCTTTATAAGAGACAAATCACGGCTGCTCAATTCTCGATCGTGTGGCTTCTTGGACCCGCTTTGCCGCTGTCGGACATTTTTTCCATTCTTTAGTTTGTTTTTGCCTCCGCGCCAGGTCTTCTGTACGACGGGTTGGCGACGAAGAGCATCGTCATTCTCCGCAGCCTGCTGAAGGAGGCGTTGCGTCCTGGCATTCTCGTAGATGGCCATTTCGCGGCTATGTTCATCCCGGGCCTTTTGACCCGCTTCCCTTATTAGCTTGTCCATCTGTTTTTCGAACGACGCACTTGGCACTTTCATGGCGGGACCTCGTTTTGGTTCAGGGTTAGCATCTTCTAACAGAGCATCTCCTTTTTCATCAAAGTCATGTATAACGCAGCAGCCATGGAATCGCTCCCGTTTCTTAGGTTGAACATATTCAAGCCCGATCGTTTACATTCTCCCGTTGAGCAATTTTCGCTGAGTTCCGGGGATATTCCAGATCCTGTTGTAAAACTGAGCTTGTCGAGTAGTCTGTTTGAAGGTACACCTTAGCGCCTCAACAGCCTTTTTAATCCTTCGATATAATATCTGGGCAGACAAATGGGTTGGAGCCTGTCGAGCGCAAGATCAGCACCATGCCAGACTTCTCTTTCAACTTTAGTCTCCGTGGATCGATAAAATAGGATTGCTTTTTCACCTCTTCACCTGGGAAGGACGTAGAATGTCCGTAGTTCTTGCACATTATATGTTTCAAGCGCATCAAGCTCTCTGTAGTGCTGCCACGGAACCATGGCGATCTGTAGACTCTGAATATTTCCAGTGAAGGCTTGCACTGATGGACGGACCGAGAACACTGCGTTGACTTCGTCTTCAGAGTCACTGCCAAAAACCAGAATAGGGGTAGATAGTCCCGGTTTGTTGCATTGGGGCAGTCCTGAATAGACTATCTCTTCCTCCTCTTCGGTATCGCTTCTAAAGACCAGAATAGTGGTGATAGCTTTCTGCATATTCTCCGGCTTATGGCATCTTTCCGTATCTTCAAAGTCTGGTACGAAATACTTTGCATCTTCGTACTTTCGGACTTCATTCACGGAGAATGGGTTTAATTCTTCTGTCACGGTGTACTCAAGACCATTTTTGAAATATTGCATACACTGATGTTGTGTAGAAGGGATAATGTTGTACTCGTGTAACCAAGGCCTGCCGAGCAAAGCGTTGTAGCAAGTTTTAGCGTCAATGACGTGGAACTTGATATCAGTGACGAGCAACCCAAAGCGTAACGTCAGTATCACAGACCCGAGCGTCCGTGATGACTGGGAGTCGAACCCGGAGATAGTGATTTTATCCCGAGCGAGGTGTTGAACGCTCATGCAGATTTCTTTTAGCACCCTTACATTTAGGAGGTTGGCAGAGAACCCGTTGTCAATTAGGATCTTCCCTATCTTGATATCATGGCAATACCCGGAGACATAGAGGGGAAGATTGTTCTCGCACGTCCCAAGGAGGAGGTCTTCATCGCCGAAAGTGACGTCAGCAGTGTGCACTTCTTCCAACTCGTCCTTCATTTTTTCTTCGGCAAGGAAAGCTTGAAACTGCTCGGGCTCTTGTAGTGCCTTGATCAAAGAATCTCTCACCTCCTTAGATAGCAGAAGGGCATCGAGAATGCTCAGTTGCGAGGGTATCTTCTTCAGGTGTGCCAGAATGTTGTAATCCGCCTTGCTTTTCTTGGGCGGGTCCTTGGCTGCCAGCTCTTCGACGACTCGGTCATTAAGGGCGATATCTTCATGGACTTTTTCTTTCCCCTTATCTTTTTTGTTCGATCCTTTGTTTGTGGGTCCGAGATTCTTTTTGGGTAGCATACAATTGCGCGGCTGAATATTCTCGCAGGTTTTCGTCTCTTCTGCTTCGGAGGTGGGTTCTTTGAAGAGATGGCCAAGGGCTATTTCCTCGTCAGAATCGCTTCCGAAGGTGAGAACTTGCGATATCCCGAAATCGACCACGTGATAGTTACCGGCAGTTCTTTTGTGCTCATCTGTCGCATTTTTTCGCTATCGACGAGCTTCATGTTTCATCCTCTTGAAATGTTGTCGGTGGACGACATATCCCTGCTACCAGTTTTTAAAGGCATTGCACTCTTCAGTAGGGTACGCAATCCTCTGATGGTATAAGCAGTAATTTGGATGTACATTCTCTTCGTCAAGGAGTATCCCACCAGGAGTGTTTCCTTCGGAGGGTAGCAGTTTCATTCCCATTGACATGGCTTTGGCGAACCGTTTCCTCGTCTTAAGTTTGCTTTTGTTTGCGGCGGAGGTGCTTTGATCTGGTGGGAGTGTTTTAACACTTTCGTCCAGTCGCCGACGTTTGGCCTTGTCAAATATGGCCATTTCGCGCTCTCGGTCTGCTTTGCTTTCTGAAGAGCTTCGTTTAGGAATACGTCAATCATCTCATCTGACGGCTCTAGGAGTTCCGGTTCGGGATCTGCCCCTAGTTTCTCTGCATCAGGAGCTTCTTCATCATCTATTGATGAATGAGATATCACGTGGCAGCTCGCCACATAGTTCTCAGGTTCATCTGACTAGTCTTATCCCTCATCATTGTTGCCATCTCTGTTTTCAAGGATGTGGTTGAGAAACTCTTAGAGTGTGACCGGGGTTCGCGCCTTCTGATCGTATTCTTCCAGCGCGTCAATGCGTTTTTGCAAGTCCGTGCGCTTGTCATCAGGCTTCACGGGCTTTTTGGTCTTCTTATTCTTCTTTGAAGATTTTGACGGCTGGGCATGGGCGTTTTGACTATCACTACCAATTCTTAGCGTCGGGCGCGGATTCAGCATTCCCTCAATGACTTTGGGCTCTAGCGGACTTTTCCACCTGATCGCCTGGCTTGTTTGGAGATCTTTCAGCATTCTTTTTGTCTTGGCTAAAAGAGCGACCTCCCATGGAGCTTCTTCTATAAATTAGCATGATGCCCCTGGCGTATCTACCTTTTTAGGAGTGTACGGCTGGGGCGGGCTTACTTTCCAATTCTCAGACAGTGTGAATTTGCCCTGTTGGTATTGGTCCTCAATCCAGCCTTTGAAGATGAAGCAATCTTCGATTGGATGGCCTACTAATCGGTGATAGGGGCAATAATTAGGATTTCTGACATCATCGGGCTGCCATGGACGTCTCGGATCCGGCAGATTGATGAGCCTGTTGCGTATCGCCAGTTCGAACAGTCTTTTTTTTTTCTCCCTCGGAAACGAGTAAGGACGTCTTAACTTTTCGTTGAGGAATCGCTGTCTATCGCTTTGGCGATCAGCTAGTTTTGGACCAGTCATTTGTTGCTGAGCATTGGCGACGAAGGTCGCTTTCCCTTTCCCCTTTTCACTCCGCAGCTCCGACTATGAAGAGGAAGGCCTGCGGCCTATCTGATCCATTTGGGCCAGCTTGTCAATCAAGGCCTGGAAAGTAGTTAGCTTGAAGAACATCATGAATTGAGATATGGTCGCCTGCGGATCGAGAATTCCCACAAACATGCCCATTGCAGGAGCTTCCTCTATGCGCTGTTCGCATTTCGATCATAGGTTCCGCCACCGTATCGCATACTGAACCCATGTTTTGCCTGGTTTCACCCTGGCGTTCATTAGCGCGATGATCGGGGTGCGTTCATTAGCGCTTGCGAACCTTTGTGTAAACAGTAGCTCCATTTCTGCAAATGTCTTGACAGAGTCATTTGGGAGCTCGGAATACCTCTTGAATGCTGTCTCCGACGAGCTGCCAACGAATTGGCAAAGAAGTAGCTTATCATCACCTCCGGTGTTGCCGCACAGAGCCCTGAATTGAGCAACGTGCTGGTGTGGATTCCTCGTCCCCTTATATACATGGAATTTAGGGATTGTATACCTCGTCGGGTGCTTTATTTGGTCGTACCAAGCCGGATAGGGTCGTCCAGTCTTAATAATTTGGCCGGCCGCTTCGCTCGCCTGATGAGCTCGTATCTATTGAGTGATATAGTCGTCAAGGGTGGCTTTGGAGATGGTCTCCTCCTTGGCTGCTGAACAAGCTGGAAGAGGGTTTGACGTCTCCCCTCGGTCGTCTTCAAGTATAATTGGAGGGTCTTCAGCTGGAGGATCCGGCTGTATCATCATCCCGACCATATCTTGGAATAAAAGCGCCATTCGTTTTATATTGGCCGCTTGTTCCGCGGCCTCTCTTTCTTTCTTTTCGAGGATTCTGCGGAGGAACTCGGCATTGGTTTCTTGTTCATGACGCTGGTCTGACGATGTCTCCGGGCTTTCTTTTGGCCCAGTGAGTACGTCCATCTGTGTTAACATTTCCTGGAGCTTCTGTTATTGCTCCCGGGCCTTTGTTACGGATCTGGTGAGTGGTCGGTGACCCGTAGAAGCACGGCTTTTCTCTTTTCCGGAAGCCATATAAACAGTATGCACTACCATGCCCCCAGACATGGGGCTTTTGGATTCAGTGCCTTTGAGCTTTGTCGCAGACACAGGGATCTTCTCCGACCTTCTCCTTTTATGGGCGGTCGAAGTTGAGGGGGTTATTGCAGCCGATGCTTTCCGTGGTACGCCCGCGGTGAGATGGTCCTCCTCTTGCCGAACCTTCATTTTCTTTAGTTGGCAGGAGTAGTCCTTGTCGATTACTGAGTCTTGGATCCTTCGCCAGACCTTGTGAATTTTTGAGGACAGCCGGTGAGGGGGCTGTTCTGGCTTTGTTTTTGTAGTATTCTCCGCAGGTAGCGGAGATCTTTTTAGCACGGCCGTCGGAGAGTTCTTGCGGACCCTTCTGAGTGGTTCAAAGCTATTCCCAGTTGGAACAGCAGCGTAGACTTCCATCTTTAGAGCCGGCGGGGTAAGTCCGGATAGGGAACTGCCCCCAGCTTTCCTCACTCGGCGCTAGTGGCGACGTCGAGCATGCCTTGCGGACAGGACCATCTCTGTTGTTGGATGAGCTTCTTTATGCCACCTGCTCTGATGAGGGGTTGCTGTTGGTGCCAGCCTATCGAAGACTGACGTCCGCTGAGAGGGAATGATCAATCTTGAAAAGACTGACTTTTTGGCAGGGGAAGCAGCTTTGGTTACTTCGCCTGGAGCGGGAGCTGGAACGGCCAGTCTTGTGAAGATCGACCCCTTAGCTGGAGAAGCCGCTTTGACGACTTCAGGGGTAGGGATGGCTATCCGTTTCGGGACAACCCCCTTAGGTATCGCGGGCTTCTTCACGGGCCCATTGGAGTTTTGGCCCAGTCTATCAAAGACTGAGGCGTTGGATTTGGGCGACCCATTGAGAGGGGCTGCGGTAGTTGCAAGTCGATCAAAGACCGACTTCTTCGGAGCTTCTTGCGACAGCAGTGGGGCGTTGAAGCTTATGGATGGGAGCATGGTCCCAAAGAAAGGTCCAGTGGTGTCTTGCGTCACCTGTTCCACTGGCATCGTAAAAAGGGAGGCCGCTTGAGGCCCATAGGTCACTCTTCCAACAAGGACGGAGTGGGGGTTGTTGCAGTTGTTTCAGTTTATGCAGTTGGAAGCCATTGATCTTCTGTTTTCTGCACGTAGCAAGACACCAAATCTTAGTACATCGAATCCGAGGGCAACCATAGCAAACCGCGATTCGTTCGCGAAACATAACACACGAAGTGTGGAGTGGAAAGAGCAAAAGGTCCCACCGGGCGTGCCAGAATCTGTTCTCCGCCGAATACAGAGACGGAACCGCGTAGGTCGTCTTGCCTAAATTTGGGGGCAGATGCTATTTAGGTTTTATCCGTCCACCTCTCCGAAGATGCCAAGTTGATTTATAGCACCGTGTATCGGAGGTTTAGACGGATGCGGCCGTTACAGCAGACTTCGTTAGATTCCCCCTCATTTGAGGGGTTTTTGATTGTGGGGACGCTCTTCCCTGCTGGCGCAAGCCTCTGCAGTTAATTATGCTACCGCATCGCGGTAACAACTTTTTCCTTCTCTAAGTGGTCACTTCATGTCGTGTGTGTTTATTTTATTTTTGGTTGCCCGTCGATTGTATACGGAGACTAATTTATGTTATCGCCCGTAGGGCGTGGATTAGTCCAAATCCGTATTTTCTTAGATTTGGGTTTGGGTTGGGTTTAAGGATCGTTAATCTCATTTGAGATTAAGATCAACTTAAACGTTTGTTAAGGATACGTTAGTCTAATTTTAGACTAAGATCTACTCAACAGGATCATTTAGATCCAAGAAAGGGCATTTGGACTCTATTGTTTTAGTTTAGGGACATTGCGGTCCAGTTTAAAGACGTCATAGTGTGTAAAGTTTAAATACATCATATTCTATGAGTTTAAGGACCTCACAGTCCATGGTAGTTTAGAGAAATCATAGTCTGTAAAGTTTAAGGACATCATAGTCCATGAGTTTAAGGACCTCACAGTCCATGGTAGTTTAGAGACATCATAGTCTATAAAGTTTAAGGACATCATAGTCCATGAGTTTAAGGACCCCTCAGTCCATAAAGTTTAAGGACATCATAGTCCATGAGTTTAAGGACCCCACAGTCCGTGGAATGCCTGGTTGTCGGGACCCGTCACCTCTTTGAAGACGTTGAAGGATTACAACGACACATATCAGAGGAGTGAAGAGATGTACCCTTGAACCATTATTGGTTGGGAGATCTGTAGTCCAATTTGGGACTAAGATCAAAGATTTATGAGTATATGGGCTCAATTAATCTGAATTAGGGATCTGTGGCCAACTTGGGCTCGGCCCATTCGGTTAAAATGTTGGACATTTAATTAGGCTCAGTCCTTTTTCATTTAACAATACTGAGCATTGGTTTGGGTTCTGACAACCGTTTTTGTCTTTTATTGAGTGCTGAGCACTCATTATAGCTCTTGGGCTTTATTTAAAGAACAATTTATGTTCCTTCAGTGCACACGTGAGGAGCACGTGGTGTGCTTGGCGCTGAGCGCCAGTCACTGTTACGCCCCACTTCCCAGTATACGGGCAGAGGTCGCGACGAGGCCGCTACGTATTTACTGTGAAGTAAATACGCTAAGCGTATCTAAGCAATATAAATGTAAATGCATAAGAGATAAGATATAAAAAACAACAACTTTATTTATTTACATTCTTTTTACAATACATGGAAAAGTAAATACATGGAATAAAGCGATGCCTAAACAGTGGCATAACAGAAAAGGAAAAGTACTGAAATAAAAGTGTACAATGAACTAAAACTCTGGGTCTTCAATAAATTGGTCCAAGTCTTCAGTGCTAGGCTCGATTTCTGAAAGATCCGAAACACCTGACGACATTCAAAGAAAAAAGAAAGAGAATGTCGTCAGCAAACAAATCGCTCGGTAAGTCCCAAGGATAAGGGAGAAATAGAATAGACAGAGAGTAAGAGAGAGAGAGAGAGAGAGAGATTAGCTTTTACAGTTGTATTATATTGTTATATTGTTGTATTTAGTGTTAACACTGTTGTTTGTAGCTTGGTACAGAAGGAAGCCAGTGTATACGAGAGGAGTCTCACTTGCCCCGGAGACTAAGGTATCAGGAACTCAAGAAACCGTTTATGCCACGGTACAACAGCAACGAAATACATATTAGGTGTCTTATGGTTGCAGTCTCGTGCCACTTCAAACACCTTCCGTACCAATCTACCCCTTAAACCCCGCGATATCTTGATTGTATTGTTTGTGTTGTATTGCAACTTGTATTGTCTTGTAATATAGATTATATAATTGGATGACTTGCCAAAACCATGATATCAGTAAATGGATGTAACTGGAGAATCATGGATGTAACTGGAGAATCATGTAAATGGAAGTATATCCATGGTTCGGTTCGGTCAATATAGATTGAATAGTTTGATCCGATTGATTATATGGATTCATGGATTCATATTGAATTGTAATATTGTAGATTGTACTTGAATCATATTCAAATCAGATTATTAAGAAGAGCCTTAGTCTGAGTCAGAATAATTAGAAAAGAAATTGAAGTCCTGATTGTTTTGATGTTATCGGTAACCGCTGCACATGGGCGGCAGGATTTGTGTCTTTTTCAAAGACGATTACCGTGTTGATAACACCATTGTTAAATTTTCTACCTTAATTAGGCAAGCACCCACCTCTCCGGCTCTCTGAGGCTCAAGAGATTGGTCCCGCTTAAACCTATATTTACTAGAGTCCTTAGGGTAATTTATAAAACTTGAGGGGGTTTTATGTAAAAATACTTTTGTATAATTTTCAAATACACCCCAAGTATTTATTTATCGTCTTTAGAGTTGTAATAAATGTAGATTTTATACTTGTGATATTTCTAGTGAAGATAAGCTAATTTCATAATATAGGGTATTTAATTGTAATATTGAATTTGTATGGATTTCATGGTATTTTAATGTAAAGTGATCCTTGTGATTTTAGGAAAAATTGGAATATTTATATTATTACAAAATAGATATTTTTAATGATACATATATACATACATATATATATATATATATTTATATAAAAATAAATTTTAATATATATTATATTTCTAGAAATCTCATTTTCTTAAGATTTTCGTATTTTAAATCTCTCGAGACTGAATGCTCCTTGCGGAGGTATGCATCTCGCACTACTAAGCACATGGATGTGCGATAATCCGCACTATCCCAGTCGGGTTTCCCAAAATGGGTTGTAGCGGCGCTTTGCAAAGATTTGTAAAAATACTTAATCCTTTAGAAAACGGTTTTATTAATTCATGGTATTTATTTGAAATGTTTCGTTTTCGCGTATTCTATGTTCCCGAAAGGTATTGTGTTATGTTGCATATGAGTGTTGTGAGGAGGTAGCTCATTAGCTCGTGATCTACTTAAAAGTATAGTAAGTTTGTGATGTTTAAATGTCGAAATGAAACTATATGGTATTTTAGTGAAAAAGTACGATAAAAGTTACAAAATGAATTAGATTGTCATGAAACTTGTTCAACATGTTTATTAATGATTAATAGTCAACATGTAAGGGTTTTATGTGAATTTATTTAAGAAAATGTTGGTTTTTAGAAAGAACCGAATCGGAAATCGGTTTAACACCGATTCCGTCGGGTTTTGAAATTTCGTATTTATAGAACAAGATTAGAGAAGAGGGAGGGAGACTTACTGGCTTAGAAGTTAGGAATGAGGAAGAAGAAGTGAACATAGCTTCCAGTATGTCGTTTCGTCGCCGGGAGCTCCTAGGGTCGTCGTCGGAAAATCGCCGAAGCTTTCGTCCTTTGCTAACTTTAATTGCACACTAAGGTTCTAGGAAATTTCTTAAGAGTTTTGCTCAGAATTTTGGAGTCAGGGGTGTGTGTGTAGGGGTTGTATTTATAGGATAAGGCTAGGGTTAGGGTAGGTGAAAGGTTTAATTGAAAAAAATGTAATAAAATGGAGTAATTGGTGTTTTTAAGGGGCTCTGTTACTGGTATGAAGAAATAAAGTGTTCAGGTGTACAGGGGAGGTGAAAAGGCAGGACTTTGTTGTTGATGACTCGGCGGTCCGGCCGAGTCCGGCCGGCGGCCCGAGTCGGCCGGTCCGCCGGCCGAGTCGGCCGATTCCGGCTGAGTCAGGTGGCCGGAAAATCCCTCGTCGGTTCATATAGCCTCTGGTACTGTTAGGTTTTTGGGTGTAGTGGGGTTTTTGTGAGTTATGCACATGTAAACCCTTGGTACTCTAAAAATTCAAAATAAAACAATATTAAAAATAATGTGGGGGTATGGGATTTGAACTCTGGTGGCTTGGTTCAGCAGTGCAAGGTATTACCAATGAGCTACAAGCTCCTTCTTGTAATTAAAAAGCAAAACAGACTTATAACTTGTGCTCATGCAAAAATACCCCTTTCTGTATTTTTGAAAAAATTTGTACAGAAAGTTGTACAGGAAGTTGAGGGTTGTTACAGTCAATGAGCGCAGAGCGCTTATGTTAAGTAGTGCACACGTGAGGAGCACGTGGCGCGCTTGGCGCTGAGCGTCAGTCAATGAGCGCAGAGCGCTTATGTTAAGTAGCGCACACGTGAGAAGCACGTGGCGCGCTTGGCGTTGGTCACCAGATTTGGAGCGCTAAGACGCTTCTTATGAAATAGCGCACACGTGAGGAGCACGTGGCGCGCTTAGCGCAGAGCGCTTCTGATCAATTTCGTGATCTGAGAAATAAGTTCTCGCTTACAAGAGACTTTGTCTCATGGTTCTAAGAACAAAGTTCTTGTTTTTATAGGAGATGTTGCAATCTCTTCTATTTTCTTTTGTGAAAGATTTTGTCTTTGTAGATCTATGATCTGAAGAGAATGAAATTCTTCTCCTCCCTTTTTATAATGAGATGCTATGATCTCTTTTTGTGAAAAATCTCTGTCTTATAGATCTATGATCTGAAAAAAGAACTATGTTCTTCTTCCTTGATGAGATGTTTTTTATCTTTCTGTTTTTACCTTGAAGAAAAGTTCTTCTTCTCAGAGCTTGCTCTTTTCTTTGAAATTTCTCAAAGCTTGTGGGGGGGGGGGTTCCTCTCTACGAGACTTGAAGTCTTGGGTCCTTTATATAGTAGAGGCTGATTTGTTGAATCAGTTAAAGAGATATTTCCTCTAATTGATTTGGAGATGTTTCTCACCATTGGATCTTTGATCCTAGGGCTTCTGTTTTATAGAAGGCAATCTTCTTGTTTTTAACAAGATTGGAAAAATCTTTTCCCATGCAGAACATATTCTGTATCTTGGTGATTTTTTAATCACCATTGGATCTTTGATCCAACGGCAGGGAACATTTAGTTCCAGCGCTAGCGCTCTCGTGCTTTGCACGTGAGCGCTGCAACAGAGTCTTTGACTCTTAGCGCTGGCGCTGCCAGCGCGAGCGCTCTCGTGCTTTGCACATGAGCGCTACATCAGAGTCTTTGACTCTTACCGCTGGCGCTCTCGTGCTTTGCACGTGAGCGCTGCAGCAGAGTGTTTGACTCTTACCGCTGGCGCTATTATGAAGCGCTGCTTCATTTTAAATTTCAAAACTTGAACAGAGCTTTGCTTTGATTGAGGGAAACAGTGGCGACGAGTGACGGCGGCGATGGAAATGACGTTGGCAAATAGGGATGGTGATCGAAGGTGGCGACGGAAAGCGCTGGCGATGGACTCAGTGAATGGGGACAACGATCGGAGGCGGCTGCAATAAATGGGGACAGCGATCGGAGGTGACGACGGGCGGCAGCCGGTGGCAGCGACAGTGGCGAGCCGGGATGGCAATCGGAGGCGGCGGCAGTGGCGAATGAGGATGGTGATCGAAGGCGGCGAACGGGGGCGGCGGCGGCGAATGGGCTGTGGCGGCGATCGGTCAGCCGGCAACGACCTTCGGCATCGGTGATGGGGACGGTCGACTGCGGCCGCAGCGGGGACGGTCGGACGATGATAGTGGCGGTGGCGATTGATATCCGTTTAATGGTGGCGGCAGCCGGTAGTGACGATGTCAGGTGGTGGGATCGTTTATTTAAATTTGGTAGGGTTTCGTAGCACCACCACTGGGTTTCGGGAGGCATCGACCATGCCGTTTTTAAAAATTTGGCGCACTAAAGAACCTTAACCTAGAATCTTAACTAGAGAATTAGACGAAACTAGTATGTAAACATCTTTACATCTAAGTGAATAAGGAATACAACCTTTGTAGACCGGTCCTTCACTTCATAAGCTCCGTATAGTAGTCCCTTCGCTCCAAGTAGTGATCTTCCGGACTCTAGAAAGGCTCCACAAGGTGAAATGAACAAGATTGCTTGAAGTTTTCGAGGTCGAAGATAATCTACGTCGAGGAGACACTAAACCAAGCTACCTCTTCACTAAGTGATGAACTAGTGAAGAAACAACCCAATCTAAATGGCTAGTCTAGAAGAGCTTGATGAAGTAGGAATTTTGCTCACTTTAGAAATTATTTTCTTACTCATTTTCTTCACTTTCCAAAAAGCTAGAGAGCTTGAGGAAGGAGATGAATAAAAGCAACCATGGAAAGAAGCAAGTGAAGAATGAATCAAGTGGTGAGAATAAGAATCATGGGTGAGATAATATCTCATACTAACTCTTGTAGAGACTTAACCATGGCTTAAGGTAATGGTTGGGTTAATAAATATCTAATGTAAAACAAAAATAGTGGACTAAATCAATGGTTCTACAAGTTTCCACTAAGCTTAACCATGTGACTAATTTCCAACTAATTTGATTTACTTTAAATAAATAAAACCTTATATTATTATAAGCATGGTGTGAGTCTCATATACCCATGTAGCATGTTGCAACATGCATGAGTGAGAAAAAGAAATGCTTAAGTGAGCTAATATTAGTTAATGTAAATCAATATAACAAATATATAATTATACATTAAATTATTAAATCAACACTTGATTTAATAATCTGGCTATATCACATATAACCGACTAATATCATATGTATCAACTTATCGAATCAACACTTGATCCGATAATCTGGCTATATCACATATAACCGACCGATATCACATATCACGAGAATAGAATAAGGTATCACATACACGTATTAATCTCGGTCCCGCACATATCACATATGTGCTCCTACTTTGTTTCGCCTGAGCCAGGAAACCTCTGTGTAGGACTCTAAAGACTCGTCAATACGCCGGCAGTAGGTGGTGATCATATCAGTCACCCATAAGCCGTCAGCGGTCTGCTAAACATAACGGCCACCCGGGTATTGAGCGATCAGAAGATCAACAAGCGGGCTTGCTCATATTCTTGCGAATCCAATCAGTAACACTACCGTACAGTCCGGTCTCTTCGTCTGATATGTCGCATATCACAGTCTGGAGGTGGTAAACGTCAGACCCCAATAGCCTGATAAGTCATGCCGATGTGAGGCGCATAACGGTTCGAGAAACTACTGATAACACTTACCAGTAGATCTCAGCAACCCTGGCCAGGATTTTCCTGTTATGGCCAATCGAGTATAGCGCAACATCAACCCCCAATACCGGGAGAGACGATCCCCTCCTATCGCTCATTGCCTCCATGTGACTCGGGACTGTATCCAAAAACCACCGTTTTGAATGATCTCTTGAACATGGTAAGGTAGAAATCAAAGCACAGTGGGAATCACACAAGACTCTATGACGATCTCGGGTTTACAGACTAACCTATACCAGTGTCACCAGAGAACTGCTATCTGACGTGAGGTATAATACCATCTAGAAGTTCTCGGCGAGTCCGTTCAGTGTACCCAGTCTCCACTGAGCACCCATATACCTTCTCTGATGTCAAACACCAATGGATGTGGGATCATCTATCGCCCATCATATGGGTCAAGAAGTGTATACGCAGGTTTACTCTGGAATATCGATGCCCTGTCTCGATACTCCCACGACGTCACGTCCCGAAAGTACGGAATATGACCGGCACTTAAACTACGAACGTCTCGAGGCGTACATAATCTAAGTAAGTCGAAAACCCAGAAATCCAAACCAAGAAAAGTAGTAGAGTGCAGGAAAAACCAACTTAAGCAAGTAGTTTCAATAGCATAAGCCGAATTATGCGGTTTTTAAGAACATCAAAAATTTACTGAAAATTTCGGCAGAGTCTCCTTTGTAAATACTGGCCCCCAAACGGGATACAACATGAATAGTATACGAACTCAAAAAAAGGCATCCCCAAGCGGGAGCTAGCTCTTCGTCAATCGACGGTCACAACCACACAAGCAATATAATATACAACGCCAACGACGAGGATCAAAAACTCAAAATGAAACTCAAAACCACAAGGAAAAAAAACGCGCGACTCTAAGGTCGAAAGAATAACATCACTGGTCTCTATCTCAAAAATAAATACATGTTTGGTTGATGAAACTTCTAGATACAACAGAATAATGATATACAAGATATATAATGGGAGTACGATACAAGTAAACCCACCTACTAGCAAATCACCCAAACGAAACTATGCCCGCAAAGCCGTAATGAAACCTGTGCGGAAAACCTGCAAGAAACTGGGGCACAACGGGGGTGAGTTGCCAACTCGTGAATAGAAAAACATCTACGCACAGAAATCGCATAAATAACCCAATCTAGGTCAATGATCATAATATATCCTCAAATATATGAATAACATGCAGCCTATAACAATGGCAAGGGTAATATCTAACCCGAGTGTGATCTCATGTGCCCGTGTCAGTGCCTCAGGTAGCAATATATCATATGAATGAGGTATGAATGCATGAAAACAGAATACATGTAAATGAAGAAACTGTTTTCATAAATTAGTGAGATTTCCTTTGTATTTTTAAAATGAGATATCATAAATGAAATCAGCATCAACAGTGTCTAGTATTGACACAAAACATAAATCTCAATGTCTCAAAACCTCAGGCTCCGGCTATCCGGACTGGCATGTATCATCAAATCTCAGTACCTCAATATCTCGAAATCTCAATGTCTCAATCTCAATATCTAGGGCGCCGTCAGTCCAGACCGGCCCCTACCATCCATCTCAAGACCACGACGGTATCCTCCGGATATCAGACGCGTCGGGTAATATCACCGGTAGGTAGTCTCCCCCTGCCAGGCTCATCGTCATCACCACGAGCTTCTTGCCCCGGGGTACCTTACCGGGTCCACCATGTACCCGAAACGGTTCATCCAACTCCTCGAATCGGGTCTCGAAATCCATCAGCAAACTCATGGTGGACGACTCATACATCATGGGAAAAACCGCGCTTTTCATTTAAAAAGAGAAAGAAGAAGTTTGTATATGTTTTGCGGTTTTCCCCAAATCCAGAAAATCTCTTGGAAATCCGAATCCAAAACCTCAATAGCACGTAAAAAGTGAATATATGCATGAGAATTCATAAATGCGGCATAATAATGAATAACAGTATGCATGAAGTAGCAGGTAATAACTACAATGTCTAAACTAACATATAAGGCAAGTACACTAATATCATGTCTAAACTATTAGCTAACAGGCTATGTCAAGCAATAATATTTTCTAAGGTGTACGTGGCATGGCAATTACCGATGAAGATGTGTGTGAGCCGGCAAGTAAGTGTACGTGGTACATACGCATCATCGGTAATGGTGCTGGTGTCCTAACCACAAGATATCAACAGTAGAATATGAAGCTTAATATAAGCATGCGATGCGGAGCGAACAACAATAATGAGCGGGAGCTGAATACTAGACGCAACAATAATTAATCTACATTAACCTAATATAAGTCCTACAATGGTGCCTTTTGAAATAACACGAATCGTGGGGTTTTGAAAATAGGGGCTACGGTGTTTTTAAGAAAAGATACGTTTTTTTTTTGAAATATCCGTAGAATCCCTTGACTTGTCTTTTAAAATACGCACGATTCGTAAGCTTTGAAATAGGTAGGAACCGAATCTAATCTAACAACTAACTAAACTAAAGGGCTAAGCTACAAGCTAGACTACAGGTAAGGAAACCGCCTAACATCTGAGTCGATACATATACATACCTGTATATATATTAGTCGGTGATCCCGCCTCAATAATATCATATCCGATACCATATCTATAATCATCAGACATCCCAAGTCAAGAGTGCGGATCAATCATCAAGATATAGCTCATACGTAAATCCATCGTACGGCATCCCCAAATCTGGGTACGGGTCAATATTATATTCCTCACACTATTCTTCTGGTATCCTCTTTATCCAAGATCATAGTTTAGGGTACTGACCTATATCTAGTACAATACTAATATCCTCAATATACTCATGATCTGACTACTGATCGACAATCTCGTACAAACCTATATCGTCAGCACATATCATCATCAAGGGGTATACATCGCCCGATACGGCCTAATATCAATATCCTAGCATATCATGCCTCATATTACGATCACATGTCGACCATTTTATTTATAACACTATTCACCCGTATCGCCGCCCCAAGATCCGCTATAACACCAGGACGTACCTCAAGTACGAATCCTGCCATATCACCGATATCACAACCACAAAACAAATCTCATCGACTCAGCTCAATCCCAAGTATCATCCTCAAATCCGTATATGAACATATAGTCCCATACCCATGTGAACACATAACTATAAAGAATCTCATGAGCACATATAAATAGGAATGTATGCAAGTATGTATGTGTGTATGTGTAGTGCAACACTACCCTAGGGTTCGCAACACTAAAATAATCCAACACACCAATATCCATCCTAAACATCGTTATTAATCCCAAATAATATATAATAATTGTTGGTGTGTATACGCATCCGTATACACCACCACGGACTGCGGGGGTGCTATACGCCATCCATCCGATTTCTCCCCGTACATATAAATCTACTCACCTGGTCCTCGCTCGCCGGTGCTAACGTCGCCACGCGCTTGCTTGTCGTCTCGAAGTCCACATGAGGTACCTACATATCATAACGCACCGTATCGCATTAAAATCCGACTCATGACCAAAACGACGCACAAATCCCACATAGGTCAAAACCTATGGTTGCTTTCACAAATCGACCCAAAAACCCTCGACGTCGGCGTACAAACGCCAAACCATCGAGAAAACTCCCAACACACTCATTTGTACAATTACAAGTACTAATTATAATATAAAATAGCTTAAAATTCACAAAAACCCCAATTTCACTTAAAAGTCATTTTTCCGAAAATCTAGCAAGCACAAATCACCGTTTTAGTACAAAACTCGATATATAAACGAATCTAGCGGCCACAATATTCACTAAATATCTTAAATAAGTCATAAAAACAATTCCCTTAATTTAATCTCATTAAATTCCATAAACCCCAAAATTCTAGTTTACAAAATACCTAAATTTTAACATTTTTATAGCAAAAATGCACAAACTACAATCTAGCTTGGATTTTCATGAACTAAAGTATTAAACTACACTTTAAAATATTAATAATGCCATGAATACCCTAATTAGATTTTTATCTCCATTATTTAATCAAATTCCAAAAACCTAGTTTGCTTAAAAACTTGATTTGGACAAATTAAATGCAACAATTTACATAATAGCAACTAGATTAGGTTTTTCCATGCCCTCACATGCCAAAATACACTTTGTAAACTTAAACAAGTGACAATGATCATATTTGAATTCAAAGCCTAACTCATAAATTTTAAATCATGCACTTAAAACCAATTGAAAACCTATTTAAACCTAATTAAACACCTAATTAAGCTAACATGAAACAATTACAACATATTAAACAAAAGGTTAGAATTTATACCCAAATAATTTGAAGCTCCCACAAGCACACTTAGCCTCCCAAATTGAAATCTAAATCCCTAGATCCATACTAAAGTAGCCAAGGAAAAATGGGTAGGAGGTGGATTTTGATTTTGTGGGATTTTTGTGTTGGTTTTTGGGCATTTTGTTGAATTTTTTTGATGCAAAATGAGAGAGAAAGAAAGAGGGGCTGTTGTGGTGCAGGAAAAACAAGTGGGCTCGGCCAAATGGGGAGGAGAAGAGAGTGTGAGGTGATTGGAGAGAGAATGTGGTCAAAAAGTCCACCTTTAATTCTATCATTCTTTTTTCTTTTTTTTTCTTTTCTTTTCTTTCTTTTCTTTTCTTTGAGATTCAAGTGGGGAAAATGGGTGGGGGCTGCTGAATTCAGCCAAGAGAAGAAATAAATGGGGGTGTGTGAGTGTGGGTATGGGTGTGGGGTGATGGAAAATGATAAATATAATACCCCAAACATCCATTTACACTAAAAAAAGCCTTTTTTCTTCAATAATTTCTAAATTGTTTTGGCAAATGATTTCGTTTCAAAAACCACATGATAAAATTTTGTTTAATGTGTGATGATACACAAAATTTGTTTCAACCCATTCCAGTTTGTAATTTTCCCTAATTAAATGTATTAGTGACGGCTTAAAATAATAATAAAATAATTTTTTTTTTAGAAAATTTGAAATTTCACCAGTGGCTCAATAAACACCAAATACTAGCAATTATATAGCTAGAATATGTATATTTAATTTTTATAATAAGATATTTGCATTTTGACATTTTACAGAAAACCCCCTTATTTTACCGATTTTCCGAAATTTCACCGAAACGATTTTCAAAACGCTACAAGAAACATTTGAAGGATGTACTTACCGACTATTCTTGTCCCACTAGTATGATCTGCATCATAATCCTGATAGTCAAGTATTCATTCTAAGGGTTTTATCAACATGTAATAGAGAGACAATAAGTGTACATATTAAGATAAAGAGCAACCAGATAGCATACTATCATGTCGAGCAAGAAAGTTCTCTCTATATAAATCCAAACATCCACTATAATATACATCATATGTATAAAAATGGCCTCTAGGGCATACATATAACTAACAAATTTTGATCTATTATGTATGGTATGCCATTTTAGAAAACCTAGGGGTACATAGTGATTTGAAGATTGATTGGTTTTCTCATTTTTGTACTATAAATTGAATAACGAATTCTAAAATCCAAATTCTCCCAGCCTAAAATGCTAGTTTCGACTAACACCATTAAGTAAATTCCAATTTAAAATAACAGGGGACTAACATGGATTTTAAAATTTCGGAATTATATTTTCAAATGATTTGGGACTAACACCCCTTAAGAGTTGCTTTAAATTGGTTATTCTTCATTTTGATGGAATGTCATGATTTATAGGGCAAATTTTTCTGTGCTCGTTTACTGGTAAAAACTTTTTTTTAGAGTAAGAGGCTGTTAGTCGATTTCTGAAGAGGTTGAATCGAGAGGGGATGATATTTATTCTATTAACAATAGAATTGGGCCATTTTTCTCGCATTACATTTGGACTTGTTTGGATGTAGGAACAAGAACCGAAGAATCTACAATGTTAGATGTAAGCTAATTCACGGGCCACTAAAGATTTGTTTGGTTGTTTAACTTCAAAACATGGAATGCCAAAGGCCTCAAAATTGTGTATTCGTGGATTTAAGTTCCCTTCATTTGATTTGTACCAAATGGAAAATGATGACTCTGAGACCTTTTATTCTCCTGTTTGGTGGTCTGGATGGATTCCATAAAAAAGATTTGGACACCTCCAAATAAAGACAAATTGAGTAATTCATAATATCTTTGATAATAACTTACCAAAAAAATTAATACCAGAACCACAAAATATGAAAATGATAGGTGTTTGGGATTCGAACGACCCAAGAAAATTCATTGCAATACAAACAACTAACTAAAAATTTAAAATTCATCATCCAACTATTAGTTGATGCATCTTCCAGCTCATAGATAAAAAATGGGAACATTAACATAGTCACATAAAGTTTGTAAATATCAATTCCTTAATGATTGAAGAAACTAAATACTCCCTTGAATTTTCATTGAAAGCATGATACAATCAGTATCCCAGAGACCTCACAACTGACCCATTGGGTCCATACCCACGCAGCCTCTATGATAATAAGGATCCACCCATTTTATGGATGGTAAGGTATCTAATTATGCAGTTATGCAACGAACTTGCCAATAACATATCAATCTCTGAATCTTACAGACTACCTTTCAACAAGTCCTATATAAGTCAGCCTTCAACCTTAACTTCGGTACACACTCTTTCTCCCATAACTTCTTATTTCTTTAGCGACTGCTAACTTGGGTATCGAAGAGGGTCTCCAGAGAAAGATGTGCACGCGTGCTTTGTTTTGTAGGTCTGTGGTTTTGACGGTCTATCGTCTTGTTCTACGTCTAAGTTAAACAAATTTAATGGTGCTTGCCTATGCCAAATTTTGTGAATCATCATGACAAAGGTTTAACAAAGATGAATACGATATAGCAAATTGATAAATTCAAACAAACATCATCAACATCATCACCACCATGCCCGAAATAAGTTAATATTCCGTACATACAAAATAAGAATTAAAAGTATATTAAATTAAATGGCTAAATGTATATTGATGCAAAGAACATATTTATTAAGAAATACATGTATCAAAAAGGAATACTAACGATTTCCAGAGGGATACCATCATTTGGTTTGGTTATGAAGAAGTTGTGAATAGGACTTATAGCTCCCGAAACTAGTTAAAGTAATGGTCGGATCATTCATATTTCAATCTCCTCGCTCTATTTTTGGTCTTGGGTCGCAATATATGAAGGGACATGGCTGATTGCTTTCAACAGATTTATAAAACATATATTTCTGTTTTCTTAACTCCCTAAATATTACCAATAAATTATAGCTCAGTTGGTATGAGCATTTTCCCTCTTTGGGGGGTACGGGTTCGAACCCTTGAAACCTCATGAGAGGAAACAAATTAACGCTTTTGGGGTAAATTCGTTGATCCATGTACTTGTGCACCATTTTATATAAATGTCGTGTGGTTTTGGAGACAAATTTAAGAAATTACATGGAAAATCTTGTACAAGTATTACAAGAGCATCACATCAATTTTTGATGATAGATATAATTAATTGAACAAAAAGAAAATTACAGAAGGTATCGATAATCATAAACTGGTTATAAATTTTTAGCCTAGAAAATGAGAAGGTCTTTTACATAGTTTTCCCTTATCCACAGAGAAGCCGCTTCTCTTCTTCCTCTGTTTTCTCCCACTTGAGTTCCCTTCTCTCCAAATTCATTATTTTCAAATTACTCCCTCATCACCTCTCTTACTTCACCTCAAGACCCATCTCTCTATTCTCATCAATTTGCTCTCCAATTCTTAACTCCAAAGCTGTCCCATTGAGCACACCAGCTATTTGAATCATTGCCTCAATGGCTTTCGTATCATCTCTAAGACCTCAAACTCTCTTCCTCCATCCAAAACAAACCCATCTACTCCATTCTCCACCCCTAAGGCCTCCAACTTTCGTGATCTTTTCATCTATAAGCCAAATCCCGCCGAATTTCACTTCCAACGACCTCCTCCTCCTCCTCCGTCGCCAAAACGACGCAAATGCCGCTCTCGAATTGTTTAAACAGGCTACAAATCAATCAGACTCCGTGCCCGATTTATCGGTTTTTGGAGAAGTCCTTCAACAACTCGGAAAAGTTGGATCATTTGGTGAAATGAAGCATATCCTCGAAGAGATGAAGCTATCTCAATGCAAGATTGACAATGGTATTTTCCAAATTTTCATTGAAAGCTATGCTAAGTTCCAATTATTCGATGAAGCTGTTAATGTTGTTATAGCTTTAATGCAAGAATTTGGGATCGATCCCGATACCCATATATACAATTTTTTGCTAAACATGCTGGTCGAAGAGAGCAAGATCAAATTGCTTGAGTTGGTGTATGCCTCAATGACTGATAGAAAGATCGTGCCAGATGTCTCGACTTTCAATATATTAATCAATGCCTTGTGTAAAGCCCATCAACTAAAACCCGCTGTTTCGATGATTGAAGAGATGAAAAGTTATGGTTTATCGCCCGATGAGATCACATTCACTACTATAATGCAAGGTTTTATTGAAGAAGGAAATATGGAGGCCGCGCTAAAAATCAAAGCCAGAATGCTTAAGTTTGGCTGTACTCCTTCTAATGTAACAGTGAATGTGTTAGTTAATGGTTTTTGCAAGCAAGGTAGAGTTGGAGAAGCTCTTGGTTTGATTCAAGAAGAAGCTCAAAAAGGATTTATCCCTGATAAGTTCACTTTCAACACTTTGGTTAATGGACTGTGTAGAGCTGGGCACATTAACCATGCCTTGGAAATTTTAGATGTGATGATTAATGAGGGCCATGATTTTGATATTGTTACTTACAACACATTGATATCGAAGTTGTGCAAATCTGGAGAGATTGAAGAAGCGATAGCGTTTTTGAATCAAATGGTGGAGAAAAATTGTTTGCCCGATATTGTTACTTACAATACACTTATTAGCACAATGTGTTCAGAGAATCGATTCGATGAGGCGATGGAGCTCGCTCGTGGGCTAACCCTGAAAGGCCTTTTGCCTGATGTGTACACTTTTAATTCTCTAATCTCAGGCCTTTGCAAAGCCGGAGATCAGGAAACCGCTCTCGAATTATTTGAAGAGATGAAGAAAAATGATTGTGCACCTGATGAGTTCACTTACAATATACTTATCGATCATCTTTGCTTTAATGGAAACCTAGAAAGAGCTTTGTCGCTGTTAAAAGAAATGGAAACTAATGGTTGCGCTCGAAGTGTAGTAACTTACAACACTCTAATTGATGGCCTTTGCAAAAACTCCAGAATCGAAGAAGCAGAAGAGATCTTCGATCAAATGGAAATATACGGGGTTTCAAGAAACTTGGTGACATATAACACATTAATCGATGGCTTGTGTAAGAGCAAACGGGTCGATGAAGCAGGCGAGTTAATGGGTCAAATGATATCCGAAGGGTTGATACCTGATAAGCTCACTTACAACTCATTGCTCACATTCTATTGCAAAGGAGGAGACATAAAGAAAGCCGCGGACATAGTTCAAACCATGACTTCAAATGGATGCGAACCCGATATGATCACTTACGGAACTTTAATCAGCGGCCTTTGCAAAGCAAGAAGGAATCAAGTGGCATGCAAACTCTTAAGGACAATTCAAATGAAAGGAATGGTGCCGGGTCCTAAAGCATATAACCCAGTAATACAATCTCTCTTCAAGCAAAGAAAGAATAAAGAAGCCGTTCGCCTCTTTAGAGAGATGGAAGGAAAAGGCGAAGCTCCCGACGAGATTACATATAAGATTGTTTTTAGGGGCATTTGCAGAAGCGGCGGGCCAATTAGAGAAGCGGTCGAGTTCTTGGAGGAGGTTGTTCAGAAAGGGTTTTTGCCTGAATTTGCTTCGTTCTCGATGCTAGCGGAAGGCTTGTGGGCTTTAGCAAGGGAGGATGAGCTGATGAAAGTTTTTGATTTGGTGATGAAGAAAGGGAAGTTTAGAGAGAGTGAGGTTTCAATGGTAAAAGGTTCTTTGAAGATTGGAAGGTTTCAGGATGCATTGCATGCATTTGGTGGTGTTTTGAATAACCGTAGGCCTGCAAAATTTTACAGGTGAGGTATGATGTGGATTTTTTATTTTTATTTTTATTTTAAGAGTATTTTGAGATTTAAATAAATGTGCTTGCTGGAAATTGAAAAATTAGTAAATCTCTTTATATACTAATTATTTGCTATGATATTTGTAATGCAACTAGATATTTGTGTCTCTTTATAAACTGATTATTTGCTATGATATTTGTAATGCTATTGAGATATTTGTGTCGAACACTCATCTGCATATTGCATGAACAAAATGTTGCAAAATGGAAGATTTTCTAGCCTTGTTTTTTGATAGGAACATGGATTGTTAGCCTTTGTTTCAGTTTTAGAAACGAATTGCCATTGAAACAAGCAAAGTTGATTTAAATGGGCAAGAAAGTCATATCCAAGTTTTACTTTTCTTTCTTCTCTTTTTTCTTTTAGAGAGACATGGATAAGGTCAATATGGATCTCAGCGAAAATGAGCAATAGTTCAGTTGGTATTGGCAATTCCTCTCTTGGAGGGAGTGCGGGGTTCGAACCCCAGGAGCCCTAGCCTTTCGGGGCAATTTTGTGGGTCTCCTGGTGCGCGTGGGTGTTGTGTGCATGTGTGTGGTGTTATATAGTTAATCCTATGAGGCTGGATCTCATTTTTTATTTTGAGGCCAAACTTTCTGACACACAACCGGCCGCATTTTCTACCGATCCGTACCGTTCATTTCGATCAACATGTTTTAGATAGGACGTGTATAACATTTTATAAGATTTGGAGAGCTTCAACATATCCATCAATGGATCAACTCCATATATAATTAAGTCAAATTTTAACAAAAGAAGAGATGAAAAAGAAGATGAAGAGGAAACAACTTTTAAGATTGGTATATTGCTATCCCACCATTTATTCTCAAAAACAGAAGATGAATCGGGACAAAAAGGAAGAAAATTAAAAAGATTTATATTGCATTACAGTCCACATCCGTATTACGCATCAAAATATTCTTTAACAATGAGCATGTGTCTACGCCTGCAACAATGACAAAAAAAACGTTTCAAACATAATCATATAGAAAGAAAGAATGCTATAAATTGCAGCTGAAAGAAGATGACGAAATATGATCAGTTTTCTATTTCTAACAGTTTTTCGTATTTAAACTCTAATAAAAAATGAAAAATTCTAAACCTACCGGCCCCTTTACCATACTGGCATGTTACAAGGAAGGGTGCTGGGGTGGCGTCTGATTGATAGAGGACTCCGCCAATAAGAGAAATAGAGCTTACGAAATTTCATATATCATCAGCATGTTAAAAAAAGAAGAAAGAAGCATCACCTTTAATGTTTTTTTCTTCTCGTTCTTCGCGACCCCTATTGGAGACTTGCATATAGAGCAGACGGTCTTTCTAATCCATCCGGGATTTCCCCCAGCACATGTATTAAAGCAACCGTTGCCATCTGTATCAGCCGCTGAAACCAGAAGAAGAAGATGCAAGAGAAACATGATCAAAACGATCCACTTATAATTGTTTGCCATTCTTCTAACCTTTCTCTTTTATCAACCCCTCTAAAAGAGATGGTATGGAAAACAAATCTTGGACTACTTATACCCCAAGATAGATATATTATTTTCAGGTATTCTTTTAATCTATAATTTTTCCTTCTAATTTTGGCCAAAAAAAATGGATGAACGGACACAATTCATGGAAGAAGAGAACTATTATGCTGCCAAAACCACAAATAGAAGAAGAAGAAGAAGAAGCAATGATAGCCGATAAAGTAATTACCATGGTATAAACGTTTTTGTCAACTGAGATTGTGCATTTTCAACGTCAAGCATATAGTATTTTGATTGAAAGCAGATGTGAATTATAATTGATAGGGTTAATTGCATATAGACCCTTTGAACTACGCGGGGTTGAACACTTATACCTCCAGAACTATTATAATAGGCACTTACACCCCATAGGATTAATAGATATTTTCCTAATACCCATTTGACCCTTTTTTTCTTCTTTTCTACTTAAAAAACCATCTTTAATACTAAATTACAAATATTTTAGCCATAATCTTAAAGCTTGATGTTGTCTTTTCTTCCGTTACATCTTCAAACATTTTTCCATTATCTCGAAGGTATTTAAGTTTTTAACCCTAATCTAAAAGCTTGACTTTTAAGATATTCTCTCCATTAATTTCAAGATGAGGGAAAAAGAAATTCAAGATGAGTATTTTTCAATTTTATTTTATTATCATTTTTTTAATTGATTTTGCTAAGTTATTCTTTTAATTGGATTATTAGGATTATGAGTTCTTTATGCTTGAAGAGAAAGAGAAAAGGGATATAATGAGAATTACAAAAATATTTTTCAATTAAATGGGGGTAAAAATGTTTATTATGATACTTTAGGGGTATAGGTGCTCAACACCTCATGGTACTGGGGTGTATCCGCAATTAACCATAACTAATATATGAATTTAATTAAATTTCACAGTTCCTTCAGACAAGAAGATCATATTGATTTCACGATTTTGATCATATATGTCGCTTTGTTGTTTTCTTAGGTTAAAAATATTCAATTCAATTTTTAGATTCCCAAAAGTAAGCTGCATAGAACCAATACGACAGTAAATCAACGCGTTTGAGATGGCTAAGAGTGGTCGACCCAAGATCATTGGAATTTGGTTCCTAAGGTTAGATACGGGTTGTGTTTTTAGAATAATGAAGTCTACAGGGAATATAAATTCCCCTTTCTTAAGTAACATATTTTTAATTTCATCCTTCGGTTTCTTAATGGATCGGTCGGCCAATTGTAAAGTAATTTTTGTGCGTTGAAGATCACTCAATCCTAGCTGTTCATAGACCGAAAGGTAGAAGGTTCACACTAGCTCTTAGATCAAATAAAACTCGGTTTATGACCTTGACACGTATAATGCAAGAAATAGTAGGACAGCCGGGATCCTTATACTTTACGGGTATTGCATTATAGATGACGTCACTAATATTGCCGGCTAGAAAAACCTTCTTAGGCACTTGTGTTTGCCTCTTTCTAGTGTATAGGTTTTTAAGAAATTTAGCATAGGAAGGAACATGGTCAATCATGTCCAAAAGAGGGACATTGACCTTGAATTGTTTAAACGTCTCCATCATCTTCGCCACTTTAGCATCTTACTTCTTAGCCTTTAAACGTTTTGGATATGGTGCTCTAGGCTCAAGAGGGGTATCTATAGAAAGAGGGGTATCTATAGAAGATGGATGGAATGTGGATGTATCAATAGATGCCGGCTGTGTAAGTGGGGTAGGAAACTGTTTCTCCTCATTAGCCGGCATCTCTTCCGAATTTTCGGGCATCCTAACCTGATTATCAACCTGTTTTCCCGATCGCAAAGTAACTATAGCATTTGCTTCCGCGGGATTTGCACGTGTATCTTTAGAATTCGTAACAGGTTGACTAGGTAGGGTTTCTTGCTCACATCCTCCTAATACTGCAGCTAACTGACCGATTTGCCTTTCTATATAGAGATAGATTGTTTAATTGGCATTATCTTATTTTGAAAATAGTTGGTCATTTGCTTCTCAACGTTAATATAATTATTCTCATTCCCACTCTTTTGATAAGCATTAGGTTGGGTAGGATCGGATGGAGGACCTTGTCTCTGATTTTGGAATTTTTGGCTAGTGTTACCTTGATTCCATTGCAAGTTAGGGTGGTTCCTCCATCCTTGGTTGTAGGTTTAAGAATAAAAATTATTATTGTTGTTACGTTGATAAATAGCATTAGTGTTCTCTTGACCTTGAGGACCATTTAAAAGAGAACATTCTTTCGAAAGGAAGAAAGAGACTTGACAGTTAAGACAAGGAGAGGGTTGACTGACTTGAGCAACGGGGGTGGAGCTAGTTGATAGTTTTTCTATTTCTTTCTGAATGGCAGCCAATTGGGCTTATATTTTAATTGTAGTTTCAACCGTGTCGATCCCACCCTTAGAATTAGTTGACTCTCTCTCACTAGAACTCTCCCACTGTATAGTCTTATCGGACAATTCTTCTAAAAAGTCTCATGCCTCATCCTCTTTCTTCATCATAAAATTCCTTTGACGCATGGACTCAATCATAAACTTGGATTTCATGCCATCATAGACTATTTGACATAGCTCCCACTTAGTTATACCATGATGGGGGAATTTTATGAGAAAATCCTTGAAACGTTCGAAATAATTCCAAAAAGATTCTCCCTGTTTTTGCGAAAAAGTCCTAATTTCGTTTCGAAATTTGGCGGTTTTAAAATGTGGGTAGAACTTTTTAAGAAATGTTTTCGTAAACTCATCCCATGTCCTAATTGTATTGGCTGACACACTATAAAGCCAATACTTGGTTTTATCAGTGAGGGCAAAGAGAATAAGTCTAAACTTAACTGCATCTTAATTCAACTGCTTAAGTTTAAACATTTGACATAAATTCTCAAACTCCCTTATGAAGACATAGGCGTTTTCGGATTCTCAACCATGAAACTTATGAAGTGAGTTTATGAAAACAGGTTTTATTTCATAGTCAGCGGCTGCCAACGGTAATACTATGCAAGATGGCAGTGATGTGCGGACAGGATAACATCTATCTTGTAGGTAGGTGTAGCGTGGACGATTTCAGCCATAGTATCTATAAAATCAAAACGAGTCAAACGTTTTGTTTCGTCTCAATCCTACATATGCATACACCGTACGTAACAGTTTTTTTAATACAAAAACTAAGATGACTAGAGATTCTAACAAATCACTAACACAGTGCGCAAACAAATATAGATCTAGGGTTACCTAGGTCAAATTACTAGACCCGCTCCTAATTGTCAAGAGACAAATTGCGGGATAGATCCTGTAACAGCTTTTTAACAACCTTGAAGCCAAATCAGTGCCAATTAAGTGGGAGGGTTTTTCTATACGAATCACCAAAATAGCGGGCCTTAATTAAATAACCATAACCAGTCACATGTCACTAGACATTTCAAGATTGAATCAGATAACCGTTAAATTACCTACAACCTTCTCTTGTCCTATTGAGCGTGATATGTTCTTAGGTGCTGAAGTCTAGATATTTTTTTAATTTAATGTAGGTTAATACGGATGCTCGGTTGTGATTTGTGGGGCCTAAGAAGGGTGATGACTTCCCTACCTAATATGGATTTGGGTTGTCGCCCCTTAAAATCTTTTAAAATATGCAATGTAGTCTGAAACAATCTAAAATCTAAACTAATTTTTTTAGCGCAAAGAATCGTGCAAAATTCTGTTAGTTGGAATCAAATCAAGATTTTGGGAAGAAAAAGATCTTACCAAGATTTGCCTTTATTCGTCTTGATCTTCTTTTCTAGTAAGTTCGTTTCGATTCCTGAAATTTTTAACATAAATTTTGCAGAATTAAACGCACCAAAGGAAATCTAATTTAATCTACAACTAAAATCTAAAACTTAAATTTAAATGCAATTAAACTACACCTCCCCGGCAACGGCGCTAAAAACTTGATGTGGATTTTATTAGTCCTCCAATTTTAACCGCAAGTATACAACTTATCGCAGTTGTACTTGAGGATCGTTCCCACAGAGAGGTATGTTAACTACTTTTAAATTAAATTAAACTTGAGTTGTTTTTAAAATCTAAAGATTTAAATGCAAAATAAAATAAAATTTGGTTTTCAAGAGAGAGAAAAATCTAGGGTTTTTATTTGCTTTATTTCTATGGTCGGTTTAAAAGATTCATCTTCTTTTCTAATCTAGTTCTAACATGTTTCCATTAATTATAACTAAGCATAAGTTATATTTAAATTATAAATATAGCTTATCAAAATTATAACATCATCTAGGTCATATTAAAACCCTAATTCTAGTTAATTAGAAGTAATTTAGTTTTAATCTTCCACAAAAATATGTAGGTCATGAGTCTACAATTAATGTCTTATCGATTAATTTAGATCCCTTTTAATTTCTTAGGTTGAATATCTTATGATTAAATTTTTTTCTTATCTTCCAAAATTAAGTTTCTAGTTTGTCAAACTTTCCGTAATCTAATTAGATTATTGTTGTTATCACATTTCCCTAATCTTATTCTAGGCGTCAATTTTCATTATGAGATTAGTTTATTAGATGAAAAACTATAAAGAGAATAATTAAATCATAAAACATTCATCATAAAAGTATAGAAAAGAAGAGATAAAAGATTATCCAACCACAAAATAAATACAAACAAAACCCTAGAAAAGAATTAGTTACTCATGTTTATAAAAGAAAAATAAATCTTATTCATAATCAAGAGTACTTATAATAGATTCGATCTCTTCTCCTTGAAAACCCTAACTTGAATGCTATGAGAGAGATGAGAGAGATATGAAACCCTAAGGCTATACACGTGTTTATATAGAGCTAAGGAAGATCGAAGAACAAGTAATAAAAGATACAAGAGAATCTACTTTCTAACAATTATGATAATATAATCTAATTGCTCTGTTGGATACTGTTGCGAGCCTTTAGAATCTTCAAAAGAAGAAACCCAACATCTCATATTAATCTATGTGGAAATACGATCGTGCCCATAAAAAATCTCATTGAACGGCCTAAAATCGACCGCTGATTCGCCGCTATTTTTTGGCTTCGTTGTATCTCTGTAGTTATGTAGATCTCCAAATTGTTTCCAAATTTGGCATTTAATTAGGTAGGTTGATTTGTTGCTTTTGATTTGATTTGATTTCTCCAACTGATTTATTGTTGTGATGATTAATTCATTTCTATTTGTTGCAACCTTTACTGATTTGTAATGATATTCCCAAATTTGTTCCAAATTTACAAATTGTCTTTTGATTTTCTGAATAATTCTCTTAAGTCTCCATTGTATGCACGTAATCCTTATTTTAACACAATTTTCCATCTTTTTGCATCGAAACCCTGTTATCTGTAATAATTCACAAAAGATATCCGGACAAACATAAAATATGACAATAAAATGATAAATGAGTTAGGAAAATGTGCAATAAATTACACCAATCACAAGGTCCATCTAGCGTAGTAAATTACGTGCAGCATTTTATCGATATGACATTCTAAAACCGCACCGATAGCAAAGTCAGATGCATTGCACATAATCTCAAAGGGATGCGTCAGTCGGGAGAAGAAAGAACGGGAGCAGTGAGTGAGCTTCGTAATGTTTCGAAGCAGTCAACTAGTTCGAGTTGAAGTTAAACATGGTATCCTTAGCTAGAAGAAGAGTTAAGGGTCCAGCAATCTTGCTAAAGTCCCTGATGAACCGTCTATAGAAACCGGCATGTACAAGGAAAGATCTGATATCTCTGACGCATTTGAAAGGCGGGAGGTTAGAAATGACATCAATCTTTGTTTAGTTAACCTTGATACCGTTTCGCGAAATGATATGTCCTAAGACAATACCTTCGTGCACCATGAAGTTGCATTTCTCCTAATTTAAAGTGAGATTTTTATCCTTACATCTGGTAAGGACAGCGTCAAGATGTTGTAGACACTCGTCAAAGGAATCACCAAAGATGGAGAAATCATCCATGAATATCTCCAGAAATTTCTCAACCATATCAGAGAATATTCCCATCATACACCGCTGAAAAGTAGCGGGAGCATTGCAGAACCCAAAAAGCATACAGCGATATGCGAACGTGCCGAAAGGACAAGTGAAACTGGTTTTGTCCTGGTCTTTCTCGGCAATAGGAATCTGGTTGTAACCTGAGTAACCGTCCAGAAAACAATAGAACTCATATCCAGCTAATCTTTCGAGCATTTGGTCAATGAATGGTAGTAGAAAGTGATCCTTCCGCGTTACGGCGTTGAGTTGTCGATAATCAATGCATACTCCCCACCCGGTTTGGGTGCGAGTAGAGAATAACTCGTTCGCCTCATTTGTAATGACAGTAATGCCTGACTTCTTAGGGAGAATGTGTATCTGACTGACCCATTGGCTGTCCGAAATAGGGTAAATGATACTATTATCCAGATATTTGACAATGTCCTTTTTCACAGCCTCCTTCATGACTGGATTCAATTGTCTTTGTGGATCCTTAGCTAGTTTGGCATCATTCATCATATGAATGTGATGTTCAATGATCAGGGGACTAATCCCCTTGATGTCCGCCATCGTCCAGTCGAATACTTGCCGATTTGATTGTAAGACCATGAGAAGGGCTTCCTTTTGCTCTAAAGGTAGGGAAGACGAAATGATTACGAGGAGAGTCTCATTTTCACCTAAGTAAGCATACTTGAGGTGAGACGACAGAGGCTTGAGTTCGAGTGTTGGAGGAGAAACAACTGAAGGCAGAATTGGAGAACGTGTCTCGAACTCAAAGGATTCTAAGAGGGGCTCAAAGTGAGTGTATGCAAAAGAGTCAGATGGTTCAACCGACGCATCTGAAAATTCAAAGGATTCCAACTCTGGTGATAACATGTCAAGATCATTCAGAAACATGAAGCACTTGTATTCTTTGTCAGAATCAGAAGCAGCAGGTTCAAAGAGGAACGCACTAGTGGAATCAAGATCACCGTGATCAAACAGAAATTCTTTAAATTCACAGTCCTCGGGGGCGATCTCCTGGATGGAATAGATATCTAGTATATGAGCATTCGGTTTGGATAGCTTATTTCCCAACCTAAAAATATTGAGTTCAATTGTCATGTTACCAAAAGATAGGTTCATAGAACCATTTCGACAATTGATCACCGCATTTGAGATTGCAAGGAATGGGCGACCAAGAATCACCGGAATTTGCTTCTGGGAGTTGGCTATAGGTTGTGTATCTAAAACAATGAAATCTACAGGGAATATGAAGTCCCTAACCTTGATCAACACATCCTCTAGCTCATCCCTACAATGGGTGATAGGTCGGTCAGCCATTTGAAGAGTACAATGTGTAGGTTTCAGTTCTCCTACACCGAGCTGCTCATAAACTGAATAAAGAAGAAGGTTAACACTGGCACCAAGATCTAAAAGAGCGTGATTGATGTTCTTATCCCCAATAGTTATTGAAACTGTAGGACAACCAGGGCCCTTCCGATTTTGTGGTAAATCTTGGGTAAGAGCATCACTCACGTTACTAGCCAAGAAAACTTTCTTCGGTTACCTGAGATTTTCTCTTCATAGTGCACAAGTCTTTCAAGATTTTCGCATTAAGAGAGGATTTGCTGGATTGCATCTAAGAGGGGAATGTTGATATTAACCTGTTTGAACAACTCCACAATCTTCTCCGTTTATGGATTTTGTTTATTAGATCTCAACCAGTTTGGAAATGGGGCTTTGAAATTGGTTGAGTCTAATGCTTATGGAGGAGATTGTGGAGATGGAACGGAACCCAAAACTGGAGTTTGAGTGGAGTGAGAGATGGGTCCGTTCTTAGCCGCAGTCGAAGAAGAAGAGCCTTGTGAAGAATGGAGAATAGGCTCAAAAGAAGAAGAAGGAGAAGAAGAAACGGCCGGGGTGTCATCATCATCAATTTGTGCGCCAATGTTGTTGTTTAGCATTCTTCCTGATCTCAACGTAGTCACGGCACTGCATTATAGTTCTGTTGTTCAAGAGAAACATGTGCATTATGTGGGTGATCAGGATTTGGGTGTGGTTGAGACGGAAGCTTTTCTTTCTCTCGCTTACTCAAGGCCACGTTCAGCTGTGCAATGTGGGCTTCGATGGTCTTGATTCTATGCTCGTGTACAGCGGCGCGTTGCACCAGAGACTGAATAAAAGACTAGATATTGGCGGTGGATTGAGTCGATTGCTTTACAAAAGCCTCAAGACTCCGTTCTAGCGAGGAAACCTAATCATTATTTGATGGAACAAAGTTGTTGTTTTGAGGAAAAGAATTGTTGAAAGGTGCAAAGTTGTTCGTCGGTTTCTGAAAAGTTAGGATTGGAAAGGTTGCTGAAATTGTCGTTGAGCTTGTTGTTGAGGAGGAGGAGGCCTCTGAAAGTTGTTCTGGCCTTGGAATTGGTGTTGGTTCTGATTCTAGGCAAAATTTGGGTGGTTCCTCCAACCGGGATATATATAGAAGAGTATGGATCGTTTCTTGGTCTTTGCTGAAATGCGGCATTAAGCTGATCCTGTCCTTGAGATGGTGGATTGTAAGGACACTCTTCGGTCAAATGAGATAGATCCGAACAACAAGCGCAAAGGGTACGAGGAGGAGGAGCAGGATTAGGAGAAGGAGATGAGAATTTGCTCTCAATTGCCTCAAGTTTTCACGTGATTACAGTCATCTCGGCTTTCATTCCAATTGAGATATCGAGTTGGTAAACTCCTGTTCTAGAGAGACCTGAAGAAGAAGAAGTTGAAGCGTTCGGCCGGGTGCTCTCCTATTGTAGCGTTTGCTCCGTAAGATTATCAAAGAATTGCCAAGCCTGCTCGTCAGATTTGGACAGGAAGTGGCCTTGACAGATGGTCTCCATGAACTGTCTAGTTGTAGGATTCAGGCCCTCGTACAGAGTTTGGAAAAGTTGCCATTTCTCGATACCGTGATGAGGACACTGAACAAGGAGGTCCTTATACGGGTCAAAGCACTTCCAAAAAAGTTCAGTTGGAAGCTGGGTAAATTGGTTTATCTCGTTTCGGATCCTGTGCGGTCTTGTGATTCGGATAGAATTTATTCAGAAACGCCTTCACAAACTCGTCTCAACTGGTTATTGAATAAGATGCGGTGCTATACAACCACTTTTCAGTAAGGTCACAAAGAGTGAAAGGTATAACTCATAGCTGTATAGTATCATCAGACAGTTGGGTTGTCTTCATCATCGCACACACATTTTGGAATTTATTGATGAAGATGTAGGTATCTTTGAATTCAAGCCCATGAAATTTGGGCGCCATGTTGATGAAGTGGAGCTTAATTTCGAAATTATCCCTATTGGCCGATGGAAGAGAAAGTCAAGTGGGGAGCGCAGCGTGGGTAGGATACAAACGATCTTAGAGCGCGATTCGCTGCGGCGCTTGTGCTTGTGGTGGTGGGTTGTTCGCACCGAGTGGCGGTGGAATGATTCCCGTGGGAGGTAAAATGATGTTAGGAGAAAATCCAGACATCTCGGAAGAAGAACTGGGTGAAGGTGAATATGTATGAACAAAATCACGATTAATGTCAGGGTTGGTTGGAAAAGGTAATGATGAAAGAGGCGTGGAAGGAGTTTCGACGTCGGAGTCAATCACATAGTCGGTAGCGACTAACGTAACGCAGACTAGACGGGCACTAGGATCTCGAGTCTAAACGAACATACACTAAACGAGTTTAGTGTAGTCAAAGCATAGAATGTGAAGGTAAGAAAACGTCAATGGAGAAAAGTAAGTTAAAGGTAGGTGGAATGGAAATTTGGCGACAAATGAGAGGTTTTTATGAAAGTTTTTAGGGTTTTTTTAGATAGTTTTGCAAAATATATACGGATTTATAGGCACAACTTCAAACAATCATAGTCATAATATGCACAATCACACCTTGAGCTATGGTCTTCAAAGTCCATTAGACTGCTCATAACTGTCCCAAAGCGACAAGTTGTGAGATAACTCTCAAATCGCCTCTTCACTGTCAATTATGGCCAGATAAGCACAAGTGAGGTAAGGAGGGTTCCGCTCACAAATCACCGTGAGACGGCCTTTTTAAATTACCTCCTCACTTGTCTAGCCTAGGCACCACAAAGTCAAGTTTAGATAAATGACCGAATGCCCACAACCTTCCTCTGTTTTATTGAGCACGACAAGTCCTTAGTTGGCTAAGTTTAGATATTTTTTTAATTAAGCTCAAGAGTAATGCGTATGCTTTTTATGATTTTTGGGATCTTAAGAAGGGTGATGAAATCCCCACCCAATCTGAATTGGTGTTATAGCCCCTTAAAATCCGTATTATTTATGAAAAACGATAACAAACAAAAATCTAAAATACTACCTTGGATTATAAAAAAGGTGCTTTCTTTCGTTGATTTCAACCAACTTCTTTCTATCTTTGACTGTGATGTAAACACCCTTCTTTCTTTGCTTTGATTTGCAAAAAATTTATTTGGCTGCGGCGTAAAGAATCCTGCATAAAAATAGTTTATTGGAGAGGGGGGAGAGTATGTGCAAAGAATACTGCAGGAAAAACAGTTCAGTGGAGTTCAGAGAAAGTTTTCAGAAGAAGAGAATACTCACCAAAAATCCTAGGCACTAATTCCAAAATTTGACCGCGGAACCGCAGTCAAACCTATCTTTTGGCCACGGAAGCACGGTCCAATTGGTGACTTGGAGCTCCAAATTTCTTCAGGGCACTAAAAGTGATCTCCTCTTCAGGGTTTTAGTCTCTGGCAATTGATTTGATCACTGAAATTTCTCCAGAATTTGTACGGTTAGCTGCGGTTTCTTCTTGATCTGCCGCAGTGTAGCCGCGAGATGTGGGTCTAACTCCTCACGACTTTGGTATTGAACTTGCTCTTCTCCCTATCCTGCACACTCGCACAAAAAGAATAAAGAACAACAAGATGATTTTTATAGTTTTGCTTGGTTTTATATATATATATATATATATATATATATATATATATTCACAAATTAACCCGAAACTACACAAAGAAATAAACTGCCGTCTCCTCGGCAACAACGCCATTTGATTGTTAATGTTTTTGCTTTGCGTTTTTTAAGTTCTATTTACCGTAATCAAGTCAGTTTCGCTTTGTAGCTAGCTTGTTGAATATGGGTCGATCTACGGAGAGATGAGAATTTTTTTCTTAGTGTTTTAACGAGTTATGTCCAAATTGTCCGAGTTTGTTCAAAGCTAACTATGTGTTTACATATGTATGTTAAAGAAAACTTATTAGGGTTAGGATTAAATTAGTTTGAGTTAGGAGTTCGCCCACTTCTTTCGTTTGCCATTCTTGATATCGATGTTACAGTAATTGGCAACAACGGGGATTAGCATGACTAGAAAGGAAACTTGCGAGTATAAACTAGGCTTTCCAATGCTTAGTTCCTTCCTTTTGGTCCTTATCCGTCCGTTCTTAACTCTTAGCCATAACCTCCGGTCAATTCAACCATAACCAGTCTCGCTAGGGTGTCACTGCTATCATATCGGATAGGGTGCCATAGGGAGTGGATTGTGGTTGTCTTGACGGGAGTTTGACTCAAGTTGTTGGGCAAAGAAAAGAGTGAAGGAGATTTTCTTCTCTCAAACTTTTCATATCCTACCCTAACAATAACCTAAACCGCGTCGTTACCCTTTATGCTGTGAGGGAGAGTAGTCACGAAGTCCATGGTAATGTGCAGCAATTTCCATTCTGAGATCGGTAACGGCTGAAGCAGATTAGTAGTTCTGTGATGCTCAGCCTTCAGTTGCTGATAGATTAAGCATTTTGCTACGCTAGTCGCTACTTCTTGCTTCATTCCATACCACCAGTGGTGTTGCCATAGATACTTGTACATCTTCGTGCCGCCGGGGTGTACAGAATACGGAGAGCCAGGAGCTTCTTTCATCAACTCTTCTCGTACAGGGCCGACTGGCATGCATAAACGGCTCCCATACCGTAAGGATCCATTTTCTTGGATGATAAAGTCGGTTCGAAGACCACTTTCTACTCGTTCTCGGATCTTTTGTAGCTTGGCATCATGTCACGACTCGGAATTGGCACGTGATAAGCACTTGAATCACTTGAAGTCTATAGGACCCCACCGTAATCCAAGTAAGCCGAAAGCCCAGAAATCTATACCTTTTTAGGAAAATAATGGAGGTGAAGTTTTGAAATAGAGGTATAATGAATTCAAATTATTCTTTAAAAGTATAAGTAATGTTATATGAAAATACAAGTGAGTTATATACTATAGTTGAAGGCATTTTCGTCATTTGAAATTTGGGCAGCGCCTCCTTTGTAAATTTTGATCCAAAACCAATACATAACAATAATATAGGCATCCCCAAGCGGGAGCTAGCTCTTCGCCAAATGGCGGAATCACAACCACAAAAGTAAGAATATATGACGCCCCAAGGAGAAGATCAATCATAGAAAAAGAATAGAGAAAACCAAAACACTATCGAATCCAATAGGAATATATATACAAGTCTCAACTCGAAATACAAAGAATATACAAACCGATTTCTAGGTCTACCAAATATACATAGTCTGGTTGATAGAGCTTTTAACTAGATTCAAATGAATAATAATACTGTAACACCTTAGGTTTTCGATTAGTGTTAATTAACCGATAATGCGGGTTTTCTGTAAAAAGTTTACCAATTTGGTTTCTTCACATTTTATAACATTTAATTAATAATTTATTGTTATTTGTTATGGATTGCACATACTTGTTCATGTTAATGTGAGGGTGTGTTTATGTTAATCTTGTTAGCGACCATGACAACTTAACCAAATCCTAATCCTTGGTTTGCTTTAACCCTACACCCTAGATATTTGTTTGTGAGAGTAGATATTTCCTTTGTGTTTTGGATTGGAGAGGAGGTGGCATGGTGACTCATCAGAGAGTCATGCTTGCTTTAATGATGAGTTAATTCATAGTGCACTCACCCTTATTCTCACCTCTCTCTCTCCCCTTAACCCTCACCCTCTCATTCTCTCTCAGTCTATCTCTTTCTCATCATTTCCTTCATCTCCTCTAAGCCTCAACTGAACCCTTCACTAAACTTTGCTAAACTTCATCAAAACTCACAAAAATCACATCTTAAGCCTTGTTTTGCCTCTTAGATGCCTTGGAGCTTGGAAAGGTAGGATCTTTGAGCTTTTGTGGTTAGGTGATGGTCTCTATCTGTTAAGTAGGTGTTTTTAGTGTTGCGTAGCTTATTCAATTCAGTTTAGAACGCTTAAAATTTAGTTTCCTGCACATATCATATTTTTAGTGTCATATTGTGAAATCTGTGATCTGCTGTGACCCAGTGTGTGTACTAGAAAATCTAGCAGTGTAGTGGTGTTGTATTAGAGACCCTAAGCCTTCACCTGAAGTACGAACCCCATCCCCTCGGATTGGCCGGCGACACACTATGAAAATCCGGCGACCTCGGATTTCTTGTGGAGTTAGGGTTTGGGTTTTTCAGGGTAGCTGTCTGTAGTTGTTTTGGTGTGTTTGGTCATGTTTGATTTTTATGTTTCGTCTGTATACAAAATCTGGGATCACTTTGCTAGTTTCTAGTATACGAACACGTGTGTTACGTTATTCGACATGGTGCGTGTACTTTGTGTAGTTTTTTTCTCTTGGGTTGTTTTCGTAGTGTCGCTACGCACGTTAGCCACTAGACGAACACTTGAGAGTATGTTTGGAGTTGGTGCGTCGGTCAAACATAGTTGGTACGTGTTATTGGTCGATTGCTAATATACACTTGTTATATTGTTGTTTTATGATCTTAGGGACGCAGGCGGGGACTTCGGACGCTGCGAAGAGAGGAAAGCGAGTGGTTGGATTTACTTAACCCAAGATCATCTGTGAGTTGATTTAACATCTACAGGGGAACCGCCCGCATGATGTTCTGCGTCTGGGCTAGATTAAATGATATGATTCTTGATATTAAGTATATGGACATTGATTGTGCATGTGTAACTTTGTTGCATACCTCATTTTCCTATTTGTATATGGATATAGTATTGATGAGACACAACACCATTATTGACGGTTCATGTTGCACGAGCACTAATTGTATGCTACACACACTCCGTCGATAATTGCCATGACACGCACAACCTATATATATACGAGATATAGTTGACACCTATACATATGTGATATTGTATTAGTTAGGGACATTGAGACATTGATTCATATTCCATTGTGCATATGACATATAGCATACCTGTATACATACATGCTTATACATATGCCTTGTCGTGCCTATATGCTAGCTACCCATATACCTATATGGTATTGTACCATTAGTGATAGGTATATACACATATGAGACTTAGCTACATGTACATCTTGCATTCATACTTACATACACCAGTATGGTATTACATTATTAGTGATAGGTATATACGCATATGAGACTTAGCTACAGGTACCTTATGCACACATACTTACCTGTACACTCACTTACCTTGCTAGGGTTACATATATCTATGTGGTATTGTTTTGTCATTGACATGTAGTCATTGATTCTTATGCGATTGCGCATATGATAGGTAGTATACCTTACACACTTACATGCTTACACATATACCTTGCTATACCTCCATGTTTACACATATATCTGGCTATAGCTATATGTTCACCTGTATATGATGTTGCATTTGATTTCGGAGAAATTAGGAACCGCATGATATACTTAATAACTTATTGCAGTTAAATAGCGGTTTTTCCTTTATATGCTCATATTACTGTTTCATGTTGCATATATTATGTTTCATGGATTTCGCATTTATATATGGATTTCATATGATGTTTTCTGGATGTTTTACTCCTGGGTATATATATCAGTGGCATGGGACGCTGATATATATACATGTATGTATATATATATCAGTGGTATGGGACGCTGTTATATATGTACACCTATATAATATATATCATCATAATGATCTAGGCAAATTTCTTATTCATTACTTGATGTTTTCTGGATTTGAGGACCGTGGTAGTTTCATGAAATTATGCATTATTTGAAAAACCCGGTTTCTCTTGATATGATATTTCGATGCGTCCACCATAAGATTTCTCGGTTCTGAGTTTGTGATATATACTCGATGCGAGGAGTGGAGTAGGCCTTGTGCAGGTACATGGTGGAGCCCGGTATGGTTCCCCGAGGCAAGAAAGGTATGTCGATGATTTAGCCGATGAGCTTGGCAAGCGGGCAAGTACCTACTGGTGATAGTATTTTAGACTCAGCGGTTATCATGGTGATACCGACCGGAGTTATGTACGTATGGATACGGGAGATTTCGAGTGTCGAAGCTGGGCACTCGGATTTCGAGATAGCGTATGATACATACCTATCAGGGCTAGTCGTGGTGACGGCACCTGATAGATAAGTATTTATGTGTCGATACTAGACACTAGTTTTCATGATGTTTTCGGGTGTCGATATTAGACACTCAGGTTTCATGAGACTTACAGGATATGTTTTATTCCATACTCCGCATTTATTTGATATGCATTGCTTCATGTATTAGTAGTACCTGATAGAGTACCTTTTATGACTGTTGCATTTACATATTGTCATTTATTGCTATCAGCTTGCATGTGTTAGACCATCGCAGTACGTGCATATTTGCGATTACCTGCATATGTTATTTACTATTCACGAGTTGGCAACTCACCCCCGTTGTGCCATAGGGTTTTGCAGGTTGTCCCTCAGAGCAGTCATTGGCAGGGCTACTTCTTCCTATTGTATCATCTTTTGCTGCGGATACCGGTACGGTTGACTGGGTGCAGTTTTGCTATACGTGGGTTTTGCGGTTATCCGATATTGCTCATTGGATATTCATTGTATCCAGTACTCTCTATCTACTATTTCATGTATTGACTTAGAGACGAGTTGTGAGGACGATATTGTATATTATTTTGTAACTTTGGAGGTCGTTTATGATGTTTCACTTTATATCGTCTTTTTCTTTGCTACAGCGTCGTATATCTGCTTGTGGTGGTTGTTTTCCGCCTTTGGGCGTGGATTTGCTCCCGTTGGGGATGTTTTACTTATATATTTATGTTGTACCCCTTTTGGGGCTAGTTTTTACAAAGGAGGTGCTGTCAAAATTCTAAGGGAAGTAAAAGTTGGACTTTAAAGAATTTGTATTTGAGATTTCAAAAGTTTTAACAATGTTCTTATCACTTACTACTTTTGATAGTTTAGATTGCTGGATTTTCGGCTTACTTAAATTGCGTTACGCCTGTGGATGTTACGCGGTTTAAGGGGCGTCACATGCCAAATTTCGGGTCGTGATAAATACATACAAGGCTGGTTACACTCTGAACTGTAACCCACCTACCAAATGCAATCATCCAGAAAGGAGCAGTGTGCCGGCAAGCCGCTACTGAATCCGAGCGGTCGATCCTGCAAGAAAACTGTCGCACAACGAGGGTGAGTTGCCAACTTGTAAGTAGAAGATATCATCAGGTAGAAATCAAATGTATGAACATCTCCTATGTCATACAATAAAAAAAATATAATAATACCGTGTGGTAATGCTGGTGATCATATATACATGAGTATGATAAGTATATATAAGGTCGAGTGGTAACGAGGGTGATAGTGTAAACATAAGTATAATAATAATAATAATATCGTGTCTGTGTCATAATATGGTACCATGTCATCTGTATCATATATGTATATATATGTGTATCATTCAACGTGTGTCCATCAATGACACATCAAATCATCATAAACACCTGAGTGCCCAGCATCGACACTCAAAAATATCAGAAAACCTGTGTCCAGCATCGATACGTAAATCCTCATATCTCAGGTGTCATCTCATCGGATCGGCCCTCACATCCATCTGTCTCAATCGCTTCGGTCGGTATCCTCCGGATATTCGCCGAGTCCAGTACTGTCACCGGTAGGTAGTGTTCCACTGCTTGGCTTAATGTCTCTCTATACGATCTTTTTTCCCCGGGGTACCGTACCGGGTCCACCATATACCCGCAGACGATGCCTCTTCTCTCCTCGAATCGGGTATACACATAACTCAGAACCGAGAAAACTCATGGTGGACGCCAAAAATCGTATCAAGAGAAAACCGCATATTTTTAAATAAATCATAAGTTTTTAAAATATATCAGCGGTTTCTCAAATCCAGAAATGTCATGAAAATCGAATCTCATAAGCATGAAACAATAATGAAACAATAAGTACAGGCACAGAACAAATCTGTAATGCATAACTAGTGTGTTTGTATGAGCATGGCGTTTAACTAGGTAAGAAAATGTGATAACCGAACTAGTAAGTATGGTACGGGTTACTAAAATGCTACCGGTTATAAGGTGATGGGGTGAAGTAGCGATTTCTAATGTATACGTAGCATGTCAATTAGCGATGATGAGTGTGTGAGCCGGCGAAAACAGAGACGAACTGGGATAGATCGTCTTGCCTGAGTTTGGGGGCAGATGCTATTTGGATTTATCCATCCACCTTTTCGAAAATACCAAGTTGATTTATGACACCATATATCGGAGGTTTGGACAGATGCGACCGTTGTAGCAGACTTTATCAAATTCCCCCTCGTTTATGAGGGGTTTTAGATTATGGGGACTCTCTTCCCTGCAGGCGCAAGCCTCTGCAGTTAATTACGTTATCGCATTGCAATAACCACTTTCTCCTGCTCCGGCAGTTCACTTCGTGTCGTGTGTTATTTCGTTTTTTAAGGTTGCCCGTGGATTGTATACGGAGACTAGTTTATGTCGTCGCCCGTAGGGTGCGGATTAGTCTAAATCCGTATATTTTAGATTTGGGTTTGGGGTCAAGGATTTGCTTGACGGGGTTTTTTGAACTTAGGTTGTATATTCCTTCAGTTCAAAAATATTTTTTTTTTCTAAGGACCGTTAATCTAATTTGAGATTAAGATCAATTTAAATATATGCGAGCATTTGGGCCCAATTTATTTTTTTAACTAAGAATACATTAGAAGTATTTGAGACTAAGATCAACTTAGTGATATTTCAAGGATCATTTTCATTTAAGATCCAGCAACAGAGCATTTGGGCTCAGCTGTAAGAAAACTTTTCAGAGAGACTTAGCTAATTTGGGCTTAGTCTGCTTAGTCTTTTTTTTGTTCAAAAGTGCTAAGCATTTATTTGGGCTCTGTTTGTTCAGCCCCCCTTTTTATGAAAAATGTGGTAAGCACTTGTTTGGAGCGCTGTCGCTCACATGGATATTACGTGAAGCCTTCAGTTATGGGCGCTGGCCTATCAGTGCTAAGCATTCAGCCGTTTTGGCCGTATATGAAGTGCTAAGCACTTTTTTGTGGCGTCCATTTGAGGAGCACGTGCGGCGCTGGACACTGCCCAATCAGCGCTAAACACTCAACCGTTTTGGCTGTATATGAAGTGCTAAGCACTTTTATTCATCGCTCGCGTGTATTTCACGTGAGGCGCTGGCCTTCTGCTTTGGACGCCTGCATGTTTTTCACGTGAGGCGCTGGATTATTTTGTTTGGGGCACCTGCGTGAGAAGCACGTGAGGTGCTGGATTTCTTTGTTTGGGGCGCTCGTGTGAGAAGTATGTGAGGCGTTGGGTTCCTTTCTTTTAGAGATTTCTCTCTGTCAATGGCGTTTTTATAATTAATGCTCACCAAAATCTTTGTTTTAAAGATCTGGGATTAAATTTTCTTTAAGAACTAAGTTCTTATACCTTTTTTTATAAGAACTAAGTTCTTTATACGTGGAGGGTTAAACCCTGTTTTCAGAGGAATTAAATTCTCATAGGATAGGCGCTTTTTCCATTTTTCTTTCTTTTTAACCTAGTTCTTTTCTGAATCTTGGATTCTCAAGAATTAAATTCTCAACTTGTGGAAGACTTGTCTTGTGGATCTTTGATCCAGAGAAAGAACTAAGTTCTTTGAGAATGGTTAAACCCTTAGATAGGTAAAAAGAGATATTTTAATCTCTGTATTTCCTTTACATAGGGTTTTAAGGAGGAAAGTCTTCTTCTTTTATTGAGAATTGAATTCTCTGTTGTTTTGAAAGCTTTCTGTATTTTTTCAGAAGCTTATGAGGGGTTCTCTCTATATGAGACTTGAATTCTCGGGTCTTTTATATAGGAGAGGCAAATTGTTAATTAGTTTTGAGAAAATATCTTATTAAGAGATTCCAATTGATTTAATTGGTCTCAAAATTGGTCTGGGGAATTTTACCCACCATTGGATGTTTGATCCAAGTGTTTCTGTTTTATGGAATATGTTTTCTTGTTTTTCTTTAACAAGATTGGGGAAATATTTTCCCATATACAGAATTTTATTCTGTTAAGCAGTGATTTTTAATCACCATTGGATTTTTAATCCAAGCGTTCTCTGTTTATAGAGAGCAATCTATTTTGTTTGTAAAGATTGAGGATAAATATTCCTGGGAATAGAATTTAATTATATTGTTTGATGATTTATCATCACCATTAGATTTTTGATCCAACGGCTCTGTTTAACAGAGAATATCCCAAATTTTTGTTAGGGAAATATTCTCATGTAGAATTTAATTCTACCAATTTTAACTTGGCCGCTGGCGCTCACGTGGGGAGGATGTGAGCGCCACTTAAGAATTTGATTCTTATTCACGATAGCCACTCCTGTGCTTTGCACATTGGCGCCCATGTGAGGAGCATGTGCGGCACCGCCATAAGATTTAATCCTACAAGATTGGCGCTGGCACTGTCGCCCTCGTGGAGAGCACGTGAGGCGCTGCCTCGCTAAAAATTAACAGAGTTTAGCTCTTTTATTATGTTTAAATATTGGGGGAACAAATGCCTCCCACCGTTGTTCTCAAGTGGCTCACACGTGCGTGAAACAGTGTCACTTTTTCCACCATTTGATTTTCTAGAGAGTTGAACCGTCCCTTCACATCCTATAAATAAGGCCTTTGGCCCTTGAGATGACTACTGTTTCATCATCTTCTTTCTTCTTCCTTGAGAATTCAATTCTCTTCTCAGAGCTTAGATCATTGCCCACAGAATCTCTTAGAGTTGAACTCTGTTAAAAAAATTGGTAAGGATTATGACCAAAATTTAACTCTTAAAAGAATCTCCTTTTTTTGTTTTGGATTTTTAACTCATTTACAGAGCTTGGCTCTTTTCTTAAAATGATCTCTTAGAGATCTTTAAAAAAAACCTTTTGCTTGGGTAGACCGTGGGTCTTAGAGATCTTAGGATTTTACCCTATTATTGGCTCTGATTTTTGAGAGTTCTCTGGAATTTAATTCCATTTTATTTCCCATAGGGATTTCTGGGATTTAATCTCATCATCGGAGGAATTTAATTCCAGTTTGTACTACAGATCTTAGCTCTGAGAAATTTTGAAATTTTTTGGGAATTTTATTCCTCTTTCCTTTTTTCTTTTTAGGGTTCTACCACTCTTCTTACAGATTTGGATCTGTTGTAGAACACGTTCTTCGAGAACATTGGGAGTTTTGAACTCCACTGCTTAGTGAGATTTTTCATTTAATGAGAATCATTTTGGATTCTCACAATGAGTGCATGTCTCATCATTGATGAGGCATCACCTTGATTTTGTGGGGCCCATTGTCTTTCTTTGGACTGTGGTGACTTTAATATGCCATAATGGAGTACAGATTTGGGTGTACTGAAAATGCTAAGGCCCTCACTTGTTGTTAATTATATTGTGCCGATAACTAACTCTCTACGAGTTTTCAGGTACTATGGCTTCTGATTCCTTTTTCCCTTATGTTCGTTCGGAGAGTGCTTTTGCCGATACGCCTATAGATCGGGAAGTCTTTTCGCTAATCCGGGACTACGACCCAGAGCAGAAGTCTCTTCATCTGTGAGGATTGTGGTACAGTTATATTATCCGGAGTCGATGCAGCTTTACTTGTGCGGTGCCATTAGAACCGATCCCATTGATTCATTATGCTGACCTTCTGCAGGTCGCTTATGCAGTAGAAGAGTCAACCGGACCTCGGAAGGTCGTCTCCAACCTTCTATGGCGTCGATACCAGTCCAGTCGTAGATGGCCCTAGATATTCTGGGGCGTCGCATATGTCAAGGAGAAGCGTGTCCTTGGGATCAGGTTTATACGATAGAAGTGACCCCCTGACATCCGGCTGGTTATCTGCAGTGGATCCGTTACATTTTGTCAGCCAAGAAGTCGCTGCTGCTGAAGACCGGGTTATATCCAGCGATCTATGCGTCTTTCTTTTATTACCACACTCCTCATGTGTGGTGGGTTAAATCCTTCCTGGAGCAGTGGAATATTCCGACCCACACATTTCTTTTATTGGATCAGGAGGTATCAATTCGCTGGAGGAATTCGCGGAAATATCCGGGTTACCCGTCAGAGGAGAGCATTATGAGGAGATACTTCCTCCTGACGAGTATGTCTTCGCTATAGGGACTTACCCTGGAAAATGCTGTTCAACACATGTTTCCGAGCTTGATCAAAGTGTTGAACATATATGAGAGCTTGTTCTTGGAGTCTGGGGGGCATGGAGTTAGCTTTGTGGACTTTGTTGCCCATTTCCTCCGTCCGAAGGCTTTATTGAAGAAAGCTGCGAAGTTTGCTAAGCTCGATGATCCGTTTGGATTTGGCTTGGACAAACTGGCGATTGTGGAGGCGGATTTAAAGCAATTCTTTATTACGGATACCCCAGTCATCCTTTTTGAAGAGATTGCCGCTCCGGACATTGATGAGGATGTTAGGAATATCTATGCCCTATAGGCCATTATTGTATGATATAGTGGAGGCTGGACATATATATAGAGGAATTTCTTGTTTAACATGATAGTATACTATCTGGTTGCTCTTTATCTCAACATGTACACTTGTATTATTATACTGTCTCTTTTATACATGTTGATAAAGCCCTTAGGATGTGGACTTGACTACCAGGACTATGATGCATATCATACTAGTGGGGCCTGGATAGTCCACAAGCACATCCTTTAATAGTTCCTAGCCGAGGGGATATCGAGAAAGGGCATCGATATTCCAGAGTAGACTAGTGTGTACGTTTCTTGACCCTGTATGGGGAGGTGGTTGATTCCACAACCATTGGTGTTTGACATCAAAGATTGTACACAGGTACTCATTAGAGAATGGGTACACCGAACAGGACTCGCCAAGAACTCCTAGATGGTACCATACCTATTGTCAGATAGCAGTTCTCTGGTGACACTGGTACAGGTTAGTCTGTAGACCCGAGATCGTCATAATGTCTTGTGTGGTTCCCACCGTGCTTTGATTTCCTCCTTACCACGGCTCAAAGGAGTCGCGCAAACAGGTGGATTTTGGGTACAGTCTCGAGAAACATGGAGGCAGTGAGTGATATGAGGGGTTTCATCTCTCCCAGTATAGCGAGTTGTGTTAGTTATATGTATGCCCTAAAGGCTATGACTGTACATACGATGTATATTGTAATGGATGCTTGGACATATATAGGGAGGACTTTCTTGCTCGACATGATAGTATGCTATCTGGTTGTACTTTATCTTAACATGTACTCTGATTGTCTCTATGTTACATGTTGATAAAGCCCTTAGGATATGTACTCGACTACTGGGACTATGATGAGATCATACTAGTGGGGCCACGGTAGTCGACGAGTACATCCTATAACTGTTCCTAGTCGAGGGTGTATAGAGACAGGGCATCGATGCACCAGAGTAGACTAGCATATACGCATCTTGACCCATATGATGGGCGATGGATGATCCCATATCCATCGGTGTTTGACATCAAGGATGGTGTACGGGTGCTCAGTGAAAACTGGGTACACTGGACGGACTCGCCGAGAACTCCCAGATGGTATTATACCTCACGTCAGATGGCAGTTCTCCGGTGACACTGGTACAGAGTAGTCTGTTGACCCGAGATCGTCATAGAGTCTTGTGTGATTCCCACTATGCTTTGATTTCCATCATACTACGTCCAAGAGGTCATGCAAAAAGGTGGCTTTTAAGTACAGTCCCGAATCACATGGAGGCAATGAGCGATAGGAGGGGATTCGTCTCTCCCGGTATAGGGAGTTGATATTGTGCTGTGTTCGATTGGCTATAACTGGAAATCCCTGACCAGGGTTGCTGAGATTTACTGCTAAGTGTTATCAGTAGTTTCTCGAACTATTATAGACCTCATATCGACACGACTTATCGAGCTACTGGGTTCTGACGTTTACCACCCCTAGGAGAGATATGCGACATATCAGACGACGAGACCGGACTGTACGGGAGTGTTACTGATTGGATTCACAGGAGAATGTACAGGCTTACTTGTTGATCTTCTGAGCGCTCAATACCTGGGTAGCTGTTACGTTTAGCTGATCGTTTGCAGCTTGTGGGTGTTTGATATGATCATCACCTACTGCCGGCGTATTGACGATTCTTTAGAGTCCTACATAGAGGTTTCTTGGCTCAGGAAAAACGGAGTAGGATCACATATGTGATATGTGCGGGACCAAGAATAATGCGGTATGTGATACCGTATTGGATTCTCGCGATATGAGATATCGGCCGGGTATATGTGATATAGCCGGGTCATCATATTAGTCGGTTATATATGATATAGCCGGATTGTCGGATCAAGTGTTGATTCGATAATTTAATGTATAATAATATATATCTATGATATATTAAATTACATTAACTAATATTAGCTCACTAAAAGATTCTTTTTCTCACTCGGGTAATACATTGATATATATGCGATATATGTTAATTGTATTATTTTATTTTGTTACAATAAATATTATATATGTGATATATAATATTGTAACATGATATGATAACTAATGCAACATGTTTAGTAGAGATTAAACAAGATTAGGGTTTGATTTGGGTTAATGCTTTCTAGTTGATTCTAGAAGGTTTAGTTTTGTTTTGTGAAAGATATTTTGTTATGACTCATGCTTTAACCCAAGCCAAACCCTAACCCTAGTTAATTCTCTACATGGGTTTAGTTGACCATGGTTGCATTAATCATCATATTTATCCTTTCATTATTCATCACAAAAGGTTTCATGTTGATTGTTCATCTTCTTCCTTCTTTCTTTTTATGAAAAAGCTTTCTAGCTTTTTCTAAGTGATGAAAAATGAGTGAGAATAAGAAAACAAATGAGAGCAAAAATCCTACTTCATCATCCTCATCTATCCTTGCCATTTAGATGAGGGTGTTCACATCATTTCATGAGTGATAGCTTGTGTTAACGAAACTTCAAGGTAGATCATCTATGTTATCGAAGATCGGAAGCAAGACTACATCTTTCTCTTCGTGAAGCCTCTCGAGAGTCCGGAACACGATGATCACAGCGAAGGGATCTCAACACGGAGCTTAAGAAGTGAAGGACCGGATCTACAAAGGTTGTAATCCCTCTCACTTAGTGTTAAAGAGTTTAACATGCTTTTTTCGCCTAAACCCTAGTTTAAAGATCCGGCTTTGGGTTGTTCGGCACGGCTAATTTTTTAATCGGGCATGGTTGATGCCTCGTAGAACCTTGTGAGCGTGCTTAGCAACCCTACAGTGGTATTAGAGCCAAGCTAGAGCTTTAGGCGAAGTCTGAGCGAAGTTTAAAGTCCGATCGAACCCCGAAACCCTAATTTGAACCCTTCTCTGGACATTTTCTGAAAATGTGATTTTTTATGAATTAAAAATGCTCAGAAAATAGATCAGGAAAAACTAAGAATAACTGTGAAGTACGGACCACTAATGCTTTTATATGACCGCGGAACCGTGGCCAAACCAAGGGTTTGGCGGCGGTTCCGCGGCCGAAATTATGACTTAGTTCCTGAAACTTCATATATTTATTCTTAGGTCCTTTCTTATCATTTGTTTTTGGGAATTTTTTAATTCCACTCAAGTGTTGAGTTTTCTTGGATTGTATTAGGGACTCGTTCATTCGATCGGATAATTTAACTTCGTTTAGTTTGTCCGGATTATTTTTAGAAACTGTTAAAAAGTTCGACTGGATATCACTAACTCACTTTTTCCCGACCCGGAAAATTTCCAAGTGTTGGATTTTTCCGTAGTTTGAGAACGTTCTAAGTCATGCAAGTAACGCGGTGGACCCTCTAGAAGACAACAAACCTTAACTCGATTATGTGACCGTCTTGAACTGCCTCTGAACCTTAGGGTTTGTGGCAGTACGACGTGCCACCTGTGAGGCGTTGGCTTGACCCTTCTACGGCTGGACCATTGGTACTGATGCATGTGATGGATATTTTTAAACTAATTTCAAGTGTTGAGAACTATTTGGGATATCTTAGGTGTTTGATCATTTGATCGGAAAGTTTAACATTGTCTATTTATGTGGAATGTGATACAATATTTGGAATCCACAGGTAGTTATGAGATAACTAATTTGAATATTATAAACATAGCAGTTTAGTCTCAGATGATCGGTTGCCACGGGATTTTGATTTGATCAAAAGTCCGTCGCAATCACGTAGCGTACGCGGATACTCGCCGGGTAAACTTAATAGACAACTATGCCCCATAGCCCCGACCAAGTGACTGTAGGAGAACACCGTCACCAAAAGCATCCGTTCGGGTGCTCGCAGCAGCGGTGTTCCGCCTTAGTGCACTTCGTCGACGGCACCGTGGGTCCGGCCGTCTAGTAAAGTTTGCGACGAGCATTCGATCAGATTGTCAGGAATCTTGTTGAATTACCCGACTTGATATTGAAAAGAGTTTTCGATAATGAGACTAAAATGCGGGGTTTATAATTGTTAGGCATGCGATGTCTAAGGAATTCATTTGGTTAGGCATGCGATGTCTAAGTAGGTTGCGGATTCCAACTGTTGTAGTTTTACACTTTCTTTTCTGTGACCGTAAGCGTAGTATGTAGTGTATCGCCGGCTTCGTTGCTATACATCAATGACAATCGGGATACGCATACTTGCTTACGTTGATGATATGAGATATTATGTGTTGCTGTGATATGTTATATTGGATCGTCGCGTTCTGAATAGCCGGGGGTTTTATGTGACATGAAAGTTTTTCTTTTTCATTCATGTAAAATTCATTTGTATGTAATATTCTTTTATTGGGGCACTTCTGGGTTGAGGATGATGTCACCATTGTATATTATTTACTTTTCCGCATTAGGCAGACCCAAGGCGGGGAGCACAAGTAACCGGGTTCTAGGGTCCAGTGGGAGACCATCTCGAGGAGTCGAGACCGGGTCTCCTAACCCTAGAATTGGCAGTGTTGCTTGCCGCTCTCGTAGGGGTCTAGGGATGTGGGTTTGGCTATTCATCGCGACCGTGGAATCCGTGTTTTATACAGGCTCATATTAAAACACGGACGTCCTAGTATATCCAATATTTCATATATGTTCTTCTGCTGCAATGTTCTGTGATGAGATCATATTACTGCCTGAGACGAATGTTTATATTATATATATGAGATATATGTTATATTGCAGATTTCGTTTCAAAAGAGATGCTTGTAAAGCATAATAAAATGGAACTTCATTAATGAGATTAATGAAATAAAAGAAACCTAAAGATGTTGTAGAAACTTGTTTAAAAACTGGTAGCTCTAGTTCTTGCTTTATATAGCGGTGTTCCTTGTAGAACATCTAGCACCTTATTCGATAAGGAAAGAGCCGAGATCCCTTCACCGGGAGTGACATCTTTAGTGAAACTAGCAGAAGCTACAAACTCGGTCTGTCTTTAGATTGCTTCTATAGTTCTTGCTTCGCACAGTGATATTTGTGAAATATCCTGCACCTTATTCGATAAGGAAAGAGCCGACGATCCCTTCACCGGGAGTGACCTCTTTAGCAAAACTAGAAAAGCCTAAAAAACACTCCATTTAAAATCACTCGATTCTACAACGATATCAAGTTCATTACGCTCATGGTTTTCTTAAAAACCCGCGTAGCCCTCCGTCATTTCAGATATGTACTACTTAGTATTCGTGCTGCGGTAGTTTGGCCTTCGTCAAGGCGTAGTGTACGGTAGCTAACTAGTGCGTATCTGCTAGCATACGATGCGATTGGATTATGGTATTCGTACGGCGTAGTTTGGCCTTCGTCAAGGGTCGTGCGGGTGGGTTTAATTCAATCAAGAAATGAACGAGTTGAACTTGACTAGCGGACTATGGGTAGTTTGGCCTTCGTCAAGGTCATAGGACGCTAGGGGTAAAATATTATCGGGAATTTCAAGTGTTGAAATTTGCAATGAGATTGCATACCTTCTATGAGATAGTTGGATCCCGATACCCGCTGTGAGTAAAAGTTATTCTTGGGAGAGTTTTACACATTACAATTAGCCGATCAAGTAGGTGTCTAGAAAGGTGTTAACGGGGTTACGCCCATGGGAAAACGAGGTTTACTTTAATTAGGTTCGTGCGAAAGCACGGGGGACCTCCCTCAAAGTACGGACACTGGACTGGCTGAAAGATTGGCGAACTTGTAGGGTGTAATTAATCCCGGCTAGTCTTTCCTTTTAGGGTTTGAAGGAAGATTTGATTAAAACAGTGGGAGACATCCTGATTAGATATATTAGATAACCAATCTAATCTTGCAAGAGCATACGCTGATGTTTTCTTCTCTCTCTCTCTCCAGGTAGCGACCATATCACGCCTTAATCAAGATAATAATATGGATGTATTGACCGAACCCGCTTGTTATACTGCGCTAGGGAACGTTGGTCCCGCTCCAACTTATAATTGTTATAAGACAGAGCAGGAAATAGGGGATTACCAGAATTCTCGTGCCGCCCAAACGAAGAAAGTGCATGCTGATGCATTTTCTTCGGGTGTGTTCATTATATAGAACTGTTTCTCAGTATCCTTTACGTCCTGGGTATTTGATACCGGATCAGGATCCCACATATGTAATTTATTACATGAGCTACAGATAGGTAGAAAACTGAGAACGGGTGATAAGTTTCATGAGATAGAAATGGTGCAAATGTTGCAGCCAAGTCTGTTGGTCACTATCACCCTGTATTACCAGAATACATTGATTCTGAATCAATGTTATTAGATACCAAACTTGATATACAACATCATATCACTCTCTTTATTAGTAAAGAAAGGATATAATTTTGTATTGTTGGATAATGTTTTGAACATTTCCTATATCAAGAGTTGATCGGTTCAGGTACGTTATTTAAAAGCATAGACGTTCTAAATTAAACTACAGTTCTTAGTATACAGAACACACACAAGAGGAATAGTTCAGAAATGAACGAATCCTTCTTAAGGTATTATAGACTAGGTCATATCAATGCGACCCGACTAGCTGAAGTTACATTGAGATGCATATTTAAATTTGTTTGAATTTACATCTTGTGAAACTTGCCGGTCATGTCACATAGATAAGATGACCACGGCTCTGTTTATTGGAAACAGAGAAAGAGTTAGTGAACTCTTGGGATTGATACATGCTGATGTATGAAGGTCTCCTGTCTACACATGCCAAGACCGGTTCTTTGTACTTCATTCCATTCTTAGATGATCTCTCAAGATTCAGACATATGTTCCTGTTGAAACACAAGTCCGAACCTTTTGAGATATTCATAGAATATGAGTTCGAAGTAGAGAACCAAAAACCGGGTATAAGTATTATGTCCTTTGATGAGATCAGGGAGGAGAATACTTAAGCACGGAGATTCCTGGACTATTCTAAAGGAGAATGAGATTCTCTCTCAGCATTACTCCTCTGTATACACCATAGCACGATGGTATATCGGGGAGGAGCAATAGCACCCTATGTTATATGGTGTGCTCTATGATGAGTACTACTGAGTTTCCTATTTCCTTTTGGGAGTTATGCACTTGAGAAGCTGCATACCTATTGAATAGGGTTCAAATCAAATTAGTTGCCTACCACTTCATATGTGATATGGAAAGAGAAGAGCCCATATCTTAAGTTTGTTAAGATTTGGGGTTGTCCGGCCTATGTCTAAAAGCAAAATCCGGACAAGCTCGAGGCAAGGTCAGCTCTGTAAAACTGGAAGTAGTTCCAGCTATACAAACTGCAGCTGATGATTTGGTAGAACCAAAGGATTCAGTAGTTTCTAACGAACCTCAGCCTCTCCGCCGATCTAATAGGGTTCTTCACCCACCAGAGAGATACTTCAGTTTCTCCATGACAGTGGGAGAGAGGATTGCATCATGAGATGATGACCCAACTAGTTTCGAGCAGGCCATCAGGAGTGGGACTCTGTAAGAATGGCTGGATGCTTATCGATCTGAGATGGAATCCTTATACACCAACAAAGTATGGACTTTGGTTGCTTTATCTGAACGGTTAAATCCCCATCAGGAGCAAGTATATCTTGAAAAGATTACTTGGTGTACATGGAAAAGTTGAGACTTTCAAAGCTATGCTTAAGTCCATCCAGATCCTACTTACCACGGCTACATACCATGACTAAGATATCTGGTGGTTAGGTGTCATGACTGCTTTTCTAAATAATGTTTTGGAAGAGAGCATCTATAAGTACATAGCCAGAGGGCTTCGTAGACAGTGGGAGCAGCGGAAACATGAGCAAGATGCTTTATAGGATAAAGCAGGCATCACGGAGTTGGAACATCTGTTTTGATGTGGTAGTCAAAGAGTTTGACTTCATCAAAATGGTAGATGAACCTTGTATATACAAAAAGGTAGTAGGGAGTATAGTGGTGATCCTCGTAGAGTACGTGGATGACATACTCTTGATAGGGAAGGAGTTTCCTATGCTACGCTCGGTCAATCTCCGCTTATCACAAGGATTCTTCATATAGGATCAAAGTGATACCTCCTAAATCCTGGGTTTTTGGATCTTTGAGATAGATCTAATTGGATGTTAGGATACTCACCAGTTGCAGTAAGATGGTACCAATCGATCCTGGGGAGAATCACTGGAAAGGTTCCAGGGTGATAAGGACGACTGAATGTCAGTTGCAGGCATTGTCTAAACCCTCAGTGGAGGAACGGTATGTTGGAAGAGTTCCAAGAAAGATACCGTGGCTTACTAGACGATTAAAGGCAAGATACATCGTTACCAAGGATGCTACCAAAGAGGCAGTCTGGATACATATAAGTTCATGAGATGAACTTCGTTCCTACCATTGTGTGACAATGGAGTTGTGGCTTTAGCCAAGGAACTACCGTCCCATCAGAAATCCAGATATAATTCTTAGGCAGTATCACCTGATCATGGAGATGGTTGATCTCTAGGGAGATCGAGGTTAGGAGAGTAGACACAGAGGACGACAGCGCGGATCCACTCACAAAGGCCTTTTTCCCAGTAGAGACTTTTATGGGATGGTTGAGTATGAGATACTTCAACCATAGCTAATTGTTGGGTATGTGATACCACAACAGATGGCCCTAGTGCAAGTGGGAAATTGTTAGTTATATGTATGCCCTAGAGGCCATGACCATACATACGATGTATATTGTAATGGATGCTTGGACATATATAGGGAGGACTTTCTTGCTCGACATGATAGTATGCTATCTTGTTGTACTTTATCTTAACATGTACTCTGATTGTCTCTATGTTACATGTTGATAAAGCCCTTAGGATATGTACTCGACTACTGTGACTATGATGAGATCATACTAGTAGGGCCACGGTAGTCGACGAGTACATCCTATAACTATTCCTAGTCGAGGGTGTATCGAGACAGGGCATCGATGCACCAGAGTAGACTAGCATATACGCATCTTGACCCATATGATGGGCGATGGATGATCCCATATCCATCGGTGTTTGACATCAAGGATGGTGTACGGGTGCTCGGTGGAGACTGGGTACACTGGACGGACTCGCCGAGAACTCCCAGATGGTATTATACCTCACGTCAGATGGCAGTTCTCCGGTGACACTGGTACAGAGTAGTCTGTTGACCCGAGATCGTCATAGAGTCTTGTGTGATTCCCACTGTGCTTTGATTTCCATCATACCACGTCCAAGAGGGCATGCAAAAAGGTGGCTTTTGGGTATAGTCCCGAATCACATGGAGGCAATGAGTGATAGGAGGGGATTCGTCTCTCCCGGTATAGGGAGTTGATGTTGTGCTGTGTTCGATTGGCTATAACCGGAAATCCCTGGCCAGGGTTGCTGAGATTTACCGCTAAGTGTTATCAGTAGTTTCTCGAACTGTTATAGACCTCATATCGACACGACTTATCGAGCTACTGGGGTCTGACGTTTACCACCCTTAGGCGAGATATGCGACATATCAGACGACGAGACCAGACTGTACGGGAGTGTTACTGATTGGATTCACAGGAAAATGTACAGGCTTTCTTGTTGATCTTCTGAGCGCTCAATACCTGGGTAGCTGTTACGTTTAGCTGACCGTTTGCAGCTTGTGGGTGTTTGATATGATCATCACCTACTGCCGGCGTATTGACGATTCTTTAGAGTCCTACACAGAGGTTTCTTGGCTCAGGCAAAACGGAGTAGGATCACATATGTGATATGTGCAGGACCGAGGATAATGCGGTATGTGATACCGTATTGGATTCTCGCGATATGAGATATCGGCCGGGTATATATGATATAGCCGGGTCATCATATTAGTCGGTTATATGCGATATAGCCGGATTGTCGGATCAAGTGTTGATTCGATAATTTAATGTATAATAATATATATCTATGATATATTAAATTACATTAACTAATATTAGCTCACTAAAAGATTCTTTTTCTCATTCGGGTAATACATTGAGATATATGCGATATATGTTAATTGTATTATTTTATTTTGTTACAATAAATATTATATATGTGATATATAATATTGTAACATGATATGATAACTAATGCAACATGTTTAGTAGAGATTAAACAAGATTAGGGTTTGATTTGGGTTAATGCTTTCTAGTTGATTCTAGAAGGTTTAGTTTTGTTTTGTGAAAGATATTTTGTTATGACTCATGCTTTAACCCAAGACAAACTCTAACCCTAGTTAATTCTCTACATGGGTTTAGTTGACCATGGTTGCATTAATCATCATATTTATCCTTTCATTATTCATCACAAAAGGTTTCATGTTGATTGTTCATCTTCTTCCTTCTTTCTTTTTATGAAAAAGCTTTCTAGCTTTTTCTAAGTGATGAAAAATGAGTGAGAATTAGAAAACAAATGAGAGCAAAAATCCTACTTCATCATCCTCATCTATCCTTGCCATTTAGATGAGGGTGTTCACATCATTTCATGAGTGATAGCTTGTGTTAACGAAACTTCAAGGTAGATCATCTATGTTATCGAAGATCGGAAGCAAGACTGCATCTTTCTCTTCGTGAAGCCTCTCAAGAGTCTGGAACACGATGATCGCAGCGAAGGGACCTCAACACGGAGCTTAAGAATTGAAGGACCGGATCTACAAAGGTTGTAATCCCTCTCACTTAGTGTTAAAGAGTTTAACATGCTTGTTTTCGCCTAAACCATAGTTTAAAGATCCGGCTTTGGGTTGTTCGGCATGGCTAATTTTTTAATCGGGCATGGTTGATGCCTCGTAGAACCTTGTGAGCGTGCTTAGCAACCCTACAAGTTGTTATTGCACTATGCTCGATTTGCTATAAAAGTAAGTCCCTGATCAGGGCTGATCAGATTTACTGGTAAGTGTTATCAGTAGTTTCTCGAATCGTTATGAGCCACACATTGGCATGACTTATCAAGTTACTGGGTTCTGACGTATCCATCCCCAGGCTCGATATGTGACATATCAGAAGAAGAGACCAGACTGTATGGTAAGTGTTACTTATAGGCTTCACGGGAGTTTGGACAAGCTTACTTGTTGATTTTCTAATGGCTCAATACCTGGGTAGCCGTTACGTCCAGCTAGTACTGCTGACGGCTTATGGGTAACTGATGTGATCATTACCTACTGCTGGTGTATTGATGAGTCTTTAGAGTACCACACAGATGTTTCATAGTTCAAGCGAAACGAAGTAGGGCACATATGCTGATATGTGCGGGAGCCTGCTTAAATACGAGTTTGTGATACCGTATTCTAATCTGGCAATATTTTATATCGGTTAGGTTATATGTGATATAACCGGATTATTGAATCAAGTGTTGATTTAATAATATGATATACAGATAAATGATATTAGTCGGTTATATATGATATAACCGGATTATTAAATCAAGTGTTGATTTAATAATTTGATATATATTTATATTTGATATATTTATACATTAACTAATATTAAGCTCACTTTAGTTTATATTCTCTTAATATATATTTATATATATATGTGATATATATATATATATATATATATATATATATATATATAGAGAGAGAGAGAGAGAGAGAGAGAGAGTAATGGAGGAAAGAGGCCATAGAAAGGAATTTCCTCATATGGTGTCGAAAAAACACACACCCCATCATGTTTTCCGACGATCGGAACACATCATCTTCATCGTTATCATCTAAGATGTGGATACACCAAATTTCATGTGATTCTACAACTTTTTCACCGTTGATTTAGCAATGTAAAAAGTTCTATTGTCGGTAAACCATTAATTTTGAACCCACTAATTCAACGGTGAAAAAGTTGTAGAATCACATGAAATTTGGTGTACCCATATCTTAGATGATAACGATAAAGATGATGGGTTCCGATCGTTGGAAAACACGATGGAGTTTGTGTTTTTTCGATGCCATAGGAGGAAATTCCCTCCTATGGCATCTTTCCTCCATTATTCTCATATATATATATATTTGGTTTTTCTATTTTAAGAAAATAAAAAAAAGAAGTGGAAATTAGAGTGATATTTGTGGAATGGATGAGGCATGACTTTTTTCTATTTGTTTATTCATTTGGATACACTATTAAAGCATGGTTGTATATTTCTATTGGGATTTATTCATGCTTCAGTAAGTGAGAAGCGATAGAAAGCCATTCTTCACTTGATTATTTGGCCTTAGCTCTTTTCTTTCACTCTCTTCATTTTTCATCTTCTTCTTCCTCCAAGCCCTAACCCTCATATGAGTTGTGAACCCTAGGGCTTAAGAGAGTTCTAAGTGAGCTAATACTCCTACTTCATCAACCTACACTCAATTAGCTATTAAGTATAGGTTGTTTCCTTCACTAATGATAGATTAGTGAAGAGGTAGCTTGAATTAAAGAATATTCAAGGTGGATCATCTTCAGCCTCGAAGATTGCAAAGCAAGCTCGCTCATTTCTTCAAGTAGAGCCAAGAGAAGTCGTAGGGACTACTACCCGGAGCTATAGAAGTGAAGGACTTGGTCTACAAATGTTGTAATCTCTTTCACTTAGTGTAGATCTTGTTATATCATTGCTTAAACCCTAATAATCTAGTTAGATTCTAGGTTCGTGTAGCTTAGCACCTAAGATTTTTTAAAATTGCATGCTTGATGCCGGTAAAAACCTAGTGGTGGTGCTAGGAAACACTTTCATGGTATCAGAACCAAGCTAGAACATTAGGGGAAGTCTTTACAACGTTAAAATGTTCGATCAAGTTTCGAAACCCGCATTTTTGCTAAGTTTCTATCCATTTTTTAAAAGTTGAAATTTTGGAGATTAAAAATATGCAAAACATTGTAGAGGGTATTTTATTGAGCCCTAAGAAGTACGAGTCCCAAATTTCTGTAAGTCGATATCACGCACCCCATGAGTTCGCGGGGAGGCGGAGTTTGCAAAAAATGATTTTTATATGTTTCGTAACACCGACTAAACTCCAAGATCAATACTAAACCCTAACTAACATACAAACTATGAGGTTTAACTACTAAGCAAGAAAGTTATACCTCAAACTACTAGTCCTTCTTCTTCTTGCTGTCCTTCTCCTCTTCGTGAGCTCCTTGGAGTGTGTAGGGATCACGCTTCCTCGTCGGCCTCCTCGAGTCGAAGAAGATCCACCCGAGAGTGTCTACCTTGAGCTTTAACCTCTAAGATAAGGTAACTAAGCTACTTAGTATGCTAATCTAAGTAGCTTAGAGTGAGTAGAGAGTGATTGTGGATAGATTAGTCTCACTAACCCTAGGATTCTCAACACATGAGACAATTACGGTTTGAGAGGAAGAAGAAGAGAGCTTGAGGAAAGAGAAAGTGTTTGTGATAATAGAATGAATAATGGCTTATTTGTGAATAATATGAAGCATACAAATATCTCACCAAAAATATCTCCATGCCACCTTGCATCTCATAAAATATCTAAATAAAATATCAAGCATGCTTCATTAATTCAAAATGGTGAATCACCCCATGAGTCATAATTCATTTAAAGAAAACATACACATCATTTCCTCTACCTCATAAATGTTTTAATCAAAATAAAAACCTTAATGAGGTGTCTCCTTCTAGAAGCCATCTTGAACGAATTACAAGAATGCTCATCATCCGTATATACATACCCGTATCCGTATTCCGAGAAACACGGATACAATGAGACGAAACTAATCAAATAATCTAATACTAAGATTCGGCTTAAACCAAAACCCACTAGTATAATCTGTCCGAACATCATACGTGCACAAATACATGTATGTGATCGAACCCTGTCGTAAAGCCATACGACCTCTACATCGTTTCGCCCGAAGCAGGGAAACTCTCTGTGTGGGACTCTAAAGACTTGACAGTACGCTGGCAGTGGGTTTAACCATAAGCATGTCAGTGGTACTAGCTGATGTAATGGCTACCCAGATATCTGTTGATAAGAAGGCCGACGAGCAAACTCATCTGAACTCCTACTGAGCCTATCTGTGACAATCTCCGCACAGTCCGGTCTGTTCGTCTAGGAGTATCACATATCGGGCTTAGGGGGCGGTAGCCGTCAGAACCCTAATAGCACAATAAGTCATGCCAGAGTAGAGCCTTAAAACACCCAGAGAAACCACTGGAGTACCTACCAGTAAATCTCGCTTTCCCTGGCCAGGGACTTTGTGTAATGGCTTTCCGAATCACAGCACGACATCAACCCCCAATACCGGCAGAGACGAATCCTATCTAACCGCCACTGCCTCTAAGTGTTTTGGGACTGCACCCAACTACTACCTGTTTGCATGACTCATCAGAACCGTGGTAGGGTAGTAATCAAAGAATAGTGGGAACACACTCGAGGCGATATAGCAGTGTCAAGTCAACGGACTATGCTGTATTCATGTCACCTAAGAACTGCTACCTGACGATAGGTATAGTACCAACCAGCAGTACCCCACGAGTCCGTCTAATGTAACTCATAACCAAATGAGCACCTGCATACTATCTCCAGTACGATGTGCTAATGGTTGTAGAACAGACCATCTCCCATGCTGGGATGAGAAGCGTATACACTAGTCTACTCTGGAATATCAATACCCTGTCTTGATAATCCTATGACTAAGGACCTATATAAGGATGTGCTTATAGACTACCCAGCCCCCATTAGTGTGACCACCATCACAATGCTGGTAGTAAAACAAAGATCCTAAGGGCTCTACCAATATGTATTAGCGATACGTTAAAATAAACATATACACGTATTAAGATAGAAACAAACCAAGTAGCATACTAGCATATTGAGCAAGACTGTCATAAAATCTGTGTATATCCGAAACTTCCAAAATGTAATATACAAATTAGTACTATACAATAATGGCATCTAGGGCATATAACACTAACAATCTCCCACTTGCACTAAGGCTATGTGTTGGCGTATCGCAGACCTATCATCTCGAATAGACTCTCGAACTGCGTTTGAGGGATGGTCTTTGTGAGTGGATCTACAATGTTGTTCTCTGTAGCAACTCTCCACAGCAACTCTCTGCACCTCGATGTCCCAGCGATCTACGATCTCCCTGATCAGGTGATACCACCTCAAGATATTTCTAAACTTCTGATAGGACCTGGGTTCCTTCACTAAAGTTATAGCCCCGTTGTTGTCACAATACAGAGGTATTGGATCAGCAATGGATGGAACCACCTGAAGTTCTGTTAAGAACTTTCTCATCCAGACTGCTTCTTTTGTGGCATCACATACGGCGATATACTCCGCTTCCATCATCGAGTCAGCAACGGTGTCCTGTTTGGAGCTCTTCCAACAGACCGCCCCTCCATTGAGGGTAAAGACATAACCCGACACGGACTTGGAGTCATCCTTATCACTCTGGAAGCTGGAGTCAGCAAAGGCCTCGATCTAGAGGTTTTTTCCGCCGTACACCAAGAACATCCCATTATTCCTTCTCAGGTACTTAAGAATGTTCTTTACCGCTATCCAGTGCTTGTCCCCAGGCTGATATCGTCTTACCACACTTAGTGCATAAGCAACATCTGGTCTGGTACACAACATCGCATACATTATAGAGCCTACCACAGAAGCGTAGGATATAATAGACATGCGATCCCTTTCCAAATTATTCTTGGGAGACATCTCTTTGGAGAGGGTGATTCCGTGACAAGCCGGTAGATTACCGCGCTTTGAATCTTCCATACTGAATGTTTTCAGTATGGTGTCGATGTACCTGGACTGAGAAAGTCCCAACATTCTCTTAGATCTATCACGATAGATCTGGATCTCCAGAATGTAAGAGGCATCACCCAGGTCTTTCATGGAGAACCTTTGTGATAAGAATCCTTTGATTGACTGTAGCATAGGAATGTCATTTCCTATCAAGAGAATGTCATCCACGTACAAGACGAGGAATACAACAGTTCTGGCTACAATCTTACTATAAATACATGGTTCATCTAGATTTTTGATAAAGTCAAATTCTTTGACCGTCTTATCAAAACAGATGTTCCAACTCCATGATGCCTTCTTTAATCCATAAATGGGTTTAAACAACCTGCACACTTTCTCGCTGCTCCCACTCTGAATGAAACTCTATGGCTGATCCATATAGACGCACTCTTCCAAATTCCCATTTAGAAAAGCGGTCTTTACGTCCATTTGCCAAATCTCATAATCGTGGAAGGCAGCAATGGCAAGAAGGATCCGAATGGATTTGAGCATAGCCACTGGAGAAAAGGTTTCCTCATAGTCCAAACCTGGTCTTTGACAAAAACCTTTTGCAACAAGTCTAACCTAATAGGTTTCAACCTATCCATCTACACCAATCTTCTTTCTGAAGATCCATTTGCAGCCTACGGGTTTTACCCCTTCTGGAGTAATGTCTAAAGTCCATACTTTGTTGGTGTACATGGACTCCATCTCGGTCCACATTGCATCCAGCCATTTTACCGAGTCTCTGCTCTGAATGGCTTGCTGGAAGCCAGTTGGCTCATCATTGTCAATGATGCAATCCTCTCTATCCCCGTCTACGAGAAAACCGTAGTATCTCTCGGGCGGATGAAACAGCCTACAACTCCTGCGGAGTGGCGCGGGGATGTCCTGTTCTTTTAAAACTTCTGGTTCCACTATGTTTTCAGTAATAGCTTGTGGTTCTGGAATTTCATCCAGTTCTATTGCGCTCCCACTTATCTCTTTTTCTAAAAATTGAGTTTTCAAGAAGTGGACATGACGAGAAACAAAAATCTTTTGTTCCTCTGCATAATAGAAAAGATACCCCCTTGAGTTCTTTGGGTATCTCACAAACTTACACAGTACTGAGCATGCCTCGAGCTTGTCCACATGTTGTTTTTTAACAAAAGCTGTACATCCCCATATCTTCAGATACTGAAGATAAGATTTCTTCCCACTCCACATCTGATATGGTGTGGTAGGCACAGTCTGTATGTCGATGTACAACACCCCACGACTAGCGGGGAGGCGGAAATATGAAAAACGATCTTGTTCTTTGCTTAAACATCGACTAACCGCATGAATCGAAGCTAAACGATAACTAACATCAAACATAGTTGTTAACAACTAATATGTAAAGGGATTATCCTAAAGAACCGTGTCCTTCGTCTTTACGAACTCCACCTCCTCCTCGGCCTTCTCCAAGTAGTAGACGATCCACCCGAGAGCTTTACTCCAAGCTTAGCCTCTAAACTTGAGGCAACTAACTTTCTTTAAGTGCTAATCAAAGAAGCTAGGTGATATAGAGTGAGGGTTATGGTTTAATTAGTCTAACTAATCCTTGTACTCAACACATGAGAGGGGAGGATTAGGGTTTGAAGAGGGAGAGCTTGAGGAGAGAGAAGGTGAAGATAATAATGAAGTGAGAATAATGAGTTATGATAATATATATCAAGCATTTCTTTTTATCAAGAAAAGAAAATAAATCAATTTAACAACTATGCTTGATAATATCTAGTGATGATTCATCTCCATGAGTCATTAAGCATTTATGATGCATTAATGACATGGATGAATCATCCATATGACTCACTAATCACATTCATTGTATATGCCACCTAAACCCCCTTAGTCACCACCTTATAGAAGCTTCTCGCGCAATTACGAGAACGCCCCTCCTTTCCGTAAAAATACGGAAAAACTTTAGACTATATAAATCCAATAACCGGATACCAGTAACCGGCTTAAACCAAAACCGACTGGTAAAAACTGTTCGAAAGTCGTACGTGCGTAAACACACTTATGCGTCCGAACCCTTGTCGTAAAACCATACGACCTCTATATCGTTTCGCCTGGAGTAGGGAAACTCTCTGTGTGGGACTCTAGAGACTCGACTACTACGCTGGCAGTGGGTTTAACCACAGACCGCAAGCGACACTAGCTGTACGTAACGGTCCCCAGGTAGATGTCGATAAGAAGGCCGATGAGGAAACCCATCCGAACTCCTACTGAGTCTGATGTGACAATCTCCATACAGTCCGGTCCGTTCGTCTAAGACTATCGCATATTGGGCTTAGGGGGCGGCAAGCGTCAGTCCCCTAATAGCGGTATAAGTCGTGTCGGAGCGAAGCCCATTACACCCTGAGAAACTACTGGAACCTACCAGCAAATCTCGCTTGCTCTGGCCAGGGACTTTGCGTAATGGCTCTCTGACACAGCGCGATATCAACTCCCAATACCGGGAGAGACGAATCCTGTCTAACCGCCACTGCCTCCAAGTGCTCGGGACTGCACCCAACTGCTACCTGTTTGCACGACTCCTTTGAGCCGTGGTAGGGTAGCAATCTAAGAACAGTGGGACACACTCGAGGCGAAGTAGCAGTGTCAAGTCTGCGGACTATGCTGTACTCATGTCACCTGGGAACTGTTCATTGACGACTGGTATAAAACCAACCAACAGTTCCCTATGAGTCCTGTCCGGTGTACTCGTAACCTAACGAGCACCTGCATACTATCTCCAGTACGACGTACTGACGGCTGTGGGACAGACCATCTCCTCAACTGGGATGAGAAGCGTACACACTAGTCTACTCCGGAGTATCGATGCCCTGTCTCGATAATCCAACGACTAGGGACCTGAATAAGGATGTGCTTGTAGACTACCCAGCTCCCACCAGTGTGACTGCCATCACAACGCTGGTAGTCAAGCAAGATCCTAAGAGCTCTATCAATACGTATACTCACATATTAAGATAGAAAAAACCAAGTAGTATACTACCATGTTTAGCAAGACTGTTATATACATGTGAATATCCCAAGCTTCCATTAAGTAATATACATACTAGTATGATACAATAATGGCCCCTAGGGCATATACACTAACAATCTCCCACTTGCACTAGGGCCATGTACTGGCATATCGAAGACCGATGATCTCGAGTAGCCTCTCGAACTGAATCTGAGGTAGGGCCTTTGTGAATGGATCAGCAATGTTCTCTTCAGAAGCAACTCTCCGAACCTCGATCTCTTGACGATCAATGATCTCCCTGATCAGGTGATACCGCCTTAAGATGTGTCTGGACTTCTGATGGGACCTTGGTTCCTTCGCTAAAGCTATAGCTCCGTTGTTGTCGCAATACAGAGGTATTGGATCAACTATGGTAGGAACCACCTGAAGTTCTGTTAGGAACTTTTTCATCCAGACTGCTTCTTTTACGGTATCGCAAGCAGCTATATACTCCGCTTCCATCGTTGAGTTAGCAACGGTGTCCTGCTTGGAGCTCTTCCAGCACACCGCCCCTCCATTGAGGGTAAAGACATAACCCGACATGGACTTGGAATCGTCCTTATCACTCTGGAAGCCGGAATCAGCAAAGGCCTCCAACCTGAGGTCTTTTCCGCCGTAAACCAAGAACATCTCCTTGGTCCTTCTCAGGTACTTGAGAATGTTCTTTACTGCTATCCAGTGCTTCTTCCCTGGGTCTGACTGATACCGGCTTACCACGCTCAGTGCGTAAGCTACATCTGGTCTGGTGCACAACATCGCATACATTATAGAGCCTACCGCAGAAGCGTAGGGTATAATAGACATGCGTTCCCTTTCCAAATCAGTCTTGGGAGACATCTCTTTGGAGAGGGTGATTCCGTGACAAGCCGATAGATTACCGCGCTTAGAATTTACCATACTGAATCTTTTCAGTACAGTGTCGATATATCTGGACTGCGAAAGTCCCAACATCCTCTTGGATCTATCACGATAGATCCGGATCCCCAGAATGTAAGAGGCATCACCCAGGTCTTTCATGGAGAACCTGTGTGACAAGAATCCTTTGACAGATTGTAGCATAGAAATGTCATTTCCTATTAATAGAATGTCATCCACGTACAAGACGAGGAATGCGACACTTCTGGCTACAACTTTACTATATATGCACGGTTCATCTGGATTTTTGATAAAGTCATATTCTTTGACCGTCTCATCAAAACAGATGTTCCAACTCCGCGATGCCTGCTTAAGTCCATAAATGGACTAAAGCAGCTTGCATACTTTCCCGCTGCTCCCACTCTGATTGAAACCCTCTGGCTGATCCATATAGACGCACTCTTCTAAATTTCCATTTAGAAAAGCCGTCTTTACGTCCATCTGCCAGATTTCATAATCATGGAAGGCAGCAATAGCAAGAAGGACCCGAATGGATTTGAGCATAGCCACTGGAGAAAAAGTTTCGTCATAGTCCAAACCAGGTCTTTGACGAAAACCCTTTGCAACAAGTCTAGCCTTATAGGTTTCCACCTGTCCATCTACACCAATCTTTTTCTTGAAGATCCATTTGCATCCTATGGGTTTTACTCCATCTGGAGCAAAGTCCAAAGTCCATACTTTGTTGGTGTACATGGACTCCATTTCGGTTCGCATTGCATCTAGCCATCGTACCGAGTCGCCGCTCTGGATGGCCTGCTGGAAGTCAGTAGGTTCATCATCATCTATGACGCAATCCTCTCCATCCCCATCTATGAGAAAACCGTAGTATCTCTCAGGCGGATGAGACGGCCTACTACTCCTGCGGAGGGGTGCGGGAATGTCTTGTTCTTCTTGAACTACCAGTTCTACCAAACTTTCAGTAGCAGTTTGTGGTTCTGGAATTTCTTCCAGTTCTATTTCGCTCCCACTTATTTCCTTTTCTAAAAACTGATATTCTAGAAAATGGGCATTACGAGAAACAAACACCTTTTGTTCCTCTGCGTAATAGAATAGATACCCCTTGGAGTTCTTTGGATATCCCACAAACTGACACTTTACTGATCGTGCCTCGAGCTTGTCCACATGCTGCTTTTTAACAAAAGCTGGACATCCCCATATTTTCAGATACTGAAGATAGGGTTTCTTCCCACTCCACATCTGATATGGCGTGGTAGGCACAGTCTTGGTAGGAACCATGTTCAAAAGATATGCCGTTGATTCTAGCGCATAACCCCAGAAAGATCGCGGTAACTCAGCATTACTCATCATGGATCGTACCATATCCAATAGGGTTCGATTCCGTCTCTCCGATACACCATTATGCTGTGGAGTGTATGGAGGAGTAAGCTGAGAGAGAATTCCTTTCTCTTTTAGGTAACCTAGGAACTCGGCACTCAAGTATTCACCACCTCGATCAGATCTAAGTGTCTTGATACTTTTGCCGGTTTGGTTTTCTACTTCATTCTTGTACTCTCGGAATTTCTCAAAAGCCTCGGATTTATGTTTCATCAGATAAATGAATCCGTATCTTGAGTAATCATCCGTGAAAGTAATGAAATAGGAAAAACCACCTCTTGCATGTGTAGACAATGGACCACATACATCGCTGTGTATGAGTCTTAAGAGCTCGCTCGCTCTTACTCCATGTCCAGTAAATGGAGTCTTTGTCATCTTTCCTTTGAGACAAGATTGACAAGTGTCATAAGTTTGATATTCGAACGAGTCCAAATATCCTTCTCTATGCAACTTAGTCAACCTTCTCTCATTGATGTGACCCAGTCTACAATGCCATAAGAAAGCTTTATTTAAATCTGGAGACTTTCTTTTAAGTGTGTTCTGGACATTGAAAATTTGGAGTTGGCTTAAAACATATATACCGTTATTTAGTGTACCGGACCCAATCAAACTATGATTAAGGTGGATGTTAACAACATCTCTTTCAAACGTGAAATCATAACCTTTATTTGATAACAAGGAAACTGATATGATATTACACGTTAAGCTTGGTACAAAAAAACAGTTATGTAAAACCAAAATGTGTCCACTTGTCAATCCTAGGTGATAATCCCCGACGGACGCAGCTCCCACGCTAGCTCCGTTAGCAACCTTTAGGGTCATATCACCTTCCTTCAGCACTCTACGGTTTCTCAGTGCCTGCAATGAATTGCAAATATGAGATCCTGATCCGGTATCCAATACCCAGGAAGTAGAGTTGATTGACAGACAATTCTCAATTACAAACACACCTGCTTCGGTTCCTGGTTCTTGGCGTTCCACGCCTTGCAATCCTTTTTCCAGTGCCCTTTCCTGTGACAATAGAAGCACTCATCCTGGCCAACTACCGGTACTGCAAACTTTTTCTTTCCCTTCCCTCCCACCTTACTAACACCTCCTCTAGGTTTGGTGGCGGCCTTCTTCTTCCTTCCTTTGGCCCTTACCTTGGACCCGGAAGAAGATGTACCGCTAACAAACATAGCGGGTGTTTCCCTTGTCTTCTGCAAGGTGCCCTCTGCACTCCTTAACATGTTCAGGAGTTCCGGAAGTTCAACTTCTTTTCTTTGAATATTGAAGTTCAGGATAAACTGGGCGTAGGTGTGAGGAAGGGACTGGAGAATAAGGTCTGTTTAGAGCTCATTATCCAAAGTCGTCCTAAGGTCTGCGAGCTCTTCAATATAGACGATCATCTTTAGGACATGTTCTCCTACCGATGACCCGACAGCCAACCTCGCTCGAAACAAGTTCTTAGAGGTCTCGTATCTTTCTATACGAGATTGCTCTCCATAAAGTTCCTTTGTATGGAGAAATATGCCATCTAGGTCCATATCCTCGTGCCTCCTCTGATGTTCATTGTTCATCGAGGCAAGCACGATGCACTTGGCTTTCGCGCAATCTAAATCCCAGGTTTTGCGGATTTCCTTATCCGCATTGCTGGATTTGGGACCAGGGACAGCAGGTGCCGTAGCGGTGAGGACGTACCCCAATTTGTCATAGGTCAAAGCCATTTTGACATTCCGCAGCCAATCTTTATAGTTTGGCCCTGTCAGTATATTTTTCTCTAAAAGTAACTTAAGTCCAGTCATTTTCAGGGTCGCTGCAATTAGGAGAGAGAGAAGAAAACTCTTTAGTATGATGCTCTTGCAAGTTTAGAGTGGTTTTTAGTTTATCTAAACTGGATGGCTCCCACTGTTTCTCGAATCCTTCCTCAAACCATAAAAGAAGAATTAGCCAGGACTATTCTCACTGTACAATACTTGCTTAACCGTTCAGCCAGGCTAGTGTCGATACTTCGAGGGAGGTTTTCCAACGCTTTCACGAAGTTCCTTAATTAAATAACCTTTTTTCTCTGGGGGCGTAACCCCGCTGACACCTTTCTTGACACCTACTTGGTTTATAGCATTGATCGTTAAGTGACGAATCTCCTGATAAGTAGCATATACTCACAGTAGGATCGGGATCCAAATATCATCGTATGATAATGTTGAAGGAATGCTACCAACATTCATCAAACTCCAAATGGTATGCATCTCTTTGCAAATTTCAGTTTCTTTAGAAATTCCCGATATATATTTTTGCCCCATGCTCTTATGACCTTGGCGTTGGTCAAAATATCATAAGTCACATGTCAAGTTCTACCTATCATTATCTTGTTAATTTGAACCCATTCGTACATATCCTTGACGTTGGACAAAATGATCATACGACTGTCCCAAACTAACTCATCTATCTATGCAACAAATGAATACCCAGCAGCTACCAAACACTATGCCTTGGCGTTGGTCAAAATACATAACTTGAATACTACTGAATACCCAGATGAAATGACGGAGGGCTACGAATGGTTTTGGCGAAACCGTGAACGTAGTGAACTTGATATAACCGAAGGAACCTGATAGCTTTTAAAAGGAGTGGTTAAAGCTCCGCATTTAAAAATATCTGTTTTTAAAATTAACCGAGTGGTTTCTTTTAAATTGTTCCAACGATTAACTTTTTGGTTTATTTTCTTTGCATTATAAATAATGCGTCCCATCATTAACCTATCATTGCAGAAAACAACGAAAATACAACGTCCTCTTATGCCATCCGCATTCGCCACGGGGTCCCGTCATCACCCGTTAGGTTACTTAACTAACGACAGAGCGGGGGCTGGGCTAGCACTGGCGTAAAACATAAGTGACGTCTAAATAGCTATCATATATAGATATTGTACATTCGTCAGACGCAATAATAGGCATTCCAGATCACAGATGAACTTTATTGGATTTGCAAGCAATCCGTGTTTGTTTTGAGCTTGCAACAAAAGACGGATTACACAGTTGTGATGAATAGCCATTACCCCATCCAAGACCCCAACGGGTACGGCAAACTACCCACCCGACAGTTTGTGTACTCCACCTTGGGTCTGTCCTAGGAGCAAAAACAGTAAAATGAAATAATACAACGGTGGCTACAACCGCAACCTGGATGTGCCCCGCAAAATAATATTACAACAAATTACATTTACATCAAATGAATTAAATAAAAAACCCATCACATAACCCCGGCTATACATCACAACAGTCCAACACAGTTCATATCCACAAACAGTAAAAACCATTATAAAAATGTGCAACCCCCTGCCAACCGACATACTAGCAGTTATGGGAGGTTTACGAACACATTATACAAACACAGATATAATCCAACAAGCAAATACTGTATAATTTCGATCGATCAAACACTTTTAATTTTGCTCCAATACTTCTCTGTAAATCTGAAACCTGAGCAAAAATAAAAACTTCCAGAAAATACCAAATATCACAGAGAAGCAACACAGGAAAATTGGGTTCCTGAATCGCCAACTCGGCGGCGGAATCGCGGCGGATCGGTGGTATCCGCCGCGGTTCCGCGGCGCTTTAGGCTATTCAGGGGCCCAATTTTCTTGGGTGTTCTTCTACTGTCTTTTCAAGCTTTCTGAATATCCCTGAAAAATTTTTGGACTTCATTTAAAAATCGACAGAAACTTGTGATTTCGGGCTTTTCCGGTTTCGTTTTTTCCGTTCGAAATTCATACAAATTTGCAAGTAAGTTATTTATTGTTTAGCGAGGCTCTGATACCACTGTAAGTCGATGTACAACACCCCACGACTAGCGGGGAGGTGGAAATATGAAAAACGATCTTATTCTTTGCTTAAACATCGACTAACCACATGAATCGAAGCTAAACGATAACTAACATCAAACATAGTTGTTAACAACTACTATGTAAAGGGATTATACCTAAAGAACCGTGTCCTTCGTCTTTACGAACTCCACCTCCTTCTCGGCCTTCTCCAAGTAGTAGACGATCCACCCGAGAGCTTTACTCCAAGCTTAACCTCTAAACTTGAGGCAACTAACTTTCTTTAAGTGCTAATCAAAGAAGCTAGGTGATATAGAGTGAGGGTTATGGTTTAATTAGTCTAACTAATCCTTGTACTCAACACATGAGAGGGGAGGATTAGGGTTTGAAGAGGGAGAGCTTGAGGAGAGAGAAGGTGAAGATAATAATGAAGTGAGAATAATGAGTTATGATAATATATATCAAGCATTTCTTTTTATCAAGAAAAGAAAATAAATCAATTTAACAACCATGCTTGATAATATCTAGTGATGATTCATCTCCATGAGTCATTAAGCATTTATGATGCATTAATGACATGGATGAATCATCCATATGACTCACTAATCACATTCATTGTATATGCCACCTAAACCCCCTTAGTCACCACCTTATAGAAGCTTCTCGCGCAATTACGAGAACGCCCCTCCTTTCCGTAAAAATACGGAAAAAATTTAGACTGTATAAATCCAATAACCGGATACCAGTAACCGGCTTAAACCAAAGCCGACTGGTAAAAACTGTCCGAAAGTCGTACGTGCGTAAACACACGTATGCGTCCGAACCCTTGTCGTAAAACCATACGACCTCTATATCGTTTCGCCTGGAGTAGGGAAACTCTCTGTGTGGGACTCTAGAGACTCGACTACTACGCTGGCAGTGGGTTTAACCACAGACCGCAAGCGGCACTAGCTGTACGTAACGGTCCCCAGGTAGATGTCGATAAGAAGGCCGATGAGGAAACCCATCCGAACTCCTACTGAGTCTGATGTGACAATCTCCATACAGTCCGGTCCGTTCGTCTAAGACTATCGCATATTGGGCTTAGGGGGCGGCAAGCGTCAGTCCCCTAATAGCGGTATAAGTCGTGTCGGAGCGAAGCCCATTACACCCTGAGAATCTACTGGAACCTACCAGCAAATCTCGCTTGCCCTGGCCAAGGACTTTGCGTAATGGCTCTCTGACACAGCGCGATATCAACTCCCAATACCGGGAGAGACGAATCCTGTCTAACCGCCACTGCCTCCAAGTGCTCGGGACTGCACCCAACTGCTACCTGTTTGCACGACTCCTTTGAGCCGTGGTAGGGTAGCAATCTAAGAACAGTGGGACACACTCGAGGCGAAGTAGTAGTGTCAAGTCTGCGGACTATGCTGTACTCATGTCACCTGGGAACTGTTCATTGACGACTGGTATAAAACCAACCAACAGTTCCCTGTGAGTCCTGTCCGGTGTACTCTTAACCTAACGAGCACCTGCATACTATCTCCAGTACGACGTACTGACGGCTGTGGGACAGACCATCTCCCCAACTGGGATGAGAAGCGTACACACTAGTCTACTCCGGAGTATCGATGCCCTGTCTCGATAATTCAACGACTAGGGACCTGAATAAGGATGTGCTTGTAGACTACCCAGCTCCCACTAGTGTGACTGCCATCACAACGCTGGTAGACAAGCAAGATCCTAAGAGCTCTATCAATACGTATACTCACATATTAAGATAGAAAAAACCAAGTAGCATACTACCATGTTTAGCAAGACTGTTATATACATGTGAATATCCCAAGCTTCCATTAAGTAATATACAAACTAGTATGATACAATAATGGCCCCTAGGGCATATACACTAACACAGTCTTGGTAGGAACCTTGTTCAAAAAATATGCAGCTAATTCTAGTGTATAGCCCCAGAAGGATCGCGGCAATTCAGCGTTACTCATCATGGAATATACCATATCCAATAGGGTTCTCTTCCGCCTTTCCGATACACCGTTGTATTGTGGAGTGTATGGAGGAGTAAGCTGAGAGAGAATTCCATTCTCTTTTAAGTAATCTAGAAACTCGGCACTTAAGTATTCACCACCTCAATCAGATCTCAGTGTCTTAATACTTTTGTCGGTTTGGTTTTCCACTTCGTTCTTATATTCTCGGAATTTCTCAATGGCCTCGGATTTATGTTTCATCAAAAAGACTTGTCTATACCTAGAGAAATCATCCGTAAAAGTAATGAAATAGGAATAACCACTTCTTGTATTTGTAGACATTGGACCACACGCGTCGCTGTGTATGAGTCCCAAGAGCTCGCTCGCTCTTACTCCGTGTCCAGTGAACGGAGTCTTCGTCATCTTTTCTTTGAGACATGATTGACAAGTTGCATAAGACTGATATTCGAACGGATCCAAATATCCCTCTTTATGTAGCTTGGTCAATCGTATTTCGTTGATGTGACCCAGTCTACAATGCCATAAGAAAGCCTTATTTAATTCTGTAGACTTTCTTTTGTGTGTGTTCTGGACGTTGAAAACTTGCAGTTAGTTTAATACGTATATACCATTGTTTAGTATACTCGACCCAATCAAATCATGATTAAGGTGGATGTTTACGACATCGCTTACAAATGTAAAATCATAACCTTCTTTAAATAACAAAGATACAGAAATGATATTACAAGTCAAACTAGATACACAAAAACAGTTGCGCAAAACCAAAATATGTCCACTTGTCAATCCTAAGTGATATTCCCTTACTGACACAGCATCCACGCTTACTCCGTTAGCAACCCTGGGGGTCATATCACCCGCCTTCAAAACTCTACGGCTTCTCAGTGCCTGTAAAGAATTACATATATGAGATCCTGATCCGGTATCCAATACCCAGGAAGTAGAGTTGATTGACAAACAGTTTTCAATCACAAACACACCTGAAGCTGAAGCCACAACCTGCTTCGCACCCTTGTTCTGGGCTTTCCAGGACCTGCAATCTTTCTTCCAATGGCCCTTCTTGTGACAGTAGAAGCATTTTTCCTTCCCTACCGTTGGCCCCCAAATTTTGCCTTGCCCCTTGCCTCTACCTTACTAATACCGCCTTTCAGCTTGGTGGGGGCCTTCTTCTTCTTCCCCTTGGCTTTTGCCTTGGATCTAGAAGAGGAAGATCCACCAACAAGCAGAGCGGGTGTCTCCTTGGACTTCTGCAGGGGGCCCTCAGCGCTCCTCAACATGTTGAGGAGTTCTGAAAGTGTAACTTCCTTCCCTTGAATGTTAAAATTCAAGATAAATTGGGCAAAGGTAGAGGGGAAGGACTGTATAATCAAGTCTGTATATGGCTCATTCTCTAACGTGGTCCCCAGGTCCGCGAGCTCTTCAATCAAGCTGATCATCTTAAGGACGTGGTCCCCTACAGATGACCCGATAGCCAACCTCGCTTGAAATAGTTTCTTCGAGGTATTGTATCTTACGATACGAGATTGCTCTCCATATAATTCCTTGGTATAGAGGAAGATGGATTCAAGATTCATCTTCTCGTGCCGTCTCTAGTGTTCGTTATCCATAGAGGCCAGTATGAGGCACTTGGCTTTCGCACTGTCAATTTTCCAGGTCTTACGGATTTCCTTATCCGCGACGCTGGAATCTAGACCTGGGATGGCGCAGGCTTTAGTAGTAAGAAGATAGCCCAGTTTGTCATATATGATGGCCATATGAACATTCCTGAGCCAATGTTTATAGTTTAGCGCCGCCAATATGTTTTTATCTAAAAGTAACTTAAGGCCGGTCATCTTGGTCCCTGCAATTAGGAGAGAGAGAGAAGAAACACTTTAGCATGATACTCTTGCAAGTTTAGATTGGTTTTTAGTTTATCTAAACAGGATGGTTCCCACTGTTTCTCGAATCCTTCCTCAAACTATAAAAAAAGAATTAGTCAGGATTAATCTCATCATACAATTCTTGCTTAACCTTTCATCCAGGCCAGTGTCGGTACTTCAAAGGAGGTTTCACAATGCTTTCGCGAAGTTCTTTAATTAAATAACCTCTTTTCCCTGGAGGAGTAGCCCCGCTAACACTGTTCTAGACACTTACTTGGTATATAGCATTGATCGTTAAGTGAAAAAATCTCCCGAGGAGTAGCATATACTCACAATAGGATCGAGATCCAAATATCATTGTGTGATAATCCTGAAGGAATCGTACCAATATTATCACACTCCAAATGGTATGCAACACCAGCAAGTTTTAGTTTATTTATAAACTCCTGATGTGTATTTTTGCCTTATGCTCTTATGACCTTGACGAAGGCCAACATATCTTAAGTCACATGTCAAGTTCTACTCTTCATTGTCCAGGTTAATTTGAACCCACCCATACATACTCTTGACGAAGGCCAAAATAGTAGTACGACTGCCCTAAACCAACGCATCTATCTATACTACAGATGAATATTCAGCAGCTACCAATCACTATGCCTTGGCGAAGGTCAAAATATATAGTTTGAATACTACTGAATATTTAACTAAAATGACAGAAGGCTATGGCTGGTTTTGGCGAAACCGTGAACGTAATGAACTTGATTTAATCGAAGGAACCTGATAGCTTTTAAAGGAGTGGTTTAAGCTCCGCATTTTAAAAGTTTGCTGTTTTGAAAAAACCGAGTGGTTTTGAAATTTATTCCAACGATTCAACTTTGGTTTGTTTGCTTTTCATTAATCTAATGCAGTCTCATCATTTAACCTACAATTACAGAAAGAAACGAAAATACAACATACGCTTATGCCATCCGCATTCGCCGCTGGGTCCCGTCTTACACCGTTAGGTTACTTAACTAACGCCAGAGCTGGGGGCTGGACTAGCGCGGATGCAAAACATAACCAACGTCTATTATATAATATATATAATAATATCATTCATCTCATGCAATAATAGGCATTCCAGATCACAGATGAACATATTGGATATATTAGGAATTCCGCGTTTCGTTTAAGTCTGTAAGGAAAGACGGATTCCACGGTCGTGATGAATAGCCAAACCCCACCCTATACCCCTATGGGTGCGGCAAACTACCCGCAAAATATCCGAAGTGAAGCAACCTCTTTCAGTAAAGTGAGTAGGCTACTCAGCACTTCAAAGAACGCGGTAGTTTGTGTACCCCACCTTGGATCTATCCTAGGAGCAAGAAACAGTAAATGAAATAATACAACGGTGGCTGCCCCGCAAAATAATATTACAACAAATTACAATTTACATCGAATGAAAGAAACACTTATCTCACATCCCCGGCTATTCATCCACGACGATCCAAAAAGTTCATATACATAAACCAATCATCACAAATATGTGCAACCCCCAACTAACCGACATATAGCAATTAGCGGAAGTTTACGAACACATATAACAACTGAAACTAGTTAAACGACGTTAAAAACTACGACATCGAAACACCCCGTATTGCCACCACAGAGAATAAACACTATAATCAAAATTGGCAAAAACAAACTACACCTGGAACCGTAAATCCAAGCAACTAGAACACAGAACAAAACACGATGCATTCCCTCATTAAAAAACAGGCGGCGCCGGATTTTTAGCCAAAGTGGCCGGTCAAAATCCGGTGGAAATGCCTCGTTTTTGGTGTGTGTTCATCTCACAAGTAAAGGAGCACTCTGCAATTGTTTAAAAAAATTTTAGAGGCTGGGAAAAATTTGACAGAAACTTGGATTTCTTGTTTCGTATTTTGGAGTTATTTCGGTTTAGTGGTTTCACTTGTCGTTTAATCTGTTAGTTATGGTTTAGTTGGCTCTGATACCACTGTAAGTCGATGTCACGCACCCCATGAGTTCGCGGGGAAGCGGAGTTTGCAAAAAATGATTTTTATATGCTTCGTAACACCGACTAAACTCCAGGATCGATACTAAACCCTAACTAACATACAAACTATGAGGTTTAACTACTATGCAAGAAAGTTATACCTCAAGTCACTAGTCCTTCTTCTCGCTGTCCTTCTCCTCTTCGTGTGCTCCTTGGAGTGTGTAGGGATCGCGCCTCCTCGAGTCGAAGAAGATCCACCCGAGAGTGTCTACCTTGAGCTTTAACTTCTAAGATGAGGTAATTAGGGTACTTAGTGTGCTAATCTAAGTAGCCTAGAGTGAGTAGAGAGTGATTGTGGATAGATTAGTCTCACTAACCATAGGATTCTCAACATATGAGACAATTAGGGTTTGAGAGAAAGTGCTGGGTTCCATAGCACCGTAACTACAAATTTATAGGGCATCAAGTATGCAATTTTAAAAAACCTAGAGAGCTATGCAACCCATGCCAAGGATCTAACTAGAAAATTAGGAGTAAGCTAGTATGCAATCAAACATCCTTCACTTCTAAAGCTCCGTATAGTAGTCCCTTCGCTCCAAGTAGTGATCTCCCGGACTCTAGTAAGGGTTCACAAGGCGAAAGGAACAAGCTTGCTTAAAGTCTTCGAGGCCAAAGATAACCTACGTCGAGAAATCTCCAACTCAAGCTACCTCTTCACTAATTGGCAATTAGTGAAGCAAACAAGCTAAACTAAATGACTAATCTAGTGTAGGTTGATGAAGTAGGATTTTTGCTCAATTTAGAATAATTTTTCTCACTATATTTCTTCACTTTCCAAAAAGTTAGAGAGCAAAATTGGAATGAAGAAGATGATGAAGACGGGAATGGAATGAGAATGAGTGAGTGAGAATAGCAACCATAGGTGGGATAATATCTCACATTAACTCATGTAGAGATTTAATCATGGCTAATCATAATGGTTGGGTTAATAAATATCTTAAGTAAAACAAAATTAGTGGACTAAGTCAATGGTTCCACAAGGTTCCACTAAGCTCCAAACCATGACTAATTTCCACCTAATTTTGATTTACTTTAAATAAATAAAACCCTTCATTATCATAAGTATGGTGTGAGTCTCATACACCCATGTTGCATGTATCAACAAGCATGACACAATAATATATATATATATATATATATATATATTAAATGTGTACAAGTGAGATAAAGAAATTCTTAAGTGAGCTAATATTAGTTAATGTAAAAATTAATATATCAAATATATAATCATACATTAAATTATTAAATCAATACTTGATTTAATAATCCGGCTATATCACATATAACCGACTAATATCTTTGGTATCAACTTATCGAAACAACATTTGATTCGATAACCCGGCTATGTCACATATAACCGACCGATATCACATATCGCGAGATTAGAATACGGTATCACATACTCGTATTAATATCGGTCCCGCACATATCACATATGTGCTCCTACTTCGTTTCGCCAGAGCCAGGAAACCTCTGTGTAGGACTCTAAAGACTTGTCAATACGTCGGCAGTAGGTGATGATCATATCAGTCACCCACAAGCCGTCAGTACTAGCTGGACGTAACGGCTACCCGGGTATTGAGTGATCAGAAGATCAACAAGAAAGCCTGCTCATACTCCTGTGAATCCAATAAGTAACACTACCGTACAGTCCGATCTCTTCGTCTGATATGTTGTATATCTAGTATAGGGGTGATAAACGTCAGACCCCAGGAACTTGATAAGTCGTGCCGATGTGAGGCTCATAACGGGTCGAGAAACTACTGATAACACTTACCAGTAAATCTTTATATCAGCCCTGGCCAGGGACTTCCTGTTACAGCCAATCGAGCACAGCGCAACATCAACCCCCAATACCGGGAGAAACGAAACCCCTCCTATTGCTCATTGCCTTCATATGATTCAGGACTGTACCTAAAAACCATCGTTTTGCACGTTCTCTTGAACGTGGTAAGGTGAAAATCAAAGCACAGTGGGAATCACATAAGACTCTATGACGATCTCGGGTTTACAGACTAACCTGTACCAGTGTCACCAGAGAACTGCTATCTGAGGATAGGTATAATACCATCTACGAGTTCTCGACGAGTCCTATTCAATGTACCCAGTCTCCACTGAGCACCCGTATACCATCTCTGATGTCAAACACCAATGGATATGGGATCATCCATCACCCATCATATGGGTCAATAAGGGTATACTCTAGTCTATTCTGGAATATCGATACCCTATTTCGATACACCCTCGACTAGGAACTATTAAAAGATAAACTTGTGGAGTACCCTGGCCCTACTAGTATGATCTCATCATAATCTTGGTAGTCAAGTACATCCTAAGGGCTTTACCAACATATGAGAGCAAGAAAGTATCACAATATAAGTGTACATGTTAAGATAAAGAGCAACCAGATAGCATATTATCATGTTGAGCAAAAAAGTCCTCTCTCTATATGTCCAAGCATCCACTATAATATACAATCATGTACAATAATGGCCTCTAGAGTATACATACAACTAACAGGAAGAAGAAGAGAGCCTAAGGAAAGAGAAAGTGTTTGTGATAATAGAATGAATACTGGCTCATTTGTGAATAATTTGAAGCATACAAATATCTCACCAAAAAATATCTCCATGCCACCTTGCATCTCACAAAATATCTAGCTAAAATATCAAGCATGCTTCATTAATTCAAAATGGTGAATCACCCCATGAGTCATAATTCATTTAAAGAAAACATACACCTAATTTCCTCCACCTCATAAATGTTTTAATCAAAATAAAACCCTAATGAGGTGTCTTCTTCTAGAAGCCATCTTGAACGAATTACAAGAATGCCCCTCATTCATATATAAATACCCGTATCCGTATTCCGAGAAACACGAATACAATGAGACGAAACTAATCAAATAATCTAATACTAGGATTCGGCTTAAACCAAAGCCTACTATATAATCCGTCCGAACATCATACGTGTACAACGTATGTGATCGAACCCTGTGTAAAACTATACGACCTCTACATCGTTTCGCCCAAAACAGGGAAGCCCTATGTATGGGACTCTAAATACTTGACAGTACGCTGGCAGTAGGTTTAACCACAAGCACGTCAGCGGTATTAGCTGCACATAACGGCTACCCAGGTATCTGTCGATAAGAAGGTCAATGAGCAAACTCATCCGAACTCCTACTAAGGCTATCTGTGACAATCTCCGTACAGTCCGGTCTGTTCTTCTAGGAGTATCGCATATCGGGCTTAGGGGGCGGTTGCCGTCAGAACCCTAATAGCGCAATAAGTCATGCCGGAGTAGAGCTTAAAATCACCCTGAAAAACTACTGGAGTACCAACCAGTAAATATCGCTTGCCCTGGCCAGGGACTTTGTGTAATGGCATTGTTCCCTTATAAAAAATAAATAATAAGTAAAAAAGCAATTGGAAAATTACCCAAATGGAGCATCACATGCCCATACGTGATGCGCTTTGAAGCTGAGATTATAGGCATTGCGCTTAACAAATAAGGCTGAAACTGAGTCTCACATGCAAGCACGTGAGCACCTGTATACAAGGTATATAGGCGCCTTCTTAAAAAACATATAATTGGCAAAAAAGAAACTCACGTGTCAGCACGTGATGCTCTTTGTTGGGCTTGACTTCGTGGAGTCACGTGCTGCACGTGAGGGTTTCTAAATGCCTTCTGAGCCGATATAATTAAATTCTAAATAAAATGATCAGAACCCTATTTTTGAAATATTTCCCCCAATCTTTCTAAACAAGAAAGATTGTGCTCTGTAAATCAGAGTACCGTTGGATCAAAGATCCAATGGTGATTAAAAATCACCAAGATACAGAATAAGGTCCATATGGGAAAATATTTTCCCAATCTTGTTAAAAACAAGAAAATGTCTTCTGTAAAACAGGAGTCCCTGGATCAAAGGTCCAACAGTGGGTAAAATCCCCGAATCAATAAAAAATCTCTCAACGAGAGATTTCCTTAACAAAAATCATCAAACTTACCTCTGCTATATAAAGGACTCGAGACTGAAGAGAGAGGAAGAGAAGAAACAGAGAGAAAAAACTCCCTGATAAGTTTAAAATTAAAGAGAATTTAATTCTCTAGAGAGAAGAAGATCTTCTCAAAAAAAAAGAAGAAAGCCTGGGTAAGAAGGAACAAAATACAGAGAACATCTTACTTCTTCTTCGCCTTCACAAGAGTTTGACTCTTTCAAAAGAACTTAGTTCTTCCTTTGGTTGAGATCTGCAGAAGCAGATCTCCTCACAAGTTGAGAATTTAATTCTCATCGGGAAGATTCTGTTATGTGGATTCAAACCTAGGGAAAAGAACTAAGTTCAAATAATTTAATTCTTACAAGAACATATAGGAATCTAATTCCTCTAATAAAACTAAGGTTTAACCCTATATAAGAATTTAATTCTTATAAAACAACGGGCTTGAAAGTCTCAAAACTCAAGATCTCCATGCACATAGAAAGATTAGCATCCTGCATGATGAAGGCATATCACGTGATCCCACGTGAGCACCCTTGATAAAACAAAAGAGAACAATTGAGATTAGGTCACGTGTCCCCACGTGACCCCCTAAAAGTTCTTAGCACTTCCAAAAGAAAAAGGGTATAAACCCAAAACAGTTACCATTTTTGGCGTCTCACGTGTCCCCACTTGACCCCCTAAAAGTGCTTAGCACTTCCAAAAGAAAAAGGGTATAAATCCAAAGACAGTTACCATTTTTGGGGCGCCTCACGTATCCCCACATGACCCCATAAAGTGCTTAGCACTTCCAAATGAAAAAAAGGGTATAAACCGAAAGACAATTACCATTTTTGGCGCCTCACGTGATCCTACGTGACCCCCCAAAAAGTGCTTAGCACTTCCAAAAGAAAAAGGGAATAAACCCAAGATAGTTCCCATTTTGGGGGCGTCTCACGTGATCCCATGTAACCCTAAATAAGGCTTAGCATTTATGAAAGGAACAAGGAAATAACGGCAAAGAAACAGCGCCAACTTTCAAGAGCATCACGTGCAACACGTGAGCAATCCCAAATTCCAGTGTTCAACACTGCTTTAGAGTCTCACGTGTCATACGTGAGCGCCTTCGACTTTCAGTGTTTAACACTGCCTTATAACATCACGTGGGAGCACGTGAGCACTAAAGGTACATTAGTGTTTAACACTATAAGGAACCAACTGCAACATTAAATTGGTTAAGTTCTTTCTGAGATTAAATCTCCAAACAAACCAAGCCTCTATGCTCAGAACTGATAACTCCTCGATTTGGAATCTGGTTCAAGGGTACATCTCTCCACACATCTGATATATGTCGTTGTAATCCTTCAACGTCTTCAAAGAGGTGGAGGGTCCCAATAACCAATAACTCTTGGCACACCCTCAAACTGATGAGCCAAAACTCCATGGACTATGATGTCCTTAAACCCAATGGACCGCAACGTCCCTAAACTAAACTCCATGGACTATGATGTTCTTAAACCCAATGGACCACAATGTCCCTAAACTAAACTACATGGACTATGATGTCCTTAAACCCAATGGACCGTAACGTCCCTAAACTAAAACCATATAGCCCAAATGCTCTTTTGTTGGATCAAAAAATGATCCTGAACCCCCGTTAAGTAGATCTTAGTCCAACATCGGATTAACGTATCCTTAACAAACATTTGAGTTGATCTTGATCTCAAATGAGGTTAACGATCCTTAAATCCAAACAAATCCAAATCTAAGAAAATACGGATTTGGACTAATCCCCGCCCTACGGACGACAACACAAATTAGTCTCCATATACAATCCACGGGCAACCAAAAATAAAACAAACACACACGACACGAAGTGAACTTCTGGAGCAGGAGAAAGTGGTTACCGCGATATGGTAACGTAATTAACTGCATGGGCTTGCGCCTACAGGGAAGAGCGTCCCCATAATCAAAAAACCCATCGCAAACGAGGGGGAATCTGACGAAATCTGCTACAACGGCCGCATCCCAGACCTCCGATACACGGTGTCATAAATCAACTTGGCATCTTCGGAGAGGTGGACGGATAAATCCAAATAGCATTTGCCCCCAAATTTAGGAAAGACGTTTGTCTTCCCGGTTTCCGGCGGTAAACAGATTCTGGCACGCCCGATGGGACCTTTTCCATTTTTCACTCCACACTTCGTGTGTCGTGTTTCGTGAACAAATCGCGGTCTGCTATGGTTGTCTGTGGATTCGAGGTACTAAGATTTGGTGTCTTGCTCCCGTGCAGAGAAAATGGCTTCCAGCTGCACCAACTGCAACAACAACTCCCGCTCTGCCCCATCTGGAGGAGTAACTTACGGGCCCCAAGCGACCTCCATCTACGTAATGATGGTGGAACATATGACACAAGCCACCATTGGATTGTTCTTCGGGACCATGCTCCCGCTAATGAGCTTCAATGCTCCAGTGCCATCACAGGAAGCTCCAAAGAAGTCGGTCTTCGATTGGCTTGCAACTACCGCGGCCCCTCTCAGCGGGTCATCCAAGTCTGCTACTTCAGTCTTCGACAGGCTGAGTCTAAGCTCAAATGGGCCCGTGAAGAGGTTCACAATACTGGAAAAGGCTATCCCAACTCCTGCTGTAGATAAAGTCATCCAAACTACTTCTCCTACTTGAAAGTAGGCCTTCGACAGGTTGACCATTCCTTCCCAATGGATGTCAGTCTTTGACAGGCTGGCGCTAATAATAGCCTCTCCTCAAAGCAGGGGGCATGACGAAGCTACTCCGATGATAAAGGTGATCCCGGCTACACGACATGCTCAACGTCGTCACTGGAGCAGAGTGAGGAAAGCTGGGGGCAATTCCCTTTCTGGACTGACCCCATCAGCTCCAGTGGTGGAAGTTGATGCTGCTGTTCCAACTGGGAACAGCTTTGCGCTCAGGAGAGTCCAACTGCCGTGTTGAAAAGGCCTCCTCCACCCGCTGAAAATATTACTAAAGCGAAGCCGGAGCAGCCCCCTCAGCGACTGTCCACAAAAATCTACAAGGTCTGGCGAAGAATCCAAGACTCTGTAATCGACAAAGACTACTCCCGCAGATCGAAGAAAATGAAGGTCCGGCAAGAGGAGGACCATCCCACCGTCATACCACGGAAAGTATCGTCTGCAACAGCTCCCTCAACTTCGGCCTCCCACAAAAAGAGAAGGTCAGAGAATCAACCACCACCGGCGACAAATTCTGAGTGTGATGGATCCAAACGCCCCAAGTCTGGGGGCATGATAGTGCACACCGTCTACATGGCTTCCGGAAAAGAGGAAAGCCGTGCTTCTGGGGGTCATCGACCACTTACGCGGTCCGTAACAAAGGCTCAAGGGCAACAACAGAAACTCCAGGAGATGCTGACAAAGATGGCCGCACTTACTGAGCAGAAAGAAAGTCCGGAAGTATCGTCGGATCAACGCCAGGAGCAGGAAACTGACGCCGAGTTCCTCCGAAGAATGCTCGAAAAGAAAGATAAAGAAGCCGCGGAACAAGCGGCTAACATAAAACAAATGGCACTCCTGTTCCAAGATATGGTGGGCATGATGATCCAGCCGGACCCTCCAGCCGAAGATCCCCAATAATCATTGAAGACAACAGAGGGGAGACATCAAACCCACTTCCGGCTTTATCAGCAGCCAGAGAGGAGACGATCTCGAAAGCTGCGCTTGATAACTACGTAGCTCAACAAATACGAGCTTATCTGGAAAGCGAAGTCACTGGCCAAGTCGTCAGAACTGGGCGACTCTATCCAAGCTGGTACAATCAAATTAAGTACCCACCGGGATATACAATCCCTATATTTCACGTGTATAAGGGGACAGGCAACCCCCATCGCCAGTTCATCGGCAGCTTAGAGCTCTCTGCGACAATACTGGAGGTGACGACAAATTTCTACTTCGCCAGTTCGTCGACAGCTTAGCGGAAACGGCATTTGAATGGTACTCGGAGCTTCTGAATGACTCCATCAAAACATTCACAGAAATGGAGCTGCTATTCACCCAACATTTCGCAAGCGCTAGCAAACGCACCCCGATCACGGCATTGATCAATGCCAGGATGAAGCCAGGAGAGACATGGGTTCAGTATGCAATTTGGTTGCGGAACCTATGGTCGAAATGCGAACAACGCATAGAAGAAGCCCCTGCTGTGGGCATTTCGTAGGGACCCTTGACCCGCAAGCGACTATATCCCAGTTTATGATGTTTTTCAAGCCGACCACTTTCCAAGCCTTGATTGACAAGCTCGCCCAAATGGACCAGATGGGCCATAGACCGCCCTCCTCGAAAACGGAGCTTCGAAATGAAAAGGGCAAAGGGAAATCGACCTTCGTCGCCAACGCTCAGCAACAGCAGAGTGATCTGAAACCAGCTGCTCGCCAAAACGATAAACAGCAAACACTCGGAGAAAAGCTTAGACGTCCTTACTCATTCCCTCGGGATAAAACGAGAAGACTGTTCGAACTGGCGGTGCGCAACAGGCATATCACTCTACTAGATCCGAGACGCCCACTGCAACCGGGCGACGTCAACAATCCCAATTAATGCCCCTACCACCGAATAATGGGCTACCCATTCGAAGATTGCTTCATCTTCAAAAACTGGATTGAGGACTAGTACAAATAGGGCATGTTCGCGTTGTTTGAAAACTGGAGGGTAAATCCGCCACAACCGCACGCTCCTTAAAAGGTGGACACGCCGGGGGCACCATGCTCATTTATAGAGGAAGCTCCGTGGAAAGTTGTCCTTTCAGCTAAGACCAAAAGAATGCTAAAGGATCTTCAAGCATGCCCGGAAATCAGGTGGAAAAGCCCACTAGAGCCCGAGATCATTGAGGGGATGTTGAAACCGCACCCAACACCGAGAATTGGTAACGATGGGCAAAACACCCAGGCCCAGTCGTCAAAGTCTTCAAAGAAGAAGAAGATGACCAAAAAGCCCGCGCAGTCTAATGACAAGCGCACGGACCTGCAAAAGCATATTGACGCGCTAGAAGATTATAACCAGAAGGTGCGAACTCCGGTCACACTCTAAGAGTTTCTCAGCCATATCCTTGAGAGCGGAGATAATGACAATGACGATGGAAACGACTCGTCAGAAGAACCCGAGGATTATGTGGCAAGTTATCACATGATCTCTCATTCACCAATAAATGATGAAGAAGATCACTCGACATCAGAAGATAATATAGAGGAGCTGGGGGCAGGATCGAGGCCAAAATCCTTGGAACCGTCGGATGAGATGATTGACATGTTGCTGAACGAAGCCCATCAGAAGAGCAAAGCTGATCAAGAGCGTTAAATGGCGATATTCGAAAGGGCCAGCATCAGTATCAAGTTAAAAAGGTCATGGTAGGGATAAGTCAAAAAGCACTCCAACCAGATCGAAGCACGCCGGCGGCAGACAAAAGCAGGATTAAGACAAGGAAATGGTTCGCTAAAGCTCTGTCGATGGAAATGAAGCTGCCACCTTTCAAAGAAAATACTCCCGAGGATGCGTACCTTGATCAAGCGGACGTTCATCCAAGCTACTGCCTGTACCATCGGAGGATTGCACATCCTACTGAAGAGTGCAATGCCTTCATGGAGTGGTGGCAAGGATACGTTGCTCACCGATAATATTTCAAGCGGATGAAACGCAAAACTCGTCAGGAGAAGAAAAACACGACAGATGAGCATAAAAGAACTGCCGGCAACTGTCACATGGTTGATACCAGGGGATTGCAAGTTCTCACCTTCGAAAGTGACTCTGATGAAGAAGTAGCCCTCGGACCTCTCTTCAAGGAATCCACCCGAGGAAAATAGGAAGAGATAAAGAATTGTGAAAACATTCAGCTGCGTAATTGTACATCACACGAAAAGAATCTCAGATCTATAAACAAGGGATCGAACAAAAAGATAAGGGGAAGGAAAAAGTCCCTGAGGATATTTCCCTCGATGATCGAGTCGTCGAAGAGCTCACAACCAAGGACCCGCTCAAGAAGAACAAGGTGGATTACAATGTCCTAGCACATCTGAGAAAGATACCCTCACAATTGAGTATCTTGGATGCCCTTCTCCCATATAAAGAGGCACGAGATTCCCTGATCAGGGCATTACAAGAGCCAGAACAGTTCCAAACTTTCCTTACCGAAGAAAAGATGAAGGACGAGCTGGAAGAAGTGCACTCAGCTGACATCACTTTCGGCGATGAAGATCTCCTCCTCGGAACGTGCGAGTACAACCGTCCCCTGTATGTCACCGGGAACTGCCATGAAATCAAGATAAGGAAGATCTTAGTTGATAACGGGTTCTCTGTCAACCTCCTAAATGTGAGGGTACTAAAAGAAATCTGTATGAGCATTCAGCACCTCGCTCGGGATAAAATCACCATCTCCGAGTTCGACTCCCAGTCATCACGAACGCTCAGGTTTGTAATACTCACGTTACGCTTTGGGTTACTCGTCACTGACATCAAATTTCATGTCACTGACATCACGCCAAGACCTGCTACAACGCTTTGCTCAGTAGGCCTTGGTTACATGAGTAAAACATCATCCCTTCTACACAACATCAGTGTATGAAGTATTTCAAAAATGGTCTCGAGTATACCGTGACGGGGGAACTAAACCCATTCTCCGTAAATGAAGTCCAAAAGTACGAAGATGCAAAGTATTTCTTACCAGACTTTGAAGACATGGAAAGATGCCATAAACCGGAGAATAAGCAAAAAGCTATCACCACTATTCCTGTCTTCGGGAGAGATACCGAGGAGGAAGAAAAGATAGTCTATTCTGGGCCGCCCCGATGCAACATGCCGGGACCATCGACCCCTATTCTGGTCTTTGGTAGTGACTCTGAAGACGAAGTCAACACAGTGTTTTCGGTCCGTCCATCAATGCAGGCCCTCACTGGAGGTGATCAGAGTCTGCAGATCACCATGGTTCCGCGGCAGCACTACAAAGAGCTTGACACGCTTGAGACATATAGTGTGCAAGAGCTACAAACATTCTACGTCCCTCCCAGGCGAAGAGGTGAAAAGGCGATCCTATTCTATCGATCCATGGAGACTAAAGTCGCAAGAGAAGTCTGGCATGGTGCCGATTTCACGCTCGACAGGCTCTAACATATCCGTCTGCCCAGATACTACGCAGAAGGATTGAAAACGTTATTAAGATGCCAAGGCGTACCCTTCAAACAAACTGCTCGACAGGCTCAGTTCTACAACAGGATTTGGAACGTCCCCGGAACTCAGCGAAAATTGCCCAACGGAAAAATGGAAACGATTGGGCTTGGATATGTCCAGTCTAAGAAACGTGAGCAATTCCATGGCCGCCATGTCATAAATGACCTCGATTAAGAAGGGGATGCCCTTTTAAAAGACGCTGACGTTGAACCAGAACGAGCTCCTGCCATAAAAACGTAGAGTCTGTCGTTTGAAGAACAGATGGACAAGCTAGTAAGGGAAGCGTGTCAAAAGGTTCAGAACGACCACAGCCGCGAAATAGCCATTTACAAGAAAGCCAAGACACAACGCCTCCTTCAACAAGCTATGGAGGATGACAATACCCTTCACCGTCAGCCTTCCATGCATTCCCAAGATAAGAAGAATGCCCGACGCAGAGACAAAAACAAGTTAAAGAATGGAAAAAATGTTCGACAGCGGCAAAACGGATCCAAAAGGCTACGCGATCGAGAAAAGGTCAGCCGAAATCCATCGCTGATGAAGAAGATGGATCGGGAATATTCCTTCCATCAAGACAAGACAAGGAAGATATTTGACCGTGTCATGAAACATCAAATGATGACACTCCCGGAGCCTCGGCACCCCGATCAAGCAAACGAAGTTCATCACCCGGATTATTTCTCCTATCACCGAGCGATAGGACATCCTCTTGAAGTCTGCTTCACCTTCAAAAACTGGGTCGAAGACCAATATCAACTCGGCATGTTCGCTCTATGCAACAGTTGGAGGGTAGCCCCACCACAGAAGCATGTTCCAAAAGAAATATATATAGTAAGAGTAGAACCAGATCAACACCGGTCTTGGAAACGATCCCGTACTTGTCACGTGATAACGCTATCGGAAGAAGGAGAGCGCGAGAATATGGATGGCCTCTCCTAGTGCTTCGAAAATGAGGATGAAGACGAGGTGATCTTAGAATTTTCACCAGCGCCAAAAGAATTGGAAGATAGGATACACACTACTGTGGATAACCTGAGGAAAATCGACTTGGGGACGGCAAACGACCCGCGGCCTACGTTCGTCAATGAGATGCTATCTAAAGAACTGGTGGTTACGCTAAAAGACTTGCTCATGCAGTATAAAGATTGCTTCGTATGGAACTATTCCGAGATGCCGGGGCTAGATCTAGAAATAGCTGTGCATAAATTGGCGATATCTCCGGATGTCAAGCCAGTCAAACAAGCACCAAGAAGAATGCGGCTAGAACTGGAAATGAGTATCAAAGTTGAAGTCAAGAAGCTAATCGACTCCGGCTTTATCCAGGAAGTTCAATACCCTGACTGGATCGCCAACATTGTCCCGGTAATGAAGAAAAATGGGACGGTGCGCATCTACGTGGACTTTCGGGGCCTCAACAAAGCCTGTCCGAAGGATGACTTTCCCGTACCGGTTACCGAGCTGATGATTGATAACACGTCCACTCATGAAGCCTTCTCCTTTATGGACGGATTATCGGGGTACAATCAAATAAAGATGCATCCCGAAGACCAGAAGCATACCACTTTCCGGACTCCTCTGGGCATATTCTGCAACAAAGTGATGCCTTTCGGTCTGAAGAACGCCAGTGCTACCTATCAGAGAGCCATGACGAATATTTTTGATGACCTCATACATGAAATCGTCGAATGCTATATCGATGACCTCGTAGTGAAAATCAAATCGTATGAGGAACACTGGGAGCATTTGAAAACAGTGTTCCAACGCCTTCGTAAGTATAACCTGAAGATGAACCTTCTGAAATGCTCATTTGGAGTCTCCTCAAGCAAATTTCTATGGTTCATCATATGACACCGGGGCATCGAAATAGATCCATCGAAGATTAAGGCGATTATGGAAATGGTCACTCCAAGAACTTTAAAACAATTGCGGTCTCTACAAGGAAAGCTCGCGTATATCCGACGGTTCATAGCCAACCTTTCTGGGAAATGTCGTCCCTACAGTCACATGATGAAGAAGGGAACCTCGCTCGTTTGGGATCCTAAATGACAGAGTGCCCTGGATGAAATCAAGCAATACCTGCAGAATCCGCCAGTACTGACCGCTTCGGTAAAGGGAAAGCCCCTCATCCTGTACACAACCGCCCTTGAAGGCTCTTTGGTCGCGCTATGGGCACAAGAGATGACCAAGGGAAGAGAGAGCTCTCTACTATTTGAGTCGAGTTCTTCTGGGGGCAGAAAACAACTACTCCCCTATCGAAAAACACTGGCTGGCGTTAATCTTCGCTATAACGAAGCTTCGGCATTATGCTTTGGCGCATGAGGTCCATCTCATATTAAAAGTGGATCCTCTCAAATATTTGATGTCAAGAGCCATACTAACGGGACGACTCACTAAATTGGCCCTACTCTGAATGGAATTCTTGATAACATACCGACCTCTCAAGGCAGTGAAAGGCCAGGCCATTGCCGACTTTCTCGCTGAGCATCTGATACCTGCCATTTTACCCCTAAATTGCGAATTGCCAGACGAGCATACGTTTGATACGATCGACGGGGATAGAGGAGGGAGTGATACCCGATGGGAACTCTACTTCGATGGGGAATCTTCCATGAAGAAGCGAAAGTACAACTCCCCCATAATCAAGTCTGGGATAGGCCTCATCTTCGTGACTCCACAAGGAGGGATAATGCGCTTTTCCCTTTCTCTAACAGAGCCAAGAACAAACAATGAAGCAGAATATGAGGCTTTGATAGCAGGTCTTTAGATCGCTGTCGACATGGGAATTGAAAACCTCCTTATATACGGAGACTCCCAGCTGGTCGTTAGTCAAGTAAACGGCGACTATCAAACGTGCAAACCAGAGTTGGTAAAGTACGACGAGAGAGTACAGCAACCGCTGACTCAAATTCCCTCCTACATTTTGGAAAACATACCGCGCGCAAAAAATGCTCTTTTGTTGGACCATAACGTCCCTAAACTAAAACCATAGAGCCCAAATGCTCTTTTGTTGGATCAAAAAATGATCCTGAACCCCCGTTAAGTAGATCTTAGTCCAACATCGGATTAACGTATCCTTAACAAACATTTGAGTCGATCTTGATCTCAAACGAGGTTAACGATCCTTAAATCCAAACAAATCCAAATCTAAGAAAATACAGATTTGGACTAATCCCCGCCGTACGGGCGACAACACAAATTAGTCTCCGTATACAATCCACGGGCAACCAAAAATAAAATAAACACACACGACATGAAGCGAACTTTTGGAGTAGGAGAAAGTAGTTACCGTGATGCGGTAACGTAATTAACTACAGGGGCTTGCGCCTGCAGGGAAGAGTGTCCCCACAATCAAAAAACCCTCGCAAACGAAGGGGAATCTGACGAAGTCTGCTACAACGGCCGCATCCGTCCAGACCTCCGATACACGGTGTCATAAATCAACTTGGCATCTTCGGAGAGGTAGACAGATAAATCCAAATAGCATCTGTCCCTAAATTCAGGCAAGACGTTTGCCTTCCCAGTTTCCGGCAGTAAATAGGCATTCCGAATCACAGCGCGACATCAACCCCCAATACCGGAAGTGATGAATCCTATCTAACCGCCACTGCCTCCAAGTTCTTCGGGACCGCACCCAACTACTATCTGTTTGCACGACTCATCTGTTAGTGTTATATGCCCAAGAGGCCATTATTGTATAGTACTAGTTTTTATATTACATTTTGGAAGCTTGGGATATATACACGGATTTATGACAGTCTTGCTCAATATGGTAGTATGCTACTTGGTTTGTATCTATCTTAATATGTGTATATATTTCTTTTAATGTATCTCTAATACATATTGATAGAGCCCTTAGGATCTTTGCTTGATTACCAGCGTTGTGATGGCAGTCACACTAGTGGAGGCTGGGTAGTCTATAAGCACATCCTTATACAGGTCCCTAGTCATAGGATTATCGAGACAGGGTATCGATACTCCAGATAAAACTAGTGTATACGCTTCTCATCCCAGCAGGGGAGATGGTCTGTCCTACAGCCATCAGTACGTCGTACTGGAGATAGTATGTAGGTGCTCATTGGGTTATGAGTTACAGTGGACGGACTCGTGGGGTACTGCTGGTTCGTACTATACCCATCGTCAGATAGCATTTCCCAGGTGATATGAGTACAGCATAGTCCGTTGACTTGACACTGCTGCTTCGCCTCAAGTGTGTTCCCACTGTTCTTAGATTACTACTCTACCACGGCTCTATTGAGTCCTGCAAATAGGTAGTAGTTGGGTGCAGTCTCGAAGCACTTGGAGGTAGTGGCGGTTAGATAGGATTCTTTTTTCCCGGTATTGGAGGTCGATGTCGCGCTGTGTTCGGAGAGCCATTACACAAAGTTCCTGGCTAGTGCAAGTGAGATTTACTGGTAGGTACACCAGTAGTTTCTCAGGGTGTTCTTTGGGCTACACTCCGACACGACTTATTGCGCTATTAGGGGTCTGACGTTTACCGGCCCTCTAGGATCGATATGCCTACTCTTAGACGAATAGGCCGAACTGTATGGAGATTGCCACTGACAGACTTAGTAGGAATTCGGATGAATTTGGTCATCGGCCTTCTTATCAACAGATACTTGGGTATCCGTTGCGTGCAGCTAGTACCGCTGACGTCCTTGTGATTAAACCCACTGCCAACATACTGTCGAGTCTTTGGAGTCCCACATAGAGGGTTTCCCTGCTTAAGGCGAAACGATGCAGAGGTCGTATGGTTTTACGACAGGGTTTGATCACATACGTGTACTTATGCGCGCATGATGTTCGGACGGATAACACTAGTGGGATTTGGTTTAAGCCGGATCCTAGTATTAGATTATTGGATTAGTTTCGTCTCATTGTATTCGTGTTTCTCGAAACACGAATACGGGTATGTATATATGGATGAGAGGGGCATTCTTGTAATTACTCAAGATTGCTATTAGAAGTAGACACCTCATTAGGGTTTTGGTTATTTACTTAATTAAAATAATTATGAGGTGGAGGAAATAATTTGTTATTTTTCATAAATGATAATTAAACCATGGCTACTTGGTTTGACTCTTGAGGCTTGGGTTGACTTAGATATTTTGTGAGATATTTTGTGGCACTAGATATTTTGTGTAAGATATTTTCTTGCCATGCTTATTGTTTCATCAAGATCCATTTTCATTTATCATAATCAAAAATGCATTCTCTTTCCTTAAGTTCACTCTCTTCTTCTTCCTCTAAACTCTTATTGTCTCATGTGTTGAGAATCCAAGAGTTAGTGAGACTTAGCTACTCAAAATCACTCTCTACTCACTCTAGGCCACTTAGCTTAGCACAAAAATTATCCTAGTTGCCTCATCTTAGAGGTTAGAGCTCAAGGTAGATACTTTCGGGTGGAACTTCAAAATGGAAAGATTTGTACAAGTTATACATTTCATCACCACTTTGTAGAAAATCGTTAAGTATGAATATGTTAGATACCTTTGACGTGGAGAAGCCGACGAGAAGGCGCCATCCACACTTACTCCAAGGAGCTCACGAAGAGGAAGTGGACAGCAAGAAGACTTGAAGGACACGATACTACGATGTATAACATTCATCCGAGTAGTTAAACCTCAAGTAGTTTGCTAGCTAGGGTTTTATGATCGATCCTTGGTTCAAGTCGGTGTTGTGAAGCCCCGTAAAAATTATATTTTTGCTATTTCCGCATCTCCGCGAACACTCGGGGTGCGTGACATCGACTTACAGTGGTATCAGAGCCTCTCATAAACCTTAGATAGCTTGTAGCGACGTTAGAAATCCGCCGTTTTGTCGCGCAAAAACTACCGACAAAAACAGTTTCCAAAAATGATGTTTTGAGTTGTTTGCACACCCCGTGGGCTCACAGTTTGAACCGAGAAGCCGTGGGGTGGAGAGTGCGCACCTCGGGGAAATCTCAGGAAGACCAACAGCCGGGCCCACCCCCTAAGACCACCACAAGGTGGCCTTGAGGGATGGTGACCTGAGAGCACCCAAGAATGGTGCTCTCGGGTCTGCCTACCCTAGGAGGCCACTTCGTGGTAGCCCCCGAGGGTGGGTACTCCCTCAAAGCCCCCCATTAGATAGTTAATTTTGGTATCTTCACCTCCGCGATGATTCGGGCAGGTTTCGAGTTCGTTTCGACTCCCGGATTGGCTTAAAACGATCGATTTTGGAACTTTAGCTCACTGGAATTTTCAAGTTTTGGAAAAATTGGTTTAGTTTGCTAATTGCGTGCGGAATTCTAATGTCGCAGTTACTTTACAAGCTTTGTGATGTGTATATGTGTTTAGAAATGTCGACTAATTGCTATACGTCGATTAGTCGGGGTTGCACATATTTGTGATGATGTTATGTTGGTTTGTGTATATGAACTTGTTGGATCGTCGTGGATGAATAGACGGGGATGTAAGATGAGTGATTTATCTTTCATTCTATGTAAATTGTAAAGTGATATAATATTATTTTGTGGGGCACATCTGGGTTGAGGTTGTAGCCACCTTGTATTATTTCTTTTACTGTTTTCTGATTCTAGGATAGACCCAAGGCGGGGTGCACAAACTACCGGGTTCTTGAAGTGCCGAGTGGCTTACTCACTTTGTTGAGGGAGGTTGCTTCACTTCAGGAATTTGGTGGGTAGTTTGCCACACTCGTAGGGGTCTAGGGTGGGGTTTGGCTATTCATCACGATCGTAGAATCTGTCTTTCGTTACAGGCTCAAACGAAACACGGAATTCATAGTATATCTAATATGTTCAGCTGTGATCTGGAATACCTATTATTGTGTGAGACGAATGTATATATCTATATATGATATCTAGTAGGCGTTGCTTATGTTTTGCATCCGCACTAGTCCAGCCCCCGCTCTGTCGTTAGTTAAGTAACTTAACGGGTGATGACAAGGCCCCGTGGCGAATGCGGATGGCATAAGTGTACGTTGTATTTTCGTTCTTTTTCTGCAATGGCAGGTTAATTGATGGGACTGCATTACATTAATGAAAAGCAAACAAACAAAAGTTGAATCGTTGGAACAATTTTAAAACCACTCGTTTTTTTCAAAACAGCAAAACTTTTAAAATGCGGAGCTTAAACCACTCCTTTTAAAATCTATCAGGTTCCTTCGATTATATCAAGTTCACTGCGTTCGCGGTTTTGCCAAAACCATTTGTAGCCCTCCGTCATTTCAGTTGGATATTCAGTAGTATTCAAGCTATATATTTTGACCTTCGCCAAGGCATAGTGATTGGTAGCAGCTGAATATTCATCTGTAGCATAGATAGATGCATTGGTTTGGGACAGTCATACTGCTATTTTGGCCTTCGTCAAGAGTATGTACGGGTGGGTTCAAATTAACCTGGACAATGACGGGTAGAACTTGACATGTGACTTATGATATGTTTTCCTTCGTCAAGGTCATAAGAGCATGGGGCAAAAAAAATCCACATCGGGAGTTTCTAAAGAAACTGAAACTTGATAGTGTTGCATACCATTTGGAGTGTGATAATTTTGGTAGGATTCCTTCAACTTTATCATACGATAATATTTGGATCCCGATCCTACTGTGAGTATATGCTACTCCTCGTGAAATTTTTTCATTTAACGATCAATGCTATAAACTAAGTAGGTGTCTAGAAAGGTGTTAGTGGGGCTACACCTTCAGGAAAAAGAGGTTATTTAATTAAGGAAGTTTGCGAAAGCTTCGTAAAACCTCCCTCGAAGTACCGACACTAGCCTGGCTGAAAGGTTAAGCAAGAATTGTACGATGAGATTAATCCTGACTAATTCTTCTTTTATGGTTTGAGGAAGGATTCGAGAAACGGTGGGAGCCATGTTGTTTAGATAAACTTAAAACTAATCTAAACTTGCAAGAGTATCATACTAAAGTGTTTCTTCTCTCTTTCTCCTAATTGCAGCGACCAAAATGACCGGCCTTAAATTACTATTAGATAAAAACATATTGACAGGGCTAAACTATAAAGATTGGCTCAGGAATGTCAAGATGGCAATCACATATGACAAATTGGGCTATAATCTTACTACTAAAGCCCCCGCCGTCGCTGGTCCAGATTCCAGCATCGCGGATAAGGAAATCCGTAAGACCTGGGAAATTGACTGCGCGAAAGCCAAGTGTCTCGTGCTGGCCACTATGGACAATGAACATCAGAGGCGGCACGAGAATATGGATCTTGAATCCATATTCCTCCATACCAAGGAATTATATGGAGAGCAATCTCGTATCGCAAGATACGAGACCTCGAATAAGCTATTTCAGGCGAGGTTGGTGATTGCTTAGAAAGAGTGTGTTTGTAGTTAACCGCAATCAATAACGGTGTCGCATGTAGCTAGACCGAGATGAGTACAGGTCGTCCTGTGGAAAACGTGGAACCTTTTACTTTTACTTTAGTTGTGTTGAGAAAGAGAGGAGGGATAAAGAATTTTTATAGAATGCTTTCTAGATCTACGTTAAATAAGAATGTAAAATATAGATCTAGATTATTTTAGAGATGTAGATAATATAATAAGAGGGCTTGTAGGGTTCGTTAGGATTTAGTAGTTATGGACGATTAATTAAAACTTACCCTTTTTATCCATTAATAGATTTAGAACTAGAACGACGGTGATGCATGTAGTTTAGGGTTTCTGGAGGGGAAAGGAATCCCACTCTTAACCCTTATCTCGACACGGAACTCCGTTCATATCTAGCCTTTACCAAAACAATCATTAATCTAATCTCTAATCGCGGTCGGAACTAGCAAAGAATTGCTTGCGCGCCCGATTAGGAAGTTAATGATTCTTTTGATAAAGTTCCTAAACTTTATAGGACTTAAAAAATGTTTGGTTATTTTCATCGTCCATTAGCCTACCCTAATCCTACGAACCCTAACAAGCGGAGAATTACTCGCGCATGTTGGGAGAAAAAGAGATGGAAAGAAATTGCATAATTAAACTACGAAAAAATAGAATAAGAAGAAGAAAGCTACCTTTATTAATCAACAATATCAAGTACACTTTGATTCCTTAGAAAATGATTACAAAAACCTAGTTTGCTTCTCGATCTCTTCTAAGGAGGTAGATGAACCGTTGATGATCAGCCTGGATGCGTGAGCCGTCTTGGACTTCGTGATCTTGTCGGCTTGATAATTTTTCCAAGAGGCTCTCGGTGCCCTTTTATAGTGCAAAGCCAGAATCTTTAGGTTGAAAACTTGGTAAAATATGTCAGAGATTCATGTCCCAAATTTTCAGCACCTAACTCCCATATCTTGCCGCGGATCCGCGGCCAAACGGGGGGTATGGCCACGGATCCGCGGCCATTTGATCTCAACTCTCCATCATTTTTCTGGGGCTCTATCTTTGGGACATGTGGCAATCCTAGGCACCTTCAGAATTCAGAAATCTTCTCTCGATTGCTTCCAGACTTTGTCTCCAAGTTTTGCTTCTTAATTTGGCAAATCTTCTTCAACAACTTGATTTGCTTGATAAATTCTGCACAACAACTTGGAAAATTCTGCACAATAATCTCAAATAATATTTAGTAGACTTAGTTCTACTAGGATTTGGTCAATAGATTTATTTGTATACATTTTCCTACCAAATACTAATTAAAATATATTAACACATGGAAAATGGTGTTTTTACACATAAACCCTCATATGTATAATATATTATAATAAAGTCCTTTTTTAATATGAAAATGGTAGAAAAAATGTAATACAAATATGCAGTTTTATCAACTGAACAAATACCCCCAAACTTATCTTTGATCGTCCCGAGCAAATTAGTTTATTCAAGAGGAGAAAAAGAAACGAGAAAACTAAGCACACTTTCGTAGGCAGACACGATTGCACTGGGCACGTGCAACAAGCCGTTAAACCTCTAGGTGTCCTTAGTAGGAGGAGTGTTGTCTCCTGAGGGTTTTCAGCGGATTACACCCACAAAATCTAATAACAAAAGAGAGATGGTGAAATTTATATATAAAGATAAGAACCATAAAAGAAAGACTTTGAAAATAAGAGTTTCCAACTACACTAGCTTTTCAGTTGTCATGAGCCCTATCTTAATGGTCATGAAAATATGTTAGAAATCACATTGTCCCTCAATAAAACATCATCTTTATTCTTCATTCCTACCTTTCGTCCAAACATTGATCATATAACCCTACGTGTGTGTAATGAATATCCCTACACCCGAAGAATTCAATTCATGCTATCATACTCTTGTCCATCTGCCTCAGTACTTTTTAATTTATGAATATTTAGATTTGCTCACACATTTTCATGCGACCGTTAATACTTATTGAGATACTAACCGACCGATTACTCATGTGCTTGCTGATTCGGTGATAATATTTTCCTCGTCTTGCACCACCTAAGGCTTAGCAGTGACTCCCAGACCAGTTGGCCTTAGGGCACTAGGTGAAGAGGAACCCTCGCTATATTTTTTTTATTGCTGGCTTGGCGATAACAAAACTAGTGTTCATTTTTCTTTTCACCATTTTTATATTTTCTTCATTTTTTTATTTCATTTCCATCATACTTTGGCTTTTAGACAAGAGCATTTCAAGGTATCCTCTACTATCCCGAGTTTCAAGACGTGTGTAAGTGCATATAGTAGGGTATCAACATTCAAATGTTTGGCTTCCAGAATAGAAACTATTTTTCAGACTTATTTTTATCCTCAGATTAGCGACTTCCTTCATCTTACTAACCCTTGGGACAACAGCTCATAACTACTTATTACTAGTTCGTTTAAGAAAACTTCTAATTTTCTTGGTTTTCTTAAACTATTCCTATCTTTTGGATGTAATTTTTCATTTTCTACTCTTTTGTTATCAAAAAAAAAATTGCTTATATATAGTATAATGCAAAGTATGTGTAAATAAGCACAAACCTCCCCCAAACTTGTTTTCAACAATGTCCTCACTGTTGCTATCTGCTGGATCACAAAAAGCTGTAAGCTTGGAAGGACATTATTAATGGGGGCAAGAATATATGAAAGTGAAAATGCTCCCCCAAACTTATTTTTGGCTCACAAATTTGAGGACAAAAGTTATGTTCAAGAGCCAAAAATATACCCCCCTGAAACATGAGTTAGACAATACGAAGCATTTTAAGAGGGGGTGAGTCATTTGGTCAAAGTAAGACTTTACAAAGACCAAAAGTTAACACCAACCATTCAAAGATTTTATCAGTATAGCGTATAGGTTGGTGGAAGAATGTGTTGTATCGATTCAAGAAAAAGTGGGGAAGGGATAAGAGGTGGTCTGGAAAGGGTTTGAAATTAGAGAAAAGAAAGAATGAGGATGAATGCGAATGATTAGGAAGAAGGAATGGTGACGGTTCAACCTCTATAGGTGGAGATTGATCAATCACAAAATCCGTATTGTTTAAAAATTCAAGTTCGTCAGCAAAAAGTTCTTCAAAACTTTTATCAATGGTGTGATTGAACATTTTGCTGTCAAAAAGTTTTGTGCCAGAATTTATCCAACTTGATTGATAAAAAATTATTGAGGTAGAGGACTCGAAAAACTTATCTACCTCATTTTCAAAATTATCCAAATCAAGTTGAATTTCTGGTATTATTGAACTTGAATTAACAAACTGTGATTTATCAAAACTCACAGAAACTATAGGAACAGAAGAAGAACCGGAGAAAGTAGAAGGTGAAATGGGTAAACAAATTGGTATGCCGAGTGTTGCTGAACCAGATGTGGAAGATGGAGGCTGTATTTCGGTCAGATCTTCGGGTATACCATTATCATCAACTTCAAGACATATTTGGGGTTCGGGAAGAATTAAAGGCTCACGATGATGACCACAAGGAAGTGAAAGGATTTGATGAATTGGTCGGACAAATTCATCCAAAATTTTGGGTTCATCAATCAATATATCCCCAACATCAATCACCTCATTCAAGTGAAGGTTAAAATTCTCAAACACCTCATCAAAAGTATGGTTTTCAATCAGTTTTGGTTCAAGAGTGGAGGTGTAGAGATCACAAGGGTTGGGTATGGTTTCACTTGAAATGGACCCTTCACAGTCGGGTAAATCAAACACTACAAAGTCACACAACTTATCAGTCATTCTATTTGGTGTACTTGATGAATCTATGAAACTGGAGTTGTGGATTTCAGTTTGGAATGGGGAGGTTTGATTAGGAAGGGTGTATAATTCTGTCTCTCTACCCAAATTCTCATTTTGTCCGATGCCCCTATTATATACTGAAAAATCTTGGGCTGGTTCGGAACTCGTTGCCCTTTCATATTTAGCCATGCTTTCCTTCCATTCCTCTCTAATGCGGTTCATCATCACTATACCTTCTTCTAATTTCCGCTCAAGACTAGACTTTGGTTGATAAGGGGTTTCAGTATAAGATTGAAATTCCTGTGGATAATTAAAACTCCCAAATGACTGATTAGAAGAACTGTCTAGAGAAGGTGGAAAAGTCAGATTGGATTGATAGGAATAGAATGGTTGCGAAAATTGGGTAGGAGTAGGATCAATATTATGATAAGAAGAATATTGATATGGGTTGGTCGGTTGGCTATCAAACTCTTCTTTGGAAAGTGGAGGTGATGGTTGATATTGGTCCGGGTTGAAACTTTGGCCTCTAACCCTACCTATGTGCTCAGCAATGGACATTTGTCTAGGGGCTTCCTCACTCTGGGTATCAACTGAAACAGGTGTAGGATTAGGATACGGTTGATAAGACCTAGACTGAGGTGGCCAACTGTTTCTTCCTGCTTGTTCTATATGATCTCTTAAGGACATGGAAGAGCCGGACGGTATACCGAAGGGATTTCGAAAACAAGAGTTATCTGGTTGTGGACAGCAAAGCTCGACAAGTGTTCTTCTGTTTAGGTCACCCATTATAAGAAGAGAAGAAGGGGGAAGAGGTAAAAAGGGAAGAAAATAATTGGTTTGTTTTAAAAAATGACGGATTTAGACAAATCACACAAAAATGCACAAACAACCCTAGAACTAAGGTTACCTAGGTCCAGTCTCTAGACCGCTCCTAGACTTCCAAAAGACAAGCCGCAGGATAAATTCTCTACCGCCTCCGTACTACCCTTGTAACCAGGTAAGTGCCAGGTAAGTGGGAAGGAACCACAGTAGTGGGCCTAATTAAAAACCACTAGCCTTTGACACACTTGCCTAGGCACTACAAAAGTAATGCGGATAAACGATAGATTACCCACGACCTTCCTCTGTCCTTATTGAGCGCGACAGTCCTTAGAGTCTGGTCTAGATATTTTTTAAATTAATGAAGGGTTGATCTAGATGCTCGGTTTGTGATTTGTGGGGCTTAGGAAGGGTGATGAAATCCCCACCTAATCTGGATTTTGGTCTTGCCCCTTAAAAATCCGTATTAAAATTTGCAAAAACAAACCGCAAAACAAAACTTTGCAAAAAGATTTTTGAGCGGCGATATTTTGCAAAGAATCCTGCAGAAAAGATATTTTATTGGATTTTAGAGGAGAGAGAAAGAGGTTAGAATCTTACCAGAGAAGTTTTGAGCCCTAGATCCTCTAGCTGGCCGCGCTTCCGCCGCCGATGTGCACTTTCGGCCACGGTTTCGCCGCAAGAAGAATGGATCATTTGATGAAATTTCCTACGTGGCCTTCTGTACTCCTCTGGATCTCGATGAATGTCTTTGTCTCTCTGTATCCTTAAGTATGTAACTCCAGATTCCCTCGCAAAATTCACACAATAATCGTTAAATATACAATTTGCAGTTTTGTTTTATTTATGATATTGATCGTATAAGAATTCAACACAAATAGTAAGAATAAAAAATTACGCACGTATCCCCGGCAACGGCGCCATTTGATTGCTTAGAAAGAGTGTGTTTGTAGTTAACCGCAATCAATAACGATGTCGCGTGTAGCTAGACCGAGATGAGTACGGGTCGTCCTCTGGGAAACGTGGAACCTTTTACTTTTACTTTAGATATGTTGAGAAAGAGAGGAGGGATAAAGAATTTTTATAGAATGGTTTCTAGATCTACGTTAAACAAGAATGTAAAATATAGATCTAGATTATTTTAAAGATGTAGATAATATAATAAGAGAGCTTGTAGGGTTCGTTAGGATTTAGTAGTTATGGACGATTAATTAAAAGTTACCCTTTTTATCCATTAATAGATTTAGAACTAGAACGACGGTGATGCGTGTAGATTAGGATTTCTGGAGGGAAAAGGAATCCCACTCTTAACCCTTATCTCGACACGGAAGTCCGTTCATATCTAGCCTTTACCAAAACAATCATTAATCTAATCTCTAATCGCGGTCGGAACTAGCAAAGAATTGCTTGCGCGCCCGATTAGGAAGTTAATGATTCTTTTGATAAAGTTCCTAAACTTTATAGGACTTAAAAAGGGTTTGGTTATTTTCATCGTCCATTAGCCTACCCTAATCCTACGAACCCTAACAAGCGGAGAATTACTCGCGCATGTTGGGAGAAAAAGAGATGGAAAGAAATTGCATAATTAAACTACGAAGAAATAGAATAAGAAGAAGAAAGCTACCTTTATTAATCAACAATATCAAGTACACTTTAATTCCTTAGAAAATGATTACAAAAACCTAGTTTGTTTCTCGATCTTTTCTAAGGAGGTAGATGAATCGTTGATGATCAGCCTGGATGTGTGAGCCGTCTTGGACTTCGTGATCTCGTCGGCTTGATAACTTTTCCAAGAGGCTCTCGGTGCCCTTTTATAGTGCAAAGCCAGAATCTTTAGGTTGAAAACTTGGTAAAATATGTCAGAGATTCATGTCCTAAATTTTCAGCACCTAACTCCCATATCTTGCCGTGGATCCGCGGCCAAAGGGGGGGTATGGCCGCGGATCCGCGGCCATTTGATCTCAACTCTCCATCATTTTTCTGGGGCTCTATCTTTGGGACATGTGGCAATCCTAGGCACCTTCAGAATTCAGAAATCTTCTCTCGGTTGCTTCCAGACTTGGTCTCCAAGTTTTGCTTCTTAATTTGGCAAGTCTTCTTCAACAACTTGATTTGCTTGATAAATTCTGCACAACAACTTAGAAAATTCTGCACAATAATCTCAAATAATATTTAGTAGACTTAGTTCTACTAGGATTTGGTCAATAGATTTATTTGCATACATTTTCCTACCAAATACTAATTAAAATATATTAACACATGGAAAATGGTGTTTTTACACATAAACCCTCATATATATAATATATTATAATAAAGTCCTTTTTTAATATGAAAATGGTAGGAAAAATGTAATACAAATGTGCAGTTTTATCAACTGAACAGTTGGCTATTGGGTCATCTGTAGGGGAACACGTCCTTAAGATGATCGGCTATATTGAGGAGCTCACGGATCTAGGGACCACGTTGGAGAACGAGCTGTATACACACTTGATTCTACAGTCCCTCCCTTCCACCTACGCCCAGTTTATCTTGAATTTTAATATTCAAGGTAAAGAAGATGAACTTCCGGAACTCCTCAACATGTTGAGCAGTGCTGAGGGCATCCTGAAGAAATCCAGAGAAACACCCGCTCTGCTTGTTGGTGGAGCTTCCCCTTCTAGATCCAAGGCGAAAACCAAGGGAAAGAAGAAGAAGGCCCTTACCAAGACGAAAGGTGGTGTTAATAAAGTGGAAGCGAAGGACAGGGCAAAAGTGGCGGGGCCGACAGTAGGGAAGGAAGAATGCTTTTACTGTCATAAGAAAGGCCATTAGAAGAAGGATTGCAAGGCCTGGAGAGCCATGAACCAGGACTCGAAGCAAGTTGTGGCTTCGTCTGCAGGTGTGTTTGTAATTGAGAACTGTCTGTCAATCAACTCTACTTCCTGGGTATTGGATACTGGATCAGGATCTCATATCTGTAATTCTTTGCAGGCACTGAGAAGCCGTAAAGTTCTGAAGACCGGTGATATGACCCTCAGGGTTGCTAACGGAGTGAGCGTTGATGCTATGTCCGTAGGGGAATATCACTTAGGGTTGACAAGTGGACATATTTTGATTTTACGCAACTGTTTTTGTATACCTAGTTTGACTTGTAATATCATTTATGTATCTTTGTTATCTAAAAAAGGTTATGATTTTACGTTTGTAAGCGATGTCGTAAACATCCACTTTAATCATGGTATGATTGGGTCGGGTACACTAAACAATGGTATATATGTATTAAACCAACTACAAATTTTCAATGTCCAAAACACACATAAAAGAAAGACTCCAGAATTAAATCAAGTTTTCTTATTGCATTGTAGACTGGGTCACATCAACGAAACAAGGTTGACCAAGTTACATAAAGAAGGATATTTGGATCCGTTCGAATATCAATCTTATGCAACTTGTCAATCATGTCTCAAAGGAAAAATGACAAAGACTCCGTTCACTGGACACAGAGTAAGAGCGAGCGAGCTCTTGGGACTCATACACGGCGACGTGTGTGGTCTAATGTCTACACATGCAAGAAGTGGTTATTCCTATTTCATTAATTTTACGGATGATTTCTCTAGATATGGACATGTCTTCTTGATGAAACATAAATCCGAGGCCTTTGAGAAATTCCGAGAATATAAGAATGGAGTGGAAAAACAAACGGGCAAAAGTATCAAGACACTGAAATCTGATCGAGGTGGTGAATACTTGAGTGCCGAGTTCCTCGATTACCTAAAAGAGAATGGAATTCTCTCTCAGTTTACTCCTCCATACACACCATAACACAACGGTGTATCGGAGAGACAAAACCGAACCTTATTGGATATCGTATGTTCCATGATGAGTAACGCTGAGTTACCGCGATCATTCTGGGGCTATGCACTAGAATCGGCTGCATATCTTTCGAACAAGGTTCCTACCAAGACTGCGCCTACCACACCATATCATATGTGCAGTGGGAAGAAACCCTATCTTCAGTATCTGAAAATATGGAGATGTCCAGCTTTTGTTAACAGCATGTGGACAAACTTGAGGCATGCTCAGTACTATGTAAGTTTGTGGGATACCCAAAGAACTCCAGGAGGTATCTTTTCTATTACGCAGAGAAACAAAAGGTTTTTGTTTCTCGCCATGCCCACTTTTTGGAACATCAATTTTTAGAAAAAGAAACTAGTGGGAGCGCAATAGAACCGGAAGAAATTCCAGAACCTAAAAGCTTGGTGGAACCAGAAGTTTCAAAAGAACAGGACATTCCCGCGCCACTCCGCAGGAGTAGTAGGCTGTCTCATCCACCCGAAAGATATTACGATTTTCTCATAGACGGGGATAGAGAAGATTGCATCATTGATAATGATGAGCCAACTAACTTCCAGCGAGCCATTCAGAGCACAGACTCGGTAAAATGGCTGGATGTAATGCGGACCGAGATGGAGTCCATGTACACCAACAAGGTATGGACTTTGGACATTGCTCCAGAAAGGGTAAAACCCGTAGGCTGCAAATGGATCTTCAGAAAGAAGATTGGTGTAGATGGACAGGTTGAAACCTATAAGGCTAGAATTGTTGCAAAAGGATTTCATCAAAGACCTGGTTTGGACTATGATGAAACCTTTTCTCCAGTGGCTATGCTCAAATCCATTCGGATCCTTCTTTCCATTGCTGGCTTCCATGATTATGAGATTTGGCAGATGGACGTAAAGACCGCTTTTCTAAATGGAAATTTGGAAGAGTGCGCCTATATAGACCAGCCAGAGGGTTCCATTCAGTATGGGAGCAGCGGGAAAGTGTGCAAGTTGCTTAAATCCATTTATGGATTGAAGCAGGTATCACGGAGTTGGAACATCTGTTTTGATGAGACAGTCAAAGAATTTGACTTTATCAAAAATCCAGATGAACCATGCATCTATAGTAAGATTGTAGAGAGAACTGTAGTATTCCTCGTCTTGTACGTGGATGACATTCTCTTGATAAGAAATGACATTCCTATGCTACAATCTGTCAAAGGATTCTTGTCACAAAGGTTCTCCATAAAAGACCAGGGTGATGCCTCTTACATTCTGGGGATCCAGATCTATCGTGATAGATCGAAGAGATTGTTGGGACTTTCACAGTCCAGGTATATCGACACCATACTGAAGAGATTCAGTATGGAAGATTCAAAGTGCGGTAATTTACCGGCTTGTCACGGAATCACCCTCTCCAAAGTGATGTCTCCCAAGACCGATTTGGAAAGGGTTCGCATGTTTATTATACCCTACGCTTCTGCGGTAGGCTCTATAATGTATGCGATATTGTGTACCAGACCAGATGTTGCTTATGCACTAAGCGTAGTAAGCCGGTATCAGTCAAACCCTGGGGAGAAGCACTGGATAGCAGTAAAGAACATTCTTAAGTACCCGAGAAGGACTAAGGAGATGTTCTTGGTGTACGGTGGAAGAGACCTCTAGATTGGGGACTTTGTTAACTCCAGCTTCCAGAGTGATAAGGATGACTCCAAGTCCATGTCGGGTTATGTCTTTATCCTCAATGGAGGGGCGGTATGTTGGAAGAGTTCCAAACAGGACACCATTGCTAACTCGAAGATGGAAGTGGAGTATATCAGAGCTTGTGATGAAGCCGTCTGGATGAGGAAGTTCTTAACGGAACTTCAGGTGGTTCCATCCATTATTGATCCAGTACCTCTGTATTGTGACAACAACGGAGCTATAGCTTTAGCAAAGGAACCCAGGTCCCATCAGAAGTCCAGATACATCTTGAGGTGGTATCACCTGATCAGGGAGATCGTGGATCGCCAGGAGATCGTGATGCGGAGAGTTGCTACGGAGAGCAACGTGCAGATCTATTCACAAAGGCCATCCCTCAGACGCAGTTCAAGAGGCTATTCGAGATGATAGGTCTGCGATATGCCAGCACATGGCCTTAGTACAAGTGGGAGATTGTTAGTGTTATATGCCCCAGAGGCCATTATTGTATAGTACTAGTTTGTATATTACATTTTGGAAGCTTGGGATATATACATGCATTTATGACAGTCTTGCGTAATATGGTAGTATGCTACTTGGTTTATATCTATCTTAATATATGTATATGTTTCGTTTAACATATCATTAATACATATTGATAGAGACCTTAGGATCTTTGCTTGACTACCAGCGTTGTGATGGCAGTCACACTAGTGGGGGCTGGGTAGTCTATAAGCACATCTTTATACAGGTCCCTAGTTGTAGGATTATCCAGACAGGGTATCGATACTCTAGAGTAGACTAGTGTATACGCTTCTCATCCAGCAGGGGAGATGGTCTGTCCCACAGCCATTAGTATGTTATACTGGAGATAGTATGCAGGTGCTCATTGGGTTATGAGTTACACTGGACGGACTCATGGGGTACTGCTGGTTGGTACCATACCTATCGCCAAGCAGCAGTTCCCAGGTGACATGAGTACAGCATAGTCCGTTGACTTGATACTGCTGCTTCGCCTCAAGTGTGTTCCCACTGTTCTTAGATTACTACCCTACCACGGCTCTATTGAGTCGTGCAAACAGGTAGTTTTTGGGTGCAGTCCCGAAGCACTTGGAGGCAGTGGCGGTTAGATAGGATTCGTCTTTCCCGGTATTGGGGGTCGATGTCTTGCTTTGTTCGGAGAGCCATTACACAAAATCCCTGACCAGGGAAAGCGAGATTTACTGGTAAGTGCACCAATAGTTTCTTAGGGTGTTTTTTGGGCTACACTCCGACACGACTTATTGAGCTATTAGGGGTCTGACGTTTACCGGCCCCCTAGGCCCGATATGCGATACTCTTAGACGAATAGACCAGACTGTACGTAGATTGCCACTGACAGACTCAGTAGGAGTTCGGATGAGTTTGCTTGTCAGCCTTCTTTTCGATAGATATCTGGGTAGCCGTTACGTGCAGCTAGTACCGCTGACGTGCTTATGGTTAAACCCACTACCATCGTACTGTCGAGTCTTTAGAGTCCTACACATAAGGTTTCCCTGCTTTGGGTGAAACAATGTAGAGGTCGTATGGTTTTACGACAGGTTTCGATCACATACGTGTACTTGTGTACGCAAGATGTTCGGGCGGATAATACTAGTGGGTTTGGTTTAAGCTGGATCCTAATATTAGATTATTGGATTAGTTTTGTCTCATTGTATTCGTGTTTCTCGAAACACGGATACGGGTATGTATATACGGATGAGAGGTGCATTCTTGTAATTACTCAAGATTTCTATTAGAAGTAGACACCTCATTAGGGTTTTGGTTATTTACTTAATTAAAACAATTATGAAGTGGAGGAAATAATTTGTTATTTTTCATAAATGATAATTTAACTATGGCTACTTGGTTTGACTCTTGAGGTTTGGGTTGACTTAGATATTTTGTGGCACTTGATATTTTGTGTGAGATATTTTCTTGCCATGTTTATTGTCTCATCAAGAGCCATTTTCATTTATCGTTATCAAAAATACATTCTCTTTCCTCAAGTTCACTCTCTTCTTCTTCCTCTTAACTCTTATTATCTCATGTGTTAAGAATCCAAGAGTTAGTGAGACTTAGCTACCCAAAATCACTCTCTACTCACTCTAGGCTACTTAGTTTAGCACACCAAGTATTCCAGTTGCCTCATCTTAGAGGTTAGAGCTCAAGGTAGATACTCTCGGGTGGATCTTCTTTGATGTGGAGAAGCCGACAAGGAGGCGCCATCCACACTTACTCCAAGGAGCTCACGAAGAGGAAGAGGACATCAATAAGACTTGAAGGACAGGATACTATGAGGTATAACATTCATCCGAGTAGTTAATCCTCAAGTAGTTTGCTAATTAGGGTTTTATGATCAATCCTTGGTTCAAGTCGGTGTTGCGAAGCCCATAAAAATTATTTTTTTGATATTTCCGCCTCCCCGCTAACATGCGGGGTGCGCGACATCGACTTAGATCTTCAAAGCCGTGGTAGGGTAGTAATCAAAGAACAGTGGGAACACACTTGAGGCGAAGTAGCAGTGTCAAGTCAACGGACTATGCTGTACTCATGTCACCAGGGAACTGCTACCTGACGATAGGTATAGTACCAACCAACAGTTCCCCACGAGTCCATCTAGTGTAACTCATAACCCAATGAGAACCTGCATACTATCTCCAGTACGATGTACTAATGGCTGTGGAATAGACCATATCCCCTATTGGGATGAGAAGCGTATACACTAGTCTACTCTGGAGTATCAATACCCTGTCTCGATAATCCTACGACTAGGGACCTGTATAAGGATATGCTTATAGACTACCTAGCCCCCACTAGTGTGACTGCCATCACAATGCTGGTAGTCAAGCAAAGATCCTAAGGGCTCTACCAATATGTATTAGAGATACGCTAAAAGAAACATATGCACATATTAATATAGAAACAACCCAAGCAGTATACTACCATATTGAGTAAGACTGTCATAAACTCTGTGTATATCCCAAGCTTCCAAAATATAATATACAAACTAGTACTATACAATAATGGCCTTTAGGGCATATAACACTAACAATTCCAACAAAGCGCCGTGGAACCGCGGCCTAAACCCCATTTTGGCCGCCGTTCCGCCTCAAGTTTTTGGTACCATGGGATCGTCTTTCTTGTGTTGCTCCATTGTCATATTTGTCACTTTCTGGGTGTCTTCAATGATGCTCAAGTTGTTGAGGTCTCTATGATTTGTGGGTGTTTGATAAATTGATCAAAATGTTTAACGTCGTCTAGATTATGATGATATGTGATACAATATTTGGAATCCACAATAATTAGTTTTGTGAAAACTAGTCAGTGTATTGTAAAACTAGAATTTTAGTCTCTAATGATCGATTGCCACGGAGTTTTGATTCGGATCAAAACTCCATCGCAATCTCATACAGTACGCGAACACTCGCCGGGAAACACTACTAGATAGCTACACCCCATAGCCCCGACCAAGTGACTCTAGAAGAACCTCGTTGCCAAAAGCATCCACTCGGGTGCTTGTGGCCACGGTGTTCCGTCTAAGTGCACTTCGTCGACGGCATCGAGGGTGTGGCTATCTAATAAAGTTCCCGACGAGCATTCGATCATACATTCGGGAGTCTTGTTGAATTACCCGACTGGTTATTAAAAAGTGTTTTTAATTTGAGACTAAAAAGCAGGGTTTATTAAGCTAGGCATGAAATTTGGAATATGTGATATTCTGGGTTTATGATGTCTATGGAATTTGCGGGTTCTAATTATTATAGTTTTCATTTTTTTCTGCGACCGTAAGTGTAATATGTGGTATATCCCTGATCTCGTTGCTATATGTCAACGACATTCAGGATACGCATATTTACTTACGTTGATGACATGTGATATTTATGTGTTGCTATGATATATTATATCGTCGTGCTTGAATAGCCGGAGGTTTTTACGTGAGATGGGAGTTTTTGGATTTTCATTCATGTAATAAATTGTCTGTAATATTCTTTTATTAGGAAACTTTCGAGTTGAAGATGATGTCACTATTGATTTATATTATTTACTTTTCCACATTAGGATAGACCCAAGGCGGGGAGCATAAGTAACCGGGTTCTAGAGTCCAGTGAGAGGCCATCTCTAGGAGTCGAGACTAGGTCTCCTAACTCTAGAATTGGCAGAGTTGCTTGTCGCTCTCGTATGGGTCTAGGAATGTGGGTTTGGCTATTCATCATGATCGTGGAATCCGTGTTTTCATTACTGGCTTAATTTAAAACACGGACCTCTTAGTATATCTAATGTTTCATATGTTTGCTTCTGCTGCTTATAGTTCTGTGATGTGATCATATAAACTGCATGAAACAAATGCTATATCTATATGATATATATAATAAACATTGCTTATGTTTTACACCCGCGCTAGTCCAACCCCCGCTCTGCCGTTAGTTAAGTAACCTAACGGTGCATGACGGGGCCTATGGCGAATGCGGATGACATAAGCGTACATTCTATTTTCGTTTCTCCTGTGATGTTTAGGAAAAATAAAAGATGGGACATCATTAATGAGATTAATGAAGATAAAAGAAGCCTAAAGATGTTGTAGAATCAAAAATTTTCAAAAAAGAAGCTCTAGTTCTTGCTTTGCATAGTGGTATTCCATGATAAATATCCAGCACCTCATTCGATAAGGAAAGAGCCGAGATCCCTTCACCGGGAGTGACCTCTTTAGCAAAACTAGAAAATGCTACAACCCACTCAGTTTGCTTTGATAGCTTCTTTAGTTCTTGCTTTGCATAGTGGTATTCCTTGATGAATATCCAGCACTCATTCGATGAGGAAAGAGCCGAGATCTCTTCACCGGGAGTGACCTCTTTAGCAAAACTAGTAAATGCCACAACCCACTCGGTTTGTTTTGAAAACTACTCAATTTTAAAAGCAGAGCTTAAACCACTTCTTTTCAAATCACCTGATTCTACAACGATATCAAGTTCATTACGCTAAAGGTTTTCCTCAAAACCAGTCATAGCCGTCCGTCGTTTAAGATAAGGACTATTTAGTATTCGTGCTGCATTTGTTGACCTTGTCAAGGCATAATGTGTTGTAGCTGATTAGTTCTTATCTGTCGCATATGATGCGATTGGATTAGGGTAGTCGTACGGCCTTGTTGACCTTGTCAAAAGTCGTGCGGGTGGGTTTAATTCAATCACGAAACGAACGGGTTGAACTTGACTTGCGGTTTATGGTTTGTTGACCTTGTCAAGGTCATAAACTGCTTGGGGTAAAAACAGATATCGGGAATTTAAAAGTGTTGAAATTTGCAATGAGATTGCATACCTTCTATATGATAGTTGGATTCCGATACCCACTGCGAGTAAGTGTTACTCCTGGGAGAGTTTTCCACTTTACAATTAGCTGATCCAGTAGGTGTCTAAGAAATGTATTAACGGGGTTATGCCCCTGCGGAAACGAGTTTATTTAATTAGTTCCATGCGAATGCATGGGGAGACTTCCTCGGAGTACCAATAGCTGCCTGGCTGACCGATTGGCAAACTTGTAGGGTGTAATTAATCCCGGCTAATCTTACCTTTTAAGGTTTAAAGGAAGATTTGATAAAAACAGTGGGAGCCATCCTGATTAGATAAGATAATAACCAATCTAATCTTGCAAAGAGCGCATGCTAAAGTGTTTTCAACACTCTCTCTCCCGGTACTGACCATGACACGCCTTAATCAAGATGATAATATGGATGTATTAACTGAACCCATTGATTATACTAGGCCAGGGAACGTTGGTTCCGCTCTATCTTATGACTGTAATAAGTCTGAGCAAGGAATAGGGGAATACTAGGATTCCCACGCAACACAAACGAAAAAAGAGAAAGTTGATGCATCTTCTTCGGGTGTGTTCGTTACCGAGAACTGTTTCTCAGTATGCTCTACATCCTGGGTATTGGATACCAGATTAGAATCCCACATTTTTAATTTGTTACATGGGTTAAGGAGAGGTAGAGAACTGGGAAAGGGTGATATGTCTCTGAAAGTAGGGAATGGAGCAATTGTTGCATCCAAAGCGGTTGGCGAATATCACCTATTATTATCAAATAGTAATACATTGATTCTGAACGACTGCTATTTTGTACCAAACATGATGTGCAATATTATATCAGTTTCTTTATTACATAGAGAAGGATATAACTTTGTATTGGAGGATAACGTTATGAACATTTTCCTAAATCAAGTGTTGATTAGGTTTGGTACGTTGTGTAACGGTATATACGTACTATATCAAACTACAGTTCTAAACATACAAAACACACACAAGAGAAAAAGATCAGAAATGAATGAAGTCTTCTTGTGGTATTGTAGACTAGGTCATATCAATGTGACAAGACTAGTTAAGTTACATAAAAATGGATATTTGAATCAGTTCGAATTTACATCTTATGAAACTTGCGAGTCATGTCTCAAAAGCAAGATGACCAAAACTCCGTTTACCGGACACGGAGAAAGAGCTACTGAACTCTCGGGACTGATACATAGTGATGTATGTGGTCATATGACTACACATGCCAGGAATGGTTTCTCGTACTTCATTACATTCACCGATGATCTCTCAAGATTCGGACATATGTTCCTGTTGAAACACAATCTGAAGATTTTGAGAAATTCAAGAAATATAAGAACGAAGTTGAGAACCAGACGGGTAAAAGTATTAAAATCCTTCGATCTGATCGGAGATGAGAATACTTGAGCATGAAATTCAGAGACTATCTAAAAGAGAATAGGATTTTCTCTCAGCTTACTCCTCCATATACTCCACAGCACATCGGTGTATCAGAGCGGAAGAATCGTACCCTATAGATATGGGCACTCTATGATGAGTAATGCTGAGTTACCTATTTTCTTTTGGAGTTATACACTTGAGACAGCTGCATACCTATTGAATCAAGTTCCCTCAAAATCTGTGCCTAAAACACCATATGAGATATGGAGTGGAAATAGACCATATCTTAAACGAGTTAAGATATGGGGTTGTACGGCCTATGTCAAAAAGAAAAATCCGGACAAAATCGAGGCAAGGTCATTTCTATGCAAGTTTGTAGGATATCCAAAGAATTTGCATGGATATCTTTTCTACCACTGTAAGGAACAAAAGGTGTTTGAATTTCTTGTGAAAGAAATTAGTGGTAATGAGGTAGAACTGGGAGAGGTTCCAGCTACATAAACTACAACTGATGATTTGATAGAACCGGAGGATCCAATAGTCTCTGACGAATCTCAGTCACTCCGCAGATCTAGTAGGGTTCCTCATCCACCTGAGAGATACTACAGTTTTCTTATAGACGGTGGGAGCGAGGATTGCATCATGGAAGATGATGACCCAACTAGTTTTGAGCAGGCCATCACAAGTGGGGACTCTGTGAAATGGCTAGATACTATGCGATCTGAGATGGAATCCATGTACACCAACAAAGTATGGACTTTGGATGTTGCTCCTGAAGGGGTAAAACCCATCGGGAGAAAGTGGATCTTTAAGAAGAAAATTGGTGTAGATGGAAAGGTTGAGACCTTCAAAGCTAGACTTATAGCAAAAAGTTTTTGTCAACGACCAGGTGTCGACTATGATGAAACCTTTTCTCCAGTGGCTATGCTTAAGTCCATCAGGATCCTACTTGCCATTGCTGCATACCATGATTACGAAATCTGGCAGATGGACGTCAAGACCGCTTTTCTAAATGGTGATTTAGAAGAGAGCGTGTACATGACACAGCCTGAGGGCTTCGTAGACTATGAGAGCAGCGAAAAGGTGTGCAAGATGCTTAAATCCATCTACAGATTAAAGCAGGTGTCGTGGAGCTGGAACATCTATTTTGATGAAGCGATCAAAGAGTTTGACTTCATCAAGAACATAGATGAACTATGTATATACAAAAAGGTAGTAGAGAGTAAGGCTGTCTTCCTCGTATTGTACGTGGATGACATACTTTTGATAGGAAATGGTGTTCTTATACTACACTCGGTCAAGCTCTTCTTATCATATAAGTTCTTCATGAAAGATCTGGGTGATGCTTCCTACATCCTGGGGATTAAGATCTATAGAGATAGATCTAAAAGGATGTTAGGATTGTCCCAATCCAGGTACATAGACACCATACTAAAGGGGTTTAGTATGGAAGATTCTAAGTGTGATAATTTACCCGCTTGTTCAGGAATCACTCTCTCCAGAGAGATGTCTCCTAAGACTGATTTGGAGAGGGCTCGCGTGATAGTGATACCCTATGCTTCTGTAGTTGGGTCTATCATGTATGCGATATTATGTACCAGACCAGATGTAGCTTATGCACTAGGTGTAGTGAGTAGGTATCAATCAGATCCTGGGGAAAAGCACTGGACAGCTGTGAATAACATTCTTATGTACTTGAGAAGGACTAAAAAAATATTCTTGGTGTATGGTAACGGTGAACTCCAAGTGGAGTCCTTTACCGATCCGCTGGGAGTTTCCATTATATGAGGAAGTCTTTGATTCCCATATCGATAGCGATCTCTAGGCCTGCTATCAAAGCTTCGTATTCAGCCTCGTTATTAGTCCTCGGCTCTGTTAAGGAGAGGGCATGACGCAATATCCCTCCTTACGGAGTCACGAAGATAAGGCCCACCTCGGCTTTGATTATAAGGGTGTTTTGCTTTCGCCGCTTCATGGAAGATGCTCCATCAAAGTAGAGTTCCTATTGGGAATCATTTTCTTCTTCAATTACATCGAACGCGTGTTCGTCTGGCAACTCACAATTTAAGGGGTGTCGGCTGGTATCGGATGCTCCGTTAGAAAGTCAGCAATGGCCTGCCCTTTCACTGCTTTGAAGGGACGATACGTTATCGAGAATTCCATCAGGAGAAGGGCCCATATGGAAAGCCTTCCTATTAGTATAGCCCTTGACATTATATATTTGAGAGGATCCACTTTCGATATGAGATGGACCTCGTGTGCCAAGGCGTAATGTCTGAGCTTCGTTATTGAGAAGATCAGTGCTAGGCAATACTTTTCGATGGGCGAATAGTTGTTTCCTGCTCCCAGGAGAACCCGACTTAAATAGTATAGAGCTCTCTCCTTTCCCTGATCGTTCTCCTATGCCCACAGTGCGCCTAGAGAACCCTCAAGGGCTGTTATATAAAGGATAAGGGGTTTTCCCTTAACCGGAGCGGTCAATACCGGCGGATTTTGCAGGTATTGCTTGATTTCGTTCAGTGAATTTTGGAACCTTTGATCCCATACGAATGGGATCCCTTTCTTCATCAAATGACTGTAGGGACATCATTGTCCAGAAAGCTTGGCTATGAATCGCCGGATACGCGAGCTTTCCTTGGAGAGACCACAGTTGTTTGAGGGTTCTTGGCGTGGGCATTTTCATAATCGCCTTGATCTTTGAGGGATCGATTTCAATACCTCGGTGACGTAAGATGAGTCCTATGAATTTGCCTGAGGCGACTCCAAACGCGCATTTTAGAGGATTCATCTTCAGATTATACTTCCGAAGATGTTGGAACACTATGACTAGATATTCCCAATGTTCCTTGTGAGATTTGTTTTTCACCACAAGGTTGTCGATATAGCATTCGACGATCTCGTGTATGAGGTCATCGAAGATCTTTGTCTTGGCCCTCTGGTAGGTAGCGCCAGCATTTTTCAAACCGAAAGGCATCACTTTATAGCTGAATATGCCCAATGGGGTTCGGAAGGAAGTATGCTTTTGGTCTTCAGGATGCATTTTTATTTGATTGTATCCTGAAAATCCATCCATGAAGGAGAAGACCATATGGGTAGACGTATTATCGATCATTAGCTCGATAACAGGTACTGAGAAGTCATCCTTCGGGCAAGTTTTGTTGAGATCCTGAAAGTCCACACAGATACGCACCGTCTTATTTTTCTTCATCACTGGAACGATGTTAGCGATCCAGTTAGGATATTGAACTTCTTGGATGAAGCTGGAGTCGATTAGTTTCTTGACTTCAGCGTTGATGCTCATCTCAAGTTCAGTTTGCATCCTTCTCGGTGCCTGTTTGATTGGCTTTATTCCCGGTGATATAGCCAGTTTATGTACTGCCACTTTTGGATCTAGACTCGGCATTTCGGAATAGTTCCATGCGAGTCTTTATATTGCCTGAGCACGTCTTTTAACATGGCTACCTATTTTTCGGATAGCAGTTCATTAACGAGCGTTGGCCTCAGATCATTTTCCATCCCTAAGTCAATTTTTCTTAGGTTGTCCACCGTGGTGTGTATCCCATCTTCCAGCTCTTTTGGTGCTGGTGGAAACTCTGAGATTACCTCATCATCGTCTTCATTTACGAAGCACCTGTAGAGGTCATCCTTAGTCTTGTGCCCTCCCGCTTTTGAGAGTGTTATCATATAGCAAGTACGAGTTCGCTTCCTTTTTTTATGTTGAGCTAGTCCTATCTTGACGGTATAGGTCTATTTTGGCTCATGCTTTTGTGGCGGGGTTATCCTCCAGCTGTCAGATAATATAAACCTGCCTTGTCGATATTGGTCTTCTACCCAGTCTTTGAAGGTAAAGCAGTCTTCAAGGGGATGACCTATTGCTCGGTGGTAGGAGAAATAATCCGGATGATAGATCTCGTTTATTTGTTCGAGATACTGAGACTCCGGAAATGTCATCATTTGATGCTTCAAACAAGGTTGAATATTTTCCTTGTCCTGTCTTAGGGGAAAGATTATTCCCGACACATCTTCTTTATAAAGGACGGGCTCCAATCGAGTTTTTCTCGATTGTACGGTGTCTTGGATCCGCTTTGTTGTTTTCGAACACTATTTGCATTCTTTGTCCTATTTTTGTCTCCATTTCGGGATTTTCCCCTTTCGCGAGAACATACAGTGGGCCGGGGATGAATAGCATTATAGTCTACCTTCTCCGCAGATTGATAAAAAAACGTTGCGTCCTGGCATTTTCATAAATTTCCATTTCGCGGCTATGATTGTCCTGGCTCGTTTGACAAGCTTCTTTTATTAACCTGTCAATTTGTTCTTCCAGCGACGGACTTAACATTTTTAGAGCGGGATCTCGCTCTGATTTGACATCACGACTATTTGGTAGAGCGTCTTCCGCTTCACTGGAGCTGTTTATGACACGGCAACTGTGGATCTGGTCCCGTTTCTTGGACCGAACGTATCCGAGCCCGGTCGTCTCCATCTTCCCATTGGGCATCTTTCGCTGAGTCCCGGGAATATCTTGAATCTTTTTGTAGAATTGGACTTGTCGAACAGTTTGTTCGAGGGGTACACCTTGGCATCTTAACAGCCTTTTCAATCCCTCCGCATAGTATCTTGGCAGAAGGATTGGTTGAAGCCTGTCGAGTGCAAAATCGGCACCATGCCAGACTTCTTTTTCTACTTTATTTTTCGTAGATTGGTAGAAGAGGATCGCTGTTTCACCTCTTCGCCTGGGAGGTACATAGAAAATTTGTAGTTCTTGTACGCTATATGAATGGAGCGCATCAAGTTCCTTATAATGCCGAGGAGGAGCTATTGTAATTTGTAGACTCTAATCTGTTCCGGCAAAAGTTTGCATTGACGGGCGGACGGAGAACACTGCGTTGGCCTCGTCCTCTGAGTCTCTGCCAAAGACCAAATTAGGAGTAGATGGTTTGGGCCTATTATTTTCTTTATGGGGTTGCCACGAGTAGACTATTTCTTCATCTTCCTCGATATCGCTCCCAAAGATCGGGATAATGGCGACGGACTTCTGTTTATCCTCCGGCTTGTGGCACCTTTCCGTATTCTCGAAATCTGGTAGGAAGTATTTTGCGTCTTCATATTTTCATACCTCGTTTATGGAGAACGGATTTATCTCCTCTGTGACGGTGTATTCCAAACCATCCTTGACATACTTCATATACTAATATTGTGTAGAAGGGATGACGTTGTACACATGTAACCAAGGCCTGCCGAGTAGAGCGTTATAGCAAGTTTTGGCGTCAATGATATGAAATTTGATGTCGGTGACGAGCAGCCCAAAACATAACGTCAATATTATGGACCCAAGTGTACGTGACGACCACGAGTCGAACCCGGAGATGGTAATTTTATCTTGGGCAAGGTGCTGAACGTCCATGCAAATTTCCTTCAGCACTCTCACGTTGAGAAGGTTGACGGAGGATCCGTTGTCGACAAGAATTTTCCCTATCTTGATGTCATGGCAGTACCCAGTGACGTTTAACGGGCGATTATGTTTGCACGTACCGAGGAGGAGATCTTCATCGCTGAATGAAATGTAAGCCGCGTGAACCTTTGCCAGTTCATCTTTCATCTTCTCTTCCGCGAAGAAAGCTTGGAACTGATCGGGCTCTTGTAATGCCTTGATCAGAGAATCTCGTGTCTTTTTGGACAGGAGGAGAGCATCCAATATGCTCAGTTGTTAGAGTATTTTCCTCAGATGTGCTAGGACATTGTAATCCACCTTATTTTTCTTAGGCGGGTCCTTTGCGGTAAGCTCTTTGACTGCTGTTCCATCAAGGGCGATTTCCTCGGGGATTTTCCCCTTCCCTTTGTCTTTTTTGTTTGAACCTCTATTCGCAGGTTCGAGGTTCTTCTCAGGCAGCGTACGGTTACACAGCTGAATGTTTTCGCATTTCTTCTCCTCCTCTTCTTTTTCCGAGGTGAATTCTTCGAAGAGAGGGCTGAGGGGTATTTCGTCCTCAGAATCACTCTCGAAGGTAAGAACTTGGGGTTTTCTCCCTTTGAACTAGTTCCAACCATATGACAGTTGCCAGTCGTTTTATGCGCGTTCATTTCGATATTTTGACGTTGACGAGACCGAGCTTCGCGCTTCATCCTCTTGAAGTGTTTTTGATGGGCAACGTATCCTTGCCACCACTTCTTAAAGGAACTGCATTCCTCGGTGGGGTGGGTGACCCTCCGATAATAAAGGCAGTAGTCTGGATGTGATTCTTGTCCATCGAGGCATATGAGCCCGGGAGTGTTCTTTATGAGAGGCGGCAGCTTCATCCCCATTGACAGGGCTTTGGCGAACCGCTTCTCTATTTTGATCCTGCTTTTATTTGTAGCAGGTGTGCTTTGGTTTGGTGGGAGTACTTTATGACTCATTCTTGCCGAAGCTTCTGTGTCCAGACGCTGACGCTTAGCCTTTTCATATATGGCCGTCTCGCGTTCTCGGTCAAGTTTGCTTTTGTGAAAGGCTTTGTTTAACAGCTTCTCGATCGGGTTTTCCTCTGGTAGTTCCGGGAATTTTAGCGTTGATTCAGCCCCCAGTTTCTCTGCGTTTTATTCTGATGCCGCGGGAGCTTCTTCATCATTTAACAATGAATGAGAGACCATGTAGCAACTTGCTACACGGTCCTCGATATCTCCTGATGAGTCTTTTTCCTCATCGATGTCACTATCTTCGTTCTCAAAAATTTGCTTGAGGAACACTTCGAGTGTGACTGGTGTTCGTGCCTTCTGGTTGTACTCCTCCAGCGCGTCAATGTATTTTTGCAGATCTGTGCGCTTGTCATCATACTCGGCAAGCTGCATAGGCTTCTTGGTAATCTTCTTTTTCTTTGAAGACTTCAGAGGCTTGACTTGGGGGGTTTTCCCTTCGTCAACAATTTTCGATACGGGGAGAGGATTTGGATCCCTTCGATTATTTCGGGTTCAAGTGGGATTTTCCACTTGACCGCCGGACATGCTTGTAGATCTTTTAGCATTCTTTTGGTTTTTGCTGATAGAACGACTTCCCATGGAATTTCTTCCACGAGCGAGCATGATGCGCCCTGCGCATTCACCTTTTTGGGAGTGTGCTTCTGGGGTGGGTTTACCCTCCAGTTATCAGACAGTGTGAATTTCCTCTGTTGATACTAGTCCTCGATCCAGTTCTTGAAGACGTAGCAATCTTCAATTGGGTGGCTCACTATTCTGTGATAAGAGCAGTAGTTATGGTTGTTGACGTCGCCGAGTTGCAGTTGATGCCGCTGGTCTGGAAATGTGATGATTTTATTACGCATTGCCAATTCAAACAGTCTCCTCGTCTTGTCGCGAGGAAACGAGTAAGCACGTCCTAGTCTTTCCTCCAAGGATGGATGCGGACGCGCGTTGTTTTGGCAAGCAGCTGGTTTTGGGCTACTCGGCTGTTGTTGAGTGTTGGCAACAAAAGCCACTTTCCCATTACCCTTGTTATTTTAAGGGTCCTTGTTTGAGGAGGAAGGCCCATGGCCTATCTGGTCCATTTGGGCCAGTTTATCTATCAGAGCTTGAAATGTTGTTAGTTTGAAGAATGTCATGAACTGGGACATAGTCGTTTGAGGATCAAGGATCCCAATGAACATTCCCATGATAGGGAATCTTCAATGCGTTGTTCGCACTTAGACCACAGGTTCCACCACCGAATCGTGAATTGGACCCATGTTTCTCCTGGTTTTACACTGGCATTGATTAATGCCGTGATTGGAGTACGTTCGCTCTCACTGGCGAAACGCTGTGTGAACAGCAGTTCCATTTCTACAAATGTTCTCACGGAGTCATTTGGGAGCTCCGAGTACCATTTGAATGCTGTTTCTGACAGACTGCCAATGAACTGGTGAAGCAGCAGTTTGCCATCGCCTCCAATGTTGTCGCACAGAGCTATGAACTTCGCGACGTGCTGGTGAGGGTTGCTTGTCCCTTTGTATACATGGAATTTGGGGATCGTGTATCCCGGCGGGTATATGATTTGATCATACCATCTTGGATATGGTCGTCCAGTTCTGACAATTTGACTAGTGGCCTCATTATCTTGATGAGATCTTATTTGTTGAGCAATATAATCATCAAGGGCGGCCTTGGAGATTGTTTCCTCCTTGGCCACTGATAAGGCCGGAAGAGGGTTTGATGTTTCCCCTATGTCATCCTCGATGATTATCGGCGGATTTTCGGCTGGGGGTTCTGGTTGGATCATCATTCCAACCATGTCCTGGAATAAGAGCACCATCTGCTTTATGTTAGTAGCTTGTTCAGCGGCTTCTTTATCTTTTCTTTCGAGCATACTTCACAGGAACTCTGTATCGGTCTCCTTCTCTTGTCGCTATTCGGCTGTTGTATCTGAACTTTCTTTCTTCTCGATAAGTGCTGCCATTTTGGTCAGCATTTCCTGAAGCTTTTGTTGTTGCTCTTGAGCTTTTTTCAGCGACCGAGTTTGCAGTCGGTGACCTACGGAGGCACGGCTTTCTTCTTTTCCTGAAGCCATGTAGACCGTATATATGATCATGCCCCCAAACTTGGGGCGTTTGGGTCCATCACCTTTGGAATTTGCCGCAGGCGGTGGGATTTTTTCCAGTATCGTTCTTTTATGAGAGGTTGAAGTTGAAGGGGCCGCTGTAACAGGCATCTGTGTAGAAGGAATCCCCCGTTGTATGGTAGAGGAGTGATCTTTCTCTTGCCATGCCTTCAATTTTTTTGGTCGATGAGAGTGATTTTCATCAATCACGGAGACTTGGACTTTCTGCCAGACTCTATGAATTTGCAAGGAGAGCCGCTGGTGGGGCCGCTTCGGTTTTGCCTGTACAGGGACTTCCGCAGGTAGGGTGATTTCTTTAACACCGCCGTTGGGGAGTTCTTGCGCACCTTCCTAAGCAGATCAAAGCTGTTCCCGGTTGGAACAACATCGTCAATTTCTACCATTGGAGCTGGTGGGGTAAGTCCAGAGGGAGAGTTGCCCCCAGCTTTTCTCACTCGACGCCAGTGGCGACGTCGAGCGTGCCTTGCAGAAGGGACCGCCTCAGTTTTGGAAGTGGCTTCTTCATTCCCCCGGCTTTGCTGAGGGGATTCAATCGGCATTAGCCTGTTGAAGACCAACATCATTGGAAGAGTTTGAGTAGAAACGGCCAGCCTTTCAAAAACTCATCGTCTGACGGGTGAAGCACCTCTAACGGCTTCATCTGTAGGAAGAGTTGGGAGGGCTATCGGTTTTGGGGTAGCACCTTCAGGTATCACGAGCCTCTTTGAGGGTCCATTTGGGTTCTTGCTCAGCCTTTTGAAGACTGAGACACCAGATTTGGATGGCTCGTTGAGAGGGGCCGTTTTGGTTGCCAGTCCATCGAAGACCGACTTTTTAGGAGCTTCTCCTTGCGGCACTGAGGCACTAAAACTCACAGGTAGGAGCATGGTCCCAAAGAACAATCCAGTAGTGGCTTATGTGACTTGCCCCACTGGCATTGAGAAGATAGAGGCCGCATCGGCCCCGTAAGTCACTCCTCCCGTTGGGGTAGAGCGAGAGTTTCTGCAGCATGCAGTGCATTGTGAAGCCATTGATTTTCCTGTACAGGAGCAAGACACCAAGTTTTAGTACCTCGAATCCAAGGGCAACAAAAGCGAACCGCGATTTTGTACGCGAAACATGACACATGAAGTGTGGAGTGGAAAAAGGAAAAAGGACATACCGGGAGTTCCAGAATCTGTTTACCGCCGAAAATAGAGACAAACTGAGATAGATCGTCTTTCCTGAGTTTGGGGGAAGATACTATTTGGATTTATCCATCCACTTCTTCGAAAATACCAAATTGATTTATGGCACCATATATCGGAGGTTTGGACAGATGCGACTGTTGTAGCAGACTTTATCAGATTCCCCCTCATTTGTAAAGGGTTTTTGATTATGGGGATGCTCTTCCCTGCAGGCGCAAGCCCCTGTAGTTAATTACGTTATCGCATTACGATAACCACTTTCTCCTGCTCCGGCAGTTCACTTCGTGTCGTGTGTTATTTTGTTTTTTAAGGTTGCTGTGGATTGTATAATGGAGACTAGTTTATGTCGTCGCCCGTAGGGCGCGGATTAGTCCAAATCCGTATATTTTAGATTTGGGTTTTGGTCAAGGATTTGCTTGACAGGGTTTTTTGAACTTAGGTTGTATATTCCTTCAGTTCAAAAATATTTTTTTTATTTAAAGACCGTTAATCTAGTTTGAGATTAAGATCAACTTAAATATATGTGAGCATTTGGGCTCAATTTATTTTTTTAAACTAAAAATACATTAGCCATATTTGAGATTAAGATCAACTTAGTGACAATTCAAGGATCATTTTTATTTAAGATCCAACAACAGAGCATTTGGGCTCAACTGTAAGAAAACTTTTCAGAGAGACTTAGCCAATTTGAGCTTTAGTCTGCTAAGACTTTTTTTTGTTCAAAAGTGCTAAGCACTTATTTAGGCTATATTTGTTCAGCCCTCCCTTTTATGCAAAAAGTGCTAAGCACTTGTTTGGAGCTCTGGCGTTCACATGGGTATCATGTGAAGCCTTCAGTTATGGGCACTACCTTATCAGTGCTAAGCATTCAACTTTTTTAGCTGTATATGAAGTGCTAAGAATTTTGCTGCGGCGTCCACATGAGGAGCACGTGCGGCGCTGCCCAATTAGTGCTAAGCACTCAGCCATTTTGGCTATATAGGAAGTGCTAAGCACTTTTATTCAGCGCTCACGTGTATTTCACGTAAGGCACTGGCCTTCTGCATTGGGCCCCGTGTGTTTTTCACGTGAGACGTTGGATTTTTTTGTTAGGGGCGCCTGTGTGAGAAGCACGTGAGGCGCTGGATTTCTTTGTTTGGGGTGCCCGCATAAGAAGCACGTGAGGCGATAGGTTCCTTTCTTTTAGAGATTTTCTCTATGTTAATGGCGTTTTTATCATTATCGATCACCAAGATCTTTATTTTAAAGATCTGGGATTAAATTTTCTATAAGAACTAAGTTCTTATGCCTTTTTTATAAGAACTAAGTTCTTTATATGTGGAGGGTTAAACCGTGTTTTCAGAGAAATAAAATTCCCAGAGGATAGGCTCTTTTTTCTTTTTTTCTTTCTTTTTAACCTAGTTCTTTTCTGAATCTTGGATTCTCAAGAACAAGATCTTCCCGATGAGAATTAAATTCTCAACCCGTGGGAGACTTGTTTTGTGGATCTCTGATCTAGAGAAAAAACTAAGTTTTTTAAGAAGGGTTAAACCCTTAGATAGGTAAAAAGAGATATTTTGATCTCTGTATTTCTTTTACCTAGGGTTTTAAGGAGGAAAGTCTTCTTTTTTTTTTATTATTGAGAATTGAATTCTCTATTGTTTTAAAATCTTTCTGTATTTTTTCAGAAGCTTATGAGGGATTCTCTCTATATAAGACTTGAAGTCTCGGGTTCTTTATATAGTGGAGGCAAATTATTAATTAGTTTTGAGAAAATCTCTTATTGAGAGATTCCAGTTGATTTAATTGGTCTGGGAAATTTTACCCACCATTGGATCTTTGATCCAAGTGTTTCTGTTTTACAGAATATGTTTTCTTGTTTTTCTTTAATAAGATTGGGGAAATATTTTCCCATATATAGAATTTTATTCTGTCAAGCGGTGATTTTTAATTACCATTGGATTTTTAATCCAAGAGTTCTCTGTTTACATAGAGCAATCTCTTTTGTTTGTAAAGATTGAGGATAAATATTCCTCAGAATAGAATTTAATTCTATTGTTTAATGATTTATCATCACCATTGGATTTTTGATCCAACGGCTCTGTTTAACAGAGAATATCCTAACTTTTCGTTAGGGAAATATCCTAATGTAGAATTTAATTCTACCGATTGTGACTTGGACGCCGACGCTCACGTGGGGAGCACGTGAGCGCTATTTAAGAATTTAATTCTTATTCATGATAAGAACTTCTGTGCTTTGCACATTGGTGCCCATGTGAAGAGCACGTGCGGAGCAGCCATAGGATTTAATCCTACAAGATTGGTGCTGGCGCTGGCGCCCTCATGGAGAGCACGTGAGGCGGTGCTTCATTAAAATTCAACAGAGCTTAGCTCTTTTATTATGTTTAAATATTGGGGGAACAGTGTCATGGCACATTAACACATGGTTAACAAAATAAGCTTGGTTTAAATGTATAATTAGTGAAATACTAATTAAGTTTAACATCAACTTATGTGAAAATAATTATATATTATTTCATAAAAACCCAAATCAATCAAATGTTTCCATAAATGATAATTTATTTTAAAATTCCAATTATTTTTCTAATTATATGTATATAATTATACCATTCCATTAAAACCAAATTCCATACTTTTATAATATTCATAAAATTTATTATTTTATTACAACAACTGGCCTTAGTGAAAGTAGAAGATTGTTAGTTGTATGTATGCCCTAGAAGCTATTGTTGTACATGATTGTATATTATAATGGATGCTTGGACGTATATAGAGAGGACTTTCTTTCTCGACATGATAGTATACTATCTGGTTGCTCTTTATCTTAACATATATACTTGTATTGTCTTTCTGTTACATGTTGATAAAGCCCTTAGGATGTGGACTTGACTATCAGGACTATGATGGAGATCATACTAGTGGGGCCAGGGTATTCCATAAGTCCATCCTTTAATTGTTCCTAGTCGAGAGTGTATCGAGACGGGGCATCGATATTCCAGAGTAAACTAGCATATACGCTTCTTGACCCATTTGATGGGCGATGGATGATCCCATATCTATTGGTGTTTGACATCAAAGATGGTATACCGGTGCTCAGTGGAGAATGGGTATACAGAACAAGACTCGCCGAGAACTCCTAGATGGTATTATACCTAACGTCAGATAGCAGTTCTCTGGTGACACTGGTACAGGTTAGTCCGTAGACCCGAGATCGTCATAGACTCTTGTGTGATTCCCACTGTGCTTTGATTTCCACCTTACCACGTTCAAGAGAGCGTGCAACACGGTGGTTTTTGGGTACAGTACCGAGTCACATGGAGGCAATGAGCGATAGGAGGGGTTTCGTCTCTCCCGGTATTGGGGGTTGATATTGCACTATACTCGATTGGCTATAACAGGAAGTCCCTGGCCAGGGCTGATACTGAGATTTACTGGTAAGTGTTATCAGTAGTTTCTCGACCCATTATGAGCCTCACATCGGCATGACTTATCAAGTTATTGAGGTCTGACGTTTACCACCCCCAGACTAGATATGCGACATATCAGACGAAGAGACGGACTGTACGGTAGTTTACTTATTGGATTCACGGGAGTATGAGCAGGCTTGCCTGTTGATCTTCTGATCGCTCAATAGCCGGGTAGCCGTTACGTCTAGCTAGTACCGTTGACGGCTTGTGGGTAACTGATGATCATTACCTACTGCCGACGTATTGACGAGACATTAGAGTCCTATACAGAGGTTTCCTGGCTCAAGCGAAACGAAGTAGGGCACATATGTGATATGTGCGGGACCGACATTAATACATGTATGTGATACCGTATTCTTATCTCGCGATATATGATATCGGTCGGTTATATGTGATATAGCCGGGTTATTGAATCAAGTGTTGATTCGATAAGTTGATATATATGATATTAGTCGGTTGTATGTGATACAGCCGAGTTATTAAATCAAGTGTTGATTTAATAATTTAATATATATAATTATATATTTCATATATTAATATATATTAACTAATATTAGCACACTTAAGAATTTCTTTTCTCATTGTACATTTAATATATATGTGATATATATTAATGTATTATTTCTTTGTGTCATGCTTGATGATACATTATACATGGGTGTATGAGACTCATACCATACCATAGATAATTAGGGTGAGTAATTATTTAAAGTATAAACAAAATTAGGTGGAAATGGCATGGTTTGTGAAGCTTATGGAAACTATTGACTTAGTCCACCAATTTTGTCTTATTTTAGATATTTATTAACCCAACCATTATCTTTAGCCAGGGTTAAGTCTCTACAATGATAATATATGATATTATCTCACCCATAGTTGCCACTTCACTCTCATTCTATTCTAGACTTCATCTTCTTCTTCATCTCCATTGAGCTCTCTAGGTTTTCTTGAGGTGAAGAAAAAGAGCGAGAAAAATATTTCTAAAGTGAGCAAAATTCCTACTTCATCAATTTACACTAGACTGCCATTTAGTATAGGTTGTTTGCTTCACTAATTTTCAATTAGTGAAGAGGTAGTTTGAGTTGGAGATTTCTCGACGTAGATCATTTTCGGCCTCAAAGTTCTTCAAGCAAGCCTGTTCCTTTCGCCTATTGGAGCCTAACGAGAGTCTGGGAGACCACTACTTGGAGCGAAGGGACTACTACACGGAGCTTTAGAAATGAAGGACCGATCTACAAATGTTGTATTCCTTGTTCACTTAGACTAAAGATGTTTACTTGCTTAGTTAAACTCTAATTCTCTAGTGAGATCCTTGGTTTGGGTTGCTTTGCTCTCTAGATTTTTTAAAATTGTATACTCGATGCCTAATAAAACCTAGTAAGAGTGCTAAGGAACCCAGCAGTGGTATCAGAGCCAAGGCTAGAGAATTAGAAGATGTTAGTTGAATTACAGAAACGAAATAACTCCGAAACCTTAGTTTCTGTCGAATTTTTTAAGTCCTCTAAAATTTTTTTTAAACAAGTGCAGAAAGCTAGTTATAATGTATTTAGAACACTAGAAAAATTTAAGGCAGAACACCAGAAAAATGGCCGGCCATATTGTCAAAAAAACCGGCCTCACCTTTTTTTCCGTGGCAAAAAATCTTGAAATTTTTGTGGTGTTCTGATCTCATGGTTTTAGGGTTTCAGGTTATGTTTGTTTTTGCCAAGATTGCATATGATGTTATCTTTCTGTAGTGGAAATACAGAGTGTTTCGTAATCGTATTTTAACATCGTTTCGGGTTTCATATTAATATATGATACAATATTTGGAATCCACAATAATTAGTTTTATGAAAACTAATTAGTGTTTTTTAAATCTAGCAATTTAGTTTCTTTTGATCGGTTGCCGCGGGGTTTTGATTCGGATCAAAACTCCGTCGCAATCTCGTATTGTACGCGAAAGCTCGCCGGGTAACACTACTGGATAGCCCCGCCCGATAGCCTCGACCAAGTGACTGTAGGAGAACACCGTAGCCAAAAGCATCCGTTCGGGTGCTCGCGGCCGCGGTGTTCCGTCTAATTGCACTTCGTCGACGGCATCGGGGGTGCGGCCGTCTACTAATGTTTCCGACGAGCATTCGATCATTTATTGGGAACCTTGTTGAATTGCCCGACTAGATATTGAAAAGTGTTTCTAATTTGAGACTAAAATATCGAATTGATAATGTTAGGCATGAAATTTGGAATATGAGATATTCCGGATTTATGATGTCGAAGGAATTCATTTTGTTAGACATGAAATTCGGGGTATGAGATATTCCGGGTTTATGATGTCAAAGAATGTTGCGGATTCTAATTATTGTAGTTTTCGTTTTCTTTTCTGCTACCGTAAGTGTAATATGGGGTGTATCGCGGTTTTGTTGCTATACGTCAACGACAATTGGGATACGCATATTTACTTACGTTGATGACATGTGATGTTATGTGTTGCTGTGATATGTTATATTGGATCGTCGTGTTTGAATAGCCGGGGTTTTTGCATGAGATGAGAGTTTTTAATTTTCATTCATGTAAAAACTTGTATGTAATATTCTTTTATTGGGACACTTTCAGGTTGAGGATGATGTCACCATTGATGTATATTATTTACTTTTCCATGTTAGGATAGACCCAAGGCAGGGAGCACAAGTAACGGGGTTCTAGAATACAGTAGGAGACCATCTCGAGGAGTCGAGACCGAGTCTCCTAACTGTAGAATTGGTAGAGTTGCTTGCCGCTCTCGTAGGGGTCTAGGGATGTGGGTTTGGCTATTCATCACTGCCGTGGAATCCGTGATTTTTACTGGCTTAATTTAAAACACAGACCTCCTAGTATATCTAATATTTCACATGTTGACTTCTGCTGTAATGTTCTGTCATGAGATCATATAATTATGTGAGACGGTTGCTTAATATTATATATATGATATATAATAAACGTTGCTTATGTTTTGCATCGCGCTAGTCCTACCCCTGCTCTGCCGTTAGTTATCTAACCTAACGGTGCATGACGGGACCCCGTGGCGAATGCGGATGGTATAAGCGTACGTTATATAAGTATTTTCGTTTCTTCTGTGATGCTCAGGAAGCATAATTGATGGGACTTCATTAATGAGATTAATGATAAAGAAAGAAACCTAAAGATGTTATAGAATCCTGTTTCAAAAAGGGTAGCTCTAGTTTTTGCTTTGCATAGTGGTATTCCTTGATGAATATTCAGCACCTCATTCGAAGAGGAAAGAACCGAGATCCCTTCACCGGGAGTGACCTCTTTAGAAAAAGCTAGCAGATGCTACAACCCGCTCGGTTTTGTCTTTTGATTACTTCTCTAGTTCTTGGTTTGTATAGTGGTATTCCTTGATGAATATCCAGCACCTCATTCGATGAGGAAAGAGCCGCGATCCCTTCACCGGGAGTGACCTCTTTAGCATAACTAGCAAAAGCCTCAAAAACACTCCTTTTCAAAATCACTCAATTCTACAACGATATCAAGTTCATTAAACAAAAGGTTTTCTTAAGAACCTGTCGTAGCCCTCCTTCATTTCAGATAAGTACTATTTAGTATTCGTGTTGCATTTGTTGGCCTTCGTCAAGGTGTAGTGTGCGGTAGCTGATTAGTGCTTATTTGCTGCATATGATGCGATTGGATTAGGGTAGTCGTGTGACTTTGTTAGCCTTCGTCAAGGGTCGTGCGGGTGGGTTTAATTCAATCACAAAATGTAGGGGTTGAACTTGACTAGCGGCCTATGGTTTGTTGGCCTTCGTCAAGGTCATAGGATGTTAGGGACAAAATATTATTGGGAATTTCAAGTGTTGAAATTTTGCAATGAGATTGCATACCTTCTATGAGATAGTTGGATCCCGATACCCACTGCGAGTAAGAATTACTCCTGGGAAAGTTTTGCATATTACAATTAGCCGATCAAGTAGGTGTCTAGAAAGGTGTTAATGGGGTTACGCTCCTGGGAAAACAAGGTTTATTTTAATTAGGTCCGTGCGAAAGCACAGAGAACATCCCTCAAAATACCGACACTGGTCTGGCTGAACGATTGGCGAACTTATATGGTGTAATTAATTCCAGCTAGTCTTACTTTTTGGGGTTTGAAGGAAGATTTGATAAAAACAGTGGGAGCCATCCTGATTAGATAAGATATTAACCAATCTAATCTTGCAAGAGCATACGCTAAGTGTTTTCTTCTCTCTCTTCAGGTAGCGACCATGTCACGCCTTAATCAAAGATAATAATATGGATGTATTGACCGAACCCGCTTGTTATACTGGGCTGGGGAACGTTGGTTCAACTCTATCTTATAATTGTTATAAATCCGAGTAGGAAATAGGGGAATATCCGGATTCCCACGCCACCCAAACGAGGAATGAGTATGCTGATGCATCTTCTTCGGGCGTGTTAGTTACCGAGAACTGTTTCTCAGTACACTCTACTCCTGGGTATTAGATACCGGATCGGGATCCCACATATGTAATATGTTATATGGGCTAAAGAAAGGTAGAGAACTGGGAATAGGTGATCATTCTGTAAGAGTAGGGAATGGTGCAAATATTGCAGCCAAAGCAGTTGGCGAATTTCACCTTGTATTACCAAATGGTAATACATTGATTCTGAACGAATGTTTTTACATACCGAACCTGATATGCAATATTATATCAGTTTCTTTATTGAGTAAAGAAGGATATAATTTTGTATTGCAGGATAATGTTATAAACATTTTCCTAAATTAAAAGTTGAATGGATCAGGCACGTTATATAATGGAATATACGTTCTAAATCAAACTACAGTTCTTACATACAGAACACACAAGAGGAAAAGTTCAGAAATGAACGAATCATTCTTGTGGTATTGTAGACTAGGTCATATCAATACGACACGACTAGCTAAGTTACATAAATATGTATTTTTGAATCCGTTCGAATTTATATCTTATGAAACTTGCCAGTCATGTCTCAAAAGTAAAATGACCAAAACTCCGTTTACTGGACATGGAGAAAGAGCTACTGAACACTTGGGAATGATACATAGTGATCTATGCTGCTCTATATCTACACATGCCAGGGTTGGTTCTTCGTACTTCATTACATTCATCGATAATCTCTCAAGATTCGGTCATGTGTTCCTGTTGAAACACAAGTCTGAAGATTTTTAAGATATTCAAGGAATATAAATACGAAGTGGAGAACCAAACGGGTAAAAGTATTAAAATCCTTTGATCTGATCGGGGAGGAGAATACTTAAACACGGAGTTCCTAGATTATTTAAAAGAGAATGGGATTCTCTCTCAGCTTACTCCTCCGTATACACCACAGCAAAATGGTGTGTCGGAGCGGAGGAATCGCACCCTATTAGATATGGTGCGCTCTATGATGAGTAACTGTTTCCTTTTTGGGGTTATGCGCTTGAGAAGCTGCATACCTATTGAATAGAGTCCCATCCAAATCAGTGCCTACCACTCAATATGAGATATGGAATGGAAAGAGACCATCTCTTAAACGATTTAAGATATGGGGTTGTCCGGCCTATGTTGAAAAGAAAAATCCGGACAAGCTCGAGGCAAGGTCAGTACTGTATAAGTTTGTTGAATATCCCGAGCATTCGCAAGGGTACATCTTCTACAACACTGGGGAGCAAAAGGTGTTTTGTTTCTCAGCATGCCACCTTTTTAGAAAATGAATTTCTTATTGAAGAAATTAGTAGTCATGAGGTAGATCTGGAAGAAGTTCCAGCTAGACAAACTAACGGCTGTTGATTTGGTAGAACAGGAGGATTCAATAGTTCCCGACGAATCTCAGCCTCTCCGCCGATCTAGTAGGGTTCTTCATCGACCTAAGAGATACTACAGTTTTCTCATTGATGGTGGGAGCGAGGATTGCATCATGGAAGATGACCCAACTAGCTTCAAGCAGGCCATCACGAGTGGGGACTCTGTGAAATGGCTGGATGCAATGTGGTCTGAGATGGAATCCATGTACACCAGCGAAGTATGGACTTTGGAAGTTGCGTCCGAAGGGGTAAAACCAATTGGGAGCAAATGGATCTTTAAGAAGAAACTTGGTGTAGATAGAAAAGTTGAGACTTTCTAAGCTAAATTTATTGCAAAAGGTTTTCGTCAACGACCAGGTGTGGATTATGATGAAACCTTTTCTCCAGTGGCTATATTTAAGTCCATCCGGATCCTACTTGCCATCGCTGCATACCATGACTATGAAATCTGGCAGATGGACGTCAAGACCGCTTTTCTAAATGGTGATTTAGAAGAGAGTGTGTACATGACACAACCAGAGTGCTTCATGGACAGTGGGAGCAGCAGAAAGGTGTGCAAGCTACTTAAATCAATCTACGGGTTAAATAAGGCATCGCGGAGTTGGAAAATCTGTTTTGATGTGGCGGTCAAAGAGTTTGACTTCATCAAAAACATAGATGGACCTTGTGTATACAAGAATGTTGCAGAGAGTAAGATCGTCTTCCTTGTATTGTACGTGGATGACATACTCTTGATAGGAAATGATGTTCCTATGCTGCACTCGGTCAAGCTCTTCTTATCGCAACGATTCTCCATGAAGGATCTGGGTGATGCCTCCTCCATCCTGCAGAATAAGATCTATAGAGATAGATCTAAACAGATGTTGTGATTGTCCCAATCTAGGTACATTGACACCATACTAAAGAGGTTTAGTATGGAAGATTCCAAGCGTGGGAATATACCCACGATCTCAGGAATCGCTCTTTCCAAAGAGATGTCCCCCAAGACTGATTTAGAGAGGGCTCGCATGCAAGGGATACCCTATGCTTCGGCAGTCGGGTCTATCATGTATGCGATGTTATGTACCCGGCCGGATATAGCGTACGCACTTAGTGTTGTAAGCAGATATCAATCAGATCTTGGGGAGAATCACTGGAAAGCTGTGAAGAACATTCTTAAGTACTTGAGAAGAACTAAAGATATGTTCTTGGTGTATGGTAACCGTGAACTCCAAATGGAGTCCTTTACCGATTCGAGCTTCTAGAGTGATAAGGACGACTCTAAGTCGGTCTCGGGTTTTGTCTTCACCCTCAATGGAGATTGGAAGAGTTCCAACCAAGATAACGTGGCAGACTCGATGATGTAGGCTGAATACATCGCTGTCAACGATGCCGCCAAAGAGGTCGTCTTGATGAAGAAGTTCATAACTGAACTTGGAGTGGTTCCATCCATCGAGCATCCAATACCTTTGTATTGTGATAACAATGGAGCTGTGGGTTTGGCCAAGGAACCCAGGTCCCATCAGCGATCCAGGCATATTCTGAGGCGGTATCACCTGATCCGGGAGATAGTTGATCGCCGGGAGATCGAGGTCAGGAGAGAGAGTTGACACGAAGAATAACACGGCGGATCCACTCACGAAGGCCATTCCCCAGATACAATTTGAGAGACTCTTCAGGATGTTGGGTATGAGATACTACAACAACTGGCCTCAGTGCAAGTAGGAGATTGTTAGTTGTATGTATGCCCTAGAGGCTATTGTTGTACATGATTGTGTATTATAATGGATGCTTGGACATATATAGAGAGGACTTTCTTGCTCGACATGATAGTATTCTATCTATTTGCTCTTTATCTTAACATGTATACTTGTATTGTCTCTCTGTTACATGCTGATATAGCCCTTAGGATGTGGACTTGACTACCAGGACTATGATGGAGATCATACTAGTGGGGCCAGGGTAGTCCATAAGTCCATCCTTTAATTGTTCCTAGTCAAGGGTGTATCGAGACAGGGCATCGATATTCCAGAGTAGACTAGCATATACGCTTCTTGACACATTTGATGGGCGATGGATGATCCCATATCCATTAGTGTTTGACATCAAAGATGGTATACGGGTGCTCAATGGAGACTGGGTATACTGAACAGGACTAGCCAAGAACTCCTAGATGGTATAATACCTAACGTCAAATAGCAGTTCTCTGGTGACACCGGTACAGGTTAGTGTGTAGACCCGAGATCGTCATAGAGTCTTGTGTGATTCCTACTGTGCTTTGATTTCCACCTTACCACGTTCAAGAGAGCATGCAACACGGTGGTTTTTGGGTACAGTCCCGAGTCACATGGAGGCAATGAGCGATAGGAGGGGTTTCATTTCTCCCGGTATTGGGGGTTGATGTTGCGCTGTGATCAATTGGCTATAACAGGAAGTCCCTGGCCAGGGATGATACTGAGATTTACTGGTATGTGTTATCAGTAGTTTCTCGACCCGTTATGAGCCTCACATCGGCATGTTTTATCAAATTATTGAGGTCTGATGTTTACCACCCCCAGACTAGATATGCCACATATCAGACGAAGAGACCGGACTGTACGGTAGTGTTACTTATTGGATTCACGGGAGTATGAGCAGGCTTGCTTGTTGATCTTCTGATCGCTCAATACCCGGGTAGCTGTTAAGTCCAGCTAGTACCGCTGACGGCTTATGGGTAACTAATATGATCATTACTTTCTGCCGACGTATTGACGAGTTTTTAGAGTTCTACACAGAGATTTCCTGGCTCAAGCGAAATGAAGTAGGGAACATATGTGATATGTACGGGACCAACATTAATACGTGTATGTGATACCGTATTCTTATCTCGCAATATGTGATATCGGTCAGTTATATGTGATATAGCCGGGTTATTGAATCAAGTGTTGATTCGATAAGTTGATATATATGATATTAGTCGGTTATATGCGATACAACCGGCTTATTAAATCAAGTGTTGATTTAATAATTTAATATATATAATTATATATTTGATATATTAATATATATTAACTAATATTAGCTCACTTAAGAATTTCTTTTCTCATTGTACATTTAATATATATGTGATATATTAATGTATTATTTCTTTGTGTCTTGCTTGATGATACATTATATATGGGTGTATGAGACTCATACCATACCATAGATAATTAGGGTGATTAATTATTAAAGTATAAACAAAATTAGGTGGAAATAGCATGCTTTGTGAAGCTTGGAGAAGCTTACTTTAGATATTTATTAACCCAACCATTATCTTTAGCCATGGTTAAGTCTCTACAGTGATAATATATGATATTATCTCGCCCATGGTTGCCACTTCACTCTCATTCTATTCTAGACTTCTTCTTCTTCTTCATCTCTATTGAGCTCTCTAGATTTTCTAGAGGTGAAGAAAAAGAGTGAGAAAAATAATTCTAAAGTGAGCAAAATTCCTACTTCATCAATCTACACTAGACTAGCCATTTAGTATAGGTTGTTTGCTTCACTAATTTTCAATTAGTGAAGAGGTATCTTGAGTTGGAGATTCCTCGACGTAGATCATTTTCGGCCTCGAAGCTCTTCAAGCAAGCTTGTTCCTTTCGCCTAGTGGAGCCTAACGAGAGTCGAGGAGACCACTATTTGAAGCGAAGGGACTACTACACGGAGCTTTAGAAGTGAAAGACCGGTCTACAAATATTGTATTCCTTGTTCACTTAGAGTAAAGATGTTTACTTTCTTAGTCAAACCCTAATTCTCTAGTTAGATCCTTTGTTTGGGTTGCTTTACTCTCTAGATTTTTTAAAATTGCATACCCGATGCCTTATAAAACCTAGTGAGAGTGCTAAGCAACCCAGCATGATCTGCATCATAATCCTGGTAGTCAAGCTAACATCCTAAGGGTTTTATCAACATGTATCAGAGAGATAGAATAATATAAGTGTACATGTTAAGATAAAGTGCAACCAGATCGCATACTATCATGTCGAACAAGAAAATCCCCTATATATATATATATATATATATATATATATACACATACAATATTGGCCTCTAGGGCATACATATCACTAACAATCTCCCACTTGCACTAAGGCCAATTGTTGTAGTATCTCATACCCAAAATCCCAAAAAAATCTCTCAAATTGCGTCTGGGTAAGAGCTTTCGTGAGTGGATCCTGTTAGTGATATATGCCGTAGAGGCCATTATTGTATCATACTGGTTTGTATATTACATATTGGAAGGTTGGGATACACACGGATAAAGTAACAGTCTTGCTCGAATTGGTAGTATGCTACCTGGTTTGTTTCTACCTCAATATATTCATGTGTTTCTTTTAGCATATCAATTATAAATATTGGTAGAGCCCTTAGAATTTTTGCTTGATTATCAGCGTTGTGATGGCAGTCACACTGGTGGGGGATGGGTAGTCTATAAGTATATCCTTATACAGGTCCCTAGTCATAGGATTATCGAGACGGGACATCGATACTCTAGAGTAGACTAGTGTAAATACTTCTCATCTTAGCAGGGAAGATGGTCTGTCCCACAGCCATTAGTATATCGTACTGGAGATAGTATGCAGGTGCTCATTGGGTTATGAGTACACTGGATAGGACTTGTAAGGAGCTGCCGGTGGGTATTATACCTATCGTCGGGTAGCAGTTCCCAAGTGGTATGAGTACAGCTTAGTCCGTCGACTTGACACTGCTACTTCGCCTCGAGTGTGTTCACACTGTTCTTAGATTACCATCCTACCACGGCTCAAAGGAGTCGTGCAAACAGATAGTAGTTGGGTGTAGTCCCGAAGCATTGGGAGGTAGTAGTGGTTAGATAGGATTCGTCTCTCCCGGTATAGGGGTTGATATCGCGCTGTGTTCGGAAAGTCATTACACAAAGTCCCCGGCCAGGGCAAGCAAGATTTACTGGTAGGTACTCCAGTAGTTTCTTTGGGTATTTTGGGCTCCACTCCGGCATGACTTATTGCGCTATTAGGGGTCTGACGGCTACCGTCCCTCCCAGGCCCGATATGTGATACTCTTAGACGAACAGACCGGACTATACGAAGATTGTCACAGATAGGCATAGTAGGAGTTTGGATGAGTTTGCTCATCGACCTTCTTATCGATAGATACTTGGGTAGCCGTTACGTACAGCTAGTACCGCTGACGGGCTTATGGTTAAACCCACTGCCAGCGCATTATTGAGTCTTTAGAATCCCACACAGAGGGTTTCCTTGCATCGGGCGAAAGATGTAGAGGCCGTATGGTTTTACAGCAGGGCTTCGATCACATACGTGTACTTGTGCACGTATGATGTTCGGGCAGATAATACTAGTGGGCTTTGGTTTAAGCCGGATCTTAGTATTATATTGTTGGATTATTTTCGTCTCTTCGTATTCGTATTTTTCAGAATACGGATAAGGGTATGTATATATGGAGGAGGGGTATTCTTGTAATTTACTCAAGATTGCTTCTAGAATAAGTCACCTCATTTGTTGGTTTTTTCCATTTGGCTTAATGGATAATGAGGTGGAGGATAAGGTGTTATTTGACAAAAGAAGAGGCATGGCTACTTGGTGACTTATGGGGTGACTCACTTGAGAACTATTGAAGCATGCTTGATTCAATTATTATTGAATTATCATTTGCTTCAATATCTCTCAAGACTTAGCCATCCTCACTCATTCATCACTTGAACACTCTCTCTCCTCCAAAGCTTCTTCTTCTTCCTCTTACCTTAAATGTCTCATGTATTGAGAAACCTAGGGTATTTAGAGACAAACTAATCCATCTTCACTCTCTATATCCTCTAGGCCATCTAGTTTAGCAAACTAGGTGCCATAGTTACCTCAGTATTGAAGTAGGAGCTCGATCTATAGACTCTCGGGTGGATCGTCTTTGACTTGAGGAGGCCGACCTTGCAAGCTCGATCCAAACGATCCGATGAGCTTATGATAAGGAGGAGGACAGCAAGAAGACCCGAAGGACTTGTACATGGAGGTATAAAACTCTTACCGAGTAGCTAAACCTCCAAGTTGTTTTGCTAGCTAGGGTTTATGGTCGATCCTGGGTTCAAGTCAGTGTTATTAAGCCCGTAAAAATCATTTTTTGTGTATTCCGCTTCCCCGCGAACCTGCGGGGTGCGCGACATCGACTTACAGATCCGCTGTGTTGTCCTTCGTGTCAACTCTCCTGACCTCGATCTTCCGGCGATCAACTATCTCCCGGATCAAGTGATACCACCTAAGAATATGTCTGGATCGCTGATGGGACCGGGGTTCCTTGGCTAAAGCCACAGCTCCATTGTTATCATAATATAAAGGTATTTCATGCTCAAGGGATGGAACCACTCCAAGTTCAGCTATGAACTTCTTTATCCAGACAGCCTCTTTGGCAGCATCGTTGGCAGCGATGCATTCAGTCTCCATCGTCGAGTCTGCCACGGCATCTTGCTTGGAACTCTTCCAACATACTACCCCTCCATTGAGGGTGAATACAAAACCCGAGACCGACTTACTGTCGTCCTTGTCACACTGGAAGCTCGAATCAGTAAAGGACTCCACTTGGAGTTCACCGTTAGCATACACCAGGAACATTTCTTTAGTCCTTCTCAAGTACTTAAGAATGTTCTTCACAGCTGTCTAGTGCTTTTCCCCAGGATCTGATTGATACCTACTTACTACACTAAGTGCGTAAGCTACATTCGGTCTGGTGCATAACATCGCGTACATGATAGACCCAACTGCAGAAGCATAGGGTATCTCTTGCATGCGAGCCCTCTCCAAATCAGTCTTGGGAGACATCTCTTTGGAGAGAGTGATTCCTGAGAAGGCGGGTAAATTACCATGCTTAGAATCTTCCATACTAAACCTCTTTAGTATGGTGTCAATGTACCTGGATTGGAACAATCCCAATATCCTTTCAGATCTATCTCTATAGATCTTAATCCCCAGGATATAGGAGGCATCATCCAGATCTTTCATGGAGAACTTTTGTGATAAGAAGAGCTTGACCGAGTGTAGCATAGGAACATCATTTCCTATCAATAGTATGTCATCCTTGTATAATACGAGGAAGACAACCTTACTCTCTACTACCTTCTTGTATATAAAAGGTTTATCTACGTTTGTGATGAAGTCAACTCTTTGACTGCCACATCAAAACAGATGTTCCAGTTCCGCGATACCTGCTTTAATCCATATATTGATTTAAGCTGAATGCACACCTTTCCACTGCTCCTACTATCTACGAAGCCCTCTGGCTGTATCATGTACACGCTCTCTTCTAAATCACCATTTAGAAAAGCGGTCTTGACGTCCATCTGCCATATTTCGTAGTCATGGTATGCAGCAAAGGCAAGTAGGATCCTGATGGTCTTAAGCATAGCCACTGAAGAAAAGGTTTCATCATAATCGACTCCTGGTCGTTGACGAAAACCTTTTTCTACAAATCCAGCTTTGAAGATCTCAACATTTCTATCTACACCAAGTTTCTTCTTAAAGATCCACTTGCTCCCGATGGGTTTTACCCCTTTAGCAGCAACTTCCAAAGTCCATACTTTGTTAGTGTACATGGAATCCATCTCAGATCGCATAGCATCCAACCATTTCACAGAGTCCCCACTCGTGATAGCCTGCTCGAAACTAGTTAGGTCATCATCTTCCATGATGAAATCCTTGCTTCCACCGTCTATGAAAAAACTGTAGTATCTCTCAGGTGGATAAGGAACCCTACTAGATCTGTAAAGTGGCTGAGGTTCGCCGGGGACTATTGAATCCTCCGGTTCTACCAAATCATCAGTTTTAGTTTCTATAGCTGGAACTTCTTCCAGTTCTGCCTCATCACTACTAATTTCTTTGACAAGAAATTCCTTTTCTAAAATGGTGGCATGTTGAGAAACAAACACCTTTTGTTCCTCAGTATGGTAGAAGATATATCCATATGAATATTTTGGATATCCCACAAACTTGCACAAAACAGATCATGTCTTGAGCTTGTCCGGATTTTGCCTTTTAACATAGGCCGGACATCCCTATATCTTAACTCATTTAAGAGATGGTCTCTTCCCATTCCATATCTCATATGGAATGGTAGGCACGGATTTGGTCGGAACCCTATTCAATAGGTATGCAGCTGTCTCAAGTGCATAACCCCAAAAGGAAATAGGTAACTCAGCAATACTCATCATAGAGCGCACCATATCTAATAGGGAGCGATTCCTCCGCTCCGATACTCCATTGTGTTGTGGTGTATACGAAGGAGTAAACTGAGAGAGAATCCCATTCTTTTTTAAATAGTCATGGAATTTCATGCTCATGTATTCTCCTCCCCGATCAGATTGAAGGATTTTAATACTTTTACCCGTCTGGTTCTCAACTTCGTACTTGTATTCCTTGAATTTCTCAAAAGCTTCAGATTTGTGTTTCAATAAGAACACATGTCCGAATCTTGAGAGATCATCGGTGAATGTAATAAAGTACGATGAACTATTCGTGGTATGCATAGACACAGGACCGTATACATCACTATGTATCAGTCCCAAGAGTTCAGTAGCTCTTTCTCTGTGTCCAGTAAACAGAGTTTTGGTCATCTTACCTTTAAGACATGACTCGCAAGTTTCATAAGATGTAAATTCAAACTGATTCAAATATCCATCTTTATGCAACTTATCCAGTCTTATCGCATTGATATGACCAAATCTACAATGCCACAAGAAGAATTCGTTCATTTATGAACTTTTCCTCTTGTGTGTGTTCTATATATTTAGAACTGTTGTTTGATTTAGAACGTATATACCGTTATACAACGTACCAAACCCAATCAACACTTGATTTAATAAAATGTTTATAACATTTTTCTCTAATACAAAATTATATCCTTCTTTATCTAATAAAGAAATTGATATTATATTGCACATCATTTTTGGTACGAAATAACAGTTGATCAAAATCAATGTATTACCATTTGGTAATACAAGGTGATATTCTCCAACTGCCTTGGCTTCAACAATTGCACCATTCCCTACTATGAGAGACTTATCACCCTTTCCCAGTTCTCTATTTCTTCTTAACCCATGTAACATATTAGAAACGTGGAATCTTGATCCGGTATTCAATACCCAGGACGTAGAGCATACTGAGAAATAGTTCTCGGTAACGAACACACCCGAAGAAGAAGCATCATCTAGCTCTTTTTTCATTCGAGTTGCGTGGAAATCCTGATATTCCTCTATTGCTTGCCCAGACTTTTGACAATCATAAGATAGAACGGAACCAACGTTCTCCAACTCAGTATAATAAGCGGGTTCGGTCAATACATCGATATTATTATCTGATTAAGGCGTGTCATGGTCGCTACCTGGAGAGAGAGAGAAGAAAACACTTTAACGTGCGCTCTTGCAAGATTAAATTGGTTATTATCTTATCTAATCAGGATGGCTCTCACTGTTTTTATCAAATCTTCCTTCAAACCCTAAAAGGTAAGATTGGCCGGGATTAATTACACCCTACAAGTTCGCCAATCGGTCAGCCAGGCAGGTATAGGTGCTCCGAGGGAGTCTTTCCATGCTTTCGCATGGAACTAATTAAATAACCTCATTTCCGCAGAGGCATAACCCCTTTAACACCTTTCTAAGGCACCTACTGGATCAGCTAATTGTAAAGTGTAAAAACTCTCCCAGGAGTAACTCTTACTCGCAGTGGGTATCGAGATCCAACTATCTCATAGAAGGTATGCAATCTTATTACAAATTTCAACACTTGAAATTCCCAATATCTGTTTTTACTCCTAGCAACTTATGACCTTGGCTATGGTCAATAAATCTTAAGCGCTAGCCAAGTACAACCCGTTATTTCGTGATTGAATTAAATCCACCCGTACGACCCTTGGCTATGGTCAACAAAATCGTACGACTACTGTAACAACTCCAATTTTAATATACATAAAATTATTTAAAAGTTAATGTACACTTAGTGTATTTACATTTCCTGTGAGTACTATAAGAATTTGATTTACTTTTGAACAGAAAGAAGGAGCTTGTAGCTTATTGGTAAGACCTTGTACTGCTGAACCATAGCACCAGAGTTCAAATCCCATCAGCCACAATATCTTTTTATTTAAAATTCTTTTAATATTTTAGAAGCCCAAGAATCTACATGAGCACAACACGTAAACTGAAGGGTCACACATAAAACAAACGAGTGCACTGCAGTATACCAACCGACACGACATGTGGCCCCAATACGAGCCCCCAACTCGTGACTCGGGCCGGCGAGATGGCGACTCGGACAAAACCCAAATTTTCTTGAACTCTGGCGACTCTTGTACTTCCCCCATAACTCTATTATTTGTTTTTCCTGCATATTTACAGAGCACCATAAAACTCATATTTAATCCATTTTATTACAAATTTTTAATACACCCATTCACTAACTTAAACCCTAATTTTTCCTATAAATACCACCTTCAAATCATCCCTCCTCACTCACAAATCGCTGTCCAAACTCTCAAAAAATTTCCAAGATCTTTTTGTGTGCAAGTGGAATTAGCAAAGGGCGAAGCTCCGACGAACTTCCGACGGCAATTTGAGGAGATTTCCGACGACGAAAAGACGCAACGGCACCTCCCATCTCTTCCTCCTTCTCTCTTCTAGTCAAATAACCAGTAAGTCTCTACTTCTCCTTCTTTTCTCTATTCTAAAAACATTCAAAACTAAAACCCGACAGAAGCGGAGTTAGTCCGACTTCCGATTCGGTTTTCTTTAAAAAAACTACAATTTTTCTTAATCAAGATACCTTCATATTATCACATATTGTTCATTAAACATTAATAAACACTTTTAATAAGTTTCATCACAAAATATTGTTATATGCATCTTTTATCGCAATTTTACATTAAAATACCACAAACTTTAGTTTCTGACATAAACTCTATAATACCTTTATACCTTTAGATAACTCATAACTCATGAAGTAATGACTTACCTCCTCACAACACACATATCTAACATAGCACAATGGAATTTGGGAATATAGATTTGGGAAAATACGACTTTACATATAACCACCTTCAACTATTAAAACCTTTTTCTATAAGAAGTGTATTTGACAAATCTTTGCAATTGCGCCTCTACAACCCATTTTGGGGAACTCGTTTGGTATTGTGCAGATTATCGCACATCCTCGGGCTTAGTAGAGTGAGATGCAGACCTCCGCATGGAGCATACAATCTCGAAAGATTTTTAATACATTTTTCTTTAGAAAATGTGATTTCTATTATAAATAAAACTTATATTTTTAATAAATAAATATATATGTAATTAATATTAAAATATCTATTTTTAATATTTATAATATTCCACATTTCCAAAATTCAAGAAAAACATTCCATTTACAAGAAAATACCATACAATTCCAATATTTCAAATAAATACCTTATACTTTAAAACTAGGTCATATTCACTAGAAATTTCACATTGAATAAAAGAAACATCTATGAAAACTCTAAAAATGATAATTAAATACTTGAGGTATATTTTGAAAGTATAACAAAACTATTTTACATAAAACCCCTCAAGTTATACTAAATTACAATAAGGACCCTAGTAAACATAGGTTTAAGCGGGACCAGTCTCTTGAGCCTCAGGGAGCCGGAGATATGGGTGCTTGCCTATTTAAGGTAGACAATCTAAAAACTGGTGTTATCAACACGGTATTTATCTTTGAAAAGACACAAATTCTGCCGTCCATGTGCAGCAGTTACTGATAACACCAAAACAATCAGGATTTTAAGTTCTTTTAAAAGTGTCTGACTCAGACCGAGTCTCGATATAATCAAACTGACTTGAATATGATTCAAATATATATGAATCCATATATTCAATCTATTCAATGTATACAACTTGACTGAACCGAACCATAGATATACATCCATCTACATGATTCTCCAGTTACATCTATTTACTGATATCATGGTTCCGGCAAGTCATCCATCTATATAAATCAAGACAATACAATGTAAATAATACAATCAAGATATCGCGTGGTTTATAAGGGGTAGACTGGTACAGAAGATGTTAGAAGTGGCACGAGACAGCAACCATAAAGACACCTAACCTGAATTCAATTGCCGTTGTACCGTGGCTGAACGGTTCCTTGTACTCTATATACCGTAGTCTCTAGTCTAGTGAGACTCCTCTCGTATACACTGGCCTCTTCTGTACCAAGCTACAAACAACAGCGTTAACACTAAATACAACATTATAACAATATACCCTCTATTCTGTCTATTCCATTCTTATCTATTTATGGGACTTACCGAACGATTTGTTCGCTGACGACATTCTCTTTCTTTTTTTTGGAATGTCGTCAGGTGATTCGGACCTTCACGAGATCGATCCCACTATCGAGGACTTGGATCAGCTAGCCTTCGACCCGGAGCTCTAGTTACTTGTACATTTCATTTTAGTATTTCCATTTCTGTTATGCCACTGTTTAGGCATTGCTTTCATTCCATGTATTTACTTTTCAGTTGTATTGATAAAAAAGAATGTTTAATAAATAAAGTTGTTGTTCATTTACATATTGTCTTTTGTGTACATTACATTTTATATTGCTTAGATATGCTTAGCGTGTTTACTTCAGAGTAAATACGTAGCGGTCTCGTCGCGTCCTCCACCCGTATACTGGGAAGCGGGGTGTGACGGGTTTTGTTGGTGGCCCATGCAAGTCTGAGCTGTATGGAACCCTAGCATGCAGTTCAGTTCTACGTGGACAACCTAAGCAATCTAACACAAGAACCGGCAACTGAAAACATTCTTTACAATTCATACTTCTTGAATCTTATCATTTCATATACTTTGAATCTGTCCTAACCCAATTTTTCTTTCGAGGTTATAGATTCCCCAAACAACACCAGCACGAATATCAAAAACACTCCCCCACCACTACCACTCACACCTGCCGTTGCTGCTCCGATCAACGAGCAGACGGTTCTGCTTGAGGCAATCCGCAGCCTCCTGGAAGGACAGCATCAGTAGACTGCTATCTTTATGAACCGACCAGAGGCAGAAGCACCTAGGGTGAAGCAATTCAGAGCTTTGCACCCCAAGAAATTCTCAGGAAAAGAAAGCCCTCTGGAAGCGGAGGAATGGGCTCAAAGCAACGAAGATGATCTGGCAGTGGCAAAAGTGCCAGTGATAGCTTGGGTCTGAGTTGCGAAGCTGCAGCTCATGGACAATGTACGGGTTTGGTGGAAGGTGGAAGGAGGAAGAAAGCCGTCTTGACCAACCCATCGAATCGAAGACTTTCCGCGACATGTTCAACGCAAAGTATTTCCCAGAGACTGCCAGGTTCGACATGGAATAGCAGTTCATCCACTTACAACAGGGTTCGATGTGGACCAAGTCAGTAAATGAATATGATGCTGAGTTCACCATGCTCAGTCGGTATGATATGTCTCAATAATTCAATTTCTCAATAAATCACATATTACACAGCTAACACAATACTTTAACAGATTTGTGGCATACTTGATACCGACGGATGAGATCAGAGCCCGTTGATTTCAACAAGGGTTAGACCCGGAGATCCAGGCTGCATTAGCCACAGGAGATTTACCGACCCATGAATCGGCTCTGAAAGTTGCCCGCCGTTATGAGGCAGTGGTAAAGATGAAGGGCAGACCTTAGTCTACCCGGATGAAGCGCCCTACCAACCAGATGGCAGGAAGAGCCTCTTCAAGGCCACCATTTGTGCCCAGGAGACCGGGAGTACCAATCAACCGGCCCAGCCCAGCCTTTTGTACTTATTGCAAGAGAAATGGACATTTGGCGAAAGACTGCCGGCGAGCCAACCATCTTTGCTTAGTCTGCGGCTCGGCTACTCATAATATTGGGTCTTGTCCCCGAAGACACAACCCAATTGCTGCACCCAGGCCAACAATCACTTACCAGCAGAGACCATCCCTTCAGGCACTTGCTCCAAGACTCGCTCTCGCTGCTCCACCATTTAGAGGACCACCGACTGCACCTCTTCCTCGTCAGTTCCATCAAGCTCAAAGGAACGTTCAGAGGAATACTCCTCCGGCCAGGAGGAATGTACCATGGCGACAGGCTTTCACGATGACCGTGGAAGAAGCTGAGGCCACCGGTTAAGTCATTACTGGTAACCCTTTCTTCTCAAGCATTTCTTTCAGTCTTAACACCCACCTACATATTTTTCCCTATACCTAAAACATATCCACATACCTTAGGTACAATCTTAGTAGCCTCACTTCATGCACTAGCACTATTCGATACTGGAGCATCTCATTGCTTTATGTCGCAACAGTTTGTCCGAACTCATGTGATTCCAGTCACACCACTAGTATCCAGCTGGAATGTTAGTTCATGGAACGGTGTTCTAAAGACAACAATGGGATACAGCTTGTATCTAGTAGTCGTCTGCAGCAGAGAATTCTATGCAGACTTCAAGGTGCTGGACATACCGAATTTCGATGTGGTTCTAGGTATGGATTTGCTCGGAACATTTTATGCTACCATTGACTGTCTTCAAAGGGGGTAGTATTCGAGATTCCAGACCATCCGGTCTTTTATTTCAAAAGTGGAGACCGTACCCTGGAGCCAAGTACTTATGTTATGCCCCGCTTCCCAGAGTGCGCTAAGATAGGCACGTGACAGAGCCAACCATGCTACCTGTGGATAGAAAATATCCCTCCACAGTCACATTATGGCTGTAGAGATATCAAGAACAGTAATAAACTATCTAACACATGTCCATAAGCCAGAATAAACAAGTCATGAAATAAAATAATGCGGAAGCAAAAGATCCAAGTACAATAATAATCTGGAATGTACGTCCCATAATGTGGGCTCACATCAGGAATGAAAATACTGAAAGGAAACTAAACTAAATTAATAACAGTTCCTCAAATCACTCCTGGACTACCTGCGATAAGGATAAGTGATATGGGCCATGCAAAACCCAGAAGTCAGCGCGTCATAATATCAATAATATTAAGAAAGCATGATGTAATGAAATATGCAGGCATGAAGTATGAACAGTAACAAGTTATGAAAAAATAAGCAGTAACATGAATATATAGATCGGTGAACAGGATATATACAGGTGAAGTGTTGTGAGTAGTCTAAACTGTGCTACAGGGTTATCTACTCTAAACTTATTCGAAATCAATTAATGTAATTCTCAGCGTAACCCATCGGTCTATGCCCCGTTCATTCTCCACGGGACCACGGTAAAATGATATGATAGACTATGAGTCTATGTCCAGTTCATACCCCACGGGACCATGGTAACATGATGTAATAGCCTTTTGAGTTACGTTCAGCTACATTCTTGATTTCCCCATACCCCCAAGGTTATGAGTGTAAGTCAAGTATTGAACAATCTGGAGCTAATGCCAACACAGGATCAAGCAGGTACAGGTTTGTCTGTGTAGACAACAGGATATGTCCGTAGGGACAACGGGTCAAGATTGTCGGCATTAGTAACAAGATCAGGTATCAAGTCAGGCTATGGTACATCAGGATATGTTAAGTGTGCATGGTATCAAGTCAGGTCAAGTAGTGTATCAGGTCATGTCAAATAGTGCACAGGTATCGAGCGGGTGCTCATAATCAAACTGTAGTAAATATGGGTGCACACAATCAAGTGTGGAGTACTAATATAACAATAAAATAAAATAATGTGACAAGGTATGCAAATAGATATAAAATCAATGATATGGATGCACAATTATCAATTAGGGTTACATTTATAGTTCCAATACTAATTAGGATCCACTTTATTAAACATGGGGTGTTAATATAACAGTATTATGTATTAATGTGATCTGTAGATACAGCTATATGTATACTATATGATATGGATGCAAATGGGTATCCGAAAACTGTAAAACTTGCATATGGATGTATAATATGATAAACGGGTAACATTTTACTCATATGGAAGCGTAAAACTATACCTAGCATGTAGCAAGATGATTTAGCATGCGACTAGATATGTAATTACTGATATGGATGCACACGGACATGATATAACAGTAAAATGATAAACTGGTAAATGCATGATGTACAACTAAACACTATAAGATGTAAATATTCCATTGGGTGCAGTATATTGTAATATAGTATGTAACAAGATAGGTTTGCATGCACTAGATGTGAAATAACTTGTACGGACGCATATGGATGTCCGAAAACGGTGTAATATGAAAAATGAATATGTGGATTGCAAAACTAATCATTATGGGGTATTATAATTCAAATAGGCATAGAATACAGTAGTATAGCATGTAGCAAGATTAACTTGCCTAGACGGATCAAGAAACGGATATGTACGGTACGTCCGACGTCGGAAAAATGTCGTGACGCACGCACGGCACACGGAACGGGTCCAAGTAACGCACGAGGGTGATCACGCAGGTAAGGTACGTCATCTGGGTTGTCAGGAACGGCAGCGACGTCACGTCTCCGGCGATCTATATAGATTCAAGAATCAAAGAAAAGAAAAAGAAAAGAAGAGAAGAAGAGGAAGAAGAAAGGAGAAGGAAGAGGGATTGGCTTACTGTGGTTGGTGCTCTGTGTTTGCAGAGAGAAGGTGATGGTGTCAATGGCGGTGAATGGAGCTCTGGCGATCTAGGGTTTGGTGTTGAGGTTAGGTTAGGGTTTGTGCTCGGGTGAGGTCTGTTGAAAGTGCAGGCTTAGTCTGTTGAAGTTGTAAGAGAGAGGAGGAAGAGTGCAGAGGAGAGGGAGAGGAGAATGGTGGTGATGTTGACAAGGTGAAGGGGGTTGTCGGTGGTGAGGTGATGGGTTTCTAGGGGTGCAGGGTACACAGAAATGGGTGACGGAGGGAAGGATAAGACGAAGTGGAAGAGAAGGAGTTTGTACAAGCTCGGTTGAGGTCGAGGGATTAAGGGGTGAGGAGTTTTTAGGGTTAGGGTTGAGGAGGAGTCTGAGTTTGATGGGTTCTCGTCGAGGGGATTGGGTTTATAAAGGAGAAGAAGGTGAAATATAAGGGAGGTGAGTGCAAGCTTTGAGGGAGGTGACGGGATCTAAATTCACCGCGAGAGGGGAGAGAGAGAGAGAGAGACGCGAGAAGAGAGAGAGAGAGGGACACGTGAGAGGTGAGAGAGAGGGGGAGGAGAAAGAAAGTTTTCTGTAGTGAGGGGAGAGAGAAAGAGAGAGGGGTGAGCGAGAAGGAGAGAAAGAAAGAGGAGAGAGAGAGGGCTCGAGAGGTAGGGCCAAGGCAGAGAGAGAAATCTGTTAGTGGGTTAGGATTAAAAATCTAAAAAGATATGTTAGTTATTTAAATTTTAACTGTTATAAATTTTAAACGGTTAAATAAATTTTAAATATTAAATAAATTTGAATTTTGGCGGGATACAAAAATATTCCAAAACACGCCCGGGTCGGGTCTAAAATTTTAGTTTTAAAATATGGAAAATATATGCGACGACCAAATTTAAAAATGAATGCTCTGGTAATGAAAATGCATACCCCTCAAGAACGGATCCACGTATGTGCGTGTAGCCATCCAAACAAGTCTGTTTCACTGAACGGGACAGGAACAAGATGCGCGGATGCTACCACAGGGTTAGGGGTATCAAGCAGGCCATGCAATGTATTTTTTAAAATATTTTACATGGCTTAACATGTTATATGGTAAAAGATACAATGCCAGATAAAATGCCAGTATGCAGTATTTATGAAAGTGCACATGTCTATGTAACAAGTCAAGATAATTCATAAATATGAATCAAACAAGTTTCAACCAAGCGGGTCGGGTCAGATGCAATACTAATGTGAAATACCATTCGCACTCAAAACACGATAAATCAAGAAAATACCATAAATAAGTAAATACGAGAACTGGAACTGGTATAAATGAACTAGTGGTGTTACATTATACCCAACTACGAAAAGAATTTCGTCCTCGAAATTCCCAAAACAAGAACAAATAAGAATTTACAAGAATAAGTGTGGAAACTTCTGTCGAATCTCGTCTTCTCGTTCCCAAGTCGATTCTCCGTGCGAATGATTTCCCCAAGAAACAAGTATGAGAGGGATAACCTTGTTCTTAAGAACCTTTTCTCTTCGATCAACAATCGACTTCGGTCGCTCCTCAAAGGTCAAATCCTCTCTTACGGTCAGCTCCGAATGATTCAGCACGTGTGTTTCATCTCAAACATACTTACGGAGTTGAGATACATGAAACACGTCATGAACATTTGCCAAAAATTGTGGTAAAGCCAATCGATAAGCCACTTCTCCAACACGCTCCAAAATCTCGAAAGGCCCTACGAATCGAGGACTAAGCTTGCATCGACTCCCAAAATGAATCACTCCTCTAGTCGGTGATATCTTTAAGAATACCAGATCACCAACAGTGAACTCTAGAGGTCTTCTCGATATATCGGCCCAACTCTTCTGCCGATCTTGTGCTGCCTTCATCTGATTCCGGATAGTGTTAACTTTCTCAACTGTTTGCACGATCAAATTCGGTCCCAACAACCTTCGTTCTCCAACATCATCCCAACAAACAGGTGAACGACACTTGCGACCATACAATGCTTCAAATGGAGCCATCTGAATAGTCGCATGAAAACTATTGTTGTATGAAAACTCCACCAAGTGTAGATGATCCTCCCATGAACTCTTGAAGTCTAACATACAAACTCTCAACATGTCTTCAAGAGTTTGGATCATCCTCTCCGACTGGCCATCGGTCTGAGGATGATAAGCTGTGCTAAACTTCAATTGAGTCCCCAAACTTTCCTGTAAGCTCCTCCAGAAGTGTGATAAGAAACGGGTGTCACGGTCGGACACGATGCTCACCGGTACTCCATGCAATCTTACAATCTCCTACATGTACCGTTCCGCCAACGCTTCCGTTGATTGAACAACTCGAAATGGTATGAAATGAGCTACTTTGGTCAATCGATCAACAATCACCCAAACTGCATTGTTGCCCTTTGGACTCCGCGGTAAAGCTGTTATGATCCCACTTCCATTGAGGAATCGGAAGTGGTTGCAATAAACCCGCAACCCTTTGATGTTCAGCCTTAACTTGCTGACACACCAAGCACTTCGCCACAAAACGAGCAATCTCTCTTTTCATGCCTTCCCACCAGAAATGCTGTCGTAGATCACAGTACATCTTCGTGCCTCCAGGATGTACGGAATATGCGGAACTGTGCGCCTCCTTCATAACTTCTTCGCGAATATCTCCTTTTGGCACACAAACGGCTACCATATCGCAACGAACCATCTTTATGAATCAACAAGTCCGTTCGAAGTCTAGCTTCAACCTGTTCTCGAAACTTCTGCAATCTTAGGTCCTTCGACTGCGCTGCTTTAATACTCTCGATCAATGACGACTATACTTGCAGCTGCATCAACTGTCCCGAAGAATGCGGTAGCACAATCGCCAACTCAAATCTCCGAAAGTCTTCGATAAGTTCCTTCTGTGCAGTCAACATCCGAATTGCTGGCAACCGACTAAGCGCATCCGGCACAACATTAACTTTCCTCGGATGGTACTTGAGATCAAGATCGTAGTCAGCCATCAGCTCCAACCATCTACGCTGCCTCATGTTAAGCTCTTTCTGTGTGAACACATACTTTAGGCTTTTGTGATCGGTGAATACTTCGACCCTTTCGCTCAATAAGTAGTGTCTCCAAATCTTCAAAGCGAAAATCACAGCTGCTAGCTCCAAATCATGAGTTGGGTAATTTTCTTATGGGTCTTCAACTGTCTCGATGCGTATGCTATAACCTTCCCATGCTGCATCAAAACACATCCCAAACCTTTCCCAGATGCGTCGCTATGAATCACCAATCCTCCTGAACTGTCTGGTATGGTTAAAATAGGAGCGGTTATCAATCTCTGCTTCAACACCTCAAAAGCTGACGCACACTTTTCCGTCCATACGAACGGTACTTCCTTATGCGTAAGCTTGGTCAAAGGCTCAACCAAACGGGCAAAATTCTCCACGAACCTTCTGTAATACCCGGCAAGTCCAAGAAAACTTCTGATCTCTGCTATGTTCTTCGGAATCGGCCAATCTAGAACTGTTGCAATCTTCTCGGGATCAACGGCGATTCTATCTCCGGACACGACATGCCCCAAAAACTTCACTTCTTCAAACCAAAACTCGCACTTGCTCATCTTTGCATATAATCTTTCTTGCCTCAATGTCTGCAGTGCGATCTTCAAGTGTTCCGCATGCTCTTCAATGCTCCTCGAGTAGACCAGAATATCATCGATGAACGCCACTATAAACTGGTCCAAGAACGGTGAAAAGATTCGGTTCATCAAGTCCATAAATATCGCCGGTGCATTCGTGACTACGAATGGCATCACTAAATACTCGTAATGTCCATACCGAGTTCGGAACACAGTCTTGCAAATATCCTCTGATTTAACTCGGACCTGATGATATCCGGATCGCAAATCCAACTTCGAGAATACCTTCGTGCCACTAAGCTGTTCGAATAATTCACCAATGCGAGGGATCGGGTACTTGTTCTTAATAGTCACATGGTTTAATTCTCGATAGTCGATGCACATCCTCCTTGTGCCATCTTTCTTCTTGACTAAAGAACTGGAGCTCCCCAAAGTGAATTTCTGCTGCGAATCCAACCATTCTCAAGTAATTCGGTAACCTGCTTCTTGACTTCTTCCAACTCCACTGGTGCCATTGGATAGTATGCCTTTGAGATTGGTGCTGCACCAGGAACAAGATCGATCGCAAACTCCATCTCGTTTTAGCGGTAAACCTGAGATGTCCTCGAACACGTCCATGAAATCTTGAACTACAGCTGGTGCTTCTTCCTTATCAACTTCCATAGACGAAAGAACATTGTTTGTCGGCCTAGCCCTAAACTCGACTTGCCCGACAGAACTGCTTCCTCCACTAAAGACAAACTCTGGATGTCCGGGAATATGGAAAATTACTTTCTTTGCCCTACAATCAATGTGAGCGTGGAAAGTGTCGAGAAAATCCATTCCCAAGACAACTTCATAACTGCCGGTATCAATCACCTAGAAATCTGCAAATAACTCCCGTCCGCAAACAACAACTGAACAATCCTTACATTCTCTACTAGCTATGATCTTCCCATTCCCAGTGTGTATGTCCCAACAACTAGATAAGGTCGTGCAAGGAATCGAGTGTGCAGCAATAAACTTGGACGACATAAAACAATGGGATGCACCAGAATCGAATAACGCTAATGCGGGAAAACCATGAACAAGTAGGATACCTGAAACGACTTCCTCTGAAGCCTTGGCCTCTTCAGCCATCAAGGTAAAAGCTCTAGCTTGATTAGGTCCCTGAGTCAACTGCTTCTGCCCCTGAAACTGCTTCTGCGGTAGCCTCTGAACATCATCCTTCAAACGAAGCTTTGACGGACAAGTATCGATGGTATGATCAGCTGATCCACAAATAAGGCAAAGTCCAAGTCTCCTTCGACAATCTTTCCAGAAATGACCCGAACGTTGGCAGTAGTTGCAAAATGTTCTTCCTTTCTGCTCGGTCGTGATGGTCCTCTTCATAGGTACAACACCACGCCTATTCACCGGGATACCTCTGCATATATGCGCTCGGTTTGGTGCAAACACCGGCTTCCGCACTGCAACTGCTTGCTGCTGTGTACCCCCAGTCTTCATAGATAGGCTCTGCTGCTCTCGAGCCGCTGTAAGCACTTGTGAGAAGGTGGTCAAACCCAGAGATATAATATGCCTCTGGATTTCCAAATCCAAACTGCGCATAAACCTTCGTGCCCTATCATCTTCTTTGGCCACCAAACGTCCAACGAATCGACTGAGCCATGTCCACTCAGCCGCATGCGCATCCACGGATCCGCCGTTCTGCTTTAAACTAATAAACTTTTCTTCTATTTCTTCCCGTGCAGTCTGCGGGAAGAACTTCTCCAGGAAACTCTTTGAAAAATCTGCCCAATTGATCGGCTTGGGCAAGCGGGTCTCTTCCACAAGCTACCATTCACGGGCATAGTCCACTAATTGGATGCGTACCACATCCACTCTCTTGTCCTCTAGAATCTGTGCCACAACGAGCAAATTCTCCGTATCAACCAGCCACTGCTCCGCTGGCAACGGCTCTCCCAGACCAGTGAAAAAGGACGGACCAAGTCTCCTGAAATCCGCCACGGTACCCACACGCTCCACTGGTTTGGCCACAACATTGTTTACGGACTGCTGGACGGTCCGCAAACCTTCCTGAAAAGCTTCGGCTTGCTGCTGGTTCAGCTCGGTCTGCTGCTTCTGGTTCTCCAGTATGCCACGAATTACTCCAAGTAAAGCGGCGTCATCCACGCGCCTCTGGTACGATCTCAGATTTCTGTCTGCCATGTTCCTGAAATCAAAACACCGAAAAGGATTAGTATGATAACAAGATTCAAACCATGGATCAAGGATATGGATCACGACTAGAACTCCAAGTTTCTTAAATAGAGTACCGCATTGTAATAATGCCGCGATACATAGTTACAATCACATAACCCCACCCAAGTCGCTCAAATTAATGAGATAAACAATAGGAAACCAAAGTTTCAAGTCGAGATGCAAAGAGGTTTGCATATCGTCAAGGTAAGGATCAGGAGGAAGTTAAGATTAAAAAATGGTAAGATGGTAAAGTAGCAGGACATGTTCCTAATCATGAGTATTCTGATTCATGTATTGGGTCCAATACCCAACTATAAAGAATCAAACTTGATTAACCTAGATCCTATGGCTCTAATACCAAACAAATCCTGTCACGCCCCGCTTCCCAGAGTGCGCTAAGATAGGCACGTGACAGAGCCAACCATGCTACCTGTGGATAGGAAATATCCCTCAACAGTCACATTACGGCTGTAGAAATATCAATAACAGTAATAAACTATCTAACACATGTCCATAAGCCAGAATAAACGAGTCATGAAATAAAATAATGCGGAAGCAAAAGATCCAAGTACAATAATAATCTAGAATGTACGTCCTATAATGCGGACTCATATCAGGAATGAAAATACTGAAAGGAAACTAAACTAAACTAATAACAGGCACTCACTGCTTGACCTGTTGATCAAAACACTCATGGACTGCCTGCGATAAGGATAAGGGATCTGGGCCATGCAAAACCCAGACGTCAGTGCGTCATAATATCAATAATATTAAGCAAGCATGATGTAATGAAATATGCAGGCATGAAGTATGAACAGTAACAAGTTATCAAGAAATAAGCAGTAACATGAATATATAGATCAGTGAACAGGAAATATACAGGTGAAGTGCAGTGAGTAGTCTAAACTGTGCTACAGGGTTATCTACTCTAAATTATTCGAAATCAATTAATGTAATCCTCATCGTAACCCATCGATCTATGCCCAGTTCATTCCCCACGGGACTACGGTAAAATGATATGATAGACTGTGAGTCTATGTCCCGTTCATACCCCATAAGACCACGGTAATGTCACGACCCGCAGGGTACGGAACGTGACTGGCACTTAAGTTTACGAAACGTCTAAAGGCGTCCGTAAAATAAGTAAGCCAAAGCCCAGAAAACAAAACCAATGAAGCAAAAGAGCGAAGAAAACCCAATCATTTGCAAGCAAGTTATCAAATAAGTCATGTAAAACCCTTTTTAAAAACAATATCAATTTTTCCCGAAAATTTCGGCAGAGTCTCCTTTGTAAATACTGACCCCCAAAAATGGGTACAACAAAATATATACATGAATCCAACAAAATAGGGCATCCCCAAGCGGGAGCTAGCTCTTCGCCATAAGACGGCCACAAATCCCACGCAATGTAAATGACAGCAAGCATAATAATCATAATAAAGCATAAGGAAGCATGAAAAAGTAGCATGTCGGCTCAAGTGAGCTCGACCCCAAAATACAGCATAAAATCCACAAACCTCACAGTCTCATCTCTAGGTCAATATACAATAATCTGGTAGAAACAGTAGATGGAGTACACTAGATACAAGAATATACAAGGTGGTACAAAAATAATAACATAACCCACCTATGAGCAAATCTCGAGCTCAAGCAAAAGAGGCAAAAGAACAAGTGCGCCCGCCGCTACTGAACTGACGGAGCGGACCTGCAAAAGACTGTGGCACAACGGGGGTGAGTTGCCAACTCGTGAGTAATAAATAACATCTGCAAAGGCTATCGTATGCATGCATACAAGCATCCTAGCATCTAAAATACAGGTATGACTGGATGCACTAGCAGGTGTGTATACCATATCAGTGTGCTAATATGTATGCAACATGAAAATCTGAGGTCTCAATAGGTATATATAAGAAATATTTTATCTCTTTTTGTTTTTGAAACTCTTTTAGAATGCCAGCATAATGTCAATGAATCGACGAAAATCGGTGTCCAGCAACGACACCCAAAAGCTGTCTCAAATCTCATAAATGTATCTCTGGCCTCAGCCGTCCGGCTGACCCATCTCAAATATCAATATCTCATCATCTAGCGGCCACGGTCGGTATCCTCTGGATATCCGCCGTCCCAAACAGTCACCGGTAGGTAATCCGTCCCCTGCCAGGCTCAACGTCATCACCACATTCCTCTTGTCCCGGGGTACCTTACCGGGCCCACCATGTACCCGTGCCGGTTCCTCCACTCCTCGACACGGATTTCCAAATCCACAGCATACTCATGGTGGACGACACTTACATCACTAGAAAACCGCAATTTACATATTTTTAAAAAATATAATAAGTTTAGAAATTTTGCGGCTTCCCCCGAAATCCAGCAATATCATAAAATCTCAAGAAATCCTCATAAGTGCATATATCAATGATAATGAATGCGTATGATATCAATAGTCAAGTTGCGATGTGTGATTAATGTATTAAGCATGAACAATTAATATGATGAAGTACATGCACATGAATAGCAATACTACGGTTTCACTTTAAGGAATTAAAGGCAATAGCACCAGTTTAAGCATCAATTAGTAAAAGGTTTAAATTTAAATGTTATCTAGTGTGGTGGCATGGCAATTACCAGGGTGTGTGTGTAAGCATGAATAGTGCTCGTGCTGCATATAAAACCTGGTAATGGTGCATGTGTCCTACAATTGAGTTTGCGTATATGGGTATAACATATTGATCTAATTGCAGCAATTATCATGCCAGTAATATTATTCTAATGTCACAAGTGGTTATCCAGTTTACTATTTTTCAGTTTACTAAATCTATCGGGCGACTTGCGCCATCCAAACGATCGTCCCCCGTAGATGTTAAATCTACTCACCGGAATCCCTGGCTAGCTGTGTCCAATCACCGCCTTTCCCTTTCGTGCCGCGTCTGACGTTTCCGCGACCGAACCTGGAATTTACATCAGTACCAAATATAAGGTTACATATCAAGAACGACGCAAAACCCCAACGAAACTACTAAAGTTCGCTAGCTAGGTACAACGTGCACAAGGTGCGCGGACACACGCGAAAATCGCAAAAACTGCCGAAAAACGCCGATTTGGTCGCCCGGCAAAACTAAAACCCGACTACCCAAAAACCGCACTCACGCATCCTAAAAGTCGCAGGACAAGCCATTACAATCATCAAGATATCAAAATTAATCCATCACATAATTTATATAAAAATCTAGTAAGCATATACATTCCAAAAATCGGTGCAACAATTGCCGATTTGCGACAAAACGACTACAATCTAGCACAATCGCCTAACCACACTACAAGCAATCTACAAACACTAATTATTACACAACAACAATGATTCCAATCCTATTTTCCATAAACAACCATTCTTGAATTTATAACTTAGCAAAATCCAATCAATTTCCTCACTTGAAACTTTAAATTAACACAACAAAGCCCACTTAAGAAAATTAACCTCTTAGGTTAGGTTAGCAAAATACTAGATAACAAGTTAGGTTTAATCAATTAAATAATGCTTTCTAAAACTTAATCCACTCACTAATCAAGCTTCACAAACCAATTCCATACAAAAACCCTCTCTTGAAAATCCTAAAAAGCAATTTCACACTTCTAAATTTAATCAAATTAGCATAATTGAAAACTACATCAACAAGATAACTATATGGATTAGTTAATTAACCACTAGATTAACTATAAAACAATCTAATTAAGTATTATGGCTTCAAAACCCTAGCTAAAATTTTCAAGCAAAACCTAAGAAACTAGATTAAACTACACTAAATTAACACTAAACCATCTAACATAAGAACTTAAACAAAAGAATTTAACATGATAGAAATTATACCTCTTGATCTATGGATCAAGCAAGAAAATTTTGCTCCAAATGATGGCCTCAACACCAAGATCCAAGCAAGAATGGCTAAGGATAATGATAGCTTAAGGATTTTGTTTGGATTTTTGAATTAAATCATGGATTTTGATGTATTTTCTTGAAGAAATTGAAGAAAATGAAAAGAAAAGAGAGGAAGAAGAGGGTGTGCAGGATTTTCGGCCAGAGGAGGAATGGGGGAGGGTGTGGGCAAGTGGGGAAGGTCATGGGTCAAGTCCACAAAGTCAAATGCACCTTACTTTATTCATTTTAATTAAAATAAATCCAAAAAACCCCTTAAATCACTCAAGAAAGCAACTAAATAAAAGAGATCAGAATTTTCTGGTCTCACACAAGGTGGGGCTGTCCTAGGGCTGAGGAAAAAGAGAGGGGTTTTACAAAAGAAATTTTATGCAAAAAGGCCCCCTACAACTCAAAAATTGCAAGTTTTAGCCCAAAATTCAATAAATTCGTTTCAAATCATAAAAATTTGAAAAAAATCAAAATAAATTACTAAAAATTTATGTTATCACTAGATTATAATTATCATAATTTTAGAGATTAAAATTATCCCGGAAAAATTTGTATTTATCGCTTATTTAATGTATTTTCTTACCGGCTTAAAATAATATTAAAAACTTGAAAAATAGGGAAAAAATTTTAAATGACCAAAATTTCATAATTAACTCATTAGCTACTAAAAACAAGTAATTACCTATCCATTTAAGGTATAATTAGCCCTAAACTGCAAAATATCGAGAAAGACGGTTTTCGGAAAAATACCGAATTTTCACCGAATTTCAGGAAAACACCAAAACGACTTTTCAAGTCGCTACAGGTAACATGATGTAATAGCCTTTTGAGTTACGTTCAGCTACATTCTTGATTTCCCCATACCCCCAACGTTATGAGTGTAAGTCAGGTATTGAACAATCTAGATCTAATGCCAACACAGGATCAAGCAGGTACAGGTTTGTCTGTGTAGAAAACAGGAAATGTCCATAGGGACAACAGGTCAAGATTGTCGGCATTAGTAACAAGATCAGGTATCAAGTCAGGCTGTGGTACATCAGGACATGTCAAGTAGTGCACGGTATCAAGTCAGGTCAAGTAGTGTATCAGGTCATGTCAAATAGTGCACAGGTATCGAGCGGGTGCTCATAATCAAACTGTAGTAAATATGGGTGCACACAATCAAGTGTGGAGTACTAATATAACAATAAAATGAAATAATGTGACAAGGTATGCAAATAGATATAAAATCAATGATATGGATGCACAATTATCAATTAGGGTTACATTTATAGTTCCAATACTAAGTAGGATGCACTTTATTAAACATGGGGTGTTAATATAACAGTATTATGTATTAATGTGATCTGTAGATGCAGCTATATGTATACTATATGATATGGATGCAAATGGGTATCCGAAAACTGTAAAACTTGCATATGGATGTATAATATGATAAATGGGTAACATTTTACTCATATGGAAGCGTAAAACTATACCTAGCATGTAGCAAGATGATTTAGCATGCGACTAGATATGTAATTACTGATATGGATGCACACGGACGTGATATAACAGCAAAATGATAAACTGGTAAATGCATGATGTACAACTAAACACTATGAGATGTAAATATTATATTGGGTGCAGTATATTGTAATATAGTATGTAACAAGATAGGTTTGCATGCACTAGATGTGAAATAACTTGTACGGACGCATACGGATGTCCGAAAACGGTGTAATATGAAAAATGAATATGTGGATTGAAAAACTAATCATTATGGGGTATTATAATTCAACTAGGCATAGAATACAGTAGTGTAGTATGTAGCAAGATTAACTTGCCTAGATGGATCAAGAAACGGATATGTACGGTACGTCCGACGTTGGCAAAATGTCGCAACGCACACACGGCACACGGAACGGGTCCAAGTAACGCACGAAGGTGATCATGCAGGTAAGGTACATCGTCTGGGTCATCAGGAACGGCAGCGACATCACAGCTCCGGCGATTTATACAGATTCAAGAATCAAAGAAAAGAAAAAGAAAAGAAGAGAAGAAGAGGAAGAAGAAAGGAGAAGGAAGAGGGATTGGCATACTGTGGTTAGTGCTCTGTGTTTGCAGAGTGGTGGTGATGGTTTTAACGGCGGTGAATGGAGCTCCGGTGATCTAGGGTTTGGTGTTGGGGTTAGGTTAGGGTTTGGGCTCGGGTTAGGTCTGTTGAAGGTGCAGGCTTGGTCTGTTGAATATGTAAGAGAGAGGAGGAAGAGTGTAGAGGAGAGGGAGAGGAGAATGGTGGTGATGTTGACGAGGTGAAAGGGGCTTCGGCGGTGAGGTGTTGGGTTTCTAAGGGTGCAGGGGTGCTCGGAAATGGGTGACGGAGAGGACGGATGATACAAAGAGGAAGAGAAGGAGTTGGTAGAAGCTCGGTTGAGGTCGAGGGATTGAGGGGTGAGGAGTTTTTAGGGTTAGGGTTAAGGAGGAGGGTGAGTTTGATGGGTTCTCGTCGAGGGGCTTGGGTTTATAAAGGAGAAGAAGAAGAAATATAAGGGAGGTGAGTGCAAGCTTTGAGGGAGGTGATGGGATCTAAATTCACCGCGAGAGGAGAGAGAGAGAGACGCGAGAAGAGAGAGAGGGACGCGCGAGAGGAGAGAGGGAGAGGGAGGAGAAAGAAAGTTGTCTGTAGTGAGGAGGGAGAGAAAGAGGGAGGGGTGAGCGAGAAAGAGAGAAAGAAAGAGGAGAGAGAGAGGGCTCGAGAGGTGGGGCCAGGGCAGAGAGAGAAATCTGTTAGTGGGTTAGGATTAAAAATCTTAAAAGATATGTTAGTTATTTAAATTTTAACTGTTATAAATTTTAAACGGTTAAATAAATTTTAAATATTAAATAAATTTGAATTTTGGCGGGATACAATAATATTCCAAAACACGCCCGGGTCGGGTCTAAAATTTTAGTTTTAAAATATGAAAAATATATGCGACGACCAAATTTAAAAATGAATGCTCTGGTAACGAAAATACATACCCCTCAAGAACGGATGCACGTACATGCGTGTAGCCATCCAAACAAGTCCGTTTCACTGAACGGGACAGGAACAAGATGTGTGGATGCTATTATAGGGTTAGGGGTATCAAGCAGGCCATGCAATGTATTTTTTAAAATATTTTACGTGACTTAAAATGTTATACGGTAAAAGATGCAATACCAGATAAAATGCCAGTATGCAGTATTTATGAAAGTGCACATGTCTATGTAACAAGTCAAGATAATTCATAAATATGAATCAAACAAGTTTCAACCAAGCGGGTCGGGTCGGATGCAATACTAATGTGAAATACCATTCGCACCCAAAACACGATAAATCAAGAAAATACCATAAATAAGCAAATATGAGAACTGGAACTGGTATAAATGAACTAGTGGTATTACAACTTACAAGGCGAAACCAAAGAAGGCGGTGATTGCGGCAATTCAAGCGGAGGAAGGATCAAAGCCAGAAGTGGTTCGAGAGTTCGACGATGTATTTCCTGAAGACATATCAGGTTTGCCTCCCGATCGAGCTCTTGAATTCAGCATTGATTTAATACCAAGAGCACAACCAGTAATCAAAGCACCGTATCGATTAAGTCTGGAAGGTTTGAAGGAAGTCCAAACTCAGTTGGACGAATTATTAGTGAAAGGATGAATTCGTCCTAGCACTTCAAGTTGGGGATCAACAGTACTGCTTGTAAAGAAGAAAGAAGGTTCATATCGAATGTGCATTGATTATAGAGCCTTGAATGAAGTAACGATAAAGAACAAGTATCCGCTACCGCGTATCGACGATTTGTTCGATCGTTTAAGTGGATCTTATGTTTTCCCAAGTTAGATCTTCATTCGGGTTATCATCAGGTGAAGTTCAACGAATCTGATATCCATAAAATGGCATTCAGAACTCGCTATGGTCATTACAAATTTCTTATGATGCCATTTGGAGTGACCAACGCACCAGCGATATTCATGAACCTAATGAATCAAGTTTTCCGAAAGTACCTAGACAGGTTTGTTGTCATCTTCATCGATGACATCCTGGTGTATTCAAAGAGTCGTAAAGAACACGCCGAACACTTGAGAATTTTCCTAGAAACTCTACGACAACATCAACTATATGCCAAGTACAGCAAATGCGAGTTTTGGCTAGATCAAGTCAGTTTCCTCGGACATATTGTATCAAGCGAAAGAATCTCTGTAGATCCAGCGAAAGTTTCAGCAGTAAACAAATGGCCGACACCAAAGTCAATGAAGAATATTCAAAGTTTCTTGGGTCTAGCTGGATATTAAAGAAGGTTCATTGAAGGATTTTCGAAAATAGAAACACCCCTGACCAAGCTCACACGTAAAGATGAAGAATTCATGTAGTCAGAAGCATGCGAACAAGCTTTCGTAGAACTCAAGTCAAATTTGACCTCAGCGCCTATTCTCGTTATACCGGACCAATCTGGAGGTTTCGAAGTGCATTGTGATGCATCTGGTAAGGGATTAGGATGTGTTCTACATCAGCACGGAAAAGTTGTGGTTTATGCTTCAAGACAGCTGAAGATTCATGAGCGCAATTATCCGACACATGATTTAGAATTAGCAGCCATTATCTTTGCTCTTAAGATTTGGATCCATTATCTTCTTGGTGAGCGAGTGAACATATACATAGATCACAAGAGTCTAAAATATGTGTTTACTCAGAAGGAGGTTAATATGCGGCAGAGACAATGGTTAGAACTCATGGAGGACTTTGACATCAACCTGCAATATCACCCAGGGAAGGTGAATGTGGTACCTGATGCCCTTAGTCGCCAACCATTAGCATTGAATCTCACCGCACAGTAGAAACTTCAACAAGACTTACATTAGATGGAGATTGAAGTGATCATGCCAGGTAACGCTTCAAGTTTGATGAACTTACAAGTTCAATCTACTATTGTCAATCAGATCAAAGCAACTCAAGCAAGTGACGCTAAGTTGCAAAAGATCAGAGAACAAGTAGAGAATGGACTCAGAACAGACTTCATCATCCATGAAGACGGATCTTTGAGGTACGGCAGCAGATTGTGTATACTAAAAGGTTCTGTTCGAGAAGAGTTAATGAAGGAAGCTCACAGCTCTCCTTATTCAGTATACCCTAGAGGTACAAAGATGTACAAAGATCTGCGTCAAATTACTGGTGGCATGGAATGAAGAGTGAAGTACCTAGAAGCGTCGCTAAATGCTTGGTGTGTCAACAAGTAAAGGCTGAACATCACAGGACTGCTGGATTACTTCAAATGTTACCTATCGCAGAATGGAAGTGGGAACACATCACAATGGATTTTGTGACCGCACTTCCTCGCAGTACAAACGGTAACAATGCGGTATGGATTATTATGGATCGACTCACAAAGTCGGCTCACTTCATCCCATTTCCAGTTGGCCAATCAACTGAGACATTAGCAAAGAAGTACATGGAGGTAAGAATCTAAGTAAGATTTAAACTCTTCAAATGTGTAATATCTCTAATACCCATGAACTCATACAGAAAATTGTGAGACTTCATGGAGTACCGGTCTGCATTGTCTCTGATCATAACACCAGGTTCCAATCGCAATTTTGGAAAAGTCTGCAAGCGAGCTTGGGAACAAGTCTGAACTTCAGCACAGCTTATCATCTACAAACAGATGGTCAGTGTTCCCCTCCGAAAGACGCGGCGGAGACTCAGCGAACGTCTTGCCTGAATTTCAGGGCAGATACTAATTGGTGCTATCCATCCACCTCTCCGAAGATACCAAGTTGATTTATGGCACCATGTATCGAAGGTTTAAACAGATGCGGCCGATGTAGCAGACTTCGTCAGATTCCCCCTCGTTTGAGGGGTTTTTTTATTGTGGGGACGCTCTTCCCTGCAGGCGCAAGCACCTGCAGTTAATTACGCTACCGCATGGCGGTAACAACTTTCTCCTACTCCAGATGGTCACTTCGTGTCGTAGGTGTTTGTTTTGTATTTGGTTGGTTGCCCGTGGATTGTATACGGAGACTAATTTGTGTTGTCGCCCGTAGGGCGTGAACTAGTCCAAATCCGTATCTTTCTTAGATTTGGGTTTGGAGGGTTGGGTTTAAGGATACGTTAGCCTCATTTGGGACTACGATCAACTTGAACGTATGTTAAGGATACGTTAGTCTAATTATAGACTAAGATCAACTTAACAGGATCGTTTAGATCCGACAAGAGAGCAATTGGGCTTTGTTGTTTAGTTTAGTGACATTGCGGTCGATAATTAGTTTAAGGACATTATAGTCCATCGTTAGTTTAAAGACATCGCGTTCGAGGTTAAGGACATCATAGTCCATGAGTTTAAGGACCCCACAGTCCAATGTTAGTTTAAAGACATCACGGTCGAGGTTAAGGACATCATAGTCCATGAGTTTAAGGACCCAACAGTCCGATGTTAGTTTTAAGACATCACGGTCGAGATTAAGGACATCATAGTCCATGAGTTTAAGGACCCCACAGTCCAATGTTAGTTTAAAGACATCACGGTCGAGGTTAAGGACATCATAGTCCATGAGTTTAAGGACCCCACAGTCCAATGTTAGTTTAAAGACATCACGGTCGAGGTTAAGGACATTATAGTCCATGAGTTTAAGGACCCCACAGTCCAATGTTAGTTTAAAGACATCACAGTCGAGGTTAAGGACATCATAGTCTATGAGTTTAAGGACCCCACAGTCCAATGTTAGTTTAAAGACATCACGGTCGAGGTTAAGGACATCATAGTCCATGAGTTTAAGAACCCCACGGTCCAATGTTAGTTTAAAGACATCACGGTCGAGATTAAGGACATCATAGTCCATGAGTTTAAGGACCCCACAGTCCAGTGTTAGTTTAAAGACATCACGGTCGAGGTTAAGGACATCATAGTCCATGAGTTTAAGGACGCCACAGTCCAGTTTAAAGACGTCATAGTCTGTGAAATGTGTGGTTGTCGGGACCCGTCACCTCTTTGAAGATGTTGAGGAATTACAACGACGAATATCAAAGGAGTAAAGATATGTACCCTTGAACCAAGGTGAGTTGGTTGAAAGAGCAGATGTGCTCAATTCGAGATAAGTTGAGGACTTATGGCCAGAATTAGGCTAAGTCCAATTAAAAATGTTTAACATTTTATTTTCTGGCTATTAAGCCTTTATTTAGGCTCAGCCCTTTTAATAATGCTAAGCATTGGGCTCTGACATTTTTGTCTTGTATTGAATGCATAGCATTCATCAGAAACAAAGTTTGTTCTGACGGTGTGCCACGTGGCGCGCCAGGCGCGTTGCGCCAATCAAAAAGCGCATTGCGGTTCTGTCGGGTAGCGCACACGAAGATGACACGTGTCGCGCTTAGCGCTAAGCGCTAGTTTGTTAGCGCATTGCGCTTTTAATTTATGAGTGCATTGCACTAGTCTGTTGGCGCACCAGTGAGTGACACGTGGCGCGCTTGGCGCTGAGCGCCAGCCCATGAGCGCAGTGCTCTGTTTTAGAAGCGCAAAACGCAGATTGTGTCTCTGGTTGACACGTGACAGGTTTTGGCGCTGAGTGCCGGTCCAATGAGCGCAAGGGCGCAATTCATGAGTGCAAGGCACTTTTCAATAGCGCAAAGCGTATTTAATAAATTTTAAGATCAAAGAACAAATTTATGTTCTTCAAAGGAGGCTTTTTCCTCAGGATCCAAGAACAAAAGTTCTTGTTTTTATAAAAGGCTCTGCCTTTATAGATTAAAAGATCTGTGAATGAAGTAAAATACTTCTTTTAGTCTTTTTATGATTAGGTCTTTTTGATCTTTTCTTTTTTATTAAAGACCTTGGTCTTTTTCTTAGATCTCTGATCTTTTTAAAAGAAGGTTCTTCTTTTTACGAGATGGTTTCATCTCTATTCTTCAAGAACATAGTTCTTTTTTTACCTTGAAGATGAAGAAAAATCTTCTTTTTTCTAAGAACTTTCTCTTCTTTTGCAGAGAGTTTTTCTCTCTCTTTTCTTTCTCTGAGACTTGAAGTCTAGGAGCCTTTATATAGGGCCAATTGAATTTTTAAATCAATTTTAAGAGATCTTTCTCTGATTGATTTGGGAATATTTCCCACCGTTGGATCTTTGATCCTAAGGCTTCTGTTTTACAGAAGATAATCTTCTTGTTTTATAAGATTGAAAAAATCTTTCCATAACAGAATTTTATTTCTGATTAATTAATAATTTATTATTAGTATATCTTTTGATCTGACGGTAGGGGAATTTTTAATTCCAGCGCTGGCGCACCTTGCGCGAGCGCACCTACGTTTGACACGTGGCGCGCAGCGCAGAGCGCAGCGCAACTGCGCTAGCGCACCCGTATTTGACATATGGCACGCAGCGCAGAGCGCAGCGCAACTGCGCTAGCGCACCCGTGTTTGACACGTGGCGCGCATCGTGCAGAATCTGAAGCGTTGCTTCAATTTAAATTTTGAATTTTGAAACAGAGTTTTGCTCTGATTGGGGGAAAAGGAAGCGTCGCTTCATTCCATATCTTGGAACTTGAACAGAGCTTTGCTCTGATTAGGGGGAGCAGAAGCGTCGCTTCATTTCAAACCTTAGAATTTGAACAGAGTTTTGCTCTGATTGGGGAAACAAATGCCCTCCCCCACCGTTGCGCTTACGTGGTCCACACGTGAGCGCAGCGGTGGCCAAATCTGAGCCTTTGGATCAACTAAGAAGTTGAAGAGGCGTCTTAGCGTCTATAAATAGGACCTTTGGTCCTCAGATGATTATCATCTTCTTTCCTGAGAATTTTTATTCAGTGCGCAGCTCTTTTGTTTAAGAACTTCACAAGAGTAAATATTTTTTTCAAACTTCAGGTAAAAATTTTAATAAATTTTAATGAGTTAGGGTTTTACCCATTAACAGAGCCTTGCTCTTAATAGATCTTTGATCTACAAAAAACCCATTAGGGTTTCATTAGCAGAGCTTTGCTCCATGGATCTTTGATCTAAAGAGAACCCTTTTAGGGTTCCATTAATAGAGCTTCGCTCTCCAAAAGGATTTTACTCATGATTTCTTAATTCATTAATGGAGTTTTGGTCCTTTCAAATCATATAGAAGAACTCTTAAGAGTTTTTCATGGATCTTGAAGATTAAAAATTGAATTTTATCTTTAATGAATTATATCATCTTCTCATAGCAAGGCTCTTACTTTTCTCGGGGAATTTCTTTAAATTCCCGTCATAATTGATTTTGACAGGTGTCACTCCTGTCTGTAGAGCATTGCTCTTGAGGAGTTTAACTCCCTGTGCATGTTTTTAATAAGAATTCGCTTAATCAGTCTGTCTGCTAATTTTGTTGATTTTCTTTTTCAGGAGTAATGAATGCTCACATGTATGATCTCGACGCGATTATCTCCTACGGAGACATCCGCTCACTCGGCCGTTCTCAGAATCGAGAATTCACAAACGCCGAGTGTGCCGAAATTATGAGCCGCTTTGACGCATACAATGGTCGACTGCTTCCTCGACGCTCCTCTCTCCTGAAGCTTATTATGGGAGCGACCTGAGAAGCGCTTCCTCTATTTTGTACCGGCGTGCCACTTAGAGCATTGGATGCCGCTGAGGATAAGGTGCATTCGGTGTATCTGATGAGCCTAATCTTGAAGAGAAGGCGAGACAATCTTATCGATCTCCTGCATCAGGTTTTTCAACAGTCGGCCATACTTGTTGTCTATCGAAGGGTGGAGGACATCCGTAGGGATCCCGACGCTTGTGATCGTGAAAGAAAGCATACTAGGATGGTTCGAAATGCCTGGAAGATTCTGGACAAGGTCACTTTTGAATTCCTCAATCCATGCCCCGGATCTGAGGTTTTGCCATTGTAATTGTTTGGATAATATTTTTGTTTACTGCTTTCATAATTGTAAGAACTTTTTCACAGTATGAATGGCAAGTTTCTCATTTCAGCTTGTTTTATTTTACATACTAAATCTTTTGCGCATGCATGAAGGGGTATGCCTTGAACGCTTAATTAAATGCGAATTAAATGTTCTCCTTGTCGCTTTCTTCTCCTTGTTATGTTTCCGCCATTTGATTCTAGCAAGTGTGGCCTGTAGATAACATATAATTGTCCATCTTGTGCTCTTTGTAAGATAGTGATGGCTTAGAAAACAGGGTTAGGATCTGTCACCTAAGACTTTTCAATTTTATGAGCCGTGAGGGTCTCATAAAGAATTTTCTCCCTACCGGTCGAGAGGATCCCGTAGGTGTAATTTCTCCTTAAGAATCGTGAGGATTCCTAAGTGTGTTTTCTCTTGAAAGTCGTAAGGATCTCACAAAAGAATTTACTCCCTTACGAGTCATAAGGACCCGCAAGTGATGGGTGAAGTTGTCCTTATCCGCATTTCACGGAGTCAGGGGTTGCTCTGGATGCTTCCCACGGGTTCACTGCCGTGTTCTGCGAGGACCAGGCTCCGCTCTGGACGTTTTCCAGGATACCGTAGTTTAAAGACATCGCAGTCAAGGTTAAGGACATCATAGTCCATGAGTTTAAGGACCTCACAGTCCAATGTTAGTTTTAAGACATCACGGTCGAGGTTAAGGACATCATAGTCCATGGATTTAAGGACTCCACAGTCCGTTATTTAGTTTTAAGACATCACAGTCGAGGTTAAGGACATCATAGTCCATAGATTTAAGGACTCCACAGTCCGTTATTTAGTTTTAAGACATCATGGTCGAGGTTAAGGACATCATCGTCCGTGGATTTAAGGACTCCACAGTCCGTTGTTTAGTTTTAAGACATCACGGTCGAGGTTAAGGACATCATAGTCCATGAGCTTTAAGGACCTCACAGTCCAATGTTAGTTTTAAGACATCACGGTCGAGGTTAAGGACATCATAGTCCATGAGTTTAAGGACCTCACAGTCCAATTTTTGCTCTGGATGCTTCCCACGGGTTCACTGCCTTGTTCGGCGAGGACCAGGCTCCGCTCTGGATGCTTCACACGGGGTCATTACTGTGCTCTGCGAGGACCAGGATCCGCTCTGGACGTTTTCCACGGGGTCAGGAGTGACATAATCCGCATTCCACGTTGCCAGGAATTTTTGCTCTGGATGCTTCCCACGGGTTCACTGCCGTATTCGGCGAGGACCAGGCTCCGCTCTGGATGCTTCACACGGGTTCACTGACGTGCTTTGCGAGGACCAGGATCCGCTCTGGATGCTTCACACGGGGTCATTGCCGTGCTCTGCGAGGACCAGGATCCGCTCTGGACGTTTTCCACGGGGTCAGGAGTAACATAATCCGCGTTCCACGTAGCCAGAAATTTTGCTCTGGATGCTTTCCACGGGTTCACTGCCGTGTTCGGCGAGGACCAGGCTCCGCTCTGGATGCTTCACACGGGGTCATTGTCGTACTCTGCGAGGACCAGGATCCGCTCTGGACGTTTTCCACGGGGTCAAGAATGACATAATCCGTGTTCCCCGTAGCCAGGAATTTTTGCTCTGGATGCTTCCCACAGGTTCACTGCCGTGTTCGGCGAGGACCAGGCTCCGCTCTGGATGCCTCATACGGGTTCACTGCCGTGCTCTGTGAGGACCAGGATCCGCTCTGGATGTTTTCCACGGGGTCAGGAGTGACATAATCCGCGTTCCACGTAGCCAGGAATTTTTGCTCTGGATACTTCCCACGGGTTCACTGCCGTGTTCGGTGAGGACCAGGCTCCGCTCTGGACGTTTCCCACGGGGTCAGGATTGACATAATCCGCATTCCACGTAGCTAGGAATTTTGCTCTGGATGCTTCCCATGGGTTCACTGCCGTGTTCGGCGAGGACCAGGCTCCGCTCTGGATGCTTCACACGGGTTCACTGCCGTGCTCTGTGAGGACCAGGATCCACTCTGAACGTTTCCCACGGGGTCAAGAGTGACATAATCCGCGTTCCACGTAACCAGGAAGGGTTGACTTTATCCGCATTTCACGGAGTCGGGATTTGACTCTCGGTCATCTGTGCACCGTCGAGTTATGGAACTAGGGGTTGCCGCTGTTCCGCTTTGTTGTGTATGTTGTAATGATACGAATGTTGAGATGATCTCAAGGCTATCTATGAACCGTTGAGATTTGGCTTCTTCTTTTGATGAAACCCTGGGGGAAAGGTGTAATTCCCTCTTTGTTTGTGCCTTTAGATTGTATACGGGGATTGATGTGATATTACCTGTAGGGCAAAAATTTCATTTTTTTCATTCATCATTTTTTTATTTCCGCGATGCTCTATCATTTCAGCTTTTATATCGCGAAGGTCGCGATTGCCCAATCATTTCGGCTATTTTTCGCGGTGCCCAATCATTTCGGCTATTTTTTTTATTTTTACTCGCAGATTTTTATTGCGAGTTGCCCAATCATTTCGGCTATTTTGCATGCATATATTTTTACTTGTTGATTTTGTCTGCAAGTTGCCCCATCATTTCGGCTATTTCGTATGCATGTGTGGCTTGCTGGCTTTTCGCTGCAAGTTTGGAATTAGACACCGATTTCGGCATCAACACCGCTACTACTGGGATATTGCCAGGTGCGAATCATCATTTGCCTCTGTCGATGTCGAACAAAGGTGGTTTAGTGAACAGGGTTAGGATCCTGTCAACTAAGGCTTTTGACTTCATGAGCCGTAAGGGTCTCATGAAGGTATTTCTCCCTATAAGTCGTGAGGATCTCGTAGGTGCGTTTTCTCCTTAGGAGTCGTGAGGACTCCTAAGTGTATGTTCTCCTGTAAGTCGTAAGGATCTTACAAGAGGGTTTTCTCCTTATAAATCGAGAGGACTTATAAGGGTTGTTCACCATATAGACATATCCCTAGTCACGGATGGGACTTCGTTAGGGAAATGTTTATTCGCGCCCGTGGATTGTATACAAGGGTCAGCATTGAGCCGCTTGTAGGGCAGTATTGGAGGTTGTGGGGGCTGCTTAAGAACAGGTTCAGATCCCTGTAGTTTAAGACTTTTAAATCTTATGAGCTGTGAGGGTCCCATAAGAGAGTTCTCCTTACGAGTTGTGAGGATCTCGCAGGTGTAATTTCTCCCTAGGGATCGTAGGGATCCCTAAGTGTGTTTCTCCCTTGTGAGTCGTAAGGATCTCACGCAGGTGGTTTCTCCTTACAAAGTCGATAGGACCTTGCAAGTGTCTTTTAACGAGATTGCGCCCTTTCGGGTTTTCACAAAACTCGTCGGTAGCCCTGCTATTTTTACTCACGGAGCCCTTTCGGGTTTTCATTCGTGCCCATTTTGCTTATGGACATACCGTTTTCTTTTTTTTTCTTTTTTTTATTCTCTTTTTTTTTATATATCAGCTTTGGGACGCTGCAATCCACCGTAGTTTATCGACATATCGGTCAACAGCTAGTTTTAGGACATAGTGGTCCGTTGTTAGTTTAAGGACGTTCCGGTCCGCTGTTAGTTTTAAGGACGTTTCGGTCCGTTGTTAGTTTAAGGACGTTTCGGTCCACGGCCGGCTACTACTTATAGAGCTTGGGCTTAGGAAATAGCGAGCGGACATAGTCGTCGTCATCTATCATTGACCTAGACTGTGTCTCGTCAGGCGTAGTATTTCTTCAGGAAGCGACCATTTATTGGCCTGAAGGGCCTTTTGCCGTGCATGTCCATGAGTAGATAGGTTCCACCCTGGTTGACTTTGTCTATAATATACGGGCCTTCATAGTTTGGCTCGAATTCCTCCCGCTTGGCACGATTGGGGATCATAGGTCTTTTAACCACTAGCACGAGTTTGCCTTAGCGGAATGTTCTCGGCCTAGTCAATCTCTCGTATGAGCGCGTCATCTTTGCTTTATAAGCTTCCAGATTTTGTTGCGCTATAAGCCGGGTTTCGTCGAGTGCGTCGAGCTCCTCAAGCCAAAGATGAGCATTCTCTTTGTCTGTTAGCTCGTAATGGACCGCTACTCGTAGGAAGGGCAGCTCTATCTCCAAAGGGAGTACTGCTTCAGTGCCGAATACCAATGCATACGGCATTGTGTTTGTGGCCGTTTTGAACGTAGTTCGATACGCCCAGAGAGCTTCATGCAGTCTCTCGTGCCAATCCTTCTTATTTTTGGACACCTTCTTTTTCACGATCTTCGTCAAGGTCTTGTTGAAAGCCTTAGCCAGACCGTTAGCTCGGCGATTATAGACCGAAGAGTATCTCCAGTCTATATTATGTTGCTGCGCGAAGCGGCTGATTTTATGACTTCTATAGGCTAGCCCGTTATCGGAGATAATCCGTCGTGGAGTGCCGAACTGATAAATGACGTGTGTCTTGAAGAAATTGAGGATATTCTCCGTCTTCACTTCCCTCAGCGGTACTGCTTCTGCCCATTTGGAGAAATAATCAGTTGTTGCCAAAATGAATCGATGTCCTCTGGACGACGCTGGTTCGATGGATCTGATTATGTCAGTTCCCTACATTTCGAACGGCCAGCTAGCCACCGTCGGATGTAGTGGATTCGGATGCTGATGGATGAAATCCCCATGAATCTGGCACGAGTGGCATTGCTTCGCATACTCGAGGCAGTCCTGGATCATCATGGGCCAATAATAACCCATCCGTTTGATCTTCAGCTTCATCTTCAGCCCGGCTTGGTGAGAACCACAGAGTCCGTCGTGAGTTTCTTGGACGACTCTCTTTGCTTCTTCGGGTCCCAGGAATCTTAACCACAGAGAATCAAATGACCTCTTGTACAGAGTATCATTGACGAAAGCGAAAGATATGGCTCACTTCATGAGCTGATGTCTTGAGGATGCGTCTTCACGCGTCCGACGGGATTTGAAGTAATCTATAAAGACTTCCCTCCAATCCTCAGCCTTTTCTTGGTCTCTTACTTGTAGAGCCATTTGCTCGGCCGCTCCCTTTTCCTCGGATGACTCCGGGGATATTTCTGCCGGTGCTAGAACCCGACGGTTTTGCACAACGATCCTCACGTCATCGAGGTTCTCATCGGCTAATTCTTTAGCAAGCTTGGCTAATGCATCCGCTTTGCTATTTTCCGCACGCGGTATGCTTTCCAAGGTGTAGGAAGGAATTTGAGTCATCAGTTGTTGTACTCTCTCGCCATACTTTACCAGTTCTGGTTTGCACGTTTGATAGTCGCCGTTTATTTGACTAACGACCAGCTGAGAGTCTCCGTATATGAGGAGGTTTTCAATCCCCATGTTGATGGCGATCTCGAGGCCTGCTATAAAAGCTTCATATTCGGCTTCATTGTTCGTCCTCGACTCTGTTAAGGAGAAGGCAAAACGCATTATCCCTCTTTGTGGAGTTACGAAGATGAGGCCCATCCCTGATTTGATTATGGGGGTGTTTTGTTTGCTCTTCTTCATCGAAGATACTCCATCGAAGTAAAGTTCCTACCGGGTATCACTTCCGTCGATCGTGTCAAACGCATATTCGTCTGGCAGTTCGCAATTCAAGGGAGAGTCGGCAGGTATCGGATGCTCGACGAGGAAGTTGGCGATGGCCTGGCCTTTCACTGCCTTAAGAGGCTGATAGGTTATCGAGAACTCCATCAAGAGCAGGGCCCATTTAGCGATTCACCCCGTTAATATGGCCTTTGACATCAAATATTTGAGAGGATCCACCTTCGATATGAGACAGACTTCAGGCGCCAACGCATAGTGCCTGAGCTTCGTTATCGCGAAGATCAATGCCAAGCAGTGTTTTTCGATGGGAGAATAATTGCTTTCTGCCCCCAGTAGAACTCGACTCAAGTAATAGAGAGCTCTTTCTTTCCCTTGGTCATTTTCTTGTGCCCATAATGCGCCTATGGAACCTTCAAGGGCGGTTGTATACAGAATGAGAGGCTTTCCCTTGACCGGAGCAGCCAGCACTGGTGGATTCTGCATATATTGTTTGATTTCGTCCAGCGCGCTTTGGCATTTGTGATCCCAGACGAACGGGGTTCCCTTCTTCATTAGGTGACTGTAAGGACGGCACTTGCCCGAAAGATTGGCTATAAATCGCCGGATATACGCAAGCTTTCCTTGGAGAGACCGCAACTGCTTGAAAGTCCTCGGCGGGGGCATCTCCATAATTGCCTTGATCTTCGATGGATCTATCTCGACACCTTGGTGTCAGATGATGAATCCTAGGAATTTGCCCGAGGAAACACCGAATGCGCATTTGAGAGGGTTCATCTTCAAGTTGTATTGCCGGAGGCGTTGAAACACGATCTTCAGATGCTCTAAATGCTCCTCGTATGATTTGCTCTTCACCACGAGGTTGTCGATATAGCATTCGACGATTTCATATATGAGGTCATCGAAGATCTTAGTCATGGCCGTCTGGTAGGTGGCACCGTCGTTCTTTAAACCGAAGGGCATCACCTTGTAGCAGAATATACCCAAAGGGGTCCGGAAAGCGGTATGCTTCTCGTCCTCGGGATGCATCTTTATCTGATTGTATCCTGACGGGCCATCCATGAAGGGGAAAACCTCGTGTGTGGACGTATTGTCTATCATCAGCTCGGTAACCGGTACTGGGAAGTCGTCTTTCAGGCAGGCTTTATTGAGATCCCGAAAGTCCACACATATGCGCACTGTCCCATTTTTCTTCATCACCGGGACGTTGTTGGCGATCCAGTTAGGATACTGCACCTCTTGGATGAAGCCAGAGTCGATCAGCTTCTTGACCTCGGCGTTGATTCTCATCTCAAGCTCGAGCCGCATTCTTCGTAGTGCTTGTTTGATTGGCTTGACGTCTGGGGATATTGCCAGCTTGTGAACGGCAATCTCTGAATCTCGGAATAGTTCCATGCAAAGCAATCTTTATGCTACATAAGAACTTCTTTTAGTGTAGCCACCTTTTCTTCAGACAACAACTCACTGACAAATGTCGGTCGTGGATCACTTGTCATCCCCAAATCAATTTTCTTGAAATCATCTGCAGTGGTATGTATTCCATCTTCCAGCTCTTTCGGCGCCGGTGGAAATTCCGAGATCACCTCGTCATTATTGTTTTCGAAGCACCAGGGGAGGTCATCCATATCCTCGGGCTCTTCTTTTTTTGACAGCGTAATCACGTGACAGGTACGAGCTCGCTTCCAAGACTGATATGGATCTGGTTCTACCCTCGTGGATTTGGATTCATGTTTCTGCGGTGGGGTTACCCTCCAGCTGCTGGATAGAGTGAACCTACCTTACTGATATGGGTCTTCGACCCAATTCTTGAAGGTGAAGCAGTCTTCAATAGGATGCCCTATTGCCCTATGATAGGAGCAATAGTCTAGATGAGAGATCTCGTTGACTTGCTCGGGGTGCTTGGACTCCAGAAGTGTAATTATTTGATATCTTATGGCAAGATCAAGTATTTTCTTTGTCTTATCTTGGGCAAAAGGGTATGTCGACCCATCTTCTTTATAAGAGATGAATCTTGGTTGCTCGGTTCTTGATCGCGTGGCTTCTTGGTCCCGCTCTGCCGCTATCGAACGCTTTTCCCGCTCTTTGATTTATTTTTGCCTCTGCGTCGGGCCTTTTGTACAACGGGTTGACAGGGAGGAGCATTTTCATCTTTCGCAGCCTGTTGAAAAAGGCGTTGCGTCCTGGCTTTCTCTTTGATGGCCATTTCGCGATTGTAGTCATCTCGAACCTTTTGACTCACTTCCCTTATAAGCTTGTCCATCTGTTCTTCAAACGACGGACTGGGTATTTTTACGTCGGGAGCTCTTTCTGGTTCAGGGTAAGCATTTTCCCAAAAAGCATCTCCCTCTTCATCAAAGTCATGTATGACGTAGTAGTCGCAGAGTAGCTCCCGTTTCTTGGATTGAACATTCCCAAGCCCGGTCATTTCCATTTTCCCGTTGGGCAATTTCTGCTGAGTTCCAGGGACGTTCCAGATCCTGTTATAAAAACGTACTTGTCGCGCAGTTTGCTTATGTTGGATATATGTATGCCCTAGAGGCCATTATATGATAGTGGATGTATCTATACATGTATATATATTCGGTATGCATTCTTGCTCGACATGATAGTATGCTATCTGGTTCTTCTTTATCTGACATGTTGACTTGATCATGCTTATTATTCACTCATACATGCTGATAAAGCCCTGAGGATATTGGCTTGACTGCTCTGATTATGATGGAGATCATACTAGTGGGACATCTGTAGTCTATAAGCATATCCTGGAAAGCCCCTAGTCGTAGGTATATCGAGACGGGGCATTGATATACCAGAGTAGACTAGCGTATATGATACTAGACCCATGCGATGGGCGATGGATATTCCCACATTCATCGATGTTTGACATCAAGATCATATACGGGTGCTCAGTGCTGACTGGGTACACTGGACGGACTCACCGAGAACTCCTATATGGAATTATATCTATCGTCGAATAGCAGTTCTCAGGTGACACTGGTACAGGTTAGTCTGTAGACCCGAGATCGTCATAGAGTCTTGTGTGTTCTCCCACTGTACTTTGATTGTCACCCTACCACGGGTGTACTGAGTCGTGCAAACAGGTGGCCGTTGGGTACAGTCCCGAGACACACGAAGGCAATGAGCGATAGGAGGGGTTTTCATCTCTTCCGGTATTGGGAGTTGATGTTGTGCTGTGCCCGACTGGTTATATCAGTAAGTCCCTGGCCAGGGCTGCTGAGAATTGCTGATAAGTGTTATCAATAGTTTCTCGATCTGTTATAGACCATTCACCGGCACGACTTGTTGAGTTATTAGGGTCGACATGACCATCCCTAGGCTCAATATGCAACATATCTGATGAACAGACCGGACTGTACGGTAGTGTTGCCGGATGGCTCGACTGGAGTTGTAGCAGGTTCGCTTGTTTTCTTCTGATCGCTCAATACCCGGGTGGCCGTTACGTTTAGCTGACCGCTTGCGGTTTGGGGGTACCTGATATGATCATCACCCTCTGCCGGCGTATTGACGAGTCTTAGAGTCCCACAAAGGAGTTACCCAGTCCAGGCGAAACGTTGTGGTGCGCGTATGCGATATGCGCATGCACCCGATTAAAATGTGCGTATATGATACCGAACATTGATCGGGTGTCCTGCTTTTGGTGGGGTCGTATGAGATATGACCGGATTGATAAATTAAGTGTTGATTTATTATCTAACCATTAGTTTTCTCACTTGAAACCTTTCTAGGGTTTGATGGATGTATGCATACATGCATGTGTTTCTTTCTTTCATTCTAGTTTCATGCACATGTGGATGTGCATACATGCATACATACATACACCCATCCATCATGGTTGTTAGCATATGGAAATGGTGGCAATGTAAGACTCACACCATGGATTAAATAATGGATTATTATTTAATTTTGGTTTTAAAACAAAATGAAAAGAAAAGGATAATCATTCTAGCTTCTACATTCTTCTTCTAACCTAACCAAGCTCAACTACCACTAATCTAGGGTTATCTTTCTCTTTATCATTTAAAACCCAAGTTAAATTAACTCTCCATCATTTTAATCATGGTTGAATGCAAGAAGGAAATAAATATATATGGTGATATATTTCATTTTCTTTTTGGACTAAGGGTTATTTTTCACCTCTTGTTAAAAATAGCCACCATCTTCATCCTTCTTCACCTTTTTCCTCTCTAGTTTTTTCTAGTGAGTTAAACACAATTAAAGAAAGGTTTTTGAAGTGAGATCCTTAGCCACAACATCATTCTACTCAAGTCTAGCCAACTTTATTAGAGTGTTCTCTTTGCTTTTCCAAAGTTGCAAGCTTGGACGGGAAACTTCGGGTGGATCGTCGTGGACGAAAGAGGACTACAAGTGGACCTTCTTCCAACACCCTAGAGATTAAGGAGTCAAGCCAAAGGGGAGCTACAAAGGTTGTAGCCTTCAAACCCTAATTTTTATTAGCTTAATGTTTCGTAACCCTAATTTTCTAGGATCGATTCCTTTGCGTGTTTGTTTAGCACCTTAAAAATACATACTTTGAGACATGTGATGCTTCAAAACTCTTCATAGGGTGCTAGGCAAACCTAACATTGGTATCAGAGCCGACCTAGAATATTAGGCGACCCTTTTACGAAGTCAAAACTCCGATCGAACCGAAATACGTTTTTTTAGGGTGCTCTCTGGAAATTTTCTAAAAATTGACATTTTTCAGAATTAAAAATATGAAAAAAAAACAGCAGGAAAAAATAAGGATTACGGTACAAAAATTATTCCATGAACAATGATTGTTGCCGCGGAAACGCGGCCTAAGCTTGCTTAGACCGCGGTTCCGCGGCCATATGTATTAATTGTTGGATAATTTTTTTACAGTAATTCATTAATCTGCTTGTATATTTTTTTGGATATTTTTAATCTGTATTTAGTTTTGAAAAATTCTGGAGATGATTTTGGACCCGTCGATTCGATCGGAATTTTGTTTTCGTGGCTTTTCCGGGTAAATTAGAAAGTATTATGTTTGAACGAATATCATTTGCTCACTATTCATGGGGTTTAAATACTTGGAAATACGTGCAAGTCTTTTTGTGGTGGTCCCTCTAGAAGACAACAAACCTTAACTCGATTATGTGATCGTCTTGAACTGCCCTTTGAACCTTAGGGTTTGGGGCAGTACGGCGTGCCACATGTGAGGCGTTGGCTTGACCCTTCTACGGCTGGACCGCTACTACTGTGTCACACTCCAGGTGTTTGAACTCTGCTCAAGTGTTGGGCTTTAGTGAATCCTGGGTATTTGATCGTTCGTTCGAAAACTTCGATACTGTCTGTTTATCCGGAATGTGATGCAATGTGTGGAATTCATATTACTAGACATGAAATATGGAATATGTGATATTTTGCATTTGCGATGTCTAAAGAGAATGTGGATTCCAGATATTGCAGTTTTACACTTTCTTTTCTGTGACCGTAAGTGTAGTATGTAGTGGTATTGCCGATTGTCGTTGCTATACGTCGACGACAATCGGTGTATGCATACTTACTTACGTTGATGATATGAGATATTATGTGTTGCTGAGATATGATGTGCAGGATTGTCGCGATTGAATAGCCGGGGGGTTTTATGTGAGATGAGAGTTTTATATTTTCATTCATGTAAATTCAAATGTAATGTAATATTCTTTTATTTGGGGCACTCCCGGGTCGAGGTTGTGTCACCAGTGTTGTATATTATTTACTTTTCCGCATTAGGATGGACCCAAGGAGGGGAGCACAAGTGACCGGGTTCTGGAGTTCAGTGGGAGGCCATCTCGAGGAGTCGAGACCGGGTCTCCTAAACTCCAGAATTGGCAGGGTCACTTGCCGCTCTCGTAGGGGTCCAGGGTGTGGGCTTGGCTATTCAAACCAACTGTGGAATCCGTATTTTCTATTCTGGCTAAATACTAAATACGGACGTCCTAGTATATCCCACGTTATATCTATGTTTCTGCTGCCTGTGTTCTGTGATATCTGAGACGTATGACATATTATATATATGATATATTGTAGACGTTGCTTATGTTTTACACCCGCGCTAGTCCCGTCCCGGTATGCCGTTAGTTAAGTAACCTAACGGTGCATAACGGAACATTGCGGCGAATGCGGATGGCATAAGCGTACGTGTTATTTTCTTTTCTTTTTCTGTGATTGGCTTAAGGACTTAAATGATGGGATTACATTAATGTGATTAATGTAAAGAAAATAAACCTAAAAAGATGTTGTAGAATCGGATTTGAAAACCACTCGGCTATTTATGAAAAAGCTATATTTCAAAACTGCGGAGCTTAAGCCACTCCTTTTGAAAACCATTTGATTCTACAACGACATCAAGCTCAAAGCGTTAAAGATTTTCTTAAAAATCATCCGCAACCCTCCGTCATTTTAGGAAGTAGAGTACTTAGTATTCGTGCTACGTTTGTTGACTATAGTTAAGGCGTAGTGTACGGTAGCTAAGTGATGTCTTCCTACAATGCATATGATGCAGATTAATTAGGACATTCTTATGACTTTGTTGACCATAGTTAAGGGTCATATGAGTGGGTCTAATTAATCAAGAAATGACGGGTAGAGCTTGACTGGTACTTATGATTTGTTGACCTTAGTTAAGGTCATAGGTACTAGGGGTAAAAACTACATCGGGAATTTCAAGAGTTGAAATTTGCAATGAGATTGCATACCTTCCATGTGATGGTTGGATCCCGATCCCACTGTGGGCAATAGTTGCCCCTAGGAGAGTTTTACAGTTTACAATTAGCTAACTCATTAGGTGTCTAGAAAGGTGTTAACGGGGCTCCGCCTCTGGGAAAACGAAGTTTACTCTAATTAGGTCCGTGCGAAAGCACGGGGAACCTCCCTCAAGTACCGACACTGGCCTGGCTGAACGGTTAGCGAAGTTGTAGACTGTAATTAATCCTGGCTAGTTTTTCTTTTTAAGGTTTGAAAGAAAAACTCGATAAAAGCAGTGGGAAACATCGATTAGACAAGATAATAACCAATCTGATCTATGCAAGAACTTTCGCTGAGTGTATTCTTTTCTCTCTCTTAATGGCAGATACCCATGACTGGACTCAAGCTTTTACTAGATAAAAACAAACTGAATGGGACCAACTATAAAGACTGGCTGAGGAATCTGAAAATCGCCTTGACTTATGATAAAGTATCATATGTCCTCACGGCTTCAGCCCCGCCCGTCCCTGGTCCAAAATCCTCAGTTGCGGACATTGAAGTCCGCAAGACGTGGGACGCTGACTGTGCCACGGCCACATGCCTCACGCTTGCATCGATGGATAACACACATCAAAAGCAGCACGAGGACATGGACATTCACGGTATATTGCTCCATACAAAGGAGTTGTATGGGGAGCAATCCCGCGTATTACGATACGAACATCAAAGAAATTGTTTTAGATGCGAATGACCCCTGGCACACCAGTAGGAGACCATGTTCTGAAGATGATAGCTCTTATAGAAGAGCTTGAGGACCTTGGATGGACGATGGACAATGAACAATATATAGATATTATTCTACAGTCCCTCCCCTCCACCTTTGCTCAGTTCATAGTGAACTTCAACATGCATGGCATGGAGATGGACCTCCCTGAACTCCTTAACATGTTAAGGAGTGCAGAGAGCACTATAAAGTTAGCAAAAACTCCCGTTATGACTATTGGACAGTCTTCATCTTCTCGCCCGAAAGCCAAGGCCAAGGGAAAGAAAAAGAAGAAACCCACTAATCCTAAGGGCGGAGTTAAAAAGGTGAAGGGAAAGGGAAAGTCCAAGGCTGGAGACTCGGGGAAGGGCGAATGTTTTCATTGCCACAAGATGGGACATTGGAAGCGCAATTGCACGGAGTACTTAAGTCTCAAGAAGAAGCATGGTGATGCTTCTGCTTCAGGTGCGTTTGTGACTGAAAACTGTTTTTCTATAAACTCTGCTTCCTGGGTATTGGATACCGGTTCATGTTCTCACATTTGCAATTCTATGCAGGGGCTGAGAAATAGCAAGGTTTTGAGGACAGGTGACCATACTCTCCGCGTTGGAAATGGTTCCAATGTACATACAGTCGCAGTGGGAGAGTATCACTTGGGGTTGCCATCTGGATGTATTTTGGTTTTAAATCCATGTTATTTTGTACCAAGTATGCTATGTAATATAATATCCGTTTCTTTGTTGGACAATGAAGGGTATAATTTTGTATTGCAGAACAATGTTATGAACATTAACCTGAATCAAAAGTTGGTTGGGTATGGTACACTAAACAACGGAATATATGTCCTAAATCAACACACAGTTTTCAGTATACAACACACTAATAAAAAAAAATTTCAGAATTAAATGAAGCTTTTCTTTGGCACTGTAGACTTGGTCATATTAACGAAACAAGATTAAATAAGTTATACAAAGATGGATATTTAAACTCTTTTGAATATAAATCTTATGCGACTTGCCAGTCTTGTATCAGGGGTAAAATGACCAAAACTCCGTTTACCGGACACGGAGAAAGAGCTACTCAGCTCCTGGGCCTCATACATAGTGATGTATGTGGGCCAATGTCTACACAGGCTAGAGGCGGTTTTTCATACTTCATTACGTTCACTGACGATTTCTCAAGATTCGGTCATGTATTTTTATTAAAGCACAAGTCCGAAGCTTTCGAGAAATTCATTGAATATAAACAAGAAGTAGAAAAACAAACCGGCTTGAGTATCAAGATGCTTCGATCAGATCGAGGTGGTGAGTATCTCAGTACAGAATTTGCACACTTCCTAAAAGAGAATGGGATTCTCTCTCAGCTCACTCCTCCTTACACACCACAGCACAACGGTGTGTCAGAACGACAGAATAGGACCCTATTAGATATGGTCCGGTCCATGATGAGTGACGCTGAGTTACCCGTCTCGTTTTGGGGGCATGCATTGGAGACTGCAGCGTTTCTACTAAATAGGGTTCCAACCAAAGCCGTGTCTACCACACCATATGAGATATGGCATGGGAAGAGACCATCTCTTAAGAGAATTAAGATTTGGGGTTGCCCGGCCTATGTTAAAAAGCAGAATCCGGACAAACTCGAGACACGGTCAGTCTTATGTAACTTTGTGGGATATCCAAAGAATTCTTATGGATATCTATTCTACCACAAAGGGGAACAAAAAGTGTTTGTTTCTCAGTATGCCACATTCTTGGAACAAGAGTTTTTCACAGATAAAGATAATGGCGAGGTGGTAGATCTAGAAGAGGTTCTAGAGACACAAACTACAAATGACGATTTGGTTGAACCAGCTGTTGCAACAGAAACTGAAGAACCTCGGCCACTCCGTAGGTCTGGTAGGACTTCTCGCCCACCGGAGAGGTACTACGGTTTCCTCATTGATGGTAACGGAGAAGATTGCATCATGGATGATGATGATCCTACCAGTTTTCAGCAAGCTATCACGAGTAAAGACTCTGTGAAGTGGCTGGATGCCATGAGATCCGAAATGGAGTCTATGTACACCAACAAAGTGTGGACTTTGGACATTGTACCCCCTGGGGTAAAACCTGTGGGGTGCAAATGGATCTTTAAAAGAAAGATTGGTGTAGATGGGCAGGTGGAGACCTATAAGGCAAGACTTGTGGCGAAGGGTTTTCGTCAAAGACCAGGTTTGGACTATGACGAGACTTTTTCTCCCGTAGCCATGCTTAAATCCATTCGAATCCTACTTGCTATTGCTGCTCACTACGACTATGAAATCTGGCAGATGGACGTTAAAACCGCATTTCTAAATGGAAATTTGGAAGAATGCGTTTATATGGACCAGCCAGAGGGCTTCATTGATAGTGGGAGCAGCGGGAAAGCATGTAAATTGCTTAAATCCATATATGGGTTAAAGCAGGCATCACGGAGTTGGAACATCTGTTTCGATGATGTTATCAAAAAGTTTAATTTCATCAAAAATCCAGATGAACCTTGTGTTTATAAGAAGGCTGTAGGGAGAGCTGTCACATTCCTCGTATTGTACATGGACGACATTCTTCTGATAGGAAATGATATTCCTATGCTACAGTCGGTCAAATCTTTCTTATCACTGAGGTTCTCCATGAAGGACCTGGGTGATGCCACGTATATTCTGGGCATAAGGATCTATAGGGATAGATCCAAAAGGTTATTGGGATTGTCCCAAACCAAGTACATTGACACCATCCTAAAAAGGTTTAGTATAGAAGACTCCAAGCGGGGTGCCTTACCCGCTTGCCATGGGGTCACTCTCTCCAGGGATTCTTGTCCAAAGACCGATGAAGAGAGAGCTCGCATGAGTATTATACCCTATGCTTCGGCAGTAGGATCTATAATGTATGCGATGTTATGTACACGCCCAGATGTAGCTTATGCACTTAGTGTAGTAAGCAGGTATCAATCCAACCCAGAGGAGAATCACTGGACAGCTGTGAAGAACGTTCTTAAGTACTTGCGAAGGACTAAAGAATTGTTCTTGGTGTATGGTAATGAAGATCTCCAAATGGAGGCCTTTACCGATTCGAGCTTCCAGAGTGATAAGAACGACAGCAAATCTATCTCTGGGTTTGTATTTACCCTCAATGGAGGGGCGGTGAGTTGGAAGAGTTCCAAACAAGATACCGTTGCAGACTCTACGATGGAAGCTGAGTACATTGCTGCAAATGATGCCGCCAAGGAAGCCGTCTGGATGAAGAAGTTCGTCTCGAAGCTAGGAGTAGTTCCAACCATTATTGATCCAATACCTTTGTATTGTGACAATAATGGGGCTATGGCGTTAACCAAGGAGCCCAGATCCCATCAGCGGTCCAGACACATCTTGAGGCGTTTTCATTTGATCCGGGAGATTGTTGATCGCCGCGAGATCGAGATTAGGAGGGTAGACACAAAGAATAACGCCGCGGATCCATTCACCAAGGCCCTCCCTCAGCCGCAGCATGAGCGACTTTTTGAGATGTTGGGTATGAGATACGCCAATAACTGGCCTTAGTGCAAGTGGGAGATTGTTGGATATATGTATGCCCTAGAGGCCATTATATGATAGTGGATGTATCTATACATGTATATATATTCGGTATGCATTCTTGCTCGACATGATAGTATGCTATCTGGTTCTTCTTTATCTGACATGTTGACTTGATCATGCTTATTATTCACTCATACATGCTGATAAAGCCCTGAGGATATTGGCTTGACTGCTCTAATTATGATGGAGATCATACTAGTGGGACATCTGTAGTCTATAAGCATATCCTGGAAAGCCCCTAGTCGTAGGTATATCGAGACGGGGCATTGATATACCATAGTAGACTAGCGTATATGATACTAGACCCATGCGATGGGCGATGGATGTTCCCACATTCATCGATGTTTGACATCAAGATCATATACGGGTGCTCAGTGCTGACTGGGTACACTGGACGGACTCACCGAGAACTCCTATATGGAATTATATCTATCGTCGAATAGCAGTTCTCAGGTGACACTGGTACAGGTTAGTCTATAGACCCGAGATCGTCATAGAGTCTTGTGTGTTCTCCCACTGTACTTTGATTGTCACCCTACCACGGGTCTACTGAGTCGTGCAAACAGGTGGCCGTTGGGTACAGTCCCGAGACACACGAAGGCAATGAGCGATAGGAGGGGTTTTCATCTCTCCCGGTATTGGGAGTTGATGCTGTGCTGTGCCCGACTGGTTATATCAGTAAGTCCCTGGCCAGGGCTGCTGAGAATTGCTGATAAGTGTTATCAGTGGTTTCTCGATCTGTTATAGACCATTCACCGACACGACTTGTTGAGTTATTAGGGTCGACATGACCATCCCTAGGCTCAATATGTAGCATATCTGATGAACAGACCGGACTGTACGGTAATGTTGCCGGATGGCTCGACGGGAATTGTAGCAGGTTCGCTTGTTTTCTTCTGATCGCTCAATACCCGGGTGGCCGTTACGTTTAGCTGACCGCTTGCGGTTTGGGGGTACCTGATATGATCATCACCCTCTGCCGGCGTATTGACGAGTCTTAGAGTCCCACAAAGGAGTTACCCAGTCCAGGCGAAACGTTGTGGTGCGCGTATGCAATATGCGCATGCACCCGATTAAAATGTGCGTATATGATACCGAACATTGATCAGGTGGCCTGCTTTTGGTGGGGTCGTATGAGATATGACCGGATTGATAAATTAAGTATTGATGTATCATCTAACCATTAGTTTTCTCACTTGAAACCTTTCTAGGGTTTGATGGATGTATGCATGCATGCATGTGTTTCTTTCTTTCATTCTAGTTTCATGCACATGTGGATGTGCATACATGCATACATACATACACCCATCCATCATGGTTGTTAGCATATGGAAATGGTGGCAATGTAAGACTCACACCATGGATTAAATAATGGATTATTATTTAATTTTGGTTTTAAAACAAAATGAAAAGAAAAGGATAATCATTCTAGCTTCTACATTCTTCTTCTAACCTAACCAAGCTCAACTACCACTAACCTAGGGTTATCGTTCTCTTTATCATTTAAAACCCAAGTTAAATTAACTCTCCATCATTTTAATCATGGTTGAATGCAAGAAGGAAATAAATATATATGGTGATATATTTCATTTTCTTTTTGGACTAAGGGTTATTTTTCACCTCTTGTTAATAATAGCCACCATCTTCATCCTCCTTCACCTTTTTCCTCTCTAGTTTTTTCTAGTGAGTTAAACACAATTAAAGAAAGGTTTTTGAAGTGAGATCCTTAGCCACAACATCATTCTACTCAAGTCTAGCTAACTTGATTAGAGTGTTCTCTTTGCTTTTCCAAAGTTGCATGCTTGGACGGGAAACTTCGGGTGGATCGTCGTGGACGAAAGAGGACTACAAGTGGACCTTCTTCCAACACCCTAGAGATTAAGGAGTCAAGCCAAAGGGGAGCTACAAAGGTTGTAGCCTTCAAACCCTAATTTTTATTAGCTTAATGTTTCATAACCCTAATTTTCTAGGATCGATTCCTTTGCGTGTTTGTTTAGCACCTTAAAAATACATATTTTGAGACATGTGATGCTTCAAAACTCTTCATAGGGTGCTAGACAAACCTAACAGCTTAAGGGGTACACGTTGACGTCTCAAGAGTCTCCTTAGCCCGTCTATGTAATATCTGGGCAAACGGATGGGCTGGAGCCTATCGAGTGTGGAGTCCGCGCCGTGCCAGATTTTTCTCTCCACTTTAGTTTCACCGGATCGGTAGAATAGGATCGCTTTTTCACCTTCTCTCCTGGGAGGGACATAGAACGTCTGCAGCTCTTCCACATTGTAAGTATTAAGCGTGTCTAGCTCTTTATGATGCTTGGGCGGAACCATGGCAACTTGCAAATTTTTCTCTTCATCAGCGAAGGTTTGTATTGAAGGCCGAGCAGAGAATATAGCATGGACCTCATCTTCCGAATCGCTGCCAAAGATCAATATAGGAGCGGACGGTCCTGGTTTGTTGTACTGGGGCGGCCCTGAATAAACTATCTCTTCCTCTTCCTCGGTATCACTCCCGAAGACCGAAATGGTAGGGATAACTTTGTTCTCCGGTTTATGACATCTCTATGTGTCCTCAAAGTCTGATAAGAAGTATTTTGCATCTTCGTACTTTCGGACTTCATTCAAGGAGAATGGGTTCAACTCCCCTGTCACAGTGTACTCGAGACCATCCTTGAAATACTTCATACACTGTTGTTGTGTAGAAGGGATAATGTTGTACTCGTGTAACCAGGGCCTACCGAGCAAAGCGTTATAGCATGTCTTGGCGTCAAAGACGTGGAACTTGATATCAGTGACGAGCAGCCCAAAGCGTAACGTCAGTATCATGGACCTAAGCGTCCGTGATGATTGGGAGTCAAAACCGGAGATGGTGATTTTATCACGAGCGAGGTGCTGAACGCTCATGCAAATTTCCTTCAACACTCGCACGTTGAGGAGATTTACGGAAGACCCATTGTCGACCAGGATTTTGCCTATTTTGATATCGTGACAGTATCCTGAGACATAGAGGGGACGGTTGTGCTCGCACGTCCCGAGGAGGAGATCTTCATCGCCGAAGGTGATATCGGCTGTGTACGCTTCTTCCAGCTCGTCCTTCATCTTTTCTTCGGCGAGGAAAGCTTGGAATTGCTCTGGCTCCTGCAATGCCTTGATCAACGAATCTCTTGCTTCTTTTGATAGTAAAAGGGTGTCGAGAATGCTGAGCTGCGAGGGTAACTTCCTCAAGTGCGCCAGAATGTTGTAGTCCACCTTACTTTTCTTTGGCAGGTCCTTGGCGGTCAGCTATTTTATGACTTGGTCATCTAAGGCGATATCCTCAGAGACCTTTTCTTTTCCCTTATCTTTTCTATTTGTGGGTCCGAGATTCTTTTCTGGAAGTGTACGATTGCGCAGCTGGATATTTTCGCAAGTCTTCGACTCTTCCTCTTTCCCCGAGGTGGATTCTTTAAAAAGAGGGCCAAGAGTCATTTCTTCGTCGGAGTCACTCCCGAAGGTGAGAATCTGCGATCCCCCGGCGTTGACCGTGCGGCAGTTACCGATAGTTCTTTTATACTCCTATGTCGTATTTCTTCGCTCCCGACGAGTTTTGCGTTTCATCCGCTTAAAATGTTGCTGGTGAGCAACATACCCCTACCACCATCTTTTAAAAGCGTTGCACTCCTCAGTGGGGTGCGCAATTTTTCGATGATATAAGCAGTAGCTAGGATGCATCTCTGCTTCACCAAGGGTGTTTCCTTCGGAGGATGGTAGCTTCATTCCCATTGATATGTCTTTAGCAAACCTTTTCCTCGTCTTGAACTTGTTTCTATTCACGACGGATGTCTCTTGATTTAGCGGGAGTGTCTCGCCTCTTTCATCCAGTCGCCGGCGTTTGGCCTTTTCAACTATGGCCATCTCACGCCCCGATCAGCTTTACTTTTCCGGAGAGCTTTGTTTAGGAATGCGTCGATCATTTCGTCTGATGGCCTTGGAAGCTCCGGTTCAGGACCTGTCCCCAGTCTTTCAGTCAAGGAGCTTCTTCATCGTCTGTCGACGAATGAAAGATCATATGGCAACTTGCTACGTAATCCTCAGATTCGTCCAACGAGTTTTCTCCATCATCTCTGTCTTCAAGGACGTGGCCGAGGAATTCTTGGAGCGTGATTGGAGTCCGGGCCTTCTGGTTGTACTCTTCCAACGCGTCGATCTGTTTTTGCAGGTCCATGCGCTTATCGCCAGGCTTCACGGGCTTTCTAGATTTCTTCTTCTTTTTCGAAGATTTCGATGGTTGGGTGTGTGTGCTTTGGCTATCACCACCAATCCTTAGAGTCGGGCGCGGTTTTAGCATTCCTTCGATTATCTGGGATTCCAGCGGATTCTTCCACCTGATCGCCGGGCATGTCTGGAGATCATTCAGCATCCTTTTGGTTTTGGCCGAAAGAGCCACCTCCCATGGAGCTTCTTCAACAAAAGAGCACGTTGCCCCCGGTGTGTCCGTCTTCTTAGGAGTGTGCGGTTGTGGTGGGTTTACTTTCCACTTCTCAGACAGCGCAAACTTACCTTGTAGGTACTGATCCTCGATCCATCCCTTAAAGACAAAGCAATCTTCGATTGGATGGCTTACCATTTTATGGTAAGGGCAATAATTGGGATTATTCACTTCGCCGGGTTGCGATGGTCGCCTTGGATTCGGCAAATTGATAAGCCTGTTGCGCATTGCTAGTTCGAATAGCCTCTTCGTTTTATCCCGCGGGAATGAGTAAGGGCACTTCATTTTCTCATTATAATAGCACCGTCTCTCTTCTAATTGATCCGTTAGTCTTGGAGCACTAGGCTGCTGTTGGGTGTTCGCAACGAAGGTAGCCTTCCCTTTACCCTTTTCGTTCTACGGTTCCGACTTCGGGGGAGATGGTCTATGACCCATCTGGTCCATCTGGGCCAGCTTGTCGATTAGAGCCTGGAATGTGGTCGGTTTGAAGAACATCATGAACTGTGAAATAGTTGCATGAAGGTCTAGGGTGCCTATGAACATGCCCACCGCTGGTGCTTCTTCGATGCGATGTTCGCACTTCGACCGCAGGTTCCGCCATCGGATTGCGTACTGAACCCACATCTCGCCCGGCTTCACCTTGGCATTGATCAATGCCGTTATTGGGGTGCGTTCATTAGCACTTGCGAATCGCTGGGTGAACAACAACTCCATTTCTGCGAAAGTTTTGACGGAGTCGTTTGGAAGTTCGGAGTACCACTCAAACGCCGTCTCTGATAAGCTGCCGACGAATTGGCGGAGTAAAAGTTTATCATCGCCACCGGTGTTGCCACAGAGGGCCCTGAACTGAGCAACATGTTGATAGGGATTGCCTATCCCCTTGTACACATGGAATTTCGGGATCGTGTAGCCTGGCGGGTACTTTATCTGATCATACCAGCCTGGATACGGTCGCCCAGTTCTAACAATTTGTCCAGCCGCTCATTCGCCTGGTGAACTCGTATCTGCTGAGCGATATAATCATCCAGGGCGGACTTGGAAATAGTTTCCTCCTTGGCTGCTGAAAGAGCTGGAGGTGGATCTGATGTTTCTCCTCTATCATCTTCAATTATTACTGGAGGATCTTCGGCCGGGGGATTCGGCTGGATCATCATACCCACCATATCCTGGAATAGAAGGGCCATTTGCTTTATATTGGCTGCTTGTTCCGCAGCCTCTTTGTCCTTCTTTTCAAGCATTCTTCGAAGGAATTCGGCATCAGTTTCTTGCTCATGGCGTTGCTCCGAGGATGCCTCTGGGCTTGCTTTCGGTCCTGTGAGTGCGACCATCGCAGTCATCATCTCCTGAAGCTTCTGCTGCTGCTCTTGGGCTTTTGTCACGGATCGCGTAAGCAGTCGATGACCTATGGAGATACGGCTATCCTCTTTTCTGGATGCCATATAGACGGTATGCACCACCATGCCCCCAGACTTAGGGCGTTTAGGATTTTGACATTTGTCGAAGGCATGGGGATTTTCTCTGGCCTTCTCCTCTTATGAGCGGTCGAAGTTGAGGGGGCCGCTGCAGTGGGCACCCAAGTAGCCGTCGTCTTTTGTGGCTTAACAATACGGTTTTCTTCCTGTCGGACCTTCAGTTTCTTCTGTCGACGGGGATAGTCTTGATCAACCACCGACTCTCGGACTTGTCGCCAAATTTTGTAAACTTTAGAAGACAGTTGTTGAGGGGACTGTTCCAGCTTCATTTCTATGACGGTCTCCACCGGCGGCGGAGATCTTTTTAGTACGGCGGTAGGTGAATTCCTGCACACCTTGTTTAGCAGCTCAAAGTTGTTCTCGGTCGGAACAGCAGCATTAATTTCCACCGTTGGAGCCGGTGGAGTTAGCCCAGAGGGGGAGTTTCCCCCGGCCTTCCTTACTCGGCACTAGTGGCGATGTCGAGCGTGTCGAGCTGTTGGGGCTGGTTCGGCGATGGGGATGGCTTTGTCATGCCCTCTATCCAGATGAGGCGCCGCTGGTGCCAGCCTCTTGAAGACTGACGTCTTTTGAGTAGCGGTATCCAATCTGTCAAAGACAGACCTTCGAGCAGGAACGGGAGCCGAAATAGTCAGTCTTGTAAAGACCGACTCTTTGGCAAGAGAAGCCGCCTTGACGACTTCAGGAGCAGGGGTGGCTATCTTCTTTGGGATGGCCACTTCAGGTGTCATGGGCTTCTTGGCAGGCCCATCGGAGTTCAGGCTCAGTCTAGAGAAGACCGAGGAGTTGGAGCTGGACGACCCGTTGAGAGGGCCGTGGTAGTAGCAAGCCGATCGAAGACCGACTTCTTGGGAGCTTCCTGTGCTGGCACAGGAGCGGTGAAGCTCGTTGGCGGGAGCATGGTCCCGAAAAACAATCCAGTAGTAGCCTGGGTGACCTGTTCCACCGGCATCGTGAACAGGGAAGCCGCCTAGGGCCCGTAAGCTATGCCCCCAGTTGAGGCAGAACGTGGGTTGCAGTTGCATGTGGAACACTTCGAGCAGGTGAACACCATTGATCTTTGCTTTCTGCACCAAGCAAAACGCCAAATCTCAGTATCTTGAACCCAAGGGCAATCATTAGCAAACCGCGATTCATTCGCGAACACGACACACGAAGTGTGGAGTGGAAAGAGGAGAAGGTCCCACTGGGCGTGCCAGAATCTGTTCCCCTCCGAAAGACGCGGCGAAGACGCGGCGAATGTCTTGCCTGAATTTCGGGGTAGATGCTAATTGGTGCTATCTGTCCACCTCTTCGAAGATACCAAGTTGATTTATGGCACCATGTATCGAAGGTTTAAACGGATGCGGCCGATTTAGCAGACTTCGTCAGATTCCCCCTCGTTTGAGGAGTTTTTGATTGTGGGGACGCTCTTCCCTGCAGGTGCAAGCCCCTGCAGTTAATTATGCTACCGCATGGTGGTAACAACTTTCTCCTTCTCCAGATGGTCATTTCGTGTCGTGGGTGTTTGTTTTGTGTTTGGTTGGTTGCCCGTGGATTGTATGCCGTAGGGCGTGAACTAGTCCAAATCCGTAACTTTCTTAGATTTGGGTTTGGGGGGTTGGGTTTAAGGATACGTTAGCCTCATTTGGGACTACGATCAACTTAAACGTATGTTAAGGATACGTTAGTCTAATTTTAGACTAAGATCAACTTAACGGGATCGTTTAGATCCGACAAGAGAGCAATTGCGCTCTGTTGTTTAGTATAGTGACATTGCGGTCGATAATTAGTTTAAGGACATTATGGTCCACCGTTAGTTTAAATACATCGCGGTCGAGGTTAAGGACATCATAGTCCATGAGTTTAAGGACCCCACAGTCCAATGTTAGTTTAAAGACATCACGGTCGAGGTTAAGGACATCATAGTCCATGAGTTTAAGGACCCCACGGTCCGATGTTAGTTTAAAGACATCACGGTCGAGGTTAAGGACATCATAGTCCATGAGTTTAAGGACCCCACAGTCCATGAGTTTAAGGACCCCACAGTCCGATGTTAGTTTAAAGACATCACGGTCGAGGTTAAGGACATCATAGTCCATGAGTTTAAGGACCCCACAGTACGATGTTAGTTTAAAGACATCACGGTCGAGGTTAAGGACATCATAGTCCATGAGTTTAAGGACCCCACAGTACGATGTTAGTTTAAAGACATCACGGTCGAGGTTAAGGACATCATAGTCCATGATTTTAAGGACCCCACAGTCCAATGTTAGTTTAAAGACATCACGGTCGAGGTTAAGGACGTCATAGTCCATGAGTTTAAGGACCCCACAGTCCAGTTTAAAGACGTCATAGTCTGTGAAATGTGTGGTTGTCGGGACCTGCCACCTCTTTGAAGACGTTGAGGAATTACAACGACGAATATCAAAGGAGTGAAGAGATGTACCCTTGAACCAAGGTGAGTTGGTTGAAAGAGCAGATGTGCTCAATTCGAGATAAGTTGAGGACTTATGGCCAGAATTGGGCTAAGTCCAATTAAAAATGTTTAACATTTTATTTTCTGGCTATTAAGCCTTTATTTGGGCTCAGCCCTTTTAATAATGCTAGGCATTGGGCTCTGACATTTTTGTCTTGTATTGAATGCATAGCATTCATCAGAAACAAAGTTTGTTCTGACAGTGCGCCACATGGCACGCCAGGCGCGTTGCGCCAGTCAAAGAGCGCATTGCGGTTCTGTCGGGTAGCGCACACGAAGAGGACACGTGTCGCGCGTAGCGCTAAGCGCTAGTTTGTTAGCGCATTGCGTTTTTAATTTATGAGCGCATTGCGCTAGTCTGTTGGCGCACCAGTGAGTGACACGTGGTCCGCTTGGCGCTGAGCGCCAGCCCATGAGCGCAGTGCTCTATTTTAGAAGCACAAAGCGCAGATTGTGTCTCTGGTTGATACGTGGCAGGTTTTGGCGCTGAGTGCCGATCCAATGAGCGCAAGGGTGCAATTCATGAGTGCAAGGCACTTTTCAATAGCGCAAAGCGCATTTGATAAATTTTAAGATCAAAGAACAAATTTATGTTCTTCAAAGGAGGCTTTTTCCTCAAGATCCAAGAACAAAAGTTCTTGTTTTTATAAATGGCTCTGCCTTTATAGATCAAAAGATCTGTGAATGAAGTAAAATACTTCTTTTAGTCATTTTATGATTAGGTCTTTTTGATCTTTTCTTTTTTATTAAAGACCTTGGTCTTTTTCTTAGATCTCTGATCTTTTTAGAAGATGGTTCTTTTTTTTACGAGATGGTTTCATCTCTATTATTCAAGAACATTGTTCTTTTTTTACCTTGAAGATGAAGAAAAATCTTCTTTTTTCTAAGAGCTTTCTCTTATTTTGCAGAGGGTTTTTCTCTCTCTTTTCTTTCTCTGAGACTTGAAGTCTTGGGGCCTTTATATAAGGCCAATTGATTTGTTAAATCAGTTTTAACAGATCTTTCTCTGATTGATTTGAGAATATTTCCCACCGTTGGATCTTTGATCCTAAGGCTTCTGTTTTACAGAAGATAATCTTCTTGTTTTAATAAGATTGAAAAAATCTTTCCATAACAGAATTTTATTTCTGATTAATTAATAATTTATTATTAGTATATCTTTTGATCTGACGGTGGGGGAATTTTTAATTCCAGCGCTGGCGCACCTTGCGTTGGCGCACCTACGTTCGACACGTGGCGCGCAGTGCAGAGCGCAGCGCAACTGAGCTAGCGCACCCGTGTTCGCAGCGCAGAGCGCAGCGCAACTGTGCTAGCGCACCCGTGTTTGACACATGGCACGCAGTGCAGAGCGCAGCGCAACTGTGCTAGCGCACCCGTGTTTGACACGTGGCACGCAACGCAGAGCGCAGCGCAACTGCGCTAGCGCACTTGTGTTTGACACGTGGCGCGCAGCGCGCAGATTCTAAAGCGTTGCTTCAATTTAAATTTTGAATTTTGAAACAGAGTTTTGCTCTGATTGGGGGAAAAGGAAGCGTCGCTTCATTCCATATCTTGGAACTTGAACAAAGTTTTGCTCTGATTAGGGGGAGCAGAAGCGTCGCTTCATTTCAAACCTTGGAATTTGAACAGAGCTTTACTCTGATTGGGGAAACAGTCAGTCTGAGCGAACTATTCAGATCTTGGAAGATATGCTCAGAGCGTGTATGTTAGACTTCGGAGGATCGTGGGAAGATCACTTACATCTTATGGAGTTTTCATACAACAACAGCTACCAAGCAAGCATCGGAATGACACCTTTTGCAGCACTTTATGGAAGGAAGTGTCGATCACCATTAAGTTCTGACGACATCGGATATAGAGAACTCCTTGGACCTGAAATGATAGTGGAAACTGTAGATGTGGTCCGCACTATCAGAGAAAGAATGTGCATAGCCCAAGATCGACAGAAGCACTGGGCTGATGCAAAGCGCCGTTATTTGGAGTTCCAGCCGGGAGATGTATTTATGAAGATATCTCCAAATCGCGGAGTGATTCGTTTTGGAATACGGGGTAAGCTAAGTCTGAGATATATTGGACCGTTCGACATACTCGAACGAGTCGGTGAAGTGGCTTATCGCTTAGCACTTCCACCTTCATTGGAAGGAGTGCACAATATGTTCCACATATCCCAACTCAGAAGGTATGTGAGTGACCCCAGCCATATTCTTGATCATTCCGAGCTCACTGTACAGCCCAACTTATCTTGTGAGCAACAACCTGTTGAGATCCTAGATAGGAAAGTGAAGTCACTTCGGAACAAGGAAGTCAACTTAGTTCGAGTGATGTGGAGAAAAGACACTCCAGGAGAATCAACATGGGAAAGGGAAGATGAGATGCGTGCAAGATATTCTCACTTATTTGTAAACTAGTCCTTAAAATAAATTGTAAATTGCGAGGACGAAATTTTTGTAAGGAGGGTAGACTGTAACAACTCCAATTTTAATATACATAAAATTGTTTAAAAGTTAATGTACACTTGGAGTATTTACATTTCCTGTGAGTACTATAAGAATTTGATTTACTTTTGAACAGCAAGAAGGAGCTTGTAGCTCATTGGTAAGACCTTGCACTGCTGAACCATAGCACCAGAGTTCAAATCCCATTAGCCACAATATCTTTTTATTTAAAATTCTTTTAATCTTTTAGAAGCCCAAGAGTCTACACGAGCACAACACGTAAACTGAAGAGTCACACATAAAACAAACAAATGCACTGCAGTATACAAATCGACCCCGACACGTGGCCCCGATACGAGCCCCCAACTCATGACTCGGGCCGGCGAGATAGCGACTCGGGCCGGCGCCGCCGGTCCTACTCGGACAAAACCCAAATTTTCTTTGACTCTGGCTACTCTTGGACTCCCCCTATAACTCCAGTATTATTTGTTTTTCCTGCACATTTACAGAGCACCATAAAACTCACATTTAATCCATTTTATTACAAATTTTTAATACACCCATTCACTACCCTAAACCCTAATTTTTACTATAAATACCACACTCAAATCACCCCTCCTCACTCACAAATTCCTGTCCAAACTCTCAAGAAAATTCCGAGATCCTTTTGTGTGCAAGTGGAGTTAGCAAAGGGCGAAACTCCGACGAACTTCCAACGGAAATCCGAGGAGATTTTCGACGAAGAAACGATGCAATGGCACCTCCCACCTCTTCCTCCTTCTCTCTTCCAGTCAAATAATCAGTAAGTCCCTACTTCTCCTTCTTTTCTCTATTCTAAAAATATTCAAAACTAAAACCCGACGGAAGCGGAGTTAGTCCGACTTCCGATTCGGTTTTCTTATAAAAAACTATAATTTTTCTTAATCAAGATAGTTTCATATCATCACATATTGTTCATTAAACATTAATAAACACCTTTAAAATGTTTCATCACAAAAGATTGTTATATGCATCTTTTATCGCAATTTTATATTAAAATACCACAAACTTTAGTTTCCGACATAAACTCTATAATACCTTTATACCTTTAGATAGCTCACGAGGTAATGACCTACCTCCTCACAACATACATATCTAACATAGCACAATAGAATTTGGGAATATAGATTTGGGAAAATACGACTTTACATATAACCACCTTCAACTATTAAAATATTTTTCTATAAGAAATGTATTTGACAAATCTTTGCAATTGCGCCTCTACAACCCATTTTGGGGAACCCATTTTGGGGAACCCATTCGGTATGGTGCGGATTTTCGCATATCCTCGGGCTTAGTAGAGTGAGATGCAGACCTCCGCAAGGAGCACACGATCTCGAAAGATTTTTAATACATTTTTCTTTAGAAAATGTGATTTCTATTATAAATAAAACTTATATTTTTAATAAATAAATATATATGTAATTAATATCAAAATATCTATTTTTAATATTTATAATATTCCACATTTCCAAAATTCAAGAAAAACATTCCATTTACAAGAAAATACCATACAATTCCAATATTTCAAATAAATACCTTATACTTTAAAACTAGGTCATATTCACTAGAAATTTCACATTGAATAAAAGAAATATTTATGAAAACTCTAAAGACGATAATTAAATATTTGAGGTATATTTTGAAAGTATAACAAAACTATTTTACATAAAACCCCTCAAGTTATACTAAATTACAATAAGGACCCTAGTAAACATAGGTTTAAGCGGGACCAGTCTCTTGAGCCTCAGGGAGCCGGAGATATGGGTGCTTGCCTATTTAAGGTAGACAATCTAACAAACGGTGTTATCAACACGGTAATTGTCTTTGAAAAAGACACAAATCTTGCCGTCCATGTGCAGCAGTTACAGATAACACCAAAACAATCAGGATTTCAAGTTCTTTTAAAAGTGTCTGACTGAGACTGAGTCTCGATATAATCAAACTGACTTGAATATGATTCATGTATATATTCAACATGAATCCATGAATCCATATATTCAATCTATTCAATCTATACAACTTGACTGAACCGAACCATGGATATACATCCATCTACATGATTCTCCAGTTACATCCATTTACTGATATCATGGTTACAGCAAGTCATCCATCTATATAAATCAAGACAATACAATACAAATAAGAAAATCAAGACATCGCATGGTTTATAAGGGGTAGACTGGTATGGAAGGTGTTAGAAGTGGCACAAGACAGCAACCATAAAGACACCTAACCTGAATTCAATTGCCGTTGTACCGTGGTTGAACGGTTCTTTGTACTCCATATACTGTAGTCTCTGGTCTAGTGAGACTCCTCTCGTATACACTGGCCTTTTCTATACCAAACTACAAACAACAACGTTAACACTAAATACAACATTATAACAATATACTCTCTATTCTGTCTATTCCATTCTTGTCTATTTACGGGACTTACCGAGTGATTTGTTCGCTGACGACATTCTCTTTCTTTTCTTTGGAATGTCGTCAGGTGATTCGAACCTTCAGGAGATCGATCCTACCATCGAGAACTTGGATCAACTAGCCTTCGACCTGGAGCTCTAGTACTTGTACATTTCATTTCAGTATTTCCATTTCTGTTATGCCACTGTTTAGGCATTGCTTTCATTCCATGTATTTACTTTTCAGTTGTATTAAAAAAAAAGAATGTTTAATAAATAAAGTTGTTGTTCATTTACATCTTGTCTCTTGTGTACATTACATTTTATATTACTTAGATACGCTTAGCGTGTTTACTTCAGAGTAAATACGTAGTGGTCTCGTCGCGTCCTCCACCCATATACTGGGAAGCAGGGCATGGCAACTACCCTGATCCAATCGCATCATATGCTGCAGATAAACACTAATCAGCTACCGTACACTACGCCTTGGCTATGGTCAACAAACGCAGCACGGATACTAAATAGCACTTATCTGAAATGACGGAAGGCTACGACTGGTTTTGAATAAAACCTTTAATGTAATAAACTTGATATCGTTGTAGAATTGAGTGATTTGAAAAGGAGTGGTTTAAACTCCGCTTTTTAAAATCGAGTAGTTTTCAAAACAAACCGAGTGGGTTATAGCATCTGCTAGTTTTGCTAAATAGATCACTCCCGATGAAAGGATTTAGGCTCTTTCCTCATCGAATGAGGTGCTGGATATTCATAAAGGAATACCGCTATACAAAGCAAAAACTAGAGCTACATTTTTGAAAAATTTGATTCTACAACATCTTTTAGGTTTCTTTCTTTTCATTAATCTCATTAATGGCGTCCCATCATTTATTTTTCCTAAACATCATAGAAGAAACGAAAATAGAACGTACACTTATGCCATCCGTATTCGCTACGGGCCCCGTCATGCACCGTTAGGTTACTTAACTAACGACAGAGCCAGGGAGCGCGGGTACAAAACATAAACTACGTTTATTATATATATTATATATATAGCATTCGTCTCACGCAGTTATATGATCACATCACAAAACACAGGCAGCAGAAACAAACATATAAAATATAGGATATACTAGGAGATCCGTGTTTTAAATTAAGCCAGTAATGAAAAACACGGATTCCACGGTCGTGATGAATAGCCAAACCCACATCCCTAGACCCCTACGAGAGCGGCAAGTGACCCTGCCAATTCTAGAGTTAGGAGACCCGGTCTCGACTCCTCAAGATGGTCTCCTACTGGACTCTAGAACACGGTTACTTGTGCTCCCCACCTTGGGTCTATCCTAATGCGGAAAAGTAAATAATATACATCAATGTTGACATCATTCTCAACCCGGAAGTGTCCCAATATAAGAATATTATATACAACTTTTTACATGAATGAAAATAGAAAAACTCTCATCTCAAGTAAAACCCCCCGGTTATTCAATCACGACAATCCAATATAACATATCATAGCAACACATAACACCACATGTCATCAACGTAAGTAAATATGCGTATCCCGAATGTCGTTGACGTATAGCAACGACATCTAGGATACCCCGTATATTACACTTGCGGTCACAGATAAGAAATGAAAACTACAATAATTAGAATCTGCATATCCTTAGACATCATAAACCCGGAATATCTCATATCTCGAATTTCATGCCTAACCCTTTAAATCTTTCATTTATGTCTCGAATTGAAAACACTTTTCAACATCAAGTCGGGTAATTCAACAAGATTCCCGACTAAATGATCAAATGCTCGTCAGAAACTTTAATAGATTGCCGCACCCCCGATGCCGTCAACGAAATGCACTTGGGCAGAACACCGTAGCCGCGAGCATCCGAGTGGATGCTTTTGGCAACGAGGTTCTCCTATAGTCACTTGGTCGGGACTATGGGGCGTGGCTATCTAGTAGTGTTTTTCGGCGACTATTCGCGTACAATACGAGATTGGGACGGAGTTTTGATCCGAATCGAAACTCCGTGGCAATCGATCAAAAAAGACTAAAACGCGAGATCTACAAAACACAAACTTGGTTTCACAAAACTAATTAATGTGGATTCCAAATATTGTATCACATATCAAAATAATCTAGACGACGTTAAACATTTTGATCAATTCATTAAACACCCACAAATCACAGAGATCTCAACATCTTGAGGCTCAACAAAAATACCCCAAAAAATGCCAAATACAAAAATGGAGCAGCACAAGAAAAATGATCCCACAACTTGTCAAGATTGCGGTAGACCGCGGCCAAACATGGGTTTGGGCCGCGGTTCCATGGCTCTTTGATGGAGTTTGGGACTCGTAATTCTTGGGGCTCCATAATTTAACCCGCACGATTTTTTGAATATTTTTAATATGCAAAATATCAACTTTTGAAAAGATGGACAGAAACTTGTAAAAAGCGGGATTTTGAACTTCGATCGAAAACTTTAACGTCGTCAAGACCTTACCTAATACTCTATCTTGGCTCTAATACCATGAAAGTGTGTCTTAGCATCTCTACTAGGTTTCCACATGCATCAAGTATGCAATTTGAAAAAATCTCTAAGCTACACTAACCTAGAATCGAACTAGAGAATTAGGGTTTGTAAGCATGTAAATAAGGTTTACACTAAGTGAATAGAGAATACAACCTTTGTAGACCGGTCCTTCACTTCTAAAGCTCCAAGTAATAGTCCCTTAGCTCCAAGTAGTGGTCCCTCGAACTCTTCTTAGTCTCCACTTGGTGAAAAGAACGAGCTTGCTTCGTCGTCTTCGAGGCCGAAAATGATCGATCTTGAAGTTTCTCTAACTCAAACTATCTCTTCACTAATCAAGAATTAGTGAAGCAAACAACCTAATCTTATAGAATAGATGAGAATAGGTTGATGAAGTAGGAATTTTGCTCACTTTAGAAATCTCTTTCTCTTTTTCTTTCTTCAATTCAAGAAAACCTAGAGAGGAAGAAGATGAACTAGGGTGAAGAAAATATATCAAGTCTTAATGAGAGAGTTAACCATGGGCTAAAGATAAAAGTTGGGTGAAAAAATATCTAGTAAAACAAATTAAGTGGGATGAGTCATGGCTTCTACATGCTTCTACAAGCATCTTAAGCCATGCTCATTTCCACCTAATTTTGAATTTACTCTTAATAAATAATTACCACAATTATCTTTTAGCTTTAGTGTAAATCTCATACACCCATGTTTTATGTATCATCCACCGTGACATAATAGTATTTTATATATATATAAATATATATCATATATACATATATTATTATATATCAAAGAGAATAAAATCTTTAGTGAGCATAATATTAGTTAATATATATTAATATATCAAATATAAAAATATATATCAAATTATTAAATCAACACTTGATTCAATAATATGGTCATATCATATATAACCGACTAATTTCACTTATATGTTTATAATATTATCGAATCAACACTTAATTCAATAACCCGGTCATATCACATATAACCGACAACATTCAATATACTTTATCAAATCAACACTTGATTCAATAATCCGGTCATATCATATATAATCGGCCAATATCAAATATATATACATATAACATATCATTGAATCAACACTTGATTCAACAATCCGGTTATATCACATATAACCTAACCGATATCACATATCGCGAGATTAGAATACGGTATCACATACTCGTATTTAATCAAGCTCCCGCACATATCACCATATGTGCCCTACTTCGTTTTGCTTGAGCTAGGAAACCTCTGTGTGGGACTCTAAAGACTTGTCAATACTTCAGCAGTAGGTAATGATCACATCAGTCACCCACAAGCCATCAGCGGTACTAGTTGGACGTAATGGCTACCCATGTATTGAGCGAATAGAAGATCAACAAGCAAGCTTGTCAAAACTCCCGCAAACCCTATAAGCAACACTTACCGTATAGTCTGGTCTCTTTGTCTGATATGTCACATATTAAGTCTAGGGATGGAATCGTCAGACCCCAGTAACTTGATAAGTCATGCCGATGTATGGTCTATAACCGTTCGAGAAACTACTGATAACACTTACCAGTAAATCTCATTAACCCTAGCCAGAGACTTGCTGTTAGAGCCAATCTAGCATAACGCAACATCAACTCCCTATACCGGGAGAGACTAAACCCCTCCTATCACTCATTTCCTCTATGTGACTCGGGACTGTACCCAAAATCCACCTGTTTGCACGACTCCTTTGAGCCGTGGTAGGGAGGAAATCAAAGCACAGTGAGAACCACATAAGATTCTGTGATGATCTCAAGTCTACAGACTAACCTGTACAAGTGTCACACGAGAACTGCTATCTGACGATAGGTATGGTACCATCTAGGAGTTCTCGGCGAGTCCTGTTCGGTGTACCCATTCTCTAATGAGCATCTGCGTACAATCTTTGATGTCAAACACCAATGGATGTGGGATCAACCATCGCCCCATACAGGATCAAGAAACGTACACACTAGTCTACTCTAGAATATCGTTGCCCTGTCTTGATACTCCCTCGACTAGGAACTATTTAAAGGATGTGCTTGTGGACTACATAAGCCCCACTAGTATGATCTGCATCATAATCCTGGTAGTCAAGCTAACATCATAAGGGCTTTATCAACATGTATCAGAGAGACAAAATAATATAAGTGTACATATTAAGATAAAGTGCATCCAGATAGCATACTATGATGTCGAGCAAGAAAGCCCTCTCTATATATATGTCCAAGCATCCACTATAATATACAATAATGGCCTCTAGGGCATACATATCACTAACAGGCCGTATCCAACTCCTCTACATATGTATCAAGTCTCTGGTATCAACGGTGAGGAACAACAATTCGTTAAGATCTTGCACAAACCTCTTACTCCACTTTTTTTTATTATCGTCCCAATCGAAATCATATCTTGATGGATGCGTACTGCAATTCATCCTCAGTTAAAGTCAATCCAGAGTTTCTCGCAAGGACTCGAAGCTACGAATTCGGTATCTTCAACACTCTGTGGAAGAAATCTGGTGAAATGCATTCTTGAGAACTTGTCCAAATTTATCAAACAAATATGCACCGGTCGTCCTCTCCCAATTGATTCATGCCATATCTGAGCAAGACCCTTCGAACTGAAACCATTCAACTTTACTAATCTTGCATTGGGGCATCTAAACGAATGACTTATCTTTGTCACTTTATCCAAGAATGAGTAGAGATCTTCTATCACATCCCTGCCTGTAAACTCATGTGGCTTCAGTTTTATAAACTCTGAAGGCGACATCCCGTCAGTCTCAGCAACGGTTGGTACATCTGTCTGCATGGTAGGAAACACTACGATCTGTGCAGTAGGCTGCACGTCAACAGTTCTATCAATCTAGATGGCCTCAAGCAATGACCCGATCATCCAATGCAGGTCCTAAACGCTCGTGTCAAATGAGAAATCCTAGTAAAAACAATAAATCAATACGTTCCTACATCACCAGAATAACGCCCTAGTCAGTCCTAATCCCTGACGAGCTTGCTCTGAACGCATCTCTAGCCGCAGCTCCCTCAGCTCATGTAGCCAAGGTAATAGGAATCGCAATCAAATATCGATAAGGATAGATCATAGGAACAAATAGAAATGCGGGCTCAAGAAATATACATCCTAAGGTTACTTAAGCGGAGCAGTGTATCGTAAGTATGTCGCAGAACATACACACGGTACGTCACTCTACTTGAGTTACATACTCCATCAACCAAGGTCAACCTACGTAAAGAAAGTTCGGGTCTAATACCTCCTCAGTCAAGTCTAAATTCCATAAGGTCAAGTCTAGGTTCCGAAATATATGTACGCTCTAGACTCCGTATAGTCAAACCTAGACTCGAACCAAGGTTAAAGCTAATGCTCTGATACCAAATTTATCACGACCTGGAATTGGCACGTGACCGGCACTTGAATCGCGTGAAGTCTATAGGACCCCACCGCAATCCAAGTAAACCGAAAGCCTAAAAATCTAAACCTTTTTAGGAAAATAATGAAGGTAAAGTTTTGAAATAGAGGTATAATGAATTCAAATTCTTCTTTAAAAGTATACGTAATGTTATATGAAAATACAAGTGAGTTGTTTACTATAGTTGAAGACATTTTTGTCATTTAAAATTTAAGCAGCACCACCTTTGTAAATTTTGATCCAAAACCAATACATAACAATAATATAGGCATCCCCAAGCGGAAGCTAGCTCTTCGCCAAATGGCAGAATTGTTAGTTATATATATTCCCTAGAGGCCATTGTTGTATATATGATGTATATTATAGTGGATGCTTGGATATATATAGAGAGGACTTTCTTCCTCGACATGATAGTATGCTATTTGGTTTCACTTTATCTTAACATGTTGACTTGTATTAGTTTACTGTCTTGCTCTCACATGTTGATAAAGCCCTAAGGATATGTACTCGACTACTAGGACTATGATGCAGATCATACTAGTGGGGCCATGGTAGTCAAAGAGTACATCCTATAACTGTTCCCAGTCGAGAGAGTATCGAGACAGGGAATCGATACTCAAGATTAGACTAGCGTATACGCATCTTGACCCATATGATGGGCGATGGATGATCCCATATCCATTGGTGTTTGATATCAAAGATGGTGTACAGGTGCTCAGTGGAGACTGGGTACACTGAACGGAGTCGCCGAGAACTCTTAGATGGTATTATACCAATCGTCAGATAGCAGTTCTCCGGTGACACTGGTACATGTTAATCTGTACACCCGAGATCGTCATAGAGTCTTGTGTGATTCCCACTGTGCTTTGATTTCCACCTTACCATGTCCAAGAGGGCGTGCAAAACGGTGGCTTTTGGGTACAGTCCCGAATCACATGGAAGCGATGAGCGATAGGAGGGGTTTCGTCTCTCCCGGTATAGGAAGTTGATATTGTGCTGTGTTCGATTGGCTATAACTGGAAGTCTCTAGCCAGGGCTGATATGGAATGCTACTGGTAAGAGTTATCATAGTTTCTCGACCTGTTATGAGCCTCACATTGGCACAACTTATCGGTTACTGGGGTCTAACGTTTACCACCCCTAGACTTGATATACGACATATGAGACAAAGAGACCGGACTGTACGGTAGTGTTACTGATTGGATTCACACGAGAATGTACAGGCTTACTTGTTGATTTTCTGATCGCTCAATACCTGGGTGGTTGTTACGTTTAGCTGACCGCTTGCAGCTTGTGGGTGTTTGATATGATCATCACCTACTGCCGGCGTATTGACGATTCTTTAGAGTCCTACACAGAGGTTTCCTGGCTCAGGCAAAACGGAGTAGGAGCACATATATGATATGTACGGGACCGAGAATAATATGATATGAGATACCGTATTCTATTCTCGCGATATATGATATCAGCCGGGTATATGTGATATAGCCGGGTCATCGGATCAAGTGTTGATTCGATGAATTGATACATGTTATATTAGTCGGTTATATGCTATATAGCCGGATTGTCGGATCAAGAGTTGATTAAATAATTTAATATATAATTATATATGTGATATATCACATTACGTTAACTAATATAAGCTCGCTTTATTGATTCTTTTTTTCACCGGATAATACATTGATATATATGCGATATATGTTAATTGTATTTTTTTTCTTTTGTTACATTATATATTATATATGTGATATATAATATTGTAACATGTTAGGGTTACAAATACAACATTGATTTAGGGTTTAAACCTAGTTAGGGTTTGGATTAGGGTTAGCTTTTGGAGAAGCTTTCATGAAGTTTCATGAAGCTTTCCTTTTGTCATTTAGCTTTGATATTTTGTATAGATATTTGTTAAGCCAATCAAAACCGTTAACCATAGTTTATTCTCTACATGAGTTAAAGCCTTCATTCTTAACTCATGGTTGCAATTGTAACCACAACAATAATTCAATATTCGTCACAAAAGAAAAAGCTTCATCTTCTTCTTCTTCTTGCTCTTGCAAAAGCTTTCTAGATTTTTGAGTTGTGGTGATTATTAGTGAGAAATTGAAAACAAAAGAGAGAAATATTCCTACTTCATCATCCTCATCTATTCTATCTACTTAGATTATGGTGTTCACTTCTCTAATTACTTCATTAGTGAAATGTAAGTTTGGGTTAGAAATTCTTCAAGGTGGATCATCTTGGATCAAGAAGACTTCAAGCATGATGCATCATTCACCTCTTGGAGTCTCACGAGAGTCGAAGTTCATGATGATCGCAGCGAAGGGACCTCAACACGGAGCTTATGAAGCGAAGGAACGGACTACAAAGATTGTAATCCTTATCACTTTACTTCTTTGTATGCGATACAAACTTGTTACCTTAGAAATTCTAGCATGATTCATGTTTTGCTTGCTTTGCACCTCTCTAAATTTTAAAGTGGCATGAGTGATGCTACCAAACCCTAGACTAGGTGCAAGGGAAGCCCAACAGTAGTATCAGAGCCAAACTAGAATTCTAGATACGGTGTTATAACAATTACAAAAACGAAATCCACTCCGAAATACGATATTATGAACACCCCATTTTGCTCTCTGGAAATTTTCCAAAAAGTCCTTTAAAAATTTTCCAAACAGGTGCAGAATGATATTTGGGACATTCTTAGAACATGGGAGAAATACGGTGGGAGGGGCTTGGATTTTGGCCGAGCCCCTAGCCTAGAATTTCGGCCTGGCCGGCCCCTTCACCTCCTCTGGCCTCCGTATTCCTCCTATGCTCTGTTGTCTCCATTTTGGTTTTCCTAGTATTGTTTATTTAGCCCAATTTTCATGTGATGATTTTTTTGACCTGGGCTAATTCGTAGTGCTTCATAGTCGTATAACTTAACACTGTATTGGTAACCTAGACTATTTTTAGCAGTTCGTTCGAACTTCGCACACCATATTTTGTACCCCGCTGAAATTTCCAAGTGTTGTAATTTTTCGAAGTTGATTGTACTCGTAAAATCGTGCAAGTACCCCTATGGACCCTCTAGAAGACTATAATAACCTTAACTCGATTCTATGCCCACGGAACCGCGTTCGAACCTTCAGATTTGCCGTAGTTCCATGGTGGCATAGGTGAGGCGTTGGTTAACTCCTTCTACGGCTGGTCCATAGACACTGTGGCACGGTTTTTGAGTGTTTCGACTTTGCTCAAGTGTTGAGCTCACGGGGGTAATTTGTGAGTGTATGTTGATTCGATCGAAACGTTAAACATCGTCATGATATTCTGTGATTGTGATAGAATATGTGGAATTCATATAGTTAGGCATGAAATCCGTAATATGTGATATTTCGGGTTTACGATGTCTAAGGAGATTATGGATTCCAAATGTTGTAGTTTTACACTTTCTTTTCTGTGACCGTAAGCGTAGTATGTGGTGTATCGCCGGCTTCGTTGCTATACATCAACGACAATCGGGATACGCATACTTGCTTACGTTGATGATATGAGATATTATGTGTTGCTGTGATATGTTATATTAGATCGTCATGTTCTGAATAGCCGGGGGTTTTATGTGAGATAAGGGTTTTTATTTTCATTCATGTAAAATTCAATTGTATGTAATATTCTTTTATTGGGGCACTTCCGGGTTGAGGATGATGTCACCTTTGTATATTATTTACTTTTCCACATTAGGATAGACCCGAGGAGGGGAGCACAAGTAACCGGGTTCTAGGGTCCAGTGGGAGGCCATCTCGAGGAGTCGAGACCGGGTCTCCTAACCCTAGAATTGGCAGTGTTATTTGCCACTCTCGTAGGGGTCTAGGGATGTGGGTTTGGCTATTCATCGCGACCGTGGAATCCGTGTTTTATACAAGCTCGAAATAAAACACGGACCTCCTTGTATATCCAATATTTCATATGTTTCTTCTGCTGCTGATATATTGTGATGTGATCATTTTATATGCGTGAGACGGATGCTTTATTATTATATATATGATATATAATAAATGTTGCTTATGTTTTACACCCGCGCTAGTCCCGTCCCGCTATGCCGTTAGTTAAGTAACCTAACGGTGCATAACGGAACATTGTGGCGAATGCGGATGGCATAAGCGTACGTTGTATTTTCGTTTCTTCTGTGATACTTAGGAAGCATAAATGATGGGATTTATTAATGATATTAATAAAAGAAAAGAAACCTAAAAGATGTTATAGAATCAAATTTATAAAAAGGGTAGCTACAGTTTTTCTGCTTTGCATAGTGGTATATGCGATATACCCTGCACCTTATTCGATGAGGAAAGAGCCGAGATCCCATCACCGGGAGTGGCCTCTTTAGCAAAACTGGCAGATACTACAAACTCATGGTTTAGTTTTTGATTGCTTCTATAGTTCTTGCTTTGCACAGCGGTATTTTTGAAATATCCTGCACCTTATTCGATAAGAAAAGAGCCGAGATCTCTTCACCGGGAGTGACCTCTTTAGCGAAACTAGAAAAGCCTCAAAAAACACTCCTTTTCAAAATCACCTGTTTCTACAACGATACCAAGTTCATTACTCTCATGGTTTTCAGAAAAACCTGCGTAGCCCTCCGACATTTCAGTTAAGTAATATTTAGTATTCGTGCTACGTTTGTTGGTTTTCGTCAAGGCGTAGTGTGCGGTAGCTATTTACTGCTTATCTGCAGCATATGATGCGATTGGGTTAGGGTAGTCGTACGGCTTTGTTGGCTTTCGTCAAGGGTCGTGCGGATGGGTTTAATTCAATCAAGAAATGTACGAGTTGAACTTGACTAGCGGACTATGATTTGTTGGCATTCGTCAAGGTCATAGCATGTTAGGTGTAAAAGAATTATCAGGAATTTCAAAGTGTTGAAATTTGCAATGAGATTGCATACCTTCTATGAGATAGATGAATCCTGATACCCACTGTGAGTAAGAGTTACTCCTGGGAGAGTTTAATCGTCCGATCAAGTAGGTGTCTAGAAAGGTGTTAACGGGGTTAGACCTCTGGGAAAACGAGGCTTATTTTAATTAGGTCCGTGCGAAAGCACGGGGAACCTCCCTCAAAATACCAACACTGGCCTGGCTGAAAGATTGGTGAACTTGTAAGGTGTAATTAATCCCGGCTAGTCTTTCCTTTTAGGGTTTGAAGGAAGATTTGATAAAAAGCAGTGGGAGCCATCCTGATTAGATAAGATAATAACCAATCTAATCTTGTAAGAGTATACGCTAAAGTGTTTTCTTCTCTCTCTCTCCAGGTAGCGACCATATCAGGCCTTATTCAAGATAATAATATGGATGTATTGACTGAACCCGCTTGTTATACTGAGCAGGGGAACGTTGGTCCCGCTCCCACTTATAATTGTTATAACTCCGAGCAGGGAATAGTAGAATATCTGGATTCTCACGCCACCCAAACGAAGAAAAAGTATGTTGATGCATCTTCTTCAGGTGTGTTAGTTATCGAGAACTGTTTCTCAGTTCATTCTACGTCCTGGGTATTAGATACCGGATCGGGATCCCATATATGTAATATGTTACATGGGCTACAGAAAGGTAGGGAACTGGGAGAGGGTGATCATTCCGTAAGAGTAGGGAATGGTGCAAATGTTGCAGCCAAAGCAGTTGGCGAATATCACCTTGTGTTACCAAATGGTAATACATTGGTTCTGAACGAATGCTATTACATTCCGACCCTGATATGCAATCTTATATCAGTTTCTTTATTGAGCAAAGAATGATATAATTTTGTAGTACAGGATAATGTTATGAACATATTCCTGAATCAAAAGTTGATTGGATCAGGATCGTTAAATAATGGCATATACGTTCTCAACCAAACTACAGTACTTAATATACAAAACACACATAAGAGGAAGAGTTCAGAAATGAACGAATCCTTCTTATGGCATTATAGACTAGGTCATATCAATGCAACACGCCTAGCTAAGTTACATAAAGATGGATATTTGAATCCGTTCGAATTTTCATTTTATGATACTTGTCAGTCATGTCTCAAAGGCAAAATGACCAAAACTCCATTTAGTGGACACGGAGAAAGAGTTACGGAACTCTTGGGACTAATACTTAGTGATGTATGTGGTCCCATGTCTACACATGCCAGGAACAGTTCTTCCTACTTCATTACATTCACTGACGATCTCTTAAGATACGGACATGTGTTCCTGTTGAAACACAAGTCTGAAGTTTTTGAGAAATTCAGAGAATATAAGAACGAAGTAGAGAACCAAACGGGAAAAAGTATTAAGATCCTTCGATCTGATTGAGGAGGAGAATACTTGAGCAATAATTTTCTGGACTATCTAAAAGAGAATGGGATTCTCTCTCAGCTTACTCCTCCCTATACACCACAACACAATAGTGTATCGGAGCGGAGGAATCGCACCATATTAGATATGGTGCGCTCTATGATGAGCAATGCTGAGTTGCCTATTTCCTTCTGGGGGTATGCGCTTGAGACAGCCATACACCTATTGAATATGGTTCCTACCAAATCAGTGCCTACCACTCCATATGAGATATGGAAGGGGAAGAGACCGTCTCTTAAGTATGTTAAGATATGGGGTTGTCCGGCCTATGTCAAAAGGCACAATGCGGACAAACTCGAGGCAAGGTCTGTCCTGTGCAAGTTTATAGGATATCCCAAGAACTCACAAGGGTATATCTTCTACCACACTGAGGAACAAAAGGTGTTTGTTTCTCGACATGCCACCTTTTTAGAAAAGGAATTCTTGCAAAGGAAATTAGTGGCGAGGATGTAGAACTGGAAGAAGTTCCAGCAACACAAACTGCGACAGAAGATTTGGTGGAAGCAGAGGATTCAGTAGTACCCGACGAACCCCAGCCACTCCGCTGATCTAGTAGGGTTCCTCATCCACCTCTGAGATACTACGGTTTTCTCATAGACGGTGGAAGTGAGGATTGCATCATGGAAGATGATGACCCAACTAGCTTCGAGCAGGCCATCACGAGTGGGGACTCAGTGAAATGGCTGGATGCAATGCGATCTGAGATGGAATCCATGTACACCAACAAAGTATGGATTTTGGAAGTTGCTCCTGAAGGGTTAAAACCCATTGGGAGCAAGTGGATCTTTAAGAAGAAACTTGGTGTAGATGGAAAAGTTGAGACTTACAAAGCTAGACTTGTTGCAAAGGGTTTTCGTCAACGACCAGGTGTGGATTATGACGAAACCTTTTCTCCAATGGCTATGCTTAAGTCCATCCGGATCTTACTTGCCATTGCTGCATACCATGACTACGAAATCTGGCAAATGGATGTTAAGACCGCCTTTCTAAATGGTGGTTTAGAGGAGTGCGTGTACATGACTAAGCCAGAGGGCTTCGTAGATAGTGGGAGCAGCGGAAAGGTCTACAAGCTGCTTAAATCCATCTACGGATTAAAGCAGGCATCGCGGAGTTGGAACATCTGTTTTGATGCTGTAGTCAAAGAGTTTGACTTCATAAAAAACGTTGATGAACCTTGTATATATAAGAAGGTTGCAGAGAGTAAGGTTGTCTTCCTCGTATTGTACGTGGATGACATACTCTTGATAGGAAATGATGTTCGTATGCTGCACTCAGTCAAGCTCTTCTTATCACATAGATTCTCAATGAAAGATCTAGGTGATGCCTCCTGCATTTTGGGAATCAAGATCTATAGAGATAGATCTAAACGGCTACTGGGATTGTCCCAATCCAGGTACATAGACACCATACTAAAGAGGTTTAGTATGGAAGAATCAAAGAGTGGGAACCAACCCACGATCTCTGGACTCACTCTCTCTAAAGAGATGTCTCCCAAGACTGATTTGGAGAGAGCTCGCATGCAAGGGATACCTTATGCCTCGGCAGTAAGCTCTATTATGTACACGATGCTATGTACCAGACCTGATGTAGCATACTCACTAAGTGTAGTGAGTAGGTATCAAGCAGATCCAGGAGAGAGTCACTGGACAGCTGTGAAGAACATTCTCAAGTACCTGAGAAGGACTAAGAAGATGTTCTTGGTGTATGGTAACGGAGAACTCTAGGTGGAGTCCTTTACCGATTCAAGCTTCCAAAGTAATAAGGACGGCTCTAAATCGCACTCGGGATTTGTCTTTACCCTAAATGGAGGGGCGGTTTGTTGGAAGAGTTCCAAGCAAGAAACCGTGGCAAACTCGACGATGGATGCTGCCAACGATGCTGCCAAAGAGGCTGTCTGGATGAAGAAGTTCATCACTGAACTTGGTGTGGTTCCTTCCATTGAGCATCCAATACCTTTGTATTGTGATAACAATGGAGCTGTGGCTTTGGCCAAGGAACCCAGGTCCCATCAGAAGTCCAGACATATTCTGAGGCGGTATCACCTGATCCGGGAGATAGTTGATCGCCGCGAGATCGAGGTCAGGAGAGTTGACACGAAGGACAACGCTGCGGATCCACTCATGAAGGCCATTCTCCAGATACAATTTGAGAGACTCTTCGGGATGTTGGGTATGAGATACTATAACAGCTGGCCTTAGTGCAAGTGGGAGATTGTTAGTTATATATATGCCGTAGAGGCCATTATTGTACATATGATGTATATTATAGTGGATGCTTAGATATATATAGAGAGGACTTTCTTGCTCGACATGATAGTATGCTATTTGGTTTCACTTTATCTTAACATGTTGACTTGTATTGGTTTACTGTCTTGCTCTCACATGTTGATAAAACCCTTAGGATATGTACTCGACTACTAGGACTATGATGCAGATCATACTAGTGGGGCCATGGTAGTCAAAGAGTACATCCTATAACTGTTCCTAGTCGAGAGAGTATCGAGACAGGGTATCGATACTCCAGAGTAGACTAGCGTATACGCATCTTGACCCGTATGATGGGCGATGGATGATCCCATATCCATTGGTGTTTGACATCAAAGATGGTGTATAGGTGCTCAGTGGAGACTGGGTACACTGAACGGACTCGCCGAGAACTCCTAGATGGTATTATATCAATCGTCAGATAGCAGTTCTCCGGTGACACTGGTACAGGTTAGTCTGTAGACCCGAGATCGTCATAGAGTCTTGTGTGATTCCCACTGTGCTTTGATTTCCACCTTACCACGTCCAAGAGGGAATGCAAAACGGTGGCTTTTGGGTACAGTCCCGAATCACATGGAGGCGATGAGCGATAGGAGGGGTTTCGTCTCTCCCGGTATAGGGAGTTGATGTTGTGCTGTGTTCGATTGGCTATAACTGGAAGTCCCTGGCCAGGGCTGATATGGAGTGCTACTGGTAAGAGTTATCTGTAGTTTCTCGACCTGTTATGAGCCTCGCATCGACACGACTTATCGGTTACTGGGGTCTGACTTTTACCACCCCTAGACTTGATATACGACATATGAGACAAAGAGACCGCACTGTACGGTAGTGTTACTAATTGGATTCACAGGAAAATGTACAGGCTTGCTTGTTGATCTTCTGATCGCTCAATACCTGGGTGGCTGTTACGTTTAGCTGACCGCTTGCAGCTTGTGGGTGTGTGATATGATCATCACCTACTGCCGGCGTATTGACGATTCTTTAGAATCCTACACAGAGGTTTCCTGGCTTAGGCAAAACGGAGTAGGAGCACATATGCGATATGTGCGAGACTGAGAATAATATGATATGAGATACCGTATTCTATTCTTGCGATATGTGATATCGGCCGGGTATATGTGATATAGCCGGGTCATCGGATCAAGTGTTGATTCGATGAATTGATACATGTTATATTAGTCGGTTATATGCTATATAGCCGGATTGTCGGATCAAGAGTTGATTCGATAATTTAATGTATAATTATATATGTGATATATTATTTACGTTAACTAATATAAGCTTGCTTTATTGATTCTTTTTCTCACCGGATAATACGTTGATATATATACGATATATGTTAATTATATTATTTTCTTTTGTTACATTATATATTATATATGTGATATATAATATTGTAACATGTTAGGGTTACAAATGCAACATTGATTTAGGGTTTAAACCTAGTTAGGGTTTGGATTAGGGTTAGCTTTTGGGTTAGCTTTCATGAAACTTTCCTTTTGTCATTTAGCTTTGATATTTTGTATAGATATTTGTTAACCCAATCCAAACCCTTAACCATAGTTTATTCTCTACATGAGTTAAAGCCTTCATTCTTAACTCATGGTTGCAATTGTAACCACAACAATAATTCATTATTCATCACAAAAGAAAATGCTTCATCTTCTTCTTCTTCTTGCTTTTGCAAAAGCTTTCTAGCTTTTTGAGTTGTGGTGATTATTAGTGAGAAATTGAAAACAAAAGAGAACAATATTCCTACTTCATCATCCTCATCTATTCTAGCCACTTAGATTAGGGTGTTCACTTCTCTAATTACTTCATTAGTGAAATGTAAGCTTGGGTTAGAGATTCTTCAAGGTAGATCATCTTGGATAAAGAAGACTTCAAGCAAGATGCATCATGCACCTTTTGGATCCTCACAAGAGTCGAAGTTCATGATGATCGCAGCAAAGGGACCTCAACACGGAGCTTATGAAGCGAAGGAACAGACTACAAAGGTTGTAATCCTTATCTTTTTACTTCTTTGTATGTAATACAAACTTGTTACCCTAGAAATTCTAGCATGATTCATGTTTTGCTTGCTTTGCACCTCTCTAAATTTTAAAGTGGAATGAGTGATGCTACTAAACCCTAGACTAGGTGCAAAGGAAGCCCAACAAGAATTACAACCATACAAGTAAGATTATACGACGCCCCAAGGAGAAGATCAATCAAAGAAAAAGAATAGAGAAAACCAAAATACTATCGAATCGAATAGGAATATATATAAAAGTCTCGACTAGAAATACAAAGAATATACAAACCGATCTCTAGGTCTACCAAATATACATAGTTTGGTTGATGGAGCTTTTAACTAGATACATATGAATAATAATGCATATAAAGGTGGTTACGTTCTGAACTGTAACCCACCTATCAAATGCAATCACCCAGAAAGGAGCACTGTGCCAGCAAGCTGCTACTGAATCCGAGCGGTCGATCCTGCAAGAAAACTGTGGCATAACGGGGGTGAGTTGCCAACTCGTGAGTAGAAAATATCATCAGGTAGAAATCGAATGTATGACGATCTCCTAGGTTATACAATAATTGTAACGTTTTGAAAATCGTTTAGGTGAAGTTTCCGATAATCGGTAAAATAACTGGTGTTTTCCGTAAAAACCAAGATATAATTATTTTTCGACATAGACTTAAATATATCTATTCTAGCTATGTAATTGATAGTGTTTGGTATTTAATTGGTCACTTGTAAATTTCTAGTTTACTTAAATATTTTTCTTAATTAATTATTTTTAATATTATTTTAAGTTTTCACTAATACATTTAATTAGTGATAATTATAAATTGGAATGGGTTAATTAGGTTTTAGTGAACCATGACACATTAAACCAAAATGTAACATGTTGATTTTAAATTGAAATGAAATTTTCAAGATGATTCTGGAAATTTATAGTAGAAGAGTTTAAAAAGAAAAGAAAATAAAAAGAAAAGATTAAACAAAAGAGTATGGTGTTAGATAATGGAGATATGGACTTTTCTTGACTTCGCAAATTTCCCCTCCCCTCTCCTTGGTCGAGCCTATCAAGGCAGCCCACTCCCCATTTCAATCCTTAATTTCTCATCACAAAAGAAAATAAAAAAGAATAATTAAAGAAAACAGGCATGGGGGTTAATTATTGAGGTATGGTTTCTTACTTGGACTTTTTTACACCCACTCATTCAACACCTCACCTCTCTCTCTCCTCTCCAAGAATTAGCCGAGCCCCTCTTCCATGGCTGCTGCCCATCTTTCCCCACCTCATTCTCTCCACAAAATGCTCCAAAAATTTATCAAAAATTCAAATAAAACCTCACAAACTCCTAATTAAAGCTTAACCCTTTATTCCTTGACCTATCTAGCTTGGATCTTAGAGCATGGAGGCCATTTTGGGAGGCTAGATTTTAAGTTTGATCCCTTGATTTGTGAGGTATAAATCTTAACCTATGTTTTAATTGTTGGTTAATTACTCCAATTTAATTAAATTTGGTGTTTAATTATGGTTCAAGTTGCAAACTTGAAATTCCAAGAACAGGGTTTGGATTTAGAGTTAGGGTTTTCATCACATCATTAAGATTATAAATTGTAGTTTAACACCTTAGGTCATGCAAAACGTAGTCTAGTTGTTGATGTTTATATTGTTACTTTAAAATTGTTAAAATTGGATAATTTTGCAAACTAGTTTTTTTGGATTAATACAAATTGGTGTGATAAAATTACAGTAATGGTTTGTGTGACTTAGTTATGATACTTAGTGAATATTGTAGCCACTAGTTTTGTTAAAACATCAAGTTTTTAAGTAAAACGGTAAATGGATGCTTTCTAGGTTTTTGGAAATAGATCGATTTGAGTAATTTTTAGGTTTTGACGAGTTACAACTATTTCATATATTATCTAGTGTGTTGTGAACGCGCGATTGGTGCGATTGGGGTTTTGGTTTGGTAGTTGCCACGTATAGCGACCCAAATTGTGGTTTGTGGCATTGTCGCGGCGCGTTTCGTACACCAAGTGTGTGCGCGTTTAGTTAGTGCGCGTGGTTGACTTGTTTTGGTTGTCTCCGCGACTAATTATATATTTATTCTCTTTTTACTTGTGTACGTTTCTAGGATCGGGTGCAGAGGCATCGGATGTGGCGCGGAAAGGACAAAGCTGAAATCGGATCAGATTAGTCGAGACGCCCGGGTTAGTAGATGTATATGTACGGGGGAAGTCGGGTGGATGGCGTATAGCACCCCTGTAGTTTCTTAGTGTAGTACGTGAACATATTATGTATATATATAAGTGTTTTGTGATACGTGGATAATTAGCATGAACAACTTAAGGAGAGCATGGGTTAGTTTTAGTGTAGTTGGAAGAAAAAGTTCTTAGTTTAACTTCTTAATCGTGAAACTCTAGAGTATAGGTTAATACACACACATATGCACACACGTGATATGTTTTGGTGTATATGGTTATATGTATGTGTGTGTGTGTGTGGATGTGTTAATATGTATATATATACATATACGTATACACGGGTGATGGGGATAGTATATGATACTCGAAGGAGAGTCGATATGATCGGGCATGATGCCGTGAGATCGGTTATGTGATTTGGGTCGTGTTATGATATACGATATGATATTATAGTGGATCGATGGGCGATGTGTTTTCATACACATGCGGATATATGTTGATGGTATTGGAAGGTACTAGACATTAGATCAGTACCCTAGTTCATGATTTTATGATAACAATACCATGTGAATAATGAGAGGTATGTGATATTTGACCCGTACCCCGATTTAGGATGCCGTACGATGGATTTTACCGTACGAAGTATAGATATGATGATTGATCCGCACTCTTGACTCAAGAATGTCGTATTATATATTTTACTGTACGTGACGCTATTGAGACAGGATCGCCGACTAATAAATATATCAACTCGGACTTTAGATGGATTTTCTTACCTTTTCGACTAGTCTCTTACTTTAGTCCTGTAGTTTATTTGGTAGATATTAGGCTGGGCTCGAGTCATACTTAATTTCAGAAACTAACGAATCGTGAGTATTTTCAAAAGACAATCCGGGAAATATTACGGATTTTCAAAGGACGTACCTTTTCATAAAAGCACCGTAGCCCCTATTTGCTAAAAATCACGATTCGTGCTATTTCAAATGCCAAAAACTGTAAGACTCGTATATATAAATGTATATTCTCCGTTATATTCATGATCTCCTTGCATTGCACATTTTTACATGTGTTTCATTAATTATTATGATATCGACTGTCAGGACACCAGCACCATTACTGATGATGCGTATGCTCCACGTACACTTGCTTGCCGGCTCACACACATCATCATCGGTAATTTTCATGTCGCGTACACTCTAAAAAATATTACTTCATGGATATAACTGCTAGTAGATAGTTCCGATATCTAATCACTATGCTAGTTTAAATATTGCATTCTTTGCTTAAATACCATGCATGTATATGTATTCATTTGTCATGCGATATCATGGAGCTTTATGCCGATATTCACTGTTCACTGACTCGTGATTTAGAGATTTCGGATCTTTTATGAGATTTCTGGATTTGGAAAAACGCATGCGAATGTTTATAAACTTATGATTTGTTTTAAAGAGAAAGATGTGGTTTTTCTTGATATGATATTTTCTCGATTTTGAGATGGTTACGGGCCGATCCTGTTCATGCGGAGCCCGAGATATTGAGATATTGAGGTATTGAGATTTGATGATATGGGCCGATCCTGATCATGCGGAGCCCATGGTCCGATCCTGTTCATGCGGAGCCCGAGATATTGAGATATTGAGATTTGAGATGGTTATGGGCCGATCCTGTTCATGTAGAGCCCAAGATATTGAGATATTGAGATATTAGGATATATATTTTGTGTCGATGCTTGACATGAATTCTCTGTTGATTTCATTGATGATAATTCGATTTTTATACAGAAATCTCACTGAGATAAGAAAACAGTTTTCTCATTTAAGATGTATTCTGTTTTCATGCATTCATACATCATATATGTGATATGTTGCTACCTGAGGCACTGACACGAGCACTTGGTATTACACTTATGTTTATATGTTTACCCTTGCTACTATTAGATGCTTCAAGTTATATATTATGAGAATATTATTGTATGACCTAGGAGAGAGTCATACATGCGATTTCTTCTCGGTGATATTTTCTACTCACGAATTGGCAACTCACCCCCGTTATGCCACAGTTTCTGTCATGACCCGAAACGGCACGTGACTGGCACTTGAATCATATGAAGTCTATAGGACCCCATCTAATTCAAGTAAGCCAAAATCCCAGAAATCTAAACCATTTAAAAGAAGAAAGTGAAGGAAAACTTGTTTTAAAACAAGTGGTTTTAAATAAATTAGCCGTAGTAATCATTTTTAAAACATCGAGTCTTTTCCGAAAATTTCGGCAGAGTCTCCTTTGTAAATACTGACCCCAAACGGGTACAACATTAATAATAACATAATGAATAAAGGCATCCCCAAATGGAAGCTAGCTCTTCGCCAATTGGCGGTCACAACCACGCAAGCAATACAATATACAACGCCGAAGGGCGAGGACCAAAACTCAAAAGGAAAACCAATATCATTTAGAAAACCATAATAATACATGCGCGACTCTAAGGTCGAAAGAATATACACTGGTTTTTTAAGTCTAACAATAATACAAGTATGGTTAATAGAGTTTACTAGATACAACTGAATATAAATAAGGTACAATGGTGATCATGATGCAAATGAACCCACCTACCAAAGCAATCACCCGGAAGGAAGCAGTGTGCCAGCAAAGCCGCCAAGAAAACCTGTACGGAAAACCTGTAAGAAACTGTAGCACAACGGGGATGAGTTGCCAACTCATGAGTAGAAAACATCGCCGAGCAGAAATCGCATGTATGACTCTATCCTAGGTCATACCAATATCCATACAATATATATATAACCTGAAACATCTGCTAATGGCCAGGGTAAACATCTATACAAGTGTAATACCTAGTGCTCGTGTCAGTGCCTCAGGTAGCAGTATATCATGTATAATGTATGAATGTATGAAAACAGAATACATCTAAATGAGAAAACTATTTTCTTATCTCAGTGAGATTTCTGTATAAAAATCGAAGTATCATCAATAAAATCAACAGGAAATCAATGTCTAGCATCGACACAAAATATATATCTCGCTATCTCAATATCTCGGGCTCCGGCAATCCGGACTGGCCCGTATCATCAAATCTCAATACCTCAGGCTTCGGCAATCCGGACTGGCGTATACTCCGATCGATATCCTCCGGATATCCGTCGAGTCATAATAAAATCACCGGCCGATAGTGCTCCCTTGCCGGGATCAACGCCATCATCTGCGACCTTCTCGTCCCAGGGTACCACACCGGGTCCACCATGCACTCACAGACGTTTCCTCCTCCTCCTCGAATTGGGTGTATAATATCGCTCAAGAGCCGAGAAAACTCATGGTGGACATATCTCAAATCATATCATGAGAAAACCGTAATTTTCTATCTTTAAAATGATAATAAGTTTATAAAATCCTTGCAGTTTCTCCAAATCCAGAAATCTTATGGAAATCCGAATCCCAACCTCAAGAGTAAATAACAGTAATTTACCTGCATAAAACTCCATAATATTGCATGACAAATGAATATATGAATGCATCTGATATCAAGCAAGGAATGCAATAATTAAACTAGCATAATAAAGCAATAACATAATGGAACTATCAACTAGCAAGTTATGCCAATAAAGTAATACTTCTAAAATGTACGTGTCATGGCAATTACCGATAATGATGTGTGTGAGCCGGCAAGTGAGTATACGTGGAGCATACGCATCATCGGTAATGGTACTGGTGTCCTAACAACAGGTTTTATAGTAACTAACGAAAATACATTTAAGCATGCGATGCGATGCGAACCACAAGAATAAATGGCAAATGAATAGTAAATGCAACAATAAAGAAATATACATCCCTATATATGAGTCATACAGTTTTTGATATCTGAAATCGCACGAATCGTGGTATTTAGAAAATAGGGGCTACGGTGTTTTTAAGAAAATGTACGTCCTTTGAAATATCCGTAGTATCTCTTGGTCTGTCTTAAAATACTCACGATTCGTTAGTTTTGGAAATAAGTATGACTCACCTCGATCTAATCTCTACTAAGTAAACTACAGGACTAAACTAAGAGACTAATCGAAAAGGTAAGGAACTCCACCTAAGTCTGAGTCGATATATATCTAGTAGTCGGTGATCCTGCCTCAATAGTATCACGTACGATACAATATATAATATGACATCCTCGAGTTAAGAGTGCGGATCAATCATCATATTTATACAACGTACGGTAAAATCCATCGTACGGCATCCCAAATCGGGATACGGGTCGAATATCACATTTATCTCATTATTCATCTGGTATCCTTATCATCATATCCTGAATTAGGGGTACTGATCTAAAGTCTAGTACATTCCGATACCATCAACATATATATATGCGTGTGTATGAAAACACATCGCCTAACGATCCTCTAATACGAACCAAATCACATCACCGATCTCGTGGCATCACGCCCAATCACATCGACTCATCTCCAAGTACCACGTACTATCCTCATTATCCATGTATATGTATACATACATATATATATATATATAATATATATATATATATCCCCATATACGCATAAGTAAAACAAATGTATGCGTGTGTGTGTGTGTGCAAAACTTTACTTTAGGGTTTCGCGACTAAGAAGCTAAACTAAATTACTTCTAATGCACTAAAACTAACCCATGAACATCTAAAACCTGTCTGATAATCATCCACGTATCATAATACACATATCTATATATATAATATAACGTATTCGTATTTTGCACTACGAAACTGCAGGGGTGCTATACGCCATCCACCCGACTTCCCCGTAGATATATATCTACTCACCTTGATCCTTGCTTGCCGAAGTCGATGTCGCCATTCTCGTCCTTGTCGTTCAAGTCCACTCGAGGGTACCTACATACACACACACAAAGTATCGTAAACCAAAATCGCACACGAAAACCAAAACGACACACGTATCACACATAGGTTAAAACCTATAGTCTACGCATGCAAGAATAACCAACAATCATCGATGTCGATGTACAAACGTCAATCCATCGAATTAAAACCCAAATACCAAAACTCAAGTTAAAATGAAGTCGCAAAACAAAGCAGCAATTCAAGAAAACACCTCCAGATTTTACCCTAGGTTGAATCAGCCAATTTTGCACATGTGGAGAGTCTAGTTTACTGAAGATAAAGCCCTGGACCAAACACGAACTCAATCACCTCTACCCTGGCCACAATTTGCGGCCAGAAAGGATTTATTTGCGGCCACTGCATGGAGTTGGGGTCTCGGGTCTTCAGGGTAGCTTCTAGGTCTCCTGCACGACTCACAGTAATCGCTATAAAATTTTCAGGTGCCCCGAGTCGCAGCAGATCCCTAAATATCATCGCAATTCCCACAATCTTCCGATATCGGGGTTTCTAGGTTTGGGGTTTGGGTTTAAGTCTATGGTTTCAGTCCATAAAACTAACACTACAGGGGTTTAAGGTCACTATTAAACCTCAATTGCATCTTTGGATTCAAATCAAACCCTAACCTCATCTTGGAACTTTCAAAGTTCACTAAACTCCACTAAAACACTTCTAAACATGCAAAGATGCTAAAGTGAATGAAATACTAAACTATGTGTGAAGGAATTATCTCATTTGGAAACTCAAGAAAATTCTTGAGTTGCCCCAGTCTCCAAAATCCAAACTTTCTTGGTCCAAAATACTTGTAGTGAGCTTGTGCACATTTTTAGAGAAGGGGAGATGATGTTTTGATGTGGGATTGAGGGTGTTTTGAGGAGGTAGAGGAGGGAGGGAAAAGAGGCTGCCATGAGAGGAAGAGGAAAGGAAATGATGAAGGAAATAATAAAGAGATAACAATGTGCCATGATCAATTGACCCTTCACCTCTCTCTCTCTCTCTCTCTCTCTCTCTCTCTCTCGCCCATACCCAATTCTTTAACCTTTTTCCCCTTTTCTTTTCTTTTCTTTTCTTTTGTTTCCTTTTCCTTTTATTTTAAAACAAATACAAGTTTGTAAAAAGAAATGCCATGGTAGAAAAATATAATAATGTGTAATATGATATGGTGCATGTCATGTGCACAAATCAAGTTTAATGCACGATTGGTGATATTTAATCGTGATTAGCATTAAAATGGAATATAATTAATCATAAGGAATTTATAATTTGCTTAAATCATATAAAACACCCTCATTTCATTAATTCCTATAATTTTCCAAATATTTCCCAATTTATCGGTAATTAATTATACTGCATTATCAAAATATTCATAGTATGTATTATTTAATTATATAAATTCCCAAAAATAATATTTTATTTTTATGAAATGTTACAGTTTCTTGCAGGTTTGGCCGTACAGGTTTCATTGCGGCTTGCTGGCACACTGCTTCCTTCCGGGTGGTTGCTTGGTAGGTAGGTACACTTGCATCGTGACCACCGTTGCATTTTATTTATTTCAGTTGTATCTAATAAACTCCATCAACCAGACTTATATATTTGTTAGACTTAGAAGACTAGTTGTATATTTTTTCGACCTTAGAGTCGCGCGCTTGTATTATTACGATTCTTCTCTGGTTTTCTTGAGGATGTTGATTTCTTTCTGAGTTTTGATCCTCGCCCTTCGGCGTTGTATATTATATTGTTTGCGTGGTTGTTTCCGCCAATTGGAGAAGAGCTAGCTCCTGCTTAGGGATGCCTTTATTCATTATTATGTATTTTATGTATTGTACCCGTTTGGGGGCCAGTATTTATAAAGGAGACTCTGCCGAAATTTTTGGGAAAATATAATGTTGCTTTTAAAATGTTTAATACCTTATTTTGTTAAAACTACTTGCTTTAAAACAAGTTTTCCTTCACTCTTTTCTTTAAAAATGGTTTAGATTTATGGGCTTTTGGTTTACTTGAATTAGGTGGGGTCCTATAGACTTCACATGATTCAAGTGCCAGTCACGTGCCATTTCGGGTCGTGACAATAATACAATAATACCGTGTGGTAACGTAGGTGATCGTATATAAATGAGTATGATAAGTGTATAAGGGCGAGTGGTAATGAGGGTGATAGTGTAAACATAAGTATAATAATAATAATATCGTGGCCATGTCATAATATGGTACCATGTCATCTGTATCATATATGTGTATATATGTGTATCATTCAACGTGTGTCCATCAACAACACATCAAATCATCATAAACACCTGAGTACCCAGCATCGACACTCGAAAACATCATAAAACTCGTGTCCATCAACGACACGTAAATCCTCATATTTCAGGCGCCGTCTCATCGGATCGGCCCTCACATCTATCTGTCTCAATCGCTCCGGTTGGTATCCTCCGAATATTCGCAGAGTCCAGTACTATCACTGGTAGATAGTGTTCCCCTGCCAGGCTCAACATATCTCTATACGATCTTCTTGCCCGGAGTACCGTACCAGGTCCACCATGTACCCGCAGACGGTGTTTCCTCTCTCCTCGAATCGGGTATACACATAACTCAGAACCGAGAAAACTCATGGTGGATGCCAAACATCATATCAAGAGAAAACCATGTATTTTTAAATAAATCATAAATTTTTAAAATATCAGCGGTTTCTCAAATCCAGAAATGTCATGAAAACCGAATCTCATAAGCATGAAACAATAATGAAACAATAAGTATAGGCACAGAACAAATCTATAATGCATAACCAGTGTGTTTATATGAGCGTGGCATTTAATTAGGTAAGAAAATGCGATAACTGAGCTAGTAAGTGTGGTACGGGTTACTAAAATAATAACTAAAATGCTACCGGTTATAAGGTGATGTAGTGAAATAGCGATTTCTAATATCTACGTGAAATGGCAATTATCGATGATGAGTGTGTGAGCCGACGAGTATGTGTATGTGCAACATGCGCATCATTGATAATGGTGCGTGTGTCCTAGTAGAAGAAGTCCTACAAAAATAAGAACAAGGAACGTAGAATGTATGTCGCAAAAGAAAATAATATGAGCGTAAACAAAATAAGGGAAAGCGTAAAACATGAACAATATAAAATACATAACTACATATGAACCATACGGTTATAGTTTAAAATAGTACGGATCGTTTTTTTTTAAATGAGGGCTACGGTATTTTTGAGAAAAAGATACCATTTTTTTAAATGAGGGCTACGGTTCTAGGATACTTTGAGGTTGTCATTTAAAAGTGCATAATAATTCGTTAGTTTTGAAAATAGGTATGGTTCTAAATATATCTTAATATCTACTTAAGTGATTTAAAGCAATATTTACTCGATGTCGATATACGTATAAGTCGGCAATCCATCCTGATAGTATCATGCACGGTATAATCCATTGTACGGTATCACCAAATCACGAGTATGGATCTATCATCATGTGCATCATATTATCTCATCGCGTCATATATCATCACATGTTATATTATCTCATTTCGCATCATGAATATGTATTATCTCATATCATCATATAATATATCATATCATATCATGCCATTTCATATCATATAACACAGCATCATGACATCATGTCCGATCATATCGACTCGTATCATCATGACATATCATATCCTCATCTCGTGTTGTTATATCGAAATTATCCTCAAAACTTACATGTATGTATGTGTGTGTGTAACAGCATATATACAAATGGCTCAAGGCTAAGAAAATAAGAACTAAGGATATTCCTCCCTACGAGTATGCTTACTATTGCTTATAGTATCCTAGAACCCTATTAGCTAACAAAAATATCTAATACACACACACACACACACACACACACACACACACATAGTATCCTAATACTAAGGTTGTGGGGGTGCTTTATACCATCCACCCGACTTCCCCCGTAAATATGCATCCACTCATCTACTATCCCTGCTCTACCCGAAGTCGATGAACTTCTTGCTCTCCTTCATCGCCTCGGAAGTCCACGCGAATGTACTTACAAATCAATGCATATCGTATCGAATCAAAATCAAATCCGAAAACTGATACGGCAAGCAAAGCGTACATAGGTTAGAACCTATGGTCTACGCATGCAAGAACAACAAAACAACTCCTGACGTTGACGTACGAACGTCAAACTACTGAGTCAAAACTCAAATATCAAAAAACAAGTTTTCAAAGTCGCAAAACGTAATTAGAAACTAAGTAAAACACTCTCAGATTCTACCTAAGGTGAAATTAGACCTTTCTGCACATTGGATAGTCCTAGACATCTGGTGATTGAGCTATGGACCAAACCTGGGACCCTAACTCCCCTAAGTGGCCGCAATTTGCGGCCAATAACAATATTTTGGCGGCCAAGATGGGGTGTTTTGGGCTCAGGCTTCTGGGGTAGCTTCCTAAGTGTCTGCACATCTCACTGTGTTTGCAATTAAATTTTCAGAGTCCTAAAGTCATCCCAGATTCTAATTGATCACCACATATCATCAAAAACCGATATCGGAAAATTCTAAGTTCGTCGAATCCGAGAATTTCTCCACAATATCAGCCTCACTTATTACCAATGGTCTTGTATACACTCCCTAAACCCCCTACTAATCACTATTACAAGTTCTATCTACTAATTTCTCACTTTAGAATTTTCCAAGATCAGAAAACCTAAACTTTTTAACTGTAAACTAATAGTTGAGGTTAGAAAACTAAACACTTGAACAAAGGTGATGTAAGTGCACGGCGGCGCCCCGGCCGTCAATTCGACGCCGGAATGCGGAAGCGGTGAAAAACTTAAATTTTGCGGACTTAGCAAAGCGGCACCACCGCGCACTTTCACCGGATCGTTACCATTAACTAGTCTAAGCTAACTAGAAGATGGGTTAGAGATATACCGACGATCCAAGTCCTCCGGTCTTCTCGCCATCGTCCGGATCTCCTGCGGAATGTCCCGTCTCCTCCTCGTCGCCGGAAGTGCACCACATCGCCTACTTTGATTACGGGCTCCCACCTCAATGCCGAGGCAACTCGGGCACGAAGCCGGCTACTCGACGTGCCCAAGATTCGTTGTAGAATGTGTAGTAGAACTTGTGTCTCCTTTTGGGGTAGTGGAGATGCCATTTGGTGGAGGGATGATACAAACTCATAGAGGTGGAACTTGTGGGATTTTTCCTAAAGCAAAAGAGCAAAAATCCCACATGTACAAATTTGGACAGCCCCTTCCTATACATGGCCGGCCAATACAAGTGAGGGAGGAGAATGAGAATGAGAGTGTGTTGTGATAGAAAATGAGAGAGCCATCCTACTCCAAGAGAGAGAGAGGAATGGTTATCATATGGAATAATGATCACCAAGAAACACCAACACTCAACAACCAAATCATGCAAAGAAATGATTACCAAAAGAGAACCTCACTCCACCACAACCATAATGAAAACCATGTCATATGAAAGTCAAGCCATCATGAGAATGAGAAGTCAATGATGGTGCACATCATGAAAACCATCATGATGCTACAATAAGCAAAGACCCCCTCCACAAAAAGCCTATTTGCAACAATGCAAATAAACCCTCCTCCACCAATCTTCGGCCAATGAACGGAACAATGGAAATTGGCCGAAACGGAAAGCAAACTGGCAACTCCAGAAAACTGGTCCCGTAATAAATTACAGGAAAACCCCGATACTGTGCATACACACCCGCATCTGTATTTCGACCGAAATACAAATGCAATGAGACAAAGTCTACACTGTACTATACTAGGATCCGGCTTATACCAAAACCGGCTAGTAATATCTGTTCGATCCTGATCCGTGCAATACCGCACATATCTGATCAAACCCTGCCATATGACCATACGGCCTATAGTACAAACTGTCCGATCCCGATCCGTGCAATACCGCACGTATCTGATCGGACCTTGCCATATCTCCATACGGCCTCTACAACCTTTCGCCCGAAAGCTGAGTAACTGAAAGTGTGGTGGACTCTAAAGACTCGTCAATACTATGGCTGTGGATTTAACCACTAGCCCGTCAGAGGTATAAGCCAATACGTAACGGGCCACCAGCTATTGACTAAAAGGGACGTCGATGAGCGAACTCATCCTGACACCCTACTGAGCCTGTCAGTGACAATATCCGTGCAGTCCGGTCCGTTCGTCTATGAGTATCGCATGGCGGGCCTAGGGGGTTGGTAAAAGTCAGACCCCCAAAAGCGGTACAAGTCGTGTCGGAGTGTAGCCCAGAACACCCTGAGATACTACTGGAATACCTACCAGTAAATCTCCTTGCCTTGGCCAAGGACTTTGTGTAATGGCTCTCCTAGACACAGCACGACCTCACCCCCAATACCGGGAGAGACGAACCCCTGAAGATACGCTCACTGCCTCCATGTGGCTCGGGACTGTACCCAACTAAAACCTGTTTGCACGACTCCTTTGAGCCGTGGTAGGGTAGTAATCAAAGTACAGTGGGAACTCACACGAGACAAATGACGATCCCCAGGTCGATGAACTAACCTGCACACATGTCACCAGGGAACTGCCATCCGACGTCTGGTATATGACCAACTAGCATGTTCCCGGCGAGTCCTGTCCGGTGTACTCATAACCTAATGAGCACCTGTATACATCTTAGGTGATCCAACTGACACCAGTGGCTTGTGAGACCGGCCACCGCCCCTCGTCGGGGTCTCGACTGTATACACTAGTCTACTAATGGAGTATCGATGCCCGGTCTCGAAACTCCCACGACTAGGGACCTTTTAAGGATAAGCTTATAGACCCCCAGCTCCCACTTATATGATCGCCCTCATACTGCTGGTGGTCAAGCAAGAATCCTAGGGGCTCTATCAAAGTGTAATAGCGACGTGTTAGGTCACCTAAAGCAGTACACGATGATAAAGGTAAACCAGATAGCATACTATCATCTCGAGTAAGACTGTCCTACCGGGATAGGTCCTCTCTCAATCATTACAATCACGTACCTGTGACCTAATAATTGACTCTGAGGGCACTATCTCCAACAGGTGAGTGTTTTATCTCAAGGGAGTACATCAAGAACATTTCTTGATGGTCCAAAGTGCTCAAAACTCCAACTTGACTCCACCATGATGCATGTAGTGAGCTTAGGAACAATATTTGTGAAGGTTATATGAGGGTTGGAGATGGTTTTGATGGTGTTTGTAGGTGTGGTAGTGGCAAATGTCAGAACTTGCGTGGCTTAACGAGTGATTTTCCGATTACAATTGGTTTATATCAAGGATCTGCATTAATTCCATTCCTGTTTACCATCGTGATGGATGAGCTTACAAGAACTATCCAAGATGAGATACCTTGGTGTATGCTATTCGCTGATAATATTTTTCTAGTAAATGAGAAGAAAGCAGGGGTTAATGCCAAATTGGAATTATGGAGGCAAACATTGGAATCTCGGGGATCAGATTGAGCAGGTCCATGACAGCATATATGCATTGCAAATTTAGTAACCAGAGAAGTCAAAACCATATTGGTATAACATTGGAAGGGCAAGAGATATCACCAAGCGACCAGTTTAGATATCTAGGTTCCATCATCTAAAAGAATAGGGAGATCGATAGTGATATTAATCAAAGGATCCAAACTGGTTGGTTGAAATGGAGGCGTGCAACAAAGATTTTGTGTGATCATAACTTTCCGTTAAAATTGAAAGGGAAGTTTTATCGGAGCGCTATTCGGCCTGCCTTATTATATGGTACAGAATGCTGGGCTCCTAAGAAGCATCATACACAGAAGATGCATGTAGCGGAGATGCGCATGCTTCGTTGGATGTGCGGTAACACTAGAAAAGATAAGGTGCGAAATGAGGATATTCGTGCAAAAGTTGGTGTAGCGCCTGTGGAGGAGAAGATTTAGGAAAACCGGCTAAGATGGTTTGGTCATGTGCGACGTAGACCTATGGAAGCACCGGTTCGACGAATAGATACTCTCGATATGGGCAATGGCAAAAGGGCAAAAGGGAGACCGAAGAAAACATGGATGGAGGTGATACGAAACGATATGGTTGCCAAAGGACTCAATGAAAGTATATTGTTCGATAGGAGTGAGTGGAGGCGGAGGATTCATGTGCTGGACCCGGCGTGATTCTCATGTTGGTTCATGTAGCCTACCCCATATACTTGGGATAAAAGGTTCAGTTGTTGTTGTAGGTGTGGTAGTGAGGGTTTTGGAGGAGGGAGATGAAGAAGATGAAGGAGGAGATGTAGAAATGAAAGAATGAAGTGAAGGAACACAAATGGTTGAGCAACCATAACCCCCCCCTCTCTCCCCCTCTCCCCTTCACTCACCCATACCTCCTTGTCCTCCATTTATCTTTTTCTTCTATTCTTCTCCCCTTCACTCACCCATACCTCCTTGTCCTCTATTTATCTTTTTCTTCTATTCTTTTATTTTTCTTTTCCTATAAAAACAAATTAAGAACAAAAATAAAAATAAAACCATACATGAAACACAATGCAATGTGTCATGGCACATTAACACATGGTTAATAAAATAAACTTGGTTTAAATGCGTAATTAGTGAAATACTAATTAAGTTTAACATCAACTTATGTGAAAATAATTATATATTATTTCATAAAAACCCAAATCAATTAAATGTTTCCATAAGTGATAATTTATTTTAAAATTCCAATTATTTTCCTAATTATATGTATATAATTATACCATTCCATTAAAACTAAATTCCATACTTTTATAATATTCATAAAATTTATTATTTTATTATTTAAATTCCAAAAATAATATTTTATATTTTCTGAAATTTTACACATCATTTGCTTGGGGATTGACAAGAGTGGACTGGACTTGTAAGTTCATCAAAGATGAGGTGTTACCTGACATAACTACTTCAATCTCCAAACCGTGCAGTTCCTGCTGTAGCCTATTCTGGGCTATGAGGTTCATTGCTAAGGGCTGCCGAGTATGGTAAACTCGGCATTATATTCATCTACATACTTGACCCACATCGAGCCTTACTGTAGATGGATGAATTGTTTCTCCATGTCAAAACGGGCAGTCTCCTGAAAGTACTTTGCATCGAAGAGGTCTCGGAATTTTTTCCACTCTATTGGTTGTTCGAGACGGCTCTCCTCTGTCTTTCACCAAACCCTGGTATTATCTGTCAGTTGTAACTTAGCAACTCTTACCCAAGCTATATCTGGCACTTGAGCCGCTTCCAGATCATCCTCAATATCTTGATCCCATTCCTCCGCTTCAAGTGGACTCTCTTTATCCGAGAAGTTCTTTGGGTGCAATACCGAAAACTGCTTAACTCCAAGTGACTCCGACTTAGGGCGAGCAAGTCCTTGGTGCATGAGGGTTGTCTGCTCCCTCTGTCCCTCCAATAGGCTCTTCATAGCATCAAGAAGTACCGTTTGCTCATTGATAGGCGCTGCAATGGTAGGTGGTGGTGGTGGTGGTGGCGGCGGTGGAGTGTTGTCGTTGACGTTGGTGCTAGTATTGTTCGGCAAGTCTATCATCTTGATATAAAAGACAGATTACGATAGATTCAAGGAAATTGAAATGCAAGAAATGTAAATGTTTATTGAACTCATTAATTCTTGGGGTATATTGTTTACTACTTCATGCAGAACTGATCTTCATGGGCCACCAATAAAACCTGTCATGCCCTACTTCCCAGTAGATAGAAACGGTGACGTGGCAAGCTCGCGACATATTTATCCAGAGAAGATCATTCCCTAAATAAATATATTAAGTGTATTGAAATAATAATACATGCAAGAATAAAAGGAGACTGTAAAAATTTTCAACAAATATTTTTATTTACATTCAAATTTGAAATATTTACAGATATAAGAGTGTAACTGAAAAGTAAATACAATAACAGAAAAAACTAAACAGGTGGCATATATAAACTAAAAGAAAAGGATAAATAGTCTAAGCCTAAGCCGCGATCTGGTCGTACTCCTCCTCTGCAGTGTCTACCTCCTCCGTTTCACAGTATCTGACGAACATTCCAAGGAAACAAAGATGGGTGGAATGCTCGTCAGCGAATTAGCGCTCGGTAAGTCCCAAAGTTAAAATAAAAGTAAAAGTGACAAGTATAGAATAATCATGAAGTAATGTATATGTCGAGTAAGAGTGTATGTAAATGAACATGGGTGTATGTACTATAATCTTTATATGGTCACTATATTAACGTTAAGTTCCAAATGTGAATATCAACGCAACCGTAGAATTATTTACGAGCTTAAGAGTGGGACCTTAGAAGTAAGAAAACACGGGCTCATTTCATGTGTTAGCATCGGGACTCCAATCTGTGGAGGAGTCAACCCGATTGAGATTCAAGTAAATAGAATTCGAGTAGGTTAATATAGGACTCCTGAAGTTCCGTTGGATTCACACCTGAAACTATCACATACACCCCGAGTAATATATATTATAAATGTTAGAAATCCTTAGTTGATTTGCTTGGTTTATTTTAACATGTCTTAATTGAACCATAGATTGCAAAAGCGAATAATTTAGTCATGTGAGTCAAGTAAAATGCGAGTAATGTCAATTGCAATCTAGGGTCGAGTCAAGTTAGTTCAAGTAGAATGAGTTCGAGTTAACGTTCAAGTTTGGGTTCGAGTTCGAGTTTAAGTTTAAGGTTCGGGATTGTATTCGAATTATAGACATTTCATATTACTAGATTTAATTTTGAAGATCTTAACTTCAGGAATAATCAGACAACCACTATACATGGACGGTGGGATTTGTGTCTTTTTGCAAGACGATTGTAACGTTGTGAAAATCGTTTTGGTGAAATTTCGGAAAATCGGTAAAATAAGGGGGTTTTCTGTAAAAAGTCAAAATACAAATATCTTTATTTTAAAATTAAATATAAATATTCTAGTTATGTAATTGCTAGTATTTGGTGTTTATTGAGCCATTGGTGAGATTTCAAAATTTCTGAAAATTTTTCCGAAATTAATTATTTTAATATTATTTTAAGCCGTCACTAATACATTTAATTCAGGAAAATTACAAACTGGAATGAGTTCAAACAAATTTTGTGCATCATTATACATTAAACAAAATTTTATCATGTGTTTTTTTGAATTGAAATAGGGTTGTTATCCGGTGTTAGAAAATATCGAAGAAAAAGGCTTTTTTTCGGTGAAATTAGTGCAAACGGAGTGCGGTATAACTTTTATCTTTTCCCAAACAAAACCACACTATATTTTACTCCCTCACACTATTTTTGGCTGACCTTAGCAGCCCCCTCTCACTTCATTCTTCAAGTGACTTCTAGAAATTAGGTTTTATGGAAAAAATAAAAAGGAAAATGAATAAAGGTTGAAAAGACATAAAGAAGGAATTTGATGGGTGAAACTTCTACACAACTCTTCACTCTTTCTTTCTCTCCCTCTCTTCCTTATGGTGGCCGGCCTCCCTACCATGGCAGCCCCCCCCCCCCATTTCTCCACTTGATTTTTGTTGCAAAATCCATCAAAAATCCATTAAAAATCCAAATAAAAACCCACAAATTCCTATATAAATTCCTACCCACCATTCTTGCTCATTTTAGTTTGGTTCTTGGAGCAAAATTAGCATCTTTGGGAGGCTAAGTTTTCATGTTGATCCACATCACTTGAGGTATAAAATCCTAAACCATAATCAAATTGTTGTTTGCTTTATTAATCTAGCTTATTTGCAAAATTAGTTATGGTTTCTATTTAAATCTTCAAAATTCAAGTTAGGGTTGTAAAATCAAGTTATAATTTTTATTAATTAATTAGGCTTATAATAACTAGTTTAACAATTTTAGAATGAGAAAATCTTGCATGGTTGTTGAATTGTAATTTGTTCATTTAAATTGTTTAAATTAAGTATTTTGCTAACTAGTTTTTTTATAAAACATAATTATTGGTGATATAAAATTCTAATTGAGGTTGTTATCACTAGATTGTGATTTTAGTGAGGATATTAACTTGTTATTGGAATGGAAAACTTAGTTTGAACAATAGATTACTTTGATAATTGGAAAAATAGCAATAAATGCTATTATTTTGTAAACTAGATTTTAGGAATTTCTAAATAAATGTGATTAAAAATATAATTATAGTTTCATTATATCATTATCATCATAAATTGTGGCTTAAGTGATGAATTTATGCAAAATCATGTTTTGAGGTGGAATTGTGGTATTTTGCTTGGAAAATGTTGAAAATTGTTAAATGTTGCAAACTAGAAATTTCAAATTAATATAAATTTGTGTAATAAAAATATAGTAATGGTTTGTATAGTCTAGTAATGCTATTTAATGAGTTTTATGACCATTAGTTTCATTTAAATGTCAAGTTTTGATGAAAAACGGTATACTGGCATTTTCGGGTTTTTGCGAAATTGGACGGTTTGACAGATTTTAGGGTTTCGATGGATTTAATCATGTTTTATGGTATAAGTAATGTGTTTTAAAACTACAAGTTGTTTGATGATGTTATCTCGATCCATCGGAGTTGTACGCCGATATCGAGCGGTATTTGGTTCTTTTGCGTGGACGGGACATAGGTTTTAACCTATGCTTGTTCCTTGTATCGTTTGACTTTTGTATGTGGTTCGGTTTACGATGCTATTTATATGTTTGCGTCTAGGTACCCCCACGTGGACTGCGGGTGATGAAGAGGAGGATGGCGACACTGTCTTCGGCAGACATGGACCAGGTGAGTAGATGCATATCTACGGGGGGAAGCCGGGTGGATGGCGTTTAGCACCCCCGCAACGTAGAATAGGAATAGTACTTATTGGCATTAGGAAACCAGACGTGACCCTAGTAGGACCCTAGTATTGACCCTAGGCTCGACTAGACCGATTTAGGGAAAACCATATCAGAGGATGAGTACCTTGGAAGAGGTTCGTAGGTTTCAGATAGAAACACACTCACGCACACACTGAAACTTGACATGGGGTACGTGTATGTGGATATATATAGAATTAGGTATAGGTATATACATATATGTACAACACGTATAGGTGATTCAGTGATGTGATATGATATCCGAGGTATGATGGAACAGTATAACTGGGCTTAATGCAGTGATTCTTGACTATACAGTCGTAATAAGTGTTAGCGGATCATTAGAGAATGAGATAATGAACATGAATATGTAAATTATAAAGAGTGGTGGTGATATTGATATACATGGGACGCTAGAATAGTACCCGGACTGTAACTTGTGACTGATTACGATATGATATATGTATAACTTGATTACGACATTATATTGATGTGACCTGATGCCGATATCATATAAGTATGACTTAATCACAATATGATACACATGACATTATACGAATGAGGAGACACCTAGGAGATACTTGACCGTACCCCGATATTGGGATGCCGTACGATGGATTTTACCGTGCGAGGCTTAGATTTGATGATTGATCCGCACTCTTGATTCGAGAAAGCCGTACTACGTACGTGACGCTATTGAGGCGGGATCGCCGACTATTAGAGATATTGATTCAGACCTTAGGTAGACTCTAGTTTCTTACTGACTAGTCTATTAGGTTTAGTTTCTTAGGATGTTAGATGGACACTGGTTTAGGTTCGACTCACATAGTGGTAGTTGTACTCGTATCTCGCAGAGGAGTGGATAATGCACATCTGTATTTACATTCATACTGTAATCATCATGGTGCATGTTCTTTTATATGTTGCTATAATCAGTATAAACTTTACTTGCTAGGACACCAGCACCATTACCGATGATGCGCATATTCCACGAACACTTATTGCCGGCTCACACACATCATCATCGGTAATTGCTATGTCACGTACACTTTAGATCATATTATCTTTTATTGATAGAATCAGTTAACAACTAAATCGATATAATATTGTGATCACTCTCTGATGTTAAGTATAAGACATGATATTCATTACTTAGACATTCATGCATTCATATTTTCGTGTTATCATGCAGTATTATGGGCATATGCCGACACTTATCATATAGTTACTCATGATTTTGAGATTTGGATTTCTATGAGATTCTGGATTTTTGGGGAAAACCGCAAAAATATATAAAAACTTCTCTCTCTCTCTCCTCTTCTCTTTTTAAAATAAGATGCGGTTTTCTCGTGATGTATGTGTCGTCCACCATGAGTATTTCATGTTTTCTGATGGATTTCGAGACCCGATTCGAGGAGTAGATGAACCGTCTCGGGTACATGGTGGGCCTGGTATGGTACCCTGGGGCAAGAAGATCGAGTTGTAGACGATGAGCCTGGCAGGGGAAGGCTACCTACCGGTGATGTCTGGCGCGGCGGATATCCGGAGGATACCGACCGTTGTCGTGGGATTTGATATGGGCCGATCCGGACTGACGGAGCCCGACATATTGAGACTTGAGGTTACATGTATTGTGTCGATACTTGACACGGATTTCCATGGATTTCATTGTGGAGATTTCAGATGCTTATACCCACTTTACTATGATAACAGATAAAGAGTTCTTATACATATATATCTGGATTTCAGGATTTGTTACTTTACATTCATGGTGCATGCATTTCATTTCATATGACATAGTATCACATGAGGCACGGACACGATACGGAGTATTTGCACTTATACATAGTATTACCCTGCTATTACTAGATGTTTGGGATATAGTAGTGTATCATTATGACCTAAGATAGCGTCGTGCATTCGATTTCTTTTCGTAGATGTCTTCTACTCACGAGTTGGCAACTCACCCCGTTGTGCCAAATTCTTTACAGGTGCGATGTACAGGTTTCCCCTTGGCAGTTGCTGGCACATCATTTTCATTTCGGGTGATTTGCACGGTAGGTTGGTTCATTTGTATCTGAACCGCCGTTGTATTTTTATTATTTCATTTGTATCTAGAAAGCTCCATCAACCATATTTGTATTACTTGATAAGTTTATTGGACCAGTTGTTTATTTCGACCTTAGAGTCGCGCATGTGTTATTCTGATCTGGTGGTTCTTGTTTTCTTTTGAGATTTGAGCCTCGCCCTTTGGCGTTGTATATTATTGTGATTGTTGTGGTTGTCTCCGCCTGTTGGCGTTGAGCTAGCACCCGTTTGGGGATGCTTTTTATTGTTTATTCATATTATACTTGTTGTACCCGTTTGGGGGCCAGTTTTTACAGAGGAGACTCTGCCGAAATTTTTGGTAAAATTTGCTGATATTTTTTTTTTCTTGTTTTCTTTTCTTTTCTTCTTTTTCTTCTTTTATGATTTAGATCTCTGGGCTTCGGCTTACTTAGGTCACGTGGCGCCTCTAGACGCTTCGTAATCTAAGTGCCGGTCACGTTCCGTACTTTCGGGTCGTGACAACAATTCCCATTGATAACTCCGTTAATTTGTAGTGTTTTCTAAGCAAAATAGACAAGCACTCACTTTCCACGGCTCCTTGAGGCTTAAAAGAAATGATACCGCTTAAACCTATATTAATCTAGAGTCCTTAAAGATTTATTCATGTTTGTTTATTATGTATTTGCATTTCTCGAGAGAGTTTTATGTAAAATGTTTTAATATTGTTTAAAAATAAATCTTGAGGGTGATTTAGAATATTAAGAGTTTTTAAAAAATGTATTTTAGTTTTAGTAGTATTTTAGTGATGAAACCTAAATTTTAAAAGTTTATGATATTTTTATGAAAACTATACTTTTGGAAACTTGGTGGTATTTTTGTGAAATTTTAATTTTTTCATTTTAATAATATATATTTTTTTTCAAAATTAGTTTTCATAGAAAAATACGGATTTAGGATTTATGAAAATTTTCAAGTGCTTTAATTTGTTAAAAAGTCGTTTTCTTTAAAAATCGTATTTTTATTTCTTTTCGAGACCGAATTCTCTATGATGAGTTATGTATCACGCTCTACTATTTCAAGGACGTGCGATAATCCGCACCATCGTAAATGGGTTTGTGAGGGTAGGATGGAGCTTTAACTAAGTCCTTGGCTTAACAGACACAATACTAAGGAATTTTTTATTAGAATTATACCAGCTTCCAATATTTCAAATATCAAATATCAAGATTTTATCGGATGAGCATAATATACGTCGAATGGTAGATATTAGGTGATGCATCTGCGATATGTGTTAATATCAATTGTACTTATCAGAACTTCATTTCTATCCTTATACATTTATTAATACTTAGTTAAAGAGTTTATGCATATATGACACATGGTATGAACCTAGAATATTATAGATCATAAGTTTGTTGTTAACTACATATCCCAAACATATAATAAGACAAAGCATACCATAAGAAAAGACTTAAATAAATAATGAAACGAAAATATGGCAAAATTGAAGATTAAGTTATATTATATAGAATTTACTTATAACAAAACTTACTAGATATTGTTTCTTTACTGATCATGTTTAACTATTGAATATTGAGTTAGAAGTTTCCAAACCTTTAAAGCTAAACTTGCTACACAAAATAATTTATTGAACTTGAATACTCAATGTATTAATTTATAAATGAACAACTGAAATAAATCGGATGATTTGGTCATTTTTATTTGGATGAGATTCTGGTTTGATTAGTTCATTTATATTCCTTGGTTGATGCAATCACTTGGTTTTGAAGTTCATATGCATAACTTGGGGCTATATTATTATCATACATATGAACCTGGATACATGTTTATAATTATGCTTTAGTATGTTGTTTTCCTTCTTTTGTGTGTATGCTAAAACCACTCTTGGATTAATAAATCAAATAGATAGATCCTTGCCATGCGACTTGAGGAAATGAAGTTACAAGTAAATTACCTTAACTTTCAAAATATTAAATTTTAATTAAACCCTTTCAATATTTAACAGTTAAGTTATATTAAAATACCTTATGTCTTCCAAAGATAGATTTTTCCCCATTAAAATACCCTAAACTTTTAAAAGTTAGGTTTTTCACTAAAATACCTTAAATTCTAAAGTATATTTTATTAAAATCTCTCGATATTTTATAATTTTACATAAAACCCACTCGAGAAAATTAATGGCATAAATCATATAAATACTATGAAGTTCTATATAACCTAGTTTCATATAAAATCTAGAATATATAACCTAATTAATTCTTTAAGGTATTTAAGTAACAAATGGATTTTAAGCGGTATCTTTTCTCTTGAGTCTCGGGGAGCCGGATAAAGTGAGTGCTTACCTATTTAGTTTAGATTAAGCTATAAATTAAAGGAATTATTATTAGGCAACCGTCCTTGAAAAGTGAACAAATACTGCAGGCCATGTGCAGTGGTTGCTAAATTAAATCATATGAATATCAAATCATATATAATCAAACACATGACATCCTACATGACTTAACATGAATTCTTTAACTTGACATGAATACTTGAATACTTGAGATGACTATATGAATACGTGACATGTTTACATGACAACTCGATATGACTTGTACTAAATATTCATGATTGATCCAACTTGACGCGAACCATGAATACAATTGGCATGACTACATGATTCTTGATATGAACCTAATCTTTAAAACTTGACATTATACATCACCTTTTGTATTCATGTATTCGATCAAGACTTGTAAATTTAATTATAAACTAATATACACGGGATGTTGGAGTAGTTTAAGTGTGAATCCAATGAAATCTCAGGAGTCCCCCTAGTTCATGAATTCATGTCTACTAACACAAGCAATCTATCATGATGGCCCGTATTTCCAAGCCCTTGGAGCCCTACTCTTGGGTTAGGAATATTTCGATGACGATCGAAGTCCCGTTACTAACACTCTTGATTCGTTAATCTTAGGGCCCTACCCTTAAGCTCGAGAATACTCTTGGGATTGATTGACATTCATATTTGAACTGTCGTTAGAATAGTTTACCCTTATAGAGACCTATTTAGGACACATTGTTATTCATTATATGGTCAGCACTTTACTTGTTACATATTCACTATACCTACACTACACGGCCATACTGTACTTGTTTGCTATGCTCATGTATCATATATTGCTTATACATATTGCCATACTCATGATACCTTACCATGTGCATATAATTGTTAGGTTTAATTGACATCCTTACATAACCATATTAGAATTCATATTCTATTTACATGCTGTCCTTTACCACATTCACATTTCTATCCTTTTTGGGTACTTACCAAGCGAAAGTTCGCTGACGGACATTCCACCCATCTTTTGTTTCTTTATAATGTTTGTCTGATTATCTAGAAAGCGAGGAGGTGAATTCTACTGCTGAAGATTACAACCAGTTCACTTCTGAAGCCATTCCGCAGTTTTCTTTCCAATTTGTAGTTTCAGTATGTTGCTTGTTCTTTATTTCAGCTTTTCCTTTTTAGTAAACCACATGTTTAGGCTTTTATATTTATGTTTCTCGTTTAGATCTCTTATAATGAGTTTGATACTTGTGAAATTTGAATGTAAGTAAAGTTGGAAATTTCAGTATCATGTTTATTCTTGTCATATTTTATATTGCTTATATACGCTTAGCGTATTTATTCCGGGAAACGACCTTCTCGAAATTAATACGTCATGGGTCTTGCCACGTGCCGTTACCGGTCTTTTGGGAAGCGGGGCATCACAGGTTTTATTGGTGGCCCATGCAAATCAGTTCTGCATGAACATCATAAGAATTATGAAATTCAAGTATTACATTCAACCTTTCCCTTTGAATCTCATCATATTCCTTGAATCTATCTTGAATTTTACTTTCGACTTCCTTAAATATAACTTCACGACTTTTGAATCCTTAAGTTCAGTTCGTCCTTTATACTTGTATCTCGTAGGCCTATCAGCTCAGTTGGTAGAAGCGTCGATCGACGGAGCTCGAAGACGACATCATCTTTAACTTTTCCTGTACCTTGTTGCGACGTACTTCTTAAGAGAATTTCGGAGAAAAAATTCTTTTAAGAAGGATAGACTGTAACGTCTGCACCATGATTTCATCCCTTTGAATCCTTTCTTGTTATCGTGTCTCAGCGTAAGGAAAACGAAACTGCGAAACCGCTACAAAGGTTGTAGCCTCCTTTAAACTTTTATATTGCTTAGTTTTGCTCTCTTGAGTTTTTACAATTTCTAGTTTATGGATGATCTTGATTGTAGTCTATGGTGCTATTGTTAGAAAAGTTTTATTCTATGTTTCCACCGCGGTCCGCAAGTGTTGCGACCCTAACACCGTAGACTAAAATCTCTTGGGTCTGGGAAGTTACCTCTTGGGTCCGGGAAGGTTACCTCTTGGGTTCGTATAGGTGTGGGTACCCACTGAGAGGTCTGTAGGTGCGTGCGTAGCTCAACATGACCCGACATAACATGAAATGATTGTTTACTGTGATTTACATGCCAAGTCAGTTATTCATGACATGAAATGATTGACAAGTAACAATACGACTCGTCATGACATGATATGACATTAAATGATTGTTTACCGTGAATGACATGGCAAGTATTGATTTACATCTATAACATGACATGAAATGATTGCTTCTCATGAGTACATAAACTTGATAATATATTTTTTCCTGGTTAGTATTCATCATGAACTATGACCAATTTATTACATATCCAACGCTTTCCCGTTCACATGATGGATTATATATTATATTACTGTTTATCTTGGTAAACTTACCCGAGTGCCAGCTTGCTGACGTATGTTACTGTCTGATTGAAATGTCCGTCAACGATACCCTTTGTAGGAGATGAAATGATACCAGCGGAGCTGGAACCATCGGCAGAGAATTTGGCGTACGCACAGGCCCAAGCGGGACACAATCCAACTCAATCTTAGTTCCATTTTTGTTTGTAGGTTTTATAGGATATCATGATGTATTTTAACCTTATCTTTTGGTGTTGTAAGACTTATGATATTTTGTGACTTATCATATATATATATATATATATATATATATATATATATATATATATTGGTTGTTAGTTTGAGATTTGGTATATTTCTTAATGAAAATGCTACTATATGATAAAGGCTTAGCGTGTCTAAATCGAGGAGGAGCGATTCTCGGTATAGATACGTCGCGGGTCTCGTCACGTTCTAGCTATTGTTTTATTTATTCTCGGACACAGGGCATGACATTAACCCTATTAATGTTCATTATTTTCTTGATATTTGAATAAGTATGAAGCTAAGTAATGAATTTATTGAGGGTTAGCTTGGAAATTCAAGTAGTAAAAATGTCTTGGTAATGAAAAAAGATTCTTGATACTTGTAAAAGGACTGATATTTTGAAAAAGATCAAAAAAGGACTTACATTTTGAAACAGATGGAGTATTAATTTTATTCCTCACAAATCCAATGCAATTTCTAAAGGGGTGTTAGTCCCAGGAAATTTTACAATCCAGAATTTGTAAATGAAAAGAGCGTCATTTTGATAAAATTCATTTCCGGACGAAATGTTAGTCATTTGATTTCAAAATCCATATATAATTTAGGACAATATATTTAATAGGGGACGTTAGCCGGTACTTAACCGACGAATGTTCAACAGACGCCGAGCGATGGCGAAGGAAGACCGATGGCGACGAATGCGATCATCGACGTGCGACGAGGATGGTCGGTCGGCAGCCAGAGGCGGCAATCAGAGTCGACGACGGACTGCTGTCGGCGGTGTCGACGAATGAGGGCAACGGCCCCCGGCGGTTGGCAGCAGCGAACAGGGACGGCGGTTGGAGGTGGCGGCGGGTGACGGTGGTGATGGCGATGACGTCGGCTAACGGGGATGGCGGTTGGCGGCAGCGGTGATGGCCTCGGCGAACGGGGATGGCGATCGAAGGCGACTGCGGTGAATGGGGACAGCGATCGGAGACGGCAGCTGATTGAAACGATTTCGGATTGTGTAGTTGGAAAATTGTATAGAAATCACAACCAAAAATTATTTGACCGCAATCAATAACGGTGTCGAATGTAGCGCGTTAGTAAGTGCGGATCGTCCACAAGGAAAGTGTAATCGTTCGCGTTTCGAATTAGATGAATTGAAACTTTAAAGAAAACAAAAAAAACAATTCATGATTTGTAATTGAAGTTCAAGAATTAGAAAAATCTAGATCTAAGAAAACATTAAAATCAAGAATTGATATGTGATGATTTCCAAACCAACAATCAAGATTCGAAGTGAGGCTCGTAGGAATCGATCGGATCTATAGATGTGATGAAATCTAGTGATTACGTATTCTTATCCTTCGATGAATTGATACTAGATCGATGATAATCGACGAGAATTAGGGATTTCTTGTGAAACTAGGGTTTCATCATCTATCCCTTGTTCCTTCGTCGATATCATTCACATTCTAGCCTCTAGTAAATTCAAGAATCGATCGTGGATCCCTAATTTCGAGCGATCACAATCAAGAAAGCATCACAACGAAACTAGATCGTCGATTCTTCAATTTTCTAGGGTTTACAAAACTCGTAGGACTTAAGAATCGTTTTAAGATTTGTTACATCATCATTCTATTGATCGTCTCGACTCCTTTACGAGCGGAGTTTTACTCAAACATCACAACAAGAATCACAATCACAAATTGAGATCGAATCATGATGCAAGAATTTAAAGAAAGCAAGATTAAAGAATTTCACCTTTTATTTATATCAACAATTCCGTTACAAATCGCTTAAGAACTACAAGAGGAAGAACTCGATCGTCGATTTGGCTTCGCTCGTCTCCTTGAGTCGCGGATCGGCTTGGATCATTTGCTCGATTGAAGATCGGCTCCGCTCCTAAAAAGTTGAAGGCTTCTTACTTGAATGGTACTCGGGATCTTGAATTTGGATTGGAATTAGGGTTAGGGTTTCACACAAGTCGTGTCACTCAACTTGTGGGTGGAAGATTAAGAGATGGGATGAATTCGAGATTAATGAACCCCCTCAACCCTAGATCAGGCTCCTTTCTATAGATCTCAAAACCCTAGATCTAGGATTTCAAATTTGAATTTTCCCTCTAAAAGTTTGTTAAAGAGAGGCTTCTAGAAATAGTTTGTTAAGCCGAGCCTTCTAGATGAGCCACGTGGAGAATCGGGAGTCTTCTGGAAGCTTGTACCGTTAGAGGAGACACGTGGAGGAAATTGGAGCAACTGAAGCCATCAAGCTGCCGCGGAACCGCGGCGCAAGAGCCCTCCCGCCGCGGTTCCGCGGCGCTTGTGAAGCCTTAAAACTTGGGTCTTCTGGTAATTGTTTGGGCTGACTTATGGGCCTTTATCTGATATGTTGAATTTTATTTTTCTCTCTATATTGCTACCAGATCTCAAAACTTGGAGTTGGAGTATTTTTGATCAGCTCTTTTCCTAATTTTGGTTCTGTTCGTGCAATCTCCTGCACAATTTCTCGAGACAAGTGTTGCGCTATACAAAAATGATGCGATGCCATGATAAACACACAATTTCCCTCGAAATGCCGGTTTTAGAGTATAACACATGCAATCTGGTATTTCAGGACTGTTTTACTAATATGTGCAATATGCAAACCAAACACCTCAAGATGAATGCAAATGATAGGGAAATTGCCGTGTTAAAAATGCAGTATTTTCGACTGATTAAATTCCCCCAAACTTATTTTCGATCGTTTCGAGCGAACTATTTTATTAAAAAGAGAAGGAGAAAATAAAGAAAGAGAAAAACTAACTAGCACACTTTCGTAGGCAACACGATTGCACTGAGCACGTGCAACAAGCCTTTAAACCTCTAGGTGTCCCTAATAGGAGGAGTGTTGTCTCCTGAGGGTTTTCAGTGGATTGCACCCACAAAATCCAATAATAAAAGGAAGATCATGAATATTACATTTAAAGAAAAGAATTGTAAAAGAAAAGCCTTGAAAATTAGGGTTTCTAACTAAGCTAGCTTTTCGGTTGTCATGAGCCCTATCTTAATAGCCATGAAAAGATGTTAGAAATCACGTCCTCCCTCAATAAAACATCGTCTTATTCTTCATTCCTATCTTTCTTCCAAACATCGATCATATAACCCTACGTGTGTGTATAGAACATCCCTACACCCGGAGAATTCAATTCAAGCTATCATACTCTTGCCCATCAGCCTCAGTACTTTTTAATTAATGAATATTTAGATGAATTTTGCTCACACGCTTTCATGCGACCGTTAATACTTCTTGAGGTACTAACCGACCGATTACTCATGTGCTTGCTTATTTAGTGTATTTTCCTCGTCTTGCACCACCTAAGGCTTAGCAGTGACTCCCAGACCAGTTGGCCTTAGGGCACTAGGTGAAGAGGCACCCTCGCTATATTTTTTTATTGCTTCCTTGGTGATAACAAAACCAGTGTCCATTTTTCTCACCACTTTATATTTTCTTCATTTTTTTTATTTCCTTCATACTTTGGCTTTTAGACAAGAGCATTTCAAGGTATCCTCTACTATCCCGAATTTCAAGACGTGTGTAAGTGCGAATAGTAGGGTGTCCACGTTCAAAATGTTTGGCTTTCCAGAATAGGAACTATTTTTCAGACTTATTTTTAACCTCAGATTGGTGACTTCCTTCATCTTACTAATCCTTGGGACAACGGCTCATAACTACTTATTACTAGTTCGTATAAGAAAACTTCTAATTTTCTTGGTTTTCTTAAATTTTTCTAATTTTTTGGATGTAATTTTTCACTATCTAATCTTTTATTATCTTATTTATGTACAAAAATGTTAAATATTAAATATTTTTATATTTTGAAAATTTTAAACTTTTTATGGGTTTTGAAAATTTTTTTAAAAATTTTTTATAGGTTTTTAAAATTTTTAAAT